>BSBK01002546.1:0-1200000 GCA_027943335.1 Chamaecyparis obtusa
TATAATATATATATATATATATAGTATATATATATATACATATATTTATATATATATATATATATATCTATATATCTATATATACATATGCATATATATATGTATATCTATATATCTATATATATATATATACATATACATATATATATGTATATTTATATATCTATACATCTACATCTATATATCTATATCTATATCTATATATATATATATATATGTATGTATGTACATATGTAGATATATGTACATATGTACATATATGTACATGTGTATATATATATATATAATATATATATATATATATATATATATATATATATATATATATATATTAGTTTTTAAAGATTGTATAATAAGTTTTTATTTTTTTAGGAATGTATAATATGTTTTTACTTTTTGAATTTTTTTAGTTTTATATTTAAAAATAAAAATGATTTATTATTTATTATAATTTAATATTAAAGTAACATTGTTATTAAAGTAATTTTGTTTTTCAATTTTATTGTGATACTCATTTACAAAGGTAATATTTTAGTGTAATAGTGAAACATTTTCATGACTGTAATTAAATCTCTATTAGTAGGAGTTTTATCTTGTTTCTATGCTCAAGAAGGACTAAAGGTTAAAATCCTTCAAAGGTGAGTAATATTAAAATCAGATTTTTTGAATGAAGATTGTATTTAAGTTTCATGTATGCATTTCTTTCAAATTCAAGTTTTATGCATGTCAATTAGAATTTATGGATTCAAATTTTAACATTCAATTTTACATTATATTTGGCTTTGAAATTTGAGTTTTGATTTTTGAACCCAAACCTTTTCTCACAATTCATCAATTTGAAAGGAAAAAATCCAATTTTTTGTATGAAGATTGTATTTAATTTGAATGAAGATTGTATTTAAGTCTCATGTATGCATTTCATTCAAATTCAAGCTTTATGCATGGGAATTAAAATTTATGGATTCAAATTTAGAATTCAATTTTACATTATATTTAGCTCAAAAATTTGTTAATATAGGTATGATTTATGCGACATGACAATGTTTTTTTTTGGGTCACTTTATATTTCTTCATTAATTTAATAAATAAAATTCTTCCAAATATTTGTTTCTAATTTAAGAGGGTATACAAGTAGAAAACTTCAACTCTAGGTTAATATTCACACCAACAACCATAGATAACCAAACCCTACAAGCCGTGACAAATATTTCCTTGATAATTTTTATTTTAAATTAAAAATAAAACCTATCAGCTTATCGTTACATGTACAAAAGCATGTGACTTTAACTTTATTTATGTATTTTTTAAAAACTTTTCACAGACATGCATGCAACCAAAAGAAATGAGTATTCAGTACCATTTAAAATTTGAAAATCTTATTTTAAAAATGTATTTTTTAAGATTCAAATTTTGGAAATCTTATTTTAAAAATAAGTGAATCAATTAGAGTCAAGTAAATTACGAGTTGAGATTGCATTAGAGAGCTTTCTTTTTTAAAGTTGGACGAAAATAGTAACACACAAAAACCTCAGGTTTTACTCTTGCTTTTAAATAATTATCATTGTATCTAAGATTTTGGTTTTCTCTAAATTTTCCCTAAAATTAATATATTTGACTCCAAATCATATGAATAAATTTTCAAAAAATAATGTTGTACACCTCTTAATGATATATTTATTTGAAAATATTATTAAATTAATATTTATTTTAAATTAAATTATTATAATTTAACAAATTTATAAAATACATAATATTAAAATAATTTTTTTATCAATGAATCATGTTTTATATATTTTATTAATAAAAAGGAAGGCTATTACAGTGTTATTCAACATCCAAGTGTACTAATTGAACTGTCAAGATCCACCTTCTAGCCATTACCAACATAATTTGCTACTATAGACATTTATCATATATCATAAGATTATTGCGCGAGCCTATAAAAAATGATCATCTACACTTGAAACTTCATACGCCCATACCTATACAAAATGGGCAAACCTATACTTCGACCATATATACTAGAAGCTTGCATTTGGTTTAGAGTATGCAATACAAAGTTTCCTTCCTTGTCTTCCTAATAATCTCTCTACAACCCAAAACACCACACACCAAAACTCACAACACAATCTGATAAAAGTATAGGGAAAATGAATTAAATCCTACCCATGGGCTGAAAGGCTTCCTCCATTACTAATGTATATAACACTTAACCTCCACATCAGGCTTAGCATTTGCGGATTAATGGAAATGTGATTTCCCATAACTCTTAGCATACTTTCCACCTTATCAGAAAATGAAAAAACATTCTCTATCATGATTAGTGTCCTTCACTTGGCTATGAATCATCATGTTAAAAAATAAAAGATTTAAAAAATCTAATGCTATCTTGTGGTTTTTAGTTCTAAGCCCCTCTAATAGTTCCCCTTTTGCTAAACTCGACACTTCTAGGATTCATAATTGTTTTCTCTAAATCCTTTCCATCAATATCCCCAAAATCCTCAAGTAGCTATTCTCTGCCTTGATCTCTCAATGCCACTCCAATTTTAGACATTATGTCAGTAATTTCATTCCCTTCCCTCAAAACATGGATAACCTTGAATTCAACAAAGGAGTCCAAAAGATTCTTAATGACTCAAATATACTTATTGAGATGCCAAACTCCAGGCTCACCTTTGACAATAACATAATTGATTATACCTAATGAGTCACCTTCCAAATGAATTTTGGAAACTTCCACTAGCTTTGCCATCTTGATTGCTATAAGATTAGCCTAGGCATCTACCTTATTGTTACTACCATCCAATAGATTCTTCTCCCCCAACATCAAAATACTATCAATCCAATCCCTTGCAACATAACCCACCCTAGAAGGACTTGGGTTACCCTTTAAAGCTCTGTCAAAGTTAACTTTAATCCAATCTTTATCTGATGGGATCCACATGGATGCTACCCTAACTAAAGAGGAAGGAGGATAAGCCCTCAACAACCATTAACAAGCCTAAAATAATTTAATATTGTAATCCAATGAAATAAGTAATATAATCAATATATTATAATATAACTTAAAAAAATTGCTAAAATAAAATCATTTTGACTAAAATTTCCAACCATGTATATCGAAACAAATATAAACATCAGTGAAATTTATGGTTGCCCTGGTTTTTAGTATTCTAGACAAAAATACATTGACAATTTAAATATGAGAGAAATAAAAGTAATTTCTCACCATTAATTCTCAATATTTTTTTAAATTTGATATCTCTTCATACATATTACATAATTATAAAAATATATAGGTATGCTAGTTTTTAATTATATAATTATTATTTTAATTAATTTAATTTATATGATATTATATATTATGTTTTCTTAAAATATATAACACCCCTTCCCACTCTATCCACAACACCTATGTTTGCCACCTTTCCATCCACTAGTAGGTCCACGTTATATCTAGCCACAAAATTACATGCATCCCCATCTATGCGCTCCTCATTAGTGATAGTTGCCTACAAGTAAAGGTGTGTGTGCATGTACACTGATCGTCTTGTAATGTTAAACTGAAAAATGCAACTAGATAAATTGACAATCAGATATACGTCACAAGATAGCATGAAATTAAGACTTTCGTACCTTATTCTCTTGACATTCTGATTCATTAGAGCCTTTCTGAATACTGTTCACCTCATTCAAGATAAGATCCTCCTCATTAAGTTCTACACTTGTTTGATTTTACCCCCAAGACTTCCTTTATGCAATCATGTTGCAAAAGAGAAAAGCAAGTTGACACACATGAAAACTGAATCAATCACAAAATGATAAAATACAATCATATATTGCATTTTCGAACGCAAATCATATAAATGCATCAGACATAACATAATAAACACAATGGATTCCTGGAACAGATATCACCGTCACCTTTGTCATTCCCTCATCCCTACACCCACTTATTTATCCTAGAAGACAAATGAGATATATGAAATATGTCCTCATTCCAAAATAACACTATTCCCTAAAGACAAGAATCTGCAAGAGAAAATAGTAAAATATACAACTCCATCTGTCTCTTCCATGTTTGAATTGTACTTAACAATATCGCAAGGAATGTCACCCTGACATGACCCATAAGTTCATTTTATAAATTGCAAATGATATGGAAGGATAAGTGGAAAAATTCAAGATGCATAGAGCACAAATAGTATGTCAAGGATGACAACTATATGGACTTAGAAGATACATATGACATCATCTACCAAAATGCGACTACCATGTTCGATCACACCACATGTCAGAGGAGATCCACTATCACTAGAAATCGCAACTCCCTGCCTATTCCCACCATGAACAAGATGGTGACCACCCCCTCAAACTAGTAGTGCACAAGAATTATCAAACAAAAATCCATGCTAACTTAGAGTGAAAAAATATAGGGAGAGACATATTCAGGTTATGGACACAAAATATCTACAACAGAATGCCAACATACCTCCTTTGTTGATTCCCTCCCCTCCTTGAAATAAACTTTGTGTTTATTCTTATCCTCCCTTCTCTGCAGCTTATTAGAAGATTGTCGTGAACATTTCTGCCCTCCATCATGTGGTGTAGGAGGTGTTTCCATTGGAGATTCCACTGCAACCAACTATGAACTACCCGAGGGACGCCCTACAACAACCACATTAAAAATTCAACATCACATACACTGACATTGGATGATTAAATTGAGCTTTAAATTTTTTTTCAAAAAAACTATGTATGCAAGAATGTTGGGATGACATGGTACTATAATGTAGACATCTACAATGCCTCGTATATTTTTTATAGTGCGATCTCAAAGTACCTGGTATTCCTCTATTCTTGCATCTATCAAACTAATTCTTTTTCTCCTCCTTTCCTCCAACCTCTTTGTCCTATTAGAAGAGTACATTGGATATTTATCCTATAGACTATCGCTGATGAGGTCCCTTATCTACCAAATCAGTTGAACCCTAAAAAATCCCACCACAAACCACATCAGAACCACACTACCAAAATAGAATCTTATAGTCCCTTCATTATGAAAATAATTGCAAGGATTCATCAAGCCTATAACTTAAAATAGTGACCTCATTTCCCTTTGCGATATCCCACATGATCGGTCACTAAAAAAACAAAACATGTGCAGTGCATTGTTATATAACATTGATTTTTTATGGACTTCCATCATGCATCATGACTTTTTTCCTCCTTGTAACATCCTCCTCTGATCACTTTTCAAATAATTCTCTGCATGCTTCTGACGTCGAGCACTTAACCTGATACCTTTCTCCACAACAATAACTACTGTAGAGTGCAAAATGCCTCTATGATTCACCTCAACAACCTATTGAATAACAACATTGGTCACTCGACAACACATTATCATGCATGCAAATATCACATTGCACTTGTAAATAGATAAAAGAACACAATACACATGACAACTATTGATTACCCTTCTGCCTAGTTTCTTGTGTTCAAACAAACACAAAAGCCTCTTCCTTCTCTTTTCCTTCACTGGAGAGCTTTTGTAAATAATCATTTCAACAACGATCTCTTTCTTTCATTACCCAGGGAGATCATTGTAGCATTGTACACCATATTCTATGTATACCCAGTCAGTCACACTTTTTTTTGCATATTTTGCCTCACTCTCATCTGGTAGTCGATGTCCATCTCCGTCTTCTTGCAGTATTTGTTTAATCTCCCATGAACACCTCCCCTTTGTTTGTGGTGTTTTCCCCTAGAAGGCCCACACGTTCACAATGGAATGAATGTGAGGTTGTTCTTTACTAGCATGTGCATGTTGAGCCTGTATAGATCCCAAAACCTATGACCTCCTCCATTTTCACATGCTCCTTACATACATAAATAAAATAATTTTCCTCACAGATATTCCATTCTATGATACGTTCATTTCTGCACAGATAATTTTGGTTCAAATAGTCAACCACCATACCAACCTAAAGAAACATGAAACTCACTTATCCACGTAGTTACAAGGAACTAATGGCAGAAAGACGTCTATGGTTGAGCAAGTGAAAAAAGAAAGGAGAATAGTAACTAGACCTCGCCTTTGGTCGGGGCATAGTCTCCCTTTTTTTTTAGTACTGACAGAAACATTGTTCCCTTCACTATAAACATCATCTATACTCTCTTCACTATCCTCATAAGATAGATCTTCCGATGAAAACGCAGAATCACCCTTATAACTATTTTCATTTCTATCAACATCACCCACAAGCTTGTCCACCCCACCTATCGTCTATTTTCCTTTCCAACATAAAGCAATGATACTTTATTTACAATATTGTCTAAAAAAATTACATATGACATCTTGTATGCTTTCCAAGTAGGTGAGAACAAAACTCTGAGTAATAATTACCACTTTCAATGTCGCACCTACAATAGAACCCCTTCTCTATCTAGGAAATAATGTATTCGAAGCCTCCACTACCTCCTATATATAATAGTTGCACCTCCCATTAAATATTGTTTTTTGGGGGGAATCCAAGGAAAGTAAATATACATTTTCATCCTCCACTCCTACATACCAGAGTGCCTTTCACACACTCCAATATTGGCCGATTGAGCCCAATCCAGTCCAACATAGCAGGTTGTGAGCCCTCTAAACTAAATGTTAAGGGTTATACTAACTTCTATTTCAACTACATAATCATATATGTCCATAGATAAAAAAGGAATTAATTACCTAGATCAGTGTTGCGACCTATTGGAGTTTGTGAAATAAGTGCCCCACTATAAAATGTGGATCATCAAACTCAGAGAGGGAGAAATAAAGTTAAACACAAGGGTGCATAAAATTCTTGTTACAAAGTGGGCACATGTAAAACATATCAATTAAACATTAGGGTGCATAACAAGCGTATTACAAGTAGTGGGCACGAAAAATACATAAGTTAAATAGAAAATTGCATAGCATGCGTGTTACAAAGAGTGGGAATGGAAAACACATTGTCCTTTCCAATCTTTCCTTGGGCACCATATGAAATTCATCTTGGCATAGATGAAAATTCCATGACATCAATAACTAGATTGGTCGTATATATGATATTTTTAGAATGTATTAGTATGTGTTCTAGTACAAATTGTCAACTAGGAATACCTTGGTCATATAGGAAGATGCCAAGGCATATGGTTGTTCTACCAGATAAAATCATAGTGTGCACATAAATGAGATTGAGGAGTAAGAATTATCCTCAACAACTCCATTCTAGTGGATGCAATGTTCACTATCTTAGCAAGAGCTAACAGGTTCAATCAAATGATAGACATCATATATAATCATGTCCATAAACAGGACATGTGCCATGAAATTAATGAAAGCAAGACAATAGATAATAACATATAGGTCAATATACATAATTAAGAGACAACCAAAATTATGAATTAATCCAGGATAATAATAAGAACGTGCATGTCAATATGCATAATTAAGAGACAATCAAAATTGTGAATTAATCTAGGATAACAAGATCATGACCTATAATCTATGGATGTTCCTAAAGACTATTGAAGCGTCCTTGCAATTCAATAATCTATATGTAGAGCTAGCATTAGACTTAGTTTATAATTGATATTAAACATGTTGGAGTAATTTTAGGGTTTTTCTGAGAAAATTTATTTCTAGTCTTGCTAGCTTTCGAATCATGTCTATGTATCAACCTTTTCATGAGACTACAAGAAATTATCCATTTAAAATTTGAATGTCGAGTTCACCAGATGAAAAAATGTCCACATATCCTTGCCCTAAATCTTTTTCCCTCAATAGGGTTTTTATTTTAAAAATGCCCTAAGTATGCCGTAGATCTTTATGTTTCCATGTTATTTTTTGAGGCACTTAAAGGGTTGCATATGCACGTGGTCATTTATCTTACCTTGTGCTCACTAAATCTCATAATAAGTTTGTTAAATCTTCAAACATTTAGTGAACAAGCAACAAAGCCCTAGTTTTCATTTTGTATCATTCAGTCGCTTAATCTCTAGTTTAAGTTGGTGGTTAGTGAATCGACCTAGCGATCAAGAAACAAAGTGATCTCTAATTCTCTTGATTCCTGGTAGTTTTCTCTAAACATCTAGTGACCCAGCGTGGTGGTTTTCTCCCATTCACTAGATGTAACGGTGAAGTTATCATGTATTCAACAATCAAGCGCAGACCGTAGATGAAGATCTTGATCAACGGTTAGTATTATATCTCAGTTTTAACTTTGTGGTGAATAATAGATTCAACGATCAAGTGAAAAGATGTTCGCTCAATCTCCAAGACTCAATGGTTAAGTACAAAATATTAAGCGATTCAATGATTAGCTTATGAAAGGATGAATTATTATTCAATCGCTTAATCTCCAGATACTGAGATAGTAATTAAGACAAGGCATTTAGCGATTAAGCGAACACAGTGTTCGCTTAATCTAATAAAGATGGAACTTAGAGACTTTTTATCTAGTGATCCAGTGACAAAGGAAAAGGTGATAAAATAGTGGTTCTTTCCATTCAGTGAATAAGCGACTGAAGGCTATCGCTGAGTCTCAAGATAAATTGATTGAATCTTAAAACATCCAGTGATTTAGTGAGAACCATGGATAGTAGTAAAGATCAACGGTCAGCGTGTAATCTTGAGATAGAATTGAGGTTAAGGATTTTATCTAGCGAACAAGAGATTAAAGGTATTTTATGAATCGCATGACATAACTTGAGTTAAGATAATCATTTAGAGAACACGAGAATTCCTTCAATCACTAGATCTCGTGATGTAGCTAAAGTTAAGAAGGTAATCTACAGATTGCGAGAATACACTTAGTCATTGAATCTCTAAGAAAGACTAAGGTTAAGTTAAAGTTTGTGAGATTTAGAGAAAGCTCTCAATCGCTGGATCGTGGAATCAAGTGAAGTTAAAGTTAAAGACTTGGAGATTGTACGAGAGTCATGGATAAGGTAGAAGATCAACAATCAAAGTTTAATCTCAGGATTAAACCAAGGATAATGAATTCATTTAGCGATTCAGAGATAATGGTGTTCGCTGAGTCTCCCAATATAACCAAGGTTAGTATAATCGAACATGGGAATGCTTTCAGTCACTAGATCTCATGATGTAACCAAAGTTAAGGAAATAATCTGGAGATTGTGCGAATGCATTCAGTCGCTGAATCTTAGAAAAGAACCATGGGTCAGGAAAATATTAAGAGATCACGAGAATGCCTTTAGTCATCTGATCTCTGAATTAACTCATAGTTAAGCAAATCATTTCAAGATTGAGAGAACACTTTTAGTCACTTGATCTCCAAAAGGCCTGGGTTAAGTTATCATTAATGAAAAAGGGAAAAGAGTTGTTACTACGTGAAAAAGTACTCTGCCAGGATGGATAAAGTTTCAGGCCAGCCAATCAGATCATAATTGAGGGTTTTTGTCAGTACTCGAGGGTTTTGAAAAGATGACACAGTAATCATTCTTTTTGCATCTTTGCATTTTTTGAAATGCAAACTGTCACATCTCAATTACGGCTAACTATTTTTCAATTTTGGTGTTACGTAGAGTTGAATGCTGAGATGACTCAGAGAAGATTTGTAGTGATTTTGTTAATTCCAATGTAGTAAATGATCAATGTTATATAGACAAGACATCCATACATTTACACTTCATAGTTTTTCAAGAGATCAATTGAGAATTCTGAGCAATTGCATATTGTAAGTTGCAGAGAAAATTTGTAGAGCTGAGTGTTCATAGAAAAATTGCAGAGATGAGCCAGCCAGAATCAAGCCGAGCTTCTTCCAGTGGGGAAGCAAAAGAATAGGGAGATGAACAAAAAGGCAAGCCAATTTTTTCTGATGAATTCATCAAATTATTGCCAGGATCAAATCAGAACAAGAAGGAAAATGATGAAGCCTTCATTGAAGACATGGAAAACTATAGGGATCGTGATACCCCTTCTTGCTCTAGTTTTATGCTTTTCAATTATTTCTACATGAATCATGATAGACCTATCCCTATCTGTAATGCATGGGTTTTAGGCATGGCTAAGTTGATAGTTCTTGATGTCTTTGTAGATGTTGACCTCATGTTTGAATTGGCTAGAAATTATGATCCCATATCTAAAGTCATTAGGAAAGGTGATCAGTCTCCCTTAGTTACTCTTGATAGGGGATCCTTTATGAAATCTTTTGACTTCTACTCCTCATCATCTACTGAGATAGATTTGAAGAAAGAGAAATAAAAGTATGCAAGCCAATTAGGGCTTGTGAGGAGCCAGATGGCTAGACACTTCCCTAGAACTGGTAAATATGTAGCCCCTCTCCCACCACATATGAATGCTTCCTATGAGTATAAAGCCCTAAATTTTGATATGAAATATTTGGCATATGGGTTGTGTCGAGTCTTGGGTATAGATGGAGATGCTGAGAGGTTGCCAGCTGATTTATTGATGATAATTCTAGATATTCAGAATTCGCATGCCAACACAGACTATGATTACATTCAATATGTAATTGACATGATACATGAGGGTCTGTTGTGCATCAAGGCAAAAAAGAAGCCCATCAAATTCTTAAACTATTCTTTGTTAATGCACTTAATTTTGTATTTCAATGTTGATAGCTTAAATGTGCATATGCTGAGACCAAGAACAATGTTTGAGGGACAGCCGAACCCATTACAGTTTTGGTTAAGAGTATGGAATTATACTTCCAATGAAAACAATTTTTGTGGCTTTCAGAATTGGATAGTTCACCCACTTTTGGACCTAATGGGAACAAGCATTGTGAGACTTCCAATTTTGGTGCTCAAACTCCTAAGGCCTAAATAATTTATCAGCACATGGGATAAAGGCCATAATTGGGGAGATTTTTATTTTGGTCTGACTTTTACACTGATTAGGGTCTATGGTTGCACACAACCCCCTCATAAGTTACCAAAGTATGTACCACCAAGGGTAGCCCTATTGGAGTTTTTGTGGCAATTGATGTGGATTGATAAGGAGCTTTTGGCACCACACAGGAAGGGAACTTTTACTCCTCGTCAGTTTAAACTAGGGAGCTTTTTGATTGGGAAAATAGCACTACCACAAGTTAGCTTGTGGTTAAATCATTACAAGATGGCTACTATTGTGTATAGGTATGTAGACCCATAGGATTTCATCAGAAGTGCTAGAATGTTGCTTATCCCAAATATTAGTATAATAAGAAGCCATGAGGGATGTGATGAAGAGGATGTAATCATAGACATGTTGGAAGAGGATGAGATAGGAAGAAGACTCACCAAATTCTATGACTTGTTGAATTTGGAGGCTCAACTCAAAAAGGCTAACATTGCCTTTGGGGGATTCTTCCCAGACCTCCCATACCTAGCCAAAATTAATAGAATGGTAGAGATGCATGGCACTCTATCTAGCTAGTTGGAAGGATAGCTTGAAGAGAAGCTAGAGGTAAAAAGGGATTACTCTTCTTTTGATTATGAAGAATACATTGATGAATCTGAAGAAGGGGATAGTCCACCTCAAGTCAATGATCCCCCTATCATTGATATAATTCAAGATGCACCTGAGGCTGGTGATGTATTTGAACCACCTCAAAAGAGGCAAAAAATTTAGGAAGGAGAGCCCTCTAAAAGAAAGAGACAAAAGAAAGAAGTAGACAAAATTAAAGCCTTGGTGCCTGGTGATAGATCATTTCATCACCATTTGAGGAAGAATATCAGAGAAGGAAAGAAGGTAGCCACACAAGAAGAGGTGGAATTACCCCTGTTACTTGGTAAAGATGAAAGGGAAATGTACTAGGAAGAATTACTCAATGATGATCAATTCATCAAGATTTAGGAGTTCAATAATTTCCTTATATGGAAGAAGCAATAGGAGATTGCAAAAATAGTACCTGAGGGCAGTACTCCAGATGATGAGGCATTAAAGGCCTTAGCAATATATGATCTAGAATCTGAGACCATCACTATGGAAGAAGCTAGGTAATGGGATGCTCCTAGTGTTAGGTTGGGACCTTACATCAGCTTTCATCATAGATCAAATCAGAAAGAAACCTGAGGGAAATCTATCTTATGAGGCCCAAATTAGAGATATGATAAGAGGAAGTGGATATGACCCTAAATCCCAAGCCTTAGCAATGTGGTCCCTTACACCAAGAACCCAAAAGCCATCCTTACTCAACATAGAGGATAAAATGGAAGGGGACAAGATCATCTAGACTATTCAAAACACTAGTGATCTGGAGGTATCTAAGGTAGTGACCCACTTTGCACATCTGAATGAAGCTAAAACAACTCAATTGTCAAAAAGATATGCAAAATTATTTGAAAATACAATAACCATAGCAAAAGATAGAGATCAAGGACTAATAAAAATCAAAGTCCTAGAAGATGAGTTGGAAGAGTTAAAGATCAAACTTGAAGAAATTTCTAAAGCAACTCCTCCTCTAGACCAACAAATTGAAGTTGCAGTCCAATCAATGGAAAAAAAACCCATTGAGGCAGCAGGGGATTCAGGAAAGGACAAGATGGATGTAGCTCTCAAGGCACTCATTGATGTATTACAACATAGGTATGCAAAAATTAAAGGAAAAATGGATTCAGTCCATAAATCATACTCTATGTTGCAGAAAACAAATGACAACATCAAAGATGTAATGGCTTCTTTAGAGCTACTTTTTAGTATCTGGTCTAGTAGAGGGCCTTTGTTTAAGAAACTAGAATTAATGCAACCCCATAGGGTAGACATTCCAGAATCTGTGATTGAGGTTGGAGAAAAGATAGAGAAAATTGGCACAACTTGGGGATTTTTCAAGGGCGAGATGAATCAGGTAAGAGCCAAAATGGGTATGTTTGGCTCGGACTTTAGTAAGTTCCTCCCTTCAATTTTCAAAGATGATGGTAAAATCATAGAAGTTGAGGAGTGGAAATCAAATATGAGTCAGTTGGTGATTAGGCAGGAGGGTTTTTTGAATAATGATGAATCCTTAGATATTGATAGGTTCAACAACATTTTTGGATGACATGTTTAAAACTGAAAATGAATGTACCAAATTTGTTGTTGACACAAAGGCCATCACTGACTCAAGATGGGACAAACAGGTCAAATTATTGAAAATTTTGAAAGCATACACTTGGCCTTCAGAAGAAGAGGTTGTTGCATGGGACAAAAGTACTAAACCAAAGAAGAAGAAGCCAGCAGCAATTGATGTTAAAGAAATAGAAGAAGAGTGAGTTCCAGCATTGCACCTAATCTATGAGCACATGGAGAGTAAATATTATAAAGGGGATGATGTAGGTTAGCCAGATGGTGGTCATCATTCATACAAAAACTATTTGCAGTTACTACGAATACCAACAGACAAAGGTGCAACTTAAAGGGAACTCACTATGAGAAGAAACAATTTATGGCGCCATTTTCGTCAATTCTATTTCAATTTAAATATATTTTGTATTCTAGTGCAAGTCACTATCTAGGCCATCCGAAGCTTGTTGCATCCTTCTTTTAAGGATTCCAAGATGGCTAGTATATATAGGAAGTCCCTTGTTTTGTAAAGGGTGGTGAATTACTCAGTGTAATAGCAGTTTTTGTATTTAGTGTCTTGATTCTAAGGAATCTTAGCTTTTAAATGTACTGATACAAGAAATTTATCAATGAAAATATACTGAAGTTCCTTGTATATGTTTTGTTGTCTTCATATATGAATTTGATTTCTTTATGCATTTAATCTGTAAGGAATTTTTAGAGTACATCATTCTACAAGGTAGATGGTGGGGTTAAATCTTAAGTTTATTTCAAGGGAAGGGTAAATCTTGAGTGAGGTCTCATAGACTTAAATATCTATGCATGGATTTGATGATATAATGTATACATGAGAGAGTAATTTGTAAGGCATTTTATTTGGTGTTTGGGGTTATCTGAATTGCAAAGTTTTTTGTAGATGTATGTTTGTTGATTCTGATGCCCTAGGATTTGGCACTAGTCATTACTTAGGTTGCACTATTTCACCAGCAATCAAAATGAAGAATGATTTACTTTAAAGTTTTGTTGAAAGTTATATGTTTATATCTGTATCAAGCATACAGATAACTATTGTGATACTTGGAGAATTAAATCTGATAGGTATACCCACCTGTAGCTCAAAGCTCAAAGTGAAGAAGGATTCAGATCCTTAATACCTTAGTGTGTATTATTGACAAATGTATCTATTGGGACTACAAGAGTTAAGCATCAAAGGTTTTTTGATTAGTTTTGATCATCTGCATTTTTAAACACTAACAAAACACATTAGGCACCACATAGAATTTCTATATTCCCCAAAATGGACAAATTTTGTGGACACTACTAGCCCATGAAGGGAACACAGTCATAGACAACATAGGTAACATGTACCAATTATCTTATTTCCTAAGTACAAGAAAGGAAATGTATTTTATTAGTACAAAAGTGACAATGTTTCAGTATGTCTACTCACCAAATGTTTTGAGGCCCACCAATTGATATCTTGTGTGTATTTTGGATACAAAAGCCTGCATGGAAAAATAAAATTATTTCTAGTGATATTTAGAATTGGAAAGTTAAAATGATGCCAAAACATTTATTTTCAAGTTCAACAGAGTTGGACACAATGTTATGTTGCAAGAACATGTGTGGAATTGTACTATCAATTGACATACACAGTCAACTATTGAATACCACTTTAACCAAAAATTAAAAATATTGCTAACACTAGTAATACATATGACCAACAATATTTTTCAATTTTCCATAATGTTATAACTATGCATAAGATGATGTTCATTCCAATCTAATGATTTATACAACTCATATTTATGTCTCAAAATCATTCTGCTAGTGTGACTTCCAAATATATCTCTCATATGAAATGCCCCTTTCTCTATCAATGTGTGTGCACACACCTTGGTGCTAGAACCCTAAAACATTTTTCAAGTCGGCATAAAAATCTAACTTAACATATGAGAGAGTGTGCTAAAATCAAAATTCAACATCCTTGATGTCAGGCCAAAAATATTAAATCTTGAAAATATGTTAGCTCGTCACTTACATTTGACCATAACACCAACATAACCAACTGTATTAACTAGCACTATGTTCTTACTGCCAATATCGCATCAATCCTCAATAACTTAATGAATTCTTCAAACTAACTGATGCAATCATAGATGTAGTCAAATATGCCTATGTAGATGATGTTTGTGTGATCTCACACCATAACTCAATCTCCAAAGCCAAATCCAATCGCCTTTACCTTGCATATTATCTTCTTACCGATTGACTAAACACTTAGTTGCTTTTCCAATTTGATCATTTAATACCACTAGTAAAACTGATCTCTTGTCATCAAAAAATCATGTTGCCAGCAATGACAACACCACAATACAATCATGTGATCAAAACACATATCACCTACATCAAATACCAACACAACCTTTTGAAAGGCATAGAGACAATATAAGAAATGTAGGATCTCCTGATATGCTTATGTAACCTTCCTATTAGTTTTAGAAATTTGCACATCTTTTCTTTCTTATTTGTATTATTTAGTATTCAAATTTGATCCACACATAATTCACAATTATCTCACACACACTGTTTCTCAACTCATTCATTTTTGCTCATAGATATAGTGATTTGTCCATCAAAAATATCAACAAGGTTACTAAAAAAGATATAAGGATTATTAATACAAAGTATGCCATCTTGAGAAAAAATACTCAATGCAATCTACCCCAAGAGATAAAGGAGACCCAAATCCATCATAATAAGTCTTCTTCAAATGATATAATTAAAGTGCACACATGCCAAAATTCTCCAAAGATGAACCCAAATATAACATGTAGAAAAGGATTAAAAATAGGCTACTCATGGGCCCAAAAATGTTCTTCAGAACACATAGTACCATTTGATGCCTCACATGCTACAAAAAAACCATCCTTGATCTCTTATTTATTTCTTTAATCTATATTTGGAAAAACAATACTTAAATCCAATTATCATAAAAGCTAAGTCAATCAAGGGCCAACACATACATCAACATCACACCTGTGACAATAAATATTCACTAATGGAGCAATCCATCAAAATATGTCTAAACTGAAACAATGCACAAACTATCTGACCATTTTCACCAAACCACATAACCTACAATTCTAATACATATAAATGGGTGGTACCACAATAGTGTGTCCCACTTTTTAAGACATGCTAATTTTTGCTGAAATAACACATTTTTAATAAAATATGATGATTTAAGCCTTGACAAGTTCCATTTGAGGGAATTAATTACAAATGGTTAGCTCAAAGCCTCTTAGATTAAAAAAAATATTGATATAACATCTATACTCCTCATTCATACCTACAATGGAGTCTCCTTCGCACCTATTAAAATGATGACAAAAATCACTTCGACTTTATGTTTTGGCAGATCAAATGAATCTATTTGAAAAACCTATCTATGTAGTATGATGCTATTCAGAACAAGCTTTCTAATGAATATAATTTTAATACATATTGAGTTCATTATCACTTTTAAATATTACTTTAACTAAACATAGGTTGTTTGGTCATTCAACAACCTGTCTCTTCAAGACTTTGGGAAAAATAGTAAATTACAAAAAGAAAATTATTAAAAATATGTAGGAAAAGAGTATCTGTGTTACCTTTCTATAAAAAAAAGAAAAAATAAATTTTGATATACATAGATCAAGTTAGAGCGATCCAAGTGACCTTATGTCTAAATTACAATTACTATCACTTTAGAACTTAATAAACTATGAAATATTGACCCAAAATGAAAGAAACCAATTGCATCCTTTAGATATTGAAGTTACAAATATAATCTCAAAATAATTACATCATTATCATATTTTTTAAAAAAAGTTATGTTGATCCAAGTGACAGTAACTCCTTAAAAACATAGTTTTTCACACAAACCACTTTTCGAAGGAGAAGGAAAAATGAATTTTAATTTTTTTTTTATAAAAATATTTAGAAACTAGAAAGAAAATTCTAAAAGACTCTAGTTTACATCATCTTCAAATTCCTAATAGTTTTGTGGCAACAGGTGTTTGAAAGTGAAGTTTTTTCTCAGAATGTTGATCTCTGTGTCAAAGTTGGCGAAAAAGTGGAACACACTATTGTGGGACCACCCAAATGCATAATATTCTTTGAGCCAATCTAATCCCTTCTTGACAATAAACCTTACTATTACTCAATAGTGCATCATACCTTTCTCAAAAGAACAGTTGAGTACCTAGAAACATGATAGTGCAATATTCACAAAACTTATTTGTTATAACCAGAACTGCAAGATACCATTATCTTATGTAGATAAATGCAAAGATTTCTCCCACAAGGTCTTTAGATACTCTTTCATACATATTCCTATTTTTCAAACTTTAATCTTTTGAATATGCGTTATATTGCTTTAGAATCAATATCAAAACATCTAAATGCACAATACCATCCATTTATTATCATTTGAGCACACATCCCATCATGTCAATCATAAGATACTCTTTTCTGCATAGAATTCTTCAAATTTTATCAATCAATCAATTATATTTCAATTCTTATTCATCAATCAATAATACTAACTTCTCTAACTCAATGATTTTTTAGCTTCTCTACCTCAACAACTTCTCAACCTTTGCAAGTTGTATCATTTGAATTCATAAAATAAGAAGAATCAGTTTTGAAATTTGGCCTCTAAAATCATTCTTTTCCTACTATGGATGAAAAAAATTAAAATCGTTGATAGTCAATACTTCACACTTGACCTCTACCAATACAGTTAAGGAAATTCAAAGCTTTATAGTCTAGTTTACATTGTTGCTGTAATAGGATAATTTAGATTATTGACAGACCCTTGCAATTTCCATGTATCTACTGATACAACTATTTTCATTTTAAAAAATAAAGTACTTAAACAAATCAAGATTTCTCCTCTTATAAATAAGCTTTCAATTTTCATCATTATCAAAAATAAATTCCAATTCTACTGTACCACTAATTGGACAAATTTCTTTATCTTTCTTCTTAAATTTGATATCCAAGAATTATTTTTTAGAATCGGTTTTCTCATTATAAGTATATAGATTCCAAATTTCATTCAATACAATGAATAAAGAATAAGTTATTTTTTTATGCCACACATTTGAATTTTCATTTCAATTTCATTCCCTATCGATGTGATCATGGACTTAATACATATTGAATTAGAGAAAATTGGTTTCCTCATAAAAGGCCAATGTGGTTGATGTGATTCACACTTTATTAAGTGATGAAGAAGCTCATCTTTACTAGTCGTATTTAAGTTATTACAAAGATTAAGTTCCTATTTATTGGGAAGTCCACAAAATTATTGCATATAAAGATATGTATATGTACTAATAAGAATAACTAGACATGCTATCTATATGTATGTATGTGCTTATGTTACTATATATTTATGTGTATATATATATATGTACTCTCCCTTCCTTTTTCAAGGTTGATAGGGTTTTTGTATCTATTTGGTCAAACAAATGTGGTTTACCTAAAACTTTCACATTTAAACTTAATGATATCATAACATTAATTTTGTTAATTTCTCAACTAATAACATTTTTTCCAATGAAACCATAAAACCATAATCCATGTTGTGTTAGGAATAGTCCCAAGAGATAACTGAGAGGGGGGGGGGGGGGGTGAATTAGTTATCTACAAGATTCAATTCTTTATCCAATTAAGTATATAAGAATATTAAGCATAGAAACAATAAAGAACACTTAACACAACACCACAATTTTGGTTACGAGGAAACCCAAATAGGTAAAAACCCTGGTGGGAATTGACACCCACTAAGAATTGCACTAGTGTATTATGATCCTTGTTAGAAGATCTTAACACCTTGTTAGGAGTTGATCTTTACCATGCAATAAGTGCAGTGACCTGGTCAAGGGTCAGACCTTGTTAGGAGTTTTTTACAATTAACCCTGTTAGGGGTGAGGACGCACTGTCTGAGAGCACATTGCTCAAAGGGGTGAAGGCTGCAACCTTCTATTTAACTGATACACACTATATCTGGATCTTGGTGAACTGCGCATAGACCTTCTATCTTGATCAGTTCCAATGAATAGCATAAACTCTCTACTATGTCACATAGAATTTCTTCTAATGGCTCAACACTTTGCACTCTCTACTTTGCTCTTATCTTTCAACTATTAGCCATACCTAGCAATCACAAATGACTGCCTATAAGTATCTTTCCTCTAAATGATATAATCAAGTCAGCCTATTAGAACCACCTTGAAATCATATTAGAGAAACAATAAAACTCTCCAATAACATCTTTGTTGGCTCTACTAAGCACGCAACATGAACTGGGATTTGTCCAACTCAATATGAGTGAACACGTTACATCACATTGTCAGCTCCACCAAATTAATTGATACTTTCTCCTCATGCTGAATTATGTCATGCGCTCTTAACCAAACATTCTTAACTCTCCAACCAACATTGATCCAAGCATGCATACCAAAATGATAGGCTCAACTACTTTACCAATATAATCTCTGTCTGCTCCTCTGGATAAACTCGGGAAACTATGACTGTCAATTTGTGAACATCATAACTTAACTTCTACTACATATCAAACTCTGCATCCATGATAATGGCTTCATACATATGTATACATCATACATATAAATGTGCAAGGCTCCATGATAACCGTATTATGAATCTTATACCGATCTCTACCTATAATTCTATCAAGAATACTAGTGACACAACTGCTACATAACTATCTGCACTCATAATCAACCTTTGTGTCCATGATATAATGTTGATAACATATCCTATGCAATATATACTCAAGGCTCACTACTTAAGACTTCCACACATGTTGCTTACCATATGTTGTCATTAGTGACAAACATATAGTCAACACTGACTTGCTAGCAAATCTCCAACAATCTCCCCCTTTGGCATTGATGGAAACATATGGAATAAAAAACACCACCAATCCAAATGTCCAATTCTTTTATAACATTCTCCATTCCTCAACAAAACTCCCCCAAGGAAGTATCCTCCACCTGCTACAATATTCTTCAATATTCTCCATTTCCTCAACTATACTTCTTCCCATGACTGTATTTTTACTCCCCCTTTCTACTTGTTTTTTATTACTATATATTCCTTCTTTTTATGTTTTTCATGACTATATACTACTCACCATTTGACATCAATGGCAAAGGGGCACCAAAAATATTAAGCACTAGTACTACTTCTTAGGTAGAGTAGTCAACATTTCATTAATCACTAAGGACTGATGCACTCCTAATATCTCTAATCAGATTTAGGGAAGGGAATTACTCCCAGCTTCTCCCTGAGATACTCAAAAGTATCCTTAGGTAAAGGCTTTGTGAATATGTCTACTAGCTGATCTTTTATACTCATATAGTCCACCATTACTTCTTTCTCTTCTACTTTCTCTATTAAGAAGTGATATTTTATCTCAATATGTTTTGTCTTTGCATGCATCATAGGGTTCTTTGACATATTGATAGTGCTAGTGTTATCACAATGAATAAAAATAGGGTAGTCAATTTGAATACCAAAATATTTTATCATCTGCTTGATCCACACAATTGTAGAACAATTTAATGCTACTGCTACATACTCTGCTTCTGCTTTTTACTTGTCCAAGTAACAAGTCTATCTCCAAGGAATACAGCTCCTCCAGAGGTACTCTTTCTATCATCCACGCATCCTTCCCAATCTGCGTCTACATATACATGAAGCTTTACATTCTCTAAATTAGGATACCATAAACCATAGTCTAAGGTTCCATTCAAGTATCTAAATATTCTTTTTACTACCATGAGATGACTTTTCTTAGGTTCTGCTACAAATCTTCCAACAATACCAACTGCATTGGAAATGTCTAGTCTGGTTTGAGTAAGATATATAAGTTTACCAATCATAGACTTATATAAGGTTATGTCTATTGCTTGTGAATCATCTTCTTTTGAAAGCTTTCATCATGTTATCATAGGGGTACTTATTGGCTTGCAATCATCCATCTTGAATGTCTTCAAGATCTCTTTCACATACTTAGTTTGATTTATGAATATACCTTTGTCTATTTGTTGCACATTCAATCCCAAAAAGTACTTGATAGGACCAATCATGCTCATTTCAAATAAATTATGCATCTCCTTAGCAAATTCTGAACTAAGCTTACCATTACCACCAAATATAATGTCATAGAAAAATATAGCAACTAACAATAGTCCATCAAATGTCTCTCTTATGAATAAGTTACAATCTGTTGCTCCTTTCTTGAATCCAATCTTAGTCAAGTAACCATCAAGTCTTTCATACCATGCTCTAGGGGCTTGCTTAAGTCCATAGAGGGCTTTCTTCAATCTGCATACCATATCAAGTTTGTTTGATAAAGTAAATCCTTCTGGTTGCTCAATGTATACTTCTTCCTTCAACTCTCCATTTAGGAATGCTGACTTAATATCCATCTAGTATACCTTAAAGTTCTTTAATGTAGCATAGGCTAGAAACAAATTTATGGCTTCCAATCTTCTTACAGGGGAAAATGTATCTGAATAATCAATTCCTTCTCTTTGCGCATATCCTTTATATACTATTCTTTCTTTGTTTCTTACCATTTTTCCATCTTCATTCATCTTATTTCTGAATATCCATTTTGTTCCTATTACATTCTTATCACTAGGCCTACAGACCAATTCCCATGTGTCATTCTTAATTATATGATCTAGCTCTTCTTTCATTGCTTTATGCCAATCTAAATCATTACATGCATCTTCAACACTTAAGGGTTCAATTTGTGATAGTAAACATACCTCTTCATTTGCTATGGAACTCTTTTCTTTTGATCTTGTCATGAATTTGCTACTTTGATCTCCAATGATGCCTTTTGTGTTTCTTCTTCACTTGTTTCAGGGTCATTGAATAGAACATCTATGTTGTCAAACATTTCTTCAACAATTGCTTCACTACTGGTAGGTCTAGGTTCTTCTTCAATCATAGGTGCATAATCATGGTATCTCTCTTGAATCATAAACTTCTAATCAATCTTAACATGAGCACTTTCAATGATCTTCTTCAATCTCAAATTAAAACATCTATAAGCTTTTCTTTTAGTAGAGTAACCAAGAAAAATACCTTCATCACTTCTTGTATCAAACTTTCCAATTGCTTTATCTATCTTGATGTAGCACTTGCTTCTAAAGATTTTGAAGTATTTTACTGTAGGTACATTCCCAAACCATAGCTCATAAGGTGTTTTGTTTACACCTAGCCTTAATTAAATTATATTGATAGTATAGACTAGAGTATTGATCGCATCTCTCCAATAGGTGTGTGCGACCTTTCCTTCAATCATGATGGTGTGCACTGTGTCAAGAATGATCCTATTCCTTCTCTTTGCAATTTCATTCTGTTGAGGGGTTCTAAGGGAACTTAGCTATCTCTTTATCCCATGTTCTTTGCAGTACTCATAAAATCTATCAGAGGTGAATTCTCCTCCTCTATATGATCTCAGACATTTAATCTTCAATCCAGAATCATTTTCAACCTTAGCTTTGAATATTTTGAACTTTTCAAATGCTTTTGATTTGTCCTTTAAGAATGCAACCCACATCATTCTATAATAATCATCAACAAACAAAATGAAATACCTTTCACCATAGTATGATCTTGTTTGAGTTGGTCCGCATAGGTCTGTATGTATCAAATCCAACTTGTTCTCTGCCGAATTATGCTTTCTTCTGAATGAATTCCTTACATACTTTCCCATCACACATTCCCTAAATATTGTATCAACTAGTTTTGCAATGCTAGGAATATCTCTTACTGCCTTTACATTACTTATCTTTACTATGTTATCAAAATTGATATGACATAGTCTTTTGTGCCATAACCAATTGTCATCTACTTTAGCAAAAAAACAACTTGCTTCATGATTAAGCTGAAAAACATTACCTTTAGTCTTTTAACTTGATGCAATCATTTCTCCTTTTTTATTAATGATGCATTTGTTATCTTTGAACTCCAACTGGTAACCTTTGTCAAGCAACTGTCCAACACTTAGTAGGTTATGCTGCAAACCATCAACATATAGAACATCATCAGTGTTGTTCTTTCCATCAAGGGTGATGGCTCCTCTACCAATGATAGGTTTGGGAGTGTTGTCTCCAAATCTAACCATGCCTCCTTTGTATCTATCTAGATGTACAAATCTATCTTTGTCTCCTGTCATGTGGTGTGAGAAACCACTGTCAATGATCCAATCTATCCTGATGTCAGCTTGTGAAATTAGTGCTAACTCTTGTGCATTATTTTCATCTTCAAGAGAAATGAATCCAATTTCATCCTCTGCTAATTCTTCATCTGATACTCCATCTCCAACATAGTAACATTCATTTGTATACTTAGGCTTGTAGTTATTTTTTAACTTCTTAACTCTTGTAGGACACTTGGATGCAAAGTGACCAATCTTATTACATGAGAAGCATTTGAATGGTTTGACCTTCATATTTTCTTTTTCCTTTCTTTTCTCTTTTAGCAATCATAGCAATGAAATCATCTAGTGTTTTCTCTTCATCATCATCATCAAAATTACTAGAGGTGTTCAAGGATTTCTTACCATGTACAGAAGCTTTGAATGTTGTTTCACTTTTAGGCTCTATCTTCAATCTTGATATCTCAAAAGCTGAAAGCTTGCTGATTAAAGTCTCTCTTTTAAAGTCTTTTGTGGACTGCATAGTTTCATCTAGGATGCATATCTTGTTGTCATATTCTAGTGTCAAGGTATTCATCAATTTATCCATTATGTCTTCTTCCGAGATTTCTCCACCATTGTTTCTGATTCCTACAACCGATTCATTAATCCTTTGATTGTAAGCTCTGACATTCTCATCAGGTAGCATCTCTAATGTATTGTATCTTTTCTTCCATATCTTTCTGCGTGCATTCTTGGCTTGATTATCTCCTTCAAACATGTCTTCTAGGTACTTCCATATCTTATAGGCTTTGTCCATTTTCTTCATCTTTGAAAACTCACTGTCAGATAGGGCACTGATAAGGGCTTCTTTGGCAATAGCATTTGAAGTGAACATCTCCTTTTTCTTCAAGGTTGCATCTTCTTTTACAAGATCTGCTAGTGAAGGAATCTCAACTTCTTTGGTAGCTACTTCAAAAATCTCAAAGGCAAAGCACTGCAAATGTGTCATCATTTTGTTCTTCCAATCTAGATAGTTCTCTCCATCAAACTTAGGACTTTATTTTCTAAAGAATGCCATCTGATCAATCTCAAGCTGTTAAAATTTCTCTCTGAAGCACTTGGCTATGATACCAATTGTTAGGAATAGTCCTAAGAGATAATTGAGAGTGGGGGTGAATCAGTTATCTACAAGATTCAATTCTTTATCCAATTAAGTATATAAGAACATTAAAAATAGACAGAATGAAAGAACACTTAACATAACACCACAATTTTGGTTACGGGGAAACCCTAATAGGTAAAAACCTCGGTGGGAATTGACACCCACTAAGAACTGCACTAGTGTATTATGATTGGGCTGTTAGAAGATCTTATAACCCTATTAGGAGTTGATCTTTACAATGCAATAAGTACAGTGACTTGGTCAAGGGTTGGACCCTATTAGGAGTCTTTTACAATTAACCATGTTAGGGGTGAGGACACACTATCTGAGAGCACACTTCTCAAAGGGGTGAAGGCTGCAACCTTATGTTTAACTGATACACACTATATCTAGATCTTGGTGAGCTGCGCGTAGACCTGTTGTCTTGATCAGTTCTAATGAATAGCATAAACTCTCTACTATGTCACATAGAATTTCTTCTTATGGCTCAACAATTGGCACTCTCTTCTCTGCTCTTATCTTTCAACTATTAGTCATACCTAGCAATCATAAATGACTTCCTATAAGTATCTTTCCTCTAAATGATATAATCAAGTCAGCTTGTTAGAACCACCTTGAAATCATATTAGAGAAATAATAAAACTCTCCAATAACATCTTTTTCAGCTCTACTAAGCACGCAACATGAACTAGGACCTGTCCAACTCAATATGAGTGAACACATTACTTCACACTATCAACTCCACCGAATTAATTGATACTTTCTCCTCATATTGAATTATGTCATGTGCTCTTAACCAAACATTCTTAACTCTCCAAAAAACACTGATCCAATTGTGCATACCAAAATGATAGGCGCAACTACTTTACCAATATAATCTCTATCAGCTCCTATGGATAAACTCAGGAAACTATGACTGTCAATTTGTGAACATCATAACTTAACTTCTACTACATATGAGACTTTGCATCCATGATAATGGCTTCATACATATGTCTACATCATACATGTAAATGTGCAACGATCCATGATAACTGTACTATGAATCTCATACCAATCTCTTCATGGAAGTCTATTAAGAATACTACTGACACAACTACTACATAACTGTTTGCACTCATAATCAACCTCTGCATCCATGATATAATTTTGATAACATATTGTATGCAATATATTCTCAAGGCTCACTGCTTAAGACTTCCACGCATGTTGCTTACCATATGTTGTCATTAGTGACAAACATACAGTCAACATTGACTTGCTGGCAAAACTCCAACATGTTGAACTTCACTATAAACATCACATTTTACATTGTATCAAAGCACAAAAAAATTGCTAATGAAAAATAGGGATGTAGCAAAGATAATAGAAATATAGTATCTAATACCTATAAAATAATCAAAGATAAACTTATTTTTTGTAAAAATCTCATCTAACTAACACATTACACCCTTTTTTATTTGTGTGTGTGTGTGTGCACATATGACATAGCAAAAAAAGAACTATTAAATTATATATTAAAATTAGTTGATGACTCTTATTTTTATTATAAAATAATGAGACACTTGGGGGACCCTTCCTTGTTAGAAAGCAAGCCAAAAGGCTACAACAAAAAAATTCATTGTTATTTTTAATTATAAAATAGGAGAACAATGGCCCATTTCTTCTTACAAAGCAAGCCAAAAGGAAAAGACAAAACAAATTCCAAAAAGGAAAATAGAAAGAAGTTAGAAAAAAAATTAACACTATAGATGATAGAAATAACACACAAAACAAGAGATCAAAGAAGATACGGCATGTTGGGGAAATACACTTCCTAAGGAGTTGAAATATTCTCATAGTCATCATTAGTAAACTTCAATAGCTTCTCCATAGTTCAAGAGTGTTATTATTAACCTTTTTCTTTCTTGGATGACTTGTGATATCAATATAGTGAGGTTTTTTCTTATTTTCATGAATATTAGATAGCACTAGTGATAAGCTATGACCATGTATCCTTGTATTAGAACAAAATTATCCTTTTTAACCACTCACCAATCTACATATATCTTAATAATGTTTATTCTAGAAAGGTTATATAATAAATCTACTTCAATCGTAGCTATACATTAACGTATGCATACTTGTTTCTCTTTCTACATGTAATCAAGTATAATAGGATCTATAAAAACTTGCAATAACATAGAAAATCTCAACCACAAAGAGATTGTTAGATCAATTAGTATTACCAATATCAAAAGAGGAAAGGAAACAAGAGAATTGCATACATAAATCAAAATATTAAAACTAAATAACATAAAAGTATACGCAAATCCATAATTCCTTCTATGTTTCTCTTCTTCTTATGTAATGTGGGCTCTCATAATTGAGCTCAATATCATACCAACATAAGAATTCAAAGCAATTGTGGTTACCAAAATATGAGAAAAGAATCTCTATTTATAAGATTTTAGGTGTTTCAACCAAGAATCCATGATTGAAGTGATAATTGACTGTGATTGAGGAGTTGAACTCGGAGTGAGTAGGAGTTCAACTTTTCTTGACTATCTTAATTGGGGGATTGATTGATCTGTCAACAAATAGATTGGAGAGATGACTTGAATGGACTGGTGAGATAACATAATAGACTAGTGAGTTAACTGATTGTATGTAGGAGTCAACTAGTTGCATGGATTAGAACACTAAATTGATTGAAGACTTTTACTGATTGTTGAGTGAGGAATTAACAATGTGGATTGAATAGTTAGGAGAGGGAATTGTGGAGTGAACTGAAAGTAAGTATGAGTTAGCTTTGGATGAATAAATCATGATTAAATAAATAAAAGAATTATTTACTCGCACATGTGGTAATTGATAAATAAATAATTAATATTTATTTATGAGAGAAGAACAATTAATTTAATTGAATAAATATAATTTATTTAACTTTGATAGGGATTTTAATTTAATTATTACATAAATACAATAATTAGAAAGATGGAGTATTAATTAAATATGGTTGTTTAATTAATTGAATGACATAAGGAATAATTAAATAATGTTTAATTATTTAATTAATTTATAGATGAATAATTGATGAAATGTTGATTGGATGATTAATTATTAATGTAATTAACTAAAATCACTTAATTATAGAATTAAGGAGAAATGATGATTTTAACTTTAGAATATGGTAGAATGACACAATTAGTTAAATAATAAAGATTATTTAATAATTTAAGAGGAATGTTAGTGAAATTATTGCTTGTAGGTGTGTGCTATGAAAAACACCTTCATAGGGTTAGTATTGTAAATAAATGAATATAAGAACTAAATTACCACAAATAGCAATCTAATTTAAGCAAATAATTGACAATTAAGCACTCTACAAACCTCTATTTAGGTTTGCCAATGCAAAGCTCTCAGCAAGCTTCCATTAGTGACAACCCTAAAATGAGAATGAATGATAAAGAAACTAAAAAGTTCAATTCCAAAAGAAATTAGCCTTAATTAGTACTAAATTTTCCTTTCTAGCTATAAATTGCAAGAGGTTTTGTGCTATTCTCATATTTGTGGATCATAATTGATTGATTTTAGCCTTTCGTTTATAGATTTTGGCAAGGGTAGGGGGTGGAGTTGAGTTGATCATGGTTGAGTTGAGGTTTAGTCCATGGTTCCACCTTTGGACACCATTTAAATAAATTGTCCTCAAAGCTTGGGACAAGGAGACAAAATGGGTGGACAAGATTCACTCACCTTATGTGTGATGGAGATCTGATTTGACCTTGATCCATGTGAGCTTGATTCTTAAATCCTATTGGTTGATGCAATTTTCTCCCATTTGGTGGTTGAGGGAAAATAAGGATTTATTAATTGAATTTATTTAATATGTTTAGCCATGTGTACCCCTTGAATGGGTTGATTTGATTTAAATTGAACTATGCGGTTAATTAGATTAATTGCATAATTAATTGATCTATCATGATTTATTTGATTTAAATTGATTTTATGGCTTTTGATTTTCAATTAAAATTGGATTATGGATTGATTGCAATTTTGCTTTGATTTTAGCTTGATTTGATTTTATTGCCTTGATTTTGCCTTGGTTGTTCACATGAATTAATCTTGTCCATTTTCAAGTGATTGCAAATGCCCCTCTTTGAATCGATGCACGAAGCGTATCATTTCAATGAATGTCCTGATCATTTTTTATGCGAAGTCCTAATTAAATTTGATGTATAATTCAATGCTTGATAGAAGATGCAAATTTTGAAGATAAGATTGATGTAGTTTCAATTGATTTGAAGTCCTTGATGATCAATTTGATGAAAGGTTGTCTGATATGGTGCCTGATTTGATTTGATTTGATGTTTAATGCCCCTTTCAATTGATAAGTGAAATTTTTTCTAATAAAAGATTAAGATCCGATTTAAGGTCGTTGCCCTAATTTGATGATTATGATGCCGGTCCTGATTGTCTGAGTGTATGCCCCCTCAGAAATGAAATGAAATTTGATCTAGTTGAAGGATATTGCATTTTTTATTGATTTGCGTTGAATGAGTTCAATTAATAATAAATTTTGATTTCATTTTTTATAATGTTTTCACGAGGATGTGATGACAAATACCCTTGATTTGGCTGAATGGGTGAAAAATTTGGATCCCTGGTCATTTTCTGGTAAAAAATTCCCCTTTTAGGTCAAACTAGGCTATATATAGGGGTAAAAGGTCTTTTTACTATTCATTTTTAACTTCTCTTTTCACTTTTCACTCTAAGCCCCTTCTAAGCCTTTTGACGATGGTGATCCTGATTCGTGAGCATAGTTTCAAGCGAGGGTGTTGATATCTACATCCACATGGCTACGGAGCTCCAGTATGTACCTCGACAACTTGCTTTATCATATTTATGCATTTAATTTGAAAAAAATTAGATTTTTCTAGGAAAAACTATATTTTTTTCCTTTTTAAAATTAAATAGCACGTATACTAATTTTAGCAGTGCATGTACAACCTTCTTAAAGTGCATTTGTGGTATTTCGCAGTGCGTACACAACTTTTAACAATGCATACAAATATTAGAACTAGGGCATTTTTTGCAACCACCCTTTCTTGTAGCGCATACAATTTTAATTGTGCTTTTGGTATTTTTAGCAGCACGTACAGTGATATCCTATAGTGCGTACTAAGTTTTGTAGCGCATAAACATTGTTGTAGTGTGTATGATAAATTCTACAGCGTGTTTACTATTTTAAAGTGTGCTTTGATTTTTTAGTACTTTTAAGCAGTAAAATAGTGCATGTGCCCTATTTGGTCAAATTTGCAAGCTTCTGAGTCAGTTTTCTGATCTGTCTGGTGTCGTCAATCAGTCAATTAGCTTAGGTTTTAAGTCTGGTTAATAGCGAGTCATATGATGTCAGTTCTAGTCATGTCATATTGAATGTTTGATGGTCAATCTTGATTTAGCTAATGGATGATGATAAATTTTTTGTCCTCTCTAAATAGAATCAAGAAAATTGATTATGGTTTGATTAGGTTTGATTGTTTAATTAACTTAAGATGATCCAATATGTAATGATTTTGATTTTTGATGTGTTTAACTTGGTTTTGCAGGCTGAGCTTAAAAAGCTTAGTGTCCATGGCTTATACCCATTACCTTTTGAGATGATCAATGACTTGAGTGGAGCTGAGCACCGAGTCATAGGTCGATGTGGATTGTCTTTTCTTCTCTCTCTCCCTCGATTCTATGTGAATCAAGGTCTACTTATAGCTATGGAAGAGTGGTGGTACTCTGACCATAATACCTTCCACTTGTCAATGGGGGAGATGACCATCACTCTCGAGGATGTCTATCAGTTGCTTTGCATCCCTACTCATGGGGAGTTGATTTACTATGATCAGGTCTATGATGGGACCATATGCAGGCATTTATTTTCTAATCCTACTATTAGAGATGAGAGCATTCAGTGGGCTCAATTTCCTTCATTTCCCATGCTTCCTACAGTTCTTGGTGCACTCATCGGTGGCTTCCTGGTTCCTGATCAGCTTGGTCATGGATTCTTCATTGGTTGGGGTAGGATTCTGGAGGACATGATTGCACAACCTCACAAATTTGATTGGGGATCATGCGTCTTAGCTTAGTTATACCATGAGCTACATGATGTGGTTTATCGTCATGGGACCACTCTTTCTACTGGGGTGGTCCTTCTGCAGTTGTGGACATGGGAGTATATCACTATCACTCATCCTATCTCTTTTCAACATTGAGATAAAGGTTGGTCGTTCACCTGGATGTATGAGGGTATGGTGGTGCAAGCCCATTTGGGCAACTTAGATTATTGGCACCACATTATAGATGATATTGATCAGGTAGTTTGGTGACCATATATTGGTTGTGAGGCCTACCTAGAGGATGCAACTAAGTTTCCATATATGTGCATGCCTCGCTGGGTGATAGGGTGGATGCCCTTGATTATAGAGAGATTTTTCTTCTTGAGGGTTCTACGCTAGTTCAGCCACATTCAAAGGAGTCATAGGGATTGGCTTTATATGCTTGAGTGCAGGTTGAGAGGTCTTTATGGGGCCCTCAGATTGACTACCGGACAACTCAGGATGAGGTTTTGCAGCTGCCCCACCTTGCGTGGGATATGAGAGATCATTAAGTTGATGTAGGTATGACAGATGATTACGCAGCTTGGTTCATTTAGAATCCTTTCCTGAGATTTATAGATCTAGCTGAGCGGGTGCCAGGGATCGAGGAAGAGTTTAATGATGATGGTGAGGATGGCGATGTTGGTGGTGGTCAGAGACAAGGTCATCATGGACGATGGGGGAAACTAGGTGACAAAGAAGGTAGGGCTATTATACCTATTATTGTTCCTGCTCCTATTCCTCTTAGAGGTGGTGTACGAATGAGGGGTGGGTGGGTGAGAGTCAGGGGTGGACCTTATAGAGCCCTTCATCAGGTTAGTGTAGACCGGTTGGTTAGATGGGGCTAGCATAGGGTGCAAGTATATAGATAGGTTGGTGCATAGGTCATTACTAATGTGGATGTCCAGGCAGCACAAATTTTACTTGATCAGGCATAGGGTCCTCTTGCACCTTCTCCTCCACAGGCTCCTCCTGCACAGGCTCCATCTTCTTCTTCCATGTCATCTTCTTCTGCTCTTCCATCTTCTTCTATTGTTCCATCTTTGTCTGTTCTATCTTCTTCTATTCTTCCATCTTCTAGTGTTTCATCTCCTTCTCTAGCTCCACGATAGGCTCCTCCTGAACAGGCTCCTCTATAGGCTCCACCTACATAGGCTCCTTCTATAGAGGCTCCAGTGTCTGCGACTGATGTTTAGGTGTTATAGTTTGATGTATCAAAGATTAGACAGTAGGTCAGTCAGATGGGTAGTATGATGTAGGCATTCATGTCTGCCATGAGTCAGCACGGGCTACAAGTGAGCTCGAGTAGAGGTCCTGATCTTGGTCCTGATCCTGATGGTGCTGGTGGTTCTTGCAGTCGAGATTTTGATATGATTATTCCTTCGTTGATGTACATTATGATGATTTATTTTTTATATCGAGACATTTGACTCACATTATTCTTTTATTAGTTGATGTTGTTTATGATTTGATACTCATTTATACTTTGATGGACTTTGATTCATATACTGATGGACTTTGATACTCATTGATAGATTTACTTTATATGATGTCATTATGTGTTGGACTTCATTTTTAGGTGCTTTATATGATATACAGATCTACATGATTCTATCTCTACATGCTTTTTTTTTATGCTTTTTCAATTGTCATTTATGATATGAATGCATATGTCTATATTATTGATGCAGGAGCATCTTGGGTCCTTGGCAATCCTGTGTCACCAAAAACAATTTGAAGTTTTATCTGTGTTGCTCAGTTTCTGCTTTGACTGAGTTGGTTGGTAGTTGGTTGGTTTCCTTTGGTTACTGAGTGTGGTCAATTCTCTCTTGGGTGGTCGGTTATTTCTCTGGCACTTGACATTGCCTGTCTGCTACTCGATTATCTTGCTTACCGACGGGTTTGGTTTTATTTCCTATTGTGGCCGACTTGTGCATTTATATTGGATCATGGAATTAATGTTGGAATACATCATTGGGAAGCATGTAGTCCCATATTTGATCATTACTTCTGTTAATTATGGATTTGAAGGCCGACTCAGCTCGGTAGCTTCTTGTATAAATGTAGATGTTTGGTTGTAGTTTAGCAAGAGTTTTTGGGATAGAAGATAGTAGGCATTAGATTGGAGATTTGTAACAAATCCTTATATGTTTGAGGACTTTTTTAATTCATTGTAATATCAGGCCCTAACCAGGAAGGCCTTACAGCCCGGCATGTATGATTCAATTGATGATAATAATTGAAAGGATCTGACATTCTCTCTCTCACTCTTGTGGTTTTTTGCTTCCGCATATGTGTTGCAAGCTTGGATCATTAGGGTGCACCATCCTTTGGCCCCTCTTGCTCCCTGCCTTGCGTCAAGTGGTATCAGAGCGAGGTGAGATCTTGATCTAGGTCTGTGGATCTAGGTTTGCAAGTTCCTTTTGAAGCCCCAATGAATTGTTGTGGGGTAGCAGATTGTGATCTGACTTGCGATTGTAGAGGGTTGTCAAGATGGTTCATGGGAGGTGAGATGCAGATCTAGGATTGGTAGATATGCTAACATAGATTACTGCTAGATTAGAAGCAGTGGAAACAACCCAAAGAAGAGGTAGACATCTTGAAGATGTTAGTGATGATAAAATTGAAGAAGAATAGGTGAATGTAGAACCAACCCCTATTATGGATCAAGATGAAGAAAGATTTTTGAAGGCTTTGACAAGTCTAAAGTCAACACCACATTTCAATCCCCCTAAGTATAGTGGAAAGCTGGATTCTGATGAATTGGTGGACTGGATTACCGAGATGGAAAAGTATTTTGAATATCAAAACATTCCTAAGGATAGGAAGGTGAAGATTGCAAGCACAAAGTTGAAGAGTCATGCATCCTTATGGTGGGAACATCTTCAATTGGATAGAAAAAGGAAAGGTAAAGACAAAATCAAGGTATGGAATAAAATGGTCAATAAATTGAAAGGAAAGTTCTTACCTTGTGATTATCAGATTAACCTAGTTTGGTGAATGCAAAGTTTGAGATAGAAAGATAGCTCAGTAAAAGAGTAGACTAGGGAGTTCTATAGATTAGATATCAGATCTGGACATGATGAAGATGATGTGGAAAGAATTGGCATATACCTAAATGGTTTGAGGGTTTCCATCCAAGAGGAAATTAGTAACGGTCAAATTGGAGAAATTGAAGAGGCTTATCAATTTTCTTTGAAGGCCGAGGAGAAATTGAACAAAAGACATGAGCAAAGACAAAGAGGTCGAGGTGGTAGATTTCCTAGAGGAAGAGGTAGATATAATGGTGAAAATGGTAGATCTGAACCAGAAAAGACAAATCTAGACAAAGGCAAGACCGAGTGGAAAGGTGAAAGTTCTAGAGGCAGAGGCAGTAACTACCGAGATGGTTATAGTAGAGGAAGTTTCCAAGGAACTTGTTATAACTGTAGAGAGGAAGGACATAGATATTTTGAATGTACACAGGATAGTAAGAAGGTTGGTAGTAGTAGAAATGCTTTGGTACAAGAAGAGTCACCGAATGAACCTGAGAAAGAAAATAACTTGATGGTAAGGAGAGCACTATGGAATGAAAGCAAGAAGGAAGATTCGGTAAGGAAAAGTTTGTTCAAGACTAGATGTAGAATTTTTGACAAAGTTTGGAAGGTAATCATTGATAGTGGTAGCTCGAAGAACCTGGAATATGAAGAGATGGTCACAAAATTGTAGTTGGAAAGGTTGGTACATCCGAAGCCCTATTAGATTTCATGGATCAAAGATGAACATACACTCCTGGTAAGTGAACAATGTTATGTGAATTTGAAGATTGGAAAATACTATGATAAGGTGTTATGTGATATCATGCCTATGGATTGTTGTCATATTTTGTTGGGTAGACTGTGGCAATATGATAGACATGCTATATATGATGGGAGATTGCATAAGTATACTATTGTGGTTGATGGAAAGAAACAAATCTTGTTACCATTGATGGAAGAACTAGTTAGTAATGTTTGCACATCTATGAAAGTTTGCTTGATGGAAGGAAGGAAGTTTGTTAATTCTTTGAAGAGGAATGATGTATGTTTTTCTATGATTCCTAATAAGCTGAGTAAGAAAATAGAGGATAATGTCCCTGAGGAGATTGATAAGTTACTCACTGAGTATAGTGATATCATTTATGATAATGTACCTAATGGTTTGCCACCAAAAAGAAGCATTGATCATTGTATGGATCTAATCCCTGGAGCTAGTTTACCGAATAAGGCACCTCATCAGTTGACACCTACCGAGAATTAAGAATTGAACCGACAAATTCAAGAGTTGCTGGAGAAAGATTTGATCAGAGAAAGTTTGATTCCTTGTGCAGTACCTGTTGTATTGGCACCAAAGAAGAATGGAGAATGGAGAATGTGTACTGATTCCAGAGCAATCAATAAGATAACAGTGAAGTATAGGTTTCCTATACCGAGGATGGATGATATAATGGGCAGTTTGACTGGAGCAAAGTATTTCACAAAGATTGATTTAAAAAGTGGGTATCATCAAAGAAGGTGATGAATGGAAGACTACTTTCAAGACAAAGGAAGGTTTGTATGAGTGGTTGGTTATGCCTTTTGGTTTAACTAATGCACCGAGTACTTTTATAAGATTGATGAATGAAGTTTTGAATAAATTATTGGGTAAGTTTGTGATTGTATATCTTGATGATATTCTAATATTTAGTAAGACCAGAGAAGAACATTTGTTGCATGTTAGACAAGTTTTGCAGAGATTGAAAGAGGAAAAGTTGTTGATTAATCTGAGAAAGTGTTCATTCATGAAAGAAGAGATTGTGTATTTGGGATTTGTTATTTTAGCTGATGGTTTGAAGATGGATCCTGAAAAGGTTGAAGCTATTTTGAATTGGCCTACACCTATGAATGCTAGTAAGGTAAGATCATTTCATGGTTTGGCAAGTTTTTACCAAAAGTTCATAAGGAATTTCAGTTCAATTTGTAATGCTATGACTGAAACTATGAGAGGAGACAAAAGAGAATTCAAGTGGACACATGAAGTTGTTGGAAGTTTTGAGACCCTGAAGTAGAAGGTTGTTGAATTACCTATTTTGGAATTACCTGATTTTAGTAAGGTATTTCAAGTAGAATGTGATGCAAGTGGAAGTGTAATTGGAGTTGTATTGAGTCAAGAAGGTAAACTTGTTGCTTTCTTTAATGAAAATTTGAATGATGCTAGAAGGAAATATTTTGTGTATGATCAAGAATTCTATGCTATTGTTCAAGCACTAAAGAAATGGAGACATTATTTGATACCGAGTGAATTTGTGTTGTATATTGATCATAAGGCTTTACAATATTTGAGTAGTTAGAATAAGTTGAATCAGAGACATATGAAATGGGTTGAGTATTTGCAGAGTTATACATTTGTGATAAAGCATAAGAGTGGAGTCACTAACTGAGTTGTTGATGCATTGAGTAGAAGAAGATCCTTGATGACCAAGATGAAAATTGAAGTTCTTGGTTTTGATGAGATGAGAGGTTTGTATGAAAATGACCTTGATTTTTCTGAGCCATGGAGAAAGTGTAGAGCACCTATTCAAGATCAACAAGACACTAAATGGGATGAATATTTTATTCAGGAAGGTATGTTGTTTAAAGGTATTCAGTTGTGTATACTGAGAGGATTAATGAGATCTAATTTGATAAAGGAGAAACATAGTAGTGGTTTGGTTGGACATTTTGGTATTTATAAAACATGGAATTTGCTTAAGGAGAAGTACTATTGGCCACAGTTGTATAAAGATGTTCATAGATTTGTGAAAATTTGTGGAATTTGTCAAGTTGCAAAAGGAGTAAGTCAGAATACTGGATTGTATACACTGATTACTGTTCCTGAGAAACCTTGGATTGACATCAGTATGGACTTTGTTCTTGGCTTACCGAAGATAGTAAGAGGTAATGATTCAATATTTGTTGTTGTGGATAGATTTTCTAAAATGGCACATTTTATACCTTGTAGAAAGACATCAGATGCAGTACATGTAGTAGATCTTTTCTTTAAAGAAATTGTCAGATTGCATGGATTATCGAGGAGTATTATCTCTGACCGAGATAGTAAATTTGTTGGTTATTTTTGGAAAACACTTTGGAAGAAATTTGGCACTGAATTAAAATATAGTTCTACATTTCACCCACAAACCGATGGACAGATTGAGGTTGTGAAAAAAAGTTTGGGAAATCTTTTGAGATGTTTAGTTGGAGACACACCGAGTAATTGGGATTCTGTGTTGGCACAAGCAAATTTTTCATATAATAATTCAATGAATAGGAGTATTGGAAAAACACCATTTGAGATTGTGACTGGTACACAACCAAGAGGAATATCTGATTTGAGAGACATTGCTGATGAGAATAAGAAAAGTGTTGAAGGAGTAAAGTTTGCTGAGTACATGAAGACATTGCATGAAGATGTGAAACTAAAGCTGGAAGACAGTAATCAGAAATACAAAGATAGAGCTGATAGATCAAGAAGACATAAGATTTTTGATGTTGGTGATGAAGTGATGGTTCATTTGAAGAAAGGCCAATTTCCTGTTGGAACATATGGAAAGCTGAAGATGAAGAAGTTTGGACCTTCCAAGATTCTGAGGAAATTTGATAGTGGAAATGCATATGAGATTGAGTTACTTGATGACATGGACATATCACCAATTTTCAACATTGTCAATTTGTATGAGTATCATGAACCTGATGAAGAAGTTATAGTACCGACAGAATATCCTAAGAAGCAGAATGATGAAGTTGAACAAATTTTGAAGGAAAGAGTTGGCAAAAGTACAAGAGGAAAATAATACATGGAATATCTGGTTAAGTGGAAGAATAGATCGATGGAAGATAGTTCATGGATTTCACAGTCTGAGTTGGATGTAGCTCAGACCAGACCTACCAAATGATTTAGAGAATCATTTCAAAATAACCCCAGGTGTCTGATGCAAGAGCATCTCGGGTCCTTGGAAATCCTGTGTCACCAAAAACAATTTGAAGTATTGTCTGTGTTGCTTGATTTCTGCTTTGATGGAGTTGGTTGGTTTCCTTTGGTTACCGAGTGTGGTCAGTTCTCTCCTGGGTGGTTGGTTATTTCTTTGGCGCTCGGCATTACCTGTCTACTACTTGGTTATCTTGCTTACCGATGGGTTTAGTTTTATTTGCTGACTTGTGCATTTATATTGGATCGCAGAATTAATGTTGGAATCCATCATTGGGAAGTGTGTGGTCCTAGATTTGACTGTTACTTCTGTTAATTGTGGATCTGAAGGCCGACTCAGCTCGGTAGCTTCTTGTATAAATGTAGATGTTTGGTTGTAGTTTAGTAGGATTTTTTGGGATAGAAGATAGTAGACATTAGATTGGAAATTTGTAACAGATCCTCACATGTTTGAGGACTTCTGTAATTCATTGTAATATCAGGCCCTAATCGGGAAGGCCTTATAGCCTGACATGTATGATTCAATTGATGATAATAATTGAAAGGATCTAGCATTCTCTCTCTCACTCTTGTAGTTTGTTTCTTCCGCATGTGTGTTGCAGGCTTGGATCATTAGGGTGCGCCATCCTTTGGGCCCTCTTGCTCCCTGCCTTGCATTAGTTATGCTTAAATGATTGTCTTACTTATGACATACAATAGATGGATGCATGTGATATATGTTTTAATGTTTATGGTATATGATGGTGGTTTTTAATGAGTTTAATGATTAATGTTATGTGATGACGCTTATGGATGATTTTATTTGACATTATGGATGTATGCAATGTAATGCAATGGATGCAAATGAGATGTAAAATGTAATGGATTTTGATGTTTTAATGATCAATGAATATGTAATGATACAAATGATACATAAGTTAATGATGTTGATGCAAACATAATGAACTTAATGATATGTGGATGAAATGGTGATCTAGATGTAAATGTAATGATATAATGAAATGCACCTATATAAAAAATGCAATGTAACAATGATATGAAATGCAATGTTTTAAAATGAACTTAATGCAATGTAATAAATGCAACTAAAAGATGAGATTTAATCAATGAATGAAAACCAATGTAACTTCTATTTTAAATGAACTTAATGGTATGATGAAAAGGATAATGGATGCAAGGATTCAATTTTAAAATAAATACAAACTAAATACAAGTTAAATGAACTTAATGGCTATGAACTATAATGATAATGAAAGATTTAAAATGAATGTAATGAATGTGGCTAAATGGAGAGAACTAAAATGAATGCAAACTAATGAAATGCAATCTAAATGAACTTAGGTTAATGTCCTAAATGGATGTAAGATTACAATGAATGAGATGAATCTAACAAATACAATTAATCTAATGCAAGACACCTTTGTTTTTTATTTTTGATTTAACTCCACCCCCTTTTCTTTTTCTCTTTTTCAAACTAAGAAAGGAAAATACCTTAAATGCATTTAATCTAGGATGTATGCAGCTAGCTATCACTATTCACAAATTAGGATCTTATATTCATCATTGAGCAGTTTTGAAACCCTGAAATTAGTACAACCATCACTAGTTCAACCATGATGATATGAATACCTCTTTCCTTTTACATGGTGCTTTCCCATTATTTGGTACAACTATCACTGCTTGAAATTAATCATGAGAGTATGAATATCAATTTTGTCAGATTCTATGTTGCAAGTGGATTTTGGTATTATGATATTTAACATCAAAATATCCAAGGTATCATGTTGCGTAAACAAACAAAGATCTCAATTTACCATATGCACATGTCCTCGATGATTCTTTGATGATCATGTCCTTAGATAGATGATACATCCTTTAAAACTTTGACCTTAAGACACTCATTCATAAATCAATAAAACATCATGCTTTCATCATAGCTCATCTAGTTTTAAAACTTTCATCGTTTTGCTAGAAAAACATGATTTCATCAATCAAGTCAAAACTTAGAAAAAAATTGCATCATTTTTCAAATCCATATTTCATGTATAGTTCTATCCATTTCATACTTTTGATATTGATAAAGATAAGGTCTTTGTGAGATCTTGGATCAAAATTTTGTGTTTGGTTCGATTGATGGTTGGATGAGGATTAATCGAGTAAGTGTTTCACTTATGTTTTGATGAATTGATTTGATGTCAGATTGATGTTTGCTTTGATGAATCCTTCCTCCTTTAGAGTAGAGTTACTCCCAGTTTGATGTAAGTGTGTTTTTTGGACTTAGGACATTTTGTAGATTAGGTAATGACATCTTTAGGTACTTGCAAATGCAACTGTGGGGTTTTATTATGCAATATATAAAAATGTTGGCGAATGCAATATTTACAAGGATGATCACTAGGTATGAGAATCATTTGGACTTTCAATGGCGCTTGTTTACTAGGTTTTCACCGATTGAATCAATTTTCTCTCTTTCTATTTTTCAATCTTTTTCCTTTTTTTGCTACCAAGGTACCTATTTACTAGGTTTTCACCAAGGCACTTTTTATCTCTTTTTTTATTTTTTTGGATTTTCTCTTTTTTCAATTTTTTTGATTTTATATTATCAAGGTGCCTATTTGCTAGGTCTTCACCAAGACATCTTTTTGAGGATCATTTCTAAATATTTTTAGCTTTTTTTTTTCAGGCTCAATTTTCTATTGTTTTTTATCTTTTTTGCTTTTCTGATTTGTTTTATCTTTTCTATTTTTCAATGTTTTTGACATTTTTAGGATCTCTTTTGACTATGTAAATAAATAGGATGCTCTTTCATCTGATTTATTTGATACTCTTTTTCTTTATCCATTTTCAATTTCTTCATGTGTAGAACATTTTCAATTGTATACTGTTGATAGGTTCTTGCAACTCTTCTCTTTCACAATCAGCTAGTTTATAGGTGCCTATCCCAAAAGATGAAGTGATCACAAAAGGTCCTAACCAGGTTTCTTCCCATTTTCCTTTCTTTTCTCTCTCTACTTGATTTTTGGGGTTTTATCGCAACACTAGGTCACCTATTTGGAATGTCCTCGGTTTGATATGCTTGTTATAGCTCCTTGACATTCAATTCAGATACACTTTTAATTGATCAAAATCTTATTTCTATCTTTCATCTAATAGCTCCAATTCATGCAACCTAGCCACCCTATAGTCTTCTTCACTTAGTAACCCATGCAATGAGACTCTTAAAGATGGAATTTCTACCTCCAAAGGTAAAACTGCGTCTGGTCCATAAACTAGGGAGAATGGTGTAGCTTCGGTTAGCATTTTGATACTTGTCCTATAAGCCCATAGAGTAGGGTTTATTTGAATGTGCCAATCTCTACCTAAATTATCCATAGTCCTTTTCAATATTTTTAAGATGTTCTTGTTTGTAGCTTCTACTTGTCCATTACCTTGTGGGTAATATATTGAAGATGAGTGGTGTACCACATGAAATTTTGTACATAGTTCTTTCAAGTCCTTGTTCTTGAAATGTTTTTCATTATCCATTATGATGGCATGAGGAACACCATGTCTACAGATTATGTGATTTAATACGAACAAGGATATTTTCTTTCCCGTGGTAGTGGATAAGGGTACAACTTCCACCCATTTGGTAAAATATTTCATTGTAGTAATGATGAATTTATGACCATTTGAAGATGGTGGATAAATCATACCTATCAAATTCAAACCTCATTAATAAAAGGGCCAAGGTGTAGTCATAGGATGAAGCTCATGTGTCGGTACGTGGATCAAGTTCCCATGGTACTAACATTTACAACAAGTTTTTGCAAAGTGACAAGCACCTTTTTCCATAGAAGGCCAAAAATATCCTATCCTAAGGAGTTTCTTAGCTAGGGTTAAACCATTCGAATGTGGCCCACAAATTTTCTCATGAATTTCTTGTAAGGCCATGGTTGATTCCTCTTTCTCTAGACACCTTAGAAGAATTCCATCTAGACTCTTGCGATACAACGTGTCAAATATCAAGGTGTAGCGAGAGGCATGTCGGACAAAGCTTTTCTTTTAATTTCTGGTTTGGTCTATGGGAAAGATTTGGTCTTTTAAGTATGTGTGAATGGATCCATACCAGGGTGAGTCATGTCCCATTATTAATAAAATGGTGTGAGGATGGGAAGGGTCAAATGTGGGTTTCTCAACTTCTTCTACCAAGAATTCATATCTGGCACTTTGATCTGGTATTTGGAGAAGTGAGGCCAAAGTAGTGATTGCATCTGCTGCTTTATTCTTATCCCTTGGTACTTTCTCAAATGTGATTAGAGTGAAGTATTTCTTGAGATTATCAATCATGTTCTTGTAGGGTATCAACTTATCATCTTTAGTTTGATACTTTTCATTGATTTGATTAATAACTAGTTGGGAATCTCCATACATTTGTAGCTCTGTTACTTTCCATTCTAATACCAACTTTATGTCGATGACCAATGCTTCATACTCAGCTATGTTATTTTTGCATGGGAATAGCAATTTGTATGATTTTAGAATTGTGGACCCCTGAGGAGTAATCAATAAAATCCTTGCTCCTGATCCATATTGTGTATAGGAACAATCAAAGTATAATTTCCATGTCTTTGCTTCAACATTAATGATTTCAAAATCTGGAAATTCTACTTGGATTGGATGTTCATCTTGTAAACATGACTCTGCTAGTTGATGCTATTACTTGGCCTTTGATAGATTTTTGGTCCACATACTCTATGTCAAATTCACTTAAGACCATGACCCATTTGGCCAATCTTCCATTTACTATTGTTTTGCTAAGAAGGTATTTCAAAGGATCAATCTGTATAATGAGTCAAATTTTGTGAGATAACATATCATAGCATAAATTTTGGGAAGCAAAAACTACGGCCAAACATTCTCTTTCAATGAAGATGTAATTCAACTCATACTTCACCAATGTTCTACTTATGTAGTATATGGTCTTTTTGTTTCCAGCTTTGTCCTCTTAAGCCAAGAGTGCCCCTAATGCATGTTTTGTCGCTGAGATGTATAAAATTAAGGGCTTTCCTCTGATTGGAAGAATCAAAGTTGGAGGATTCATTAGGTACTTCTTCAGTAATGTGAATGCTTCTTCACATTTCTCATCCCATTTGAAAATTGTGTCCTTGTGAAGGAGTTGAGTAAAATTGTGACACTTTCTGCTAATTGAGAGATGAAACTTCTAATGGATTAAATCCTGCCTTGAAGGGATCTCATTTGATTGATTTTTTGAGGTGCCCCCATTTCCATGATTTTCTTTACTTTGGTAGGGTCTACCTCTATTCCTTTGGTGGAAACTATGTATCCTAATAGCTTTCCTAATTGTACACCAAATGCACATTTCTTTGGATTTAACCTTACTTTGAATTGCTCCAATCTTACAAATATCTTTTCTAAGATGGGTAGATGTTCCTCCCTTGAGTGGGATTTAGCAAGTATATCATCTACATAGTCTTCTAGAAACTTGTGCATCATGTCATGGAATATGGTCGTCATGGCTCTTTGATAGGTCACTCTAGCATTCTTGAGACCAAAAGGCATAACATTCCAGCAGAATGTCCCCCATGTGCATGTAAATGTCATTTTGTCTTGATCCTCAGGTGGTATCTTTATTTGATTATAACCACTAAACCCATCCATAAGTGATTACAGTAGGTATGTGACATTTTTAGGTGTCTACATTTTTCCCCTCTTTGATATAATGTTTTTTAGGTGTTATTTTAAAGAACAATAAAAATTATGCCTTGGTATGCCCCAATGGAAAAATGTGTCATTGAGGTAAATGATGCACCCTCGAGAAATTGTTTGTGTCAGAAAGACATGAATTATCTCTTGAAAGAATATTTAGATTAAATGATGCAAGAAAATAGTAATTAGTAAGAATTCAAGGATGTTGGTAGGTTGTGATGATTGTTTGATCAACATTTGACATAGAGATTATTTGATAAGAATCATGTCCAGTTTCATGAAGAACCCATTCTGTATAAGACTAGAGATAATGTCTGGTTTCAAGGAAGACATACCTTGTATAAGACAAATGATGATGTGTAGTTTTAGGAAAGACATATCATGTTTAACACAAATGACAATGGAATGATTGACCAATTGATTTGACTACTTTAAAAATTGATTTGACCATTTTGATAGGTAGATTGAGTGATTGATTGATAAAATTAGAATTGATTGAGAGAATTGTGACTAAATAAAATTTAGAAGATGATAGTTAGGGGATGAAAGAATGAGAATGAATCCTTCATTAAAACCCTTAGATTATAGTAAACAAAGAGCTTTCAAATTTTAATAGCTATGCTTTTGATTTCTAACTGAATTGAGCTATTTATTTATCATCATTGAGCCACTTTATTATAATAATAATAAAATGAATACCATCCTACCAAAATATGAATGACCTAGGTATGATTATCCTCTTGCATTAAAATAGGTTCACCAAATAGACAAGGAATGTGGGCCGATCCATCTAGATCAAGTATTTAGAGTTGAGGTATGTGCGACATATCACAACCAAAGTATCCATTGCAATTTTTCAATTGGATATTTATATATGGATGTGAAGGATCTTATCATAGACACCCAGATTTCTCTTTTAAGACTTCATGAAAAATATTCCACAAACAACAGACAAATAAAAATAAGTCATGAACTATCATGGCATCTCTAAATTGCTTGTGGAAATCCCAAAGATACATAAAAACATGACTTACAAAAATCAAGACATAACAAGACTAACTTAACTCAACAAGTTGTAGTTGTATTGATTATGTGTCTGTGTTTTTGCAGTAATTTGGACATTGAATTTTGATGTATTGTTGATTCTATCTGGTTTTAAAAAAAAAGGTACCCTGTCTAAGAATGCTTCGTCTAATTTCAAGTATTCCTTCCCTTGTCTAAGACAATAATATTTTTGACAAAATACTTTTATGTGGGATTGATTGATAGATAAGATAGTTTGGGTAGTGTAGCTAAGGACTTGTTGACTAGTTTGACTATTTTGACTTGGTTCTGTTGAAGCTTAGACTTGATGTTTGACATCGTTCAATGCTTGTTTCGAAATGCAAAAGAATTATTTTTATATACAAAGGAGATTTATTGTAGGTCTTTGTTGGTTTTTTTTATTTGTTTGGTTGTCTTGGATAAATTTTCAGGACTTTTGCAAAAAACAATGGTCTACCATAGAGTTCATATCTTTGGAGTTGAGGTATGTGTGGCGTATCACACAAGTGAAGGCCCTTATCACAAATACCCCAAACATGGTCGCCTTAGACGAATGTTTTATGTTATTTTATTATTTTTGAATTCTTTTGAAGGTCCTTTGCAGTATTTTTTGGAGTTTATAGGATGGTTTTGTGTATTTTTGTTGTTTTGAAGGACTCTTTTAAAAAAAACATATTTTTTAAAATATTTTTTTACAATGTTTTTGGTATTTAAAAAAAAAAATTACAATATTTTTAGTGGTATTTTAGGACTTGATGAATCATGACATTGGAGTGCCCCCAGTTAGGACAGAATGGGTACCTTATTATGAAATGGCCATGATGGACTGAGTTAGTGTGAAATGTGACAAAATGTGCTAAGACAAAGATAACTGACAAATTTCAAGCCATGATAGTGATGACCATTGATTTTATTATGGAGAATGCAATGTAATGACATGTGATATCAGGTTGGAGTGATGATAGATGATGGAGCATGATCCCTACATGTGGTAGAGAATTGTCCTATTTTCACCATGGTACTTTCCCAGGGCACCACTGAAGTGGTTTCCACCATAGGATAAATTTATTTATCTTGTTTTTCTATTTTTAAATCACAAAAGATGCCTGGTTGCTAGGTTTTCACCAAGGTAACTCTTTTTCTTTTTTAATTTTTTTTGTATTTTTGGCTTTTGAAGACAGAACTACTTTGAGAGCTATGTATAGAACTTGCACAAATGAAAGATATTGATGGGGTCTGATAGAGACTCTCCCTTTGATGTTGATATCTGATATGCTCTAGACCCATAGACTATTGTGATGATGTAAGGACCCAACCAGTTTGATTTAGACTTTCCTAGTTTTTCTCATTCAGGTTGGTTTTTCTAATTTTCCATTAGAACTAAATCACCTAGTTCAAAAGACCGTGGCATGACCCTCTTATTGAAACTTCTCCTGAGAAGTTGATGATATGCTTTCAAGTGTGTTAGTGCACTCTGTCTCTTTTCATCTAGTATATCTAGCTCAAGTAGCCATGATACTCGACACTCCTAATTTGAAATGATGTGCTGAAGGGATACTCACAGTGATGGGAGCTCAAACTTTATTGGAAAGATAGCTCCGGTAATGTAGACTACCAAATATGGAGTGGCTCTTGTGGGGATACAAAAAAAAGTGTGGTATGCCCATAGGGTGGGGTTGAGTTAGAGATGCCAATATTGACCAGCTTTATTGACTCTCTTTTGCATGATTTTTTATGATTATATGAAGTAAGTGGTTGTAGCTCATGAGACGAAGCATGGATGAGGTTCCTATGAATGTGACACTTTTTTCATTTTTGAACAAATGAGAAATAATATTTTTCCATAGTGAGCCAGTAATACCCAATTCTTAGAAGTTTCTTGGTTGAGGTCAAGCCACTAGAGTGAACACCACAAATACCCTCGTGTACTTCTAATATTGTTGATTGTAATTCTTCAAATTTGAGACATCGTAAGAGTGTACCATCCTGACTTTGTTTTTTGAGTTTATTGGAAATGATAGTGTAACATGAGAATTTTCTTATTAAGGACTTCTTTTGGTTACAAAATAGTTTTGGTGGAATGGCTTGGTTTGTGAGATAGTCATAAATGATGTATTGGTACCAAGGGGAATTGGAACCAACAATTTCGCACACACCCTCAGACTTTGGGACCTCAAAATTAGGGACCATAAGTTGTTGACCATGAATTCACATTGTGTCATCTCAGACAACGTGTCCAGCATAGATCCTATAGTAGCCATAGCATCTACCACACCATTTCTTATCTAGGGTTTTTATCAAATGTTATCTACTCAAAGTGTATTTTGATGTCTTCTATTAATGCTTTATATGGGATCAAATTCTCATCTTTGGTATAATAGATGTTATTGACCTGGTTGAGAATTAGATAAGAATATCCATATACTTAAAGTTATTAGATATTCCATTGAAAATCTATTTTAAAACCTATGAACAATGCTTCATATTCTACAATGTTGTTGGTACAATCAAACCTTAGTCAATAAGATCTAGGAATAGAGTCTCCTTGAGGAGTTATGGAGACTATGTTGATGCTTGATCCTTTTTGTGTATGAGAGTCATCAAAATATAACTTCTATTGGTTTGGTTGTTCTATAGAAAATACCCCTTCATCAAGGAATTCTATCAACATCAGATGAGTAGAAGGTACAAGTGCATCTTCCAGTTGGTCTACAATTACTTGGCCTTTGTTTGATTTTCTATCAACGTAGTCTATGGTAAACTCACTTAGTATCATGATCCATTTGGTTTGGCACCCTATCAATGTTTCTTTGCTCAATAGATACTTCAATGGATCAATCTTTGTAATAAGGATCATCTTGTGGCTCAGCATGTAGTGTTTGAGTTTTTGTGAAGAAAAAACTATGGCCAAATATGCTCCTTCAATAACAGTGTAGTTTAGTTCATAATCCACGAGCATCTGACTGGTATAGCATATGACCCTTTCTTTTTCTTGTGATTCATTTTGTTCTAGTAATGCCCCAATGAGTATTTATTTGTCGATATATACAATAGTAAGGACTGGTTTGGAATAGGTGCCACTAAGACCAATGCTAATAGGAGGTAGTCTTTCATTATTTAATGGAAGGCCTCTTAACAACTCTCTGTCTATTTGAGCTTTATGTCTTTATGTAATAAGTGTTGGAATGAATGGAACTTGTCCTCCAGTTGTGATATGACCCTTCCCACTGATTGTAACTTACCCTATAAACTTTTGAAGCTCTTCAGAGTTGTTGGGGGAGACATTGCAATAATATCTTGGTCCTTTTTATGGTCAATCTCTATTCCTTGTTGGGAGACAATAGATCCCAAAAACTTTCCTAATGTGACTCCAAAGATACATTTATTTTAGTTTAGCCAGACTTTATACTCTTCAATTCTATCAAATATCATGGGTAATATTGATAAGTGCAGATTTCTCTTTAGGGACTTTTCCTATATCTCATTGACATAATCTTCTATTGTGATGTGCATCATGTCATGAAATATAGTTTCAATTTCCCTCTGATGTGTATCTCTATCATTCTTTATCCCAAATGGCATGACACACCAACAATAGGTTCCCTAGGCACAAGTGAAAGTAGTTTTATGTTGATCTTTAGGTGCAATCTAAATCTAGTTGTACCCTAATATATTATCCATGAGTGAAAATATTTTATAGCCAGAAGTGAGGTCTACTATCATGTTGATATTTGGAAAAGGAAATTCATCATTTGGGCATTCCAAATTCAAGTCTCGGAGGTCAATTAAAATTCTTATGGCTTGAGTAGCCTTAGATACTGGTACTAGATTTGAGATCTAGTCTGCATAGTCTATGGGTTTGATGAAACCTGCATCAAGTAACTTCTTTAACTCTTCTTTGACCAATAATGCAATCTTGGGATGCATATTGCAGAGTTTATGTTTGTATGGCTTTTCCCTTGGCTTCAGTAGAAAATGGTGAATCACTAACTTAGGATCTAATCTAGGCTTGTCTTAGTATGACCAAGAAAAGTTAATTTATTGGTCTCTAAAGAACTGGATAAATTTCTCTTTTTCTTCTTTTTTTAATGACTCCACCAAGTGTATCAATATTTGTGTCTCTTTAGTGCCAATATTTATCAAGTCTAAGTTTTTTCTGCTAGAACAGCTGACCGCTCTTCTATAATGGAGAATATGCCAATCTCTCCATCCTTGGGTGCCTCAAAGAGGTTTTCACCCTCAAATAGGTCATTTCTTTTTACTATTTTGCAGCGAGATGGCGCCTTTCAATTTTCACCCAAGAGCCTTATATTTTCCTTTTCACTTTTTTGACTAGATGATTGATACAACTCCCCAAAGTATCTTGTTCTATCCATTTTGATGCTAAAACCTTCCTTGTTCCCCCCATAGGTATTCTTTGTCTTATTCCAAATAATTCAACAATAGATTCATCATTCTCAAAGACATATACGGTTGGTGGATGTTTTTGTTCCCAATCTATAAGGTCAGGGAAAACCAAGGCTTTGCTATCCTTGGTTAGGAAGGATGAGATGGGTAGATTTGATATGGTATTGATGTATGAATCAATTACTAACTCAAGAGTCTCAAATGAGGATGAGGATGAAGGTTCTGATATGTTCCAAAACTCCTCAATCCATTCTTTATGTTTTGTGGTTTTATCTTGTAAGAATGGTTAGGCGATGTCTTTTTCAAGATGAATGGTATATGTGGTACGTAGGGAATCCCACTCATAATCATTAGATTCTATGTCTAAATGTGACTCCTCAAATGTCTCAAATTTGTTGTAAAAATAATCATTAATATCACTGGGTAACAAGATATTCGAGATGTCCACTAAAGGTGATCTATAACATAAAGCTTGATGCCTTGGATTTTGGGTATGAGAAATTGGCTCCACTATTCCTTTTTCTTTCTTCTGTAGGCTTGAACGCCCATTGTACCATTTCTTTTGGACTATTGTATATCCCCTTCTAGATTCATATACTAAGATTATGCATTCTAGAGGTTCTTGATCTATATAAAACTAGGAGGATAAATTTCCTTCAATAATCTTTTCATGTATATCTTCCCATCTTATAAAGACCATTGGTGGATAAACAATTGTAAATTTTTTCTTCCTCTCTAGAGGTTGCCTTGGTTTTCCATATTACCTAGATGAGATAGGTAACTTTCCTACACAAAAAAAGTCTTCATAGGTGTATTCTCCACATCCATTTTCTTGTACTTGTATTTTAAGTTCTGATGTTCATTCTGCTAATAGATTCTCTAGACTTGTGGACTCTATATTGTGATATGAGGAGATAGTTAATGCCTCTTGATTATTGGGTACCTAATTTGAAATAGCGATGCCTCTCTATCACTAGGTATGATGATTTTAATTCCCTCTTGAGGGAATTTTAAACACTCATGATATGTAGATGGTACAACCTACATGGAATAGATCCATGGTCTTCCTAGGAGCATGTTATAACCCAACTCTAGATCTAGTACTTGGAATGTCGTGTCTTGTGTTGCTAGACCCAATTTGATTGGGATACTTATGATGCCCTTGGAGGAACATTATTCATCATCATAGGATCTTATTATGATCTTCTTGGTGACATCTACACAACTCTCATAATATCTCAACGCTTGTATCAATTTTAGGGTACAAATATTTAGACTTGGTCCTCCATCTATAACAGCTCATTTGATTTTTTGAAGGTGTATGAAAACTTCTAGATGTAAAGGATCATTGTGAGATGGTCTGTGTGCTAGAAGATCTTTCTTAGTAAAGGAAACATGATGTGGGGTGGCTACATACAATACCATGGCTTAAAATTCATCTACTTCTAGGTTCCTTGGGATGTATAGTTGTTGTAGGGTTGTATCTGAGACTACTTTATGGCTAGGTGATATGCAGAGCATTTCATAAATAGAAATTTATGTTAGGGTCTTCTTTAGATGATCTAGAAAATTGTATTGACTTGATGTTGGATTGAATGACTTACTAGGCATAACAGATTTTGATGTGACTCCTTGTACTGTTATTTTGGTACAAGTGATAACAAAACAACTTATTTCTAGACCTTGGATGGACATTGTGTTTATGGTCAGATTTGGATCTATCTTAGTGTAAGTGAGGTTTTCTTGGTTTTTCATTCCTAAGGTAGATGCCTTACCTTTGTCACGATTCATCAACAGGGTTTGAAAAATCTTGTGATCTTAGTTGGTGGTGCCAAAATTAGTGACCACTTCAATCTCACCATGGTCGATGAAATCTTGGACAATGTGTTTCAGTTCTGTACAACCAGATATTTTTTGTCCCTTTGATCTTTAATAGTTATAGTAACTATTGTCATCCCACTATGTGGGTTTTCCAAGACCTTCATAATATATTATATTGTGTAAAGTGACTAATTGTGACTATACCAATTTATTTAGGATTATCTCAAGAGGTTCTGCAAGAGGCATAAAATATCATTGATGAGTAGGGTTCTTTCTTGCATAACTTTTTTGGGTAGTAGTATTAGCATGTTCTAGATTTCTCCTAGGATTTGTCTTGTAAACATTGTGATTTGTTTGTGTTTGTTGTATATGTTGGACTGGAACTAGTGCTTGCACACGTAACACTAGTTATGCCATCTTAAAATCATCAACCCTTGTTAGAATTATTTAGAACAACAGAGAGGGGTGGTGAATCAGTTGTTCTCAGGTCCAGATGTACCAATTAAACTTTCCAGCACTTTAACAATCTCAGATCTAATCAACAATTCAACTTGGTCTCTATAGAATATATCAGAAATATATAACATGTAGTCCACTGTCCAAAAGTAATTAAATTATAGAATGTAAAGCTTTCAACAACATTCACATCAAAATCATTCACACAATTATAACACCAGGATTTATAGTGGAAACCCAATTTGGGAAAAACCACTTTGTAACATGCTACTAATTTTCACTCTTCTGAAGTGAGCTCTATGAAAAGCCAACCCTATTAAAGGTTTACATACACATTTTTAGGTTTGACCCTATTAAAGGATTTAAAACACTCTGTCAAAAGTGGCTTGGTTAAAGGACTTGAGAATATTCCATTAGAATGTCACCTTGATTAAAGGATTTATACAATGACTATTAGGTCAACCTTGATTAAAGGGTTTAGACTGATACAATGGTTAGAAAGTAATAGTAGTTTCTTATTTGAAAAACATATAGCTCACTTTGCAAATACAGATCCACTTCGCACATATATGTTGATTTAATGACTGATCTCCATTTCTATTTCCATCTCTGATCTACTCAAAATTCACTTCAAGCAATCAAAACTCCATTAAGCTCCTTCACAATTTCACCTTCATCCTTCTGCTTAGACTTATTAGTCAATAATATCAACCTCTTCTTCATCCATCATAACCTCACAATTAGGTTTTCCTTTATACCTCTTTGATCAGGTAGATCAATCTTTTGCCACTTAATCTCCTCAGTAGATCTTAGGTTTAGGTCAGATTCATCAAATCCTTCCATCATTATGTTCTTCATCTTTTTCGTATAGATACATCTCCAAACTTCTCTTTGAATTTGTAGACATTCAAAAATGGACAAGTGCTTTTAAATCATAAAATTGCAAAATCTTATCAAAATGGATAAAATCAAATCAAAATGGACATTTATAAATCAAAGTTTGAAAAAATCATTAAATCAAAGGAAAAATCAAATAATGACATTAAATAATTAAATACAAGCTAAAAGGGGTAAAAAACACTATATAATTGATTTTAATCAATTAATTGTATAGTTTTTAAATCAAAAATCAAATTGAACCTATTCCCTTACATGGCTAATTTAATTAATTGATGGAATTTAATTAATCCTAATAACTTTCAACAACAATTTGAGCAACCAATTAGAATTGAGAACAAAAGCACATGGATCACTCCAAAATAGTTGAATCTCAATCACACATTTCAACTTTGAATCTCATCCACTCAAATTTGTCTTTTTGTCCAAACCTTTGAAACAAACATTTAAATTGTCCCCCCATTTAAAAACATTGCAAAGTTTTTGACTCAACCAAGGCTAAATTATGATTAATTCACTCTACCCCCACCCTTGGGAATTTACTATAAATAAGAGGTATTTTGAGAGCAATAATCATCTTAGAAATTCATTTGCAAAGCATCATCATTATAGGCATTTTCATAGCAATCAAGAGCAATTGAGAGCATATCATAAGCATTTGAATTATCTTTGTATCAATTTTGAGAGTTTGAGAGCTAGATTAAGCATTGTACTATCATATTTCTCATTCTAGATTTGTCACTAATGCTCTCAATTGCTCTCAATTGCTATGAAAATGCCTATAATGATGATGCTTTGCAAATGAATTTCTAAGATGATTATTGCTCTCAAAATGCCTCTTATTTATAGTAAATTCCCAAGGGTAGGGGGTAGAGTGAATTAATCATGATTTAGCCTTGGTTGAGTCAAAAAATTTGCAATATTTTTAAACGGGGGGACAATTTAAATGTTTGTCTAAAAAGTTTGGACAAAAAGATAAATTTGAGTGAATGAGATTCAAAGTTGAAATGTGTGATTGAGATTCAACTATTTTGGAGTGATCCATGTGCTTTTGTTCCTCAATTCTCATTGGTTGCTCAAATTGTTGTTGAAAGATATTAGGATTAATTAAATTCCATCAATTAATTAAATTAGCCATGTAAGGGAATATGTTCAATTTGATTTTTGATTTAAAAATTATACAATTAATTGATTAAAATCAATTATATAGTGTTTTTGACCCCTTTTAGCTTGTATTTAATTATTTAATGTCATAATTTGATTTTTCCTTTGATTTAATGATTTTGTCCAACTTTGATTTATAAATGTCCATTTTGATTTGATTTGATCCTTTTTTATGAGAATTAGTGCATTTTGATAAGATTTTGCAATTTTATGGTTTAAAAACACTTGTCCATTTTTAGTGTCTACACATAACTTGTAAGAAATCCTCGCTACAAAAGTGTGCAATTGCTAGTTTTTTCTTATTTTAAATAATTATACAAATATCATTTTTCTAATTTTATTGGTCCATATAGCAAACAACCAGTGCAAAAATCTTCTTTTTTTTCAAATTACATTTTAATCTACTCAATTTATTACATCATATCAAATGTCAAATGTGGGGTCCTCAATTAAAAATTAACTACCCATATGTCTTACACAAGATGAATTTGCTTTCAACAATGAAGTTGACATTGAGTGCGAACCTCCATCAAGGGAAGGGGGTGAATAGGAAGGCAACCCAAAAATTCAAAACAAACATTATTAAAAAAAAAGACACCTCTTTTCCTCAACTAATCCAATGCAAATTCAAACAAAAAATTAATGAAGAAAAGCTCTTCATTTTTTTTTGGTAAGTCTACAAATCTTATCTTCGAAGACATGTAACCCAATCCAATGCAACCATTTGTTTATACAATATTATTTTATGGAAAGAACTAGACAAGACCAATATAGATATTGTTTACGACCTCTTTTTAATTACGCATGGAAAGTAAAAATAGCTCCCACCAAAAGGTAAACATAAAATCTTACAAATTCTTTTTTCATTCATAAATTTCCATTGATTAATTTCTCCATCACATTTCTTTTTTATGACAACATCCATGATACAACATTTGTAGGTACCAAACAACACCAAAAATATGATTCATGGATATCTATCATTAAAAAACTATTACTTATTGCATCAAGTTACAATTAATGATCATTGTAAAGAGACAAGTGACATTCAAACAAAAAATGAACATTCATATTTCATATCTATTATATCGGGTCCAACAAAGTGATTTCCTACATGCTACTCTTGATTTCCTCCTACTATAATTTACCTCCTACTATCATTTACATTCAAACAAAAAGTGAACATTCATATTTCATATCCATTATATCGAGTCCAACAAAGTGATTTCCTACATGCTACTCTTGATTTCCTCCTACTATAATTTACCTTCTAATGAATATTAAGACTATATATGTTACATATTGTTCTACATGCTTCATTCACATCTATTCTATTAAAATAAAATATTATAATTTATTAATGTCCTTTGCAACATTTACTACTATAATTCATATTTCTTATATAAAAATTACACTTCAATTATTATAATTTCTTACTAATTAACTTTTCAACAAATTACATGTAACTTACCTTTTTCATTTATATAATAATTTTTCAACTAAAACTCCAATAACTGGATATTGCATTTAGTTAGGCATTAAATCTTGGTGCCACAACAGCATGTACCGAACCAGCAATTGACATTGACATTCTCATTTCCTCCTATTTTAACAATAAATTCGCATTCAATGGGACGTCAAATCTCGGCAGCTCCAAGACGATGGACATTTGCTTATAAACTTAGTTGGCTATTTTGACGTTGATGGCTCAGATCATTTCAATGGTCATTCAAGGCAATGGCTAAAAGTGCAAAAATTTGCACCTCGTTCGTCGTGTCCTTGCCGTTGCCGTTACCTTCCCCCATCAGCCCAGTCTTCCGCCCGTACTTTCCTCGCTGCTGCAGTGGGCGCCGTGTACATCCTGACAACCTGCACGATTTGACGGTTGACAGCGTCCACAGATTTAAGGTGGACACTATTTTTTTTTTTTTGCAAACGCAGCCGTTTATTTTTCAAACGCTTCCTTAAATTTTAAATTTTTTTATTTTCATTATCTTAGGCTTATATTCGAAGGCCAATTTCAAAAATAATTTATTTTTAATCTTTTAATTTAATAAATTAAAATATTAATAAAACTTGATTTAAAAAATATTTAGATATTTTATTTTTTTATCATATTAACTATTACTATATAATATTTAATAAATATAATCTAAATATAAATATAAATATAAACATTTATATTAACTATTACTATTTAATATTAATTTTTTTATCATATTAACTATTACTATTTAATATTATTTAAATTTTTTAACTATACATATAGAATAATATAACTATAAATATAAAAATTTATATTTATATTTATATTTAATCTCTTTTAGGTGTTGTGAAAGTAAATCAAAAGTAAAACAAAACTACGAAAATAGTACAAAATATTTAAAAAGTTCAAAAAAATGTATAGATCATTTATTCAAAGTTATTCATATTTAACTTATATATGTGTAATATTATTAAAATCACTATACAATATGTAAATTATTTTAATAGGTATACATATACATATACATATACATGTACATGTACATGTACATACACACACACACACACACACACACACACACATATATATATATACACACACACATATACATATATACATATATACATACACACACACACACAGATATATATATATATATATATATATATATATATATATATATATATATATATATATATATATATATATATATATATATATATATATATATATATATATATATATATATATATATAAAGATAAATAATGGTTAATAGTGTATAAACTGAACAAAGTTAGAATATAAATATGCATACAGAAGAATATATTCACAAATGTAGCAAGGAGATGATACATAACCATGCAAAGTAGAAAACATATGCAATTAATTAGCTTTGGCCAAAGCATTTTTAATATCATACTTCTACTAAAAGATAAGAAGAAAAGTACAACTTTTCCTAAATTACCCATCCTTATATCATCCACATTCAACACCATTCCACTTTACTATATATCTTTCTCACACAGAGGACATAATAAAACACATCCATTCACATTGTTGAACTAAACTCAAAATGCTCTTTGTAATCAAGATTTTTATACACTCAATTTTTCATAAAATATCCAAAATCTCATTCAATATAACAACTGGATCATAATAGAAGAACAAATTATATTTCCAAATTAAAGTAAGGAAAATAAACAATGCCAATAATGTAATTCTGCAATGTTTATCATTCTTATCAAAATACATAACATATTTCATGAAATGAGGTGCCACTGATAATTAGAAATGGATTATTACACTTTAGGTAGTAATGACATTCAAAGGGGTTTTAATAGCCCAAATAAAAAAGACTATTGTCATTAACTCTGTGTGTTTTCTACAAGTTTGGGAAACCATGATATAGAATATATTTATCATAACCTTATATTTATATTCTAACTTTGTTCAGTTTATACACTATTAACCATTATTTATCTTTAGATATATATATGTATATGTATATGTATATGTATACATACATACATACATACATACATACATACATATATATATATATACATATACATATACACATACACATACACATACACATATACATATACATATACATATAGACATATACATATACATATACATGTATATGTATGTATATATATATATATATATATATATATATATATATATATATATATATATATATATATATATATATATATATATATATATATATATATGTATATATATATATATATATACGTACATACATACACGTATACGTATACGTATACGTATACGTATATGTATATATATATATATATATATATATATATATATATATATATATATATATATATATATATATATATATATATATATATATATATATATATATATATATATACCTATTAAAATAATTTACATATTGTATAGTGATTTTAATAATATTACACATATATAAGTTAAATATGAATAACTTTGAATAAATGATCTATACATTTTTTTTAACTTTTTAAATATTTTGTACTATTTCCGTAGTTTTGTTTTACTTTTGATTTACTTTCACAACACCTAAAAGAGATTAAATATAAATATAAATATAAATCTTTATATTTATATTTATATTATTCTATATGTATAGTTTAAAAATTTAAATAATATTAAATAGTAATAGTTAATATGATAAAAAATTAATATTAAATAGTAATAGTTAATATAAATGTTTATATTTATATTTATATTTAGAATATATTTATTAAATATTATATAGTAATAGTTAATATGATAAAAAAATTAAATATATAAATATTTTTAAAATCAAGTTTTATTAATATTTTAATTTATTAAATTAAAAGATTAAAAATAAATTATTTTTGAAATTGGCCTTCGAATATAAGCCTAAGATAATGAAAATAAAAAAATTTAAAGTTTAAGGAAGCGTTTGAAAAATAAATGGTTACATTTGAAAAAAAAAAAAAAACCCAAGTGTCCACCTTAAGTCTGTGGACGCTGTCAACCGTCAAATCGTGCAGGTTGTCGGGATGTACACGGCGCCCACTGCAGCAGCGAAGAAAGTACGAGCGGGAGACTGGGCTGACGGGTGAAGGTAACGGCAACGACAAGAACACGGCGAACGAGGTGCAAATTTTCGCACTTTTAGCCATTGCCGTCATTCAATGCCTGTCTTGCGTTGAATCTCTAGCAAGTTGTCAACTGTACAGATCTGGCGTACTTAATTTCTAACCTACACTAATCTCTCGTATTTCTCTATTTACCCTGAGAAAAGACATAAATTTGCAGTTTACCAGAAGATTGTCGTCCATTGATATGTAATTCAAACCCTAAGACCATCAGGCACTACGCTTGTACGATTTTGGACCGCGAGATAATACCTCGTCTCGAACAGAACAAATAACTACTCCACAGCAATTCCAATGTGGCAAGTCCAGGACTAGTAGGGGAAGGTGTGAACTGTGAAGCCCTTATGGCAGCCATTACAGCATTTACAATTCTGCTCTTCTTCTTGTGTCTTTTTTACCTATATAGAAGACGCCATTATTCATCAAAATTGCCCCCAGGGCCATTTGCATGGCCTGTCATAGGAAATCTCCACCAGCTGGGGAAGCTTCCCCATCGCGCCCTTGAAGATCTTGCCAAGAAATATGGCCCCCTCATGTCTTTACAGCTCGGTTATTTTCCTGCAATTGTTGTGTCTTCCCCTGAAATGGCCAAAGAGTTCCTCAAAAATCACGATTTGGCGTTTGCTAGCAGATCTCCATCCGCAGCAGGAAAGTACTTGGCCTATAATTACAAGGGCCTTGCGCTGGCTCCTTACGGAGCTTACTGGAAGCTGGTTAGAAGAATATGTGTCACAGAATTGCTCAGTGCGAAAAGATTGGCATCCTACAGATTTGTTAGGGAGGAAGAGGTTTCTGCAGCAATGAGCACTATTTGGAAAAATAGCAGGAAGGGCGTCGTTGCTGTCAATGTTAGCAAAGCAATAACGTCGCTTACCTCTGCTATTATTTGGCGAATTTTGGCTGGCACTAAATTTTCTGATGAAGATTTGGTCGGCAAAGGGAAAGAATTCAGAGCTATGGTACATGAGGTTACTGGTACTATTGCGGCAATTAATATTGGAGACTTTATTCCTTACATAGACTGGTTGGACTTGCAGGGTATCAAGAAAAGGATGAAAAATACTCACGCATTTTTTGACAGGGTTATGGAAAAATTAATAGATGAACATGTTAATTTGAGGCAGTCGCAGACCGCAGCTGTGAAAGACATCCTTGACGTGCTTCTGGAAATGACTGAGAGCGGTGACATGACTATCGAAGATATTAAATCCATTATTTTTGTGCGCTCCTCTGCCTATTTCGCTTTTATTTTGTAACCCTCGTTTTAAACAATAGGCTGGTTCTGGTCAAAATACTGGCTGTTTAGGTGTCAGATCTGACGTATTGACCATAATAATCACTGTTTATGGCCAGAGTATGTAAATTTAGGTCTCAAATCTGATGTATTGACCACAATAATAACTGTTTATGGCCAGAGTATGTTAATTTAGGTCTCATATCTGATGTTTTGACCACAATAATATACGTTTATTGCCAGAGTATGTTAATTTAGGTCTCAGATCTGATGTATTGACCACAATAATAATTGTTTATTGCCAGAGTATGTTAATTTGATGGAAAATGTTTGTGTGACTGTGCAGGTTCTGTTCATTGCAGGAATAGAGACAACAGCTACTTCTTTAGAATGGACTATGAGTGAGATGGTGAGAAACCCTCACATTGCGAAGAAGCTGCAGCAAGAAATCGAGTCTGTGGTAGGGAAGGAACGCCTTGTAAGAGAATCTGATCTTGGCGGCATGGAATACCTGCAGTGTGTGATTAAAGAGTCCTTGAGATTATACCCTCCAGGGCCATTGTTGTTGCCCCATGAATCTACAGAAACTTGCATTGTGGGGGCTCAGAGGTTTGTTATACCCAAGAAAACGAGGCTGATGGTTAATGTGTGGGCAATCGGAAGAGATCCTGCAATATGGGAAGATCCTTTAACATTCAAGCCTGAGAGATTCATGGGTAAAGATATTGATGTAAAAGGGCGAGATTTTGAGGTGCTTCCCTTTGGATCTGGAAGAAGGGGATGCCCAGGGGCTGCAATGGCTTTGGGTACCATGGAGCTTGCATTGGCTCAACTGCTGCATTGCTTTGACTGGAGAACTGAAGGGGATGCTACTAAATTGGACATGACTGAAGCCTTTGGAACGTCGCTTAATAGACAGGAAAGCCTTTTTGCCATTCCTTCTGTCAGAATGCAGGCAAGCACTCAAATGTTTCCCGGTATTTAAAACTGCTGGGGGTGATGTCAATAATGTCTGTTCGGTTTATTTTAGTGTATGTAGGGAAAGGATTGAGTATGTTTCAATATTTGTTATAGCACCTGTTCATTTATATTAAATATTTGTAATAATATTGTATCATATTTAGATTTTAAAGTTGTTAGTATTGATAATAATTATTTATGATTGAATGAAATGTAAAATGTAGTCAATCATATGATGTTACATTCGATCATCAATAAGCATGATTTAGTGCATAAGTATGGGTCTCAATTTTTTGAGGACCCTTTTAGACATCTTGGTCAAAAATATGTTGATGTGGCATCATATTTGATGATGTAACCTTGAAACCTCAGTTATAAACAGGGGGATTGCCAAGTAAACTGTTGTAAAAAATTGGGAACAATTTGAAATTTCCATGTAAAATTTTGGTAAGTGTGAAGTTAGGGTGCTCAACTAGTGGATCCCCTCCCCTAGTAGGTGACATGATTCGATCTAAGATAATGTAACTAGATTTATTTTAATGTGTATTTATGATTTTATCAAAGACAACAATTTAATAATAAGATATTTGGTTGGTATGATAGCTTTAAAGTTTTTTTCTTCTCATTCCATTTTTTTGGAATTATATTAAATTATTGGTGGTTCTAAAATTTCATTTGTTTATTTATTTTTGATAGGTAAAAAATCGTAGGTTGATAAGATTATATTAAAAAAAAAAAGAAGAAGAAAAGTTACAGCTTCGTTCAATGGAGGCACTTGTAGGAAAGAACGGAGAAGAAAACCTCCTAACTTCCCTAGGACTTTGTAGTCCTGAAAATAACAGTATAAAATGTTTAAAATTAGGACAACGATCCTTTCAGAATTCAAAATGTGCATAAATATTTTACAGGTATAAATCTAGCTTTCCAGATTTCAAGCTTCTTTAGTTTCCATTTTTCTAGTCATCTTTTAACTGTGCTTGAATGGATCCTTTAGGCCCATCTTGTTTCCTGGTCATATTTCAAGAAGCTCCATATCAATGTTAGATTGCCTAGTTTGAAGTATAAACAGATACATTAAAAAGATATTCAAATCAAATATGATAATCATATATAAAAAATGAGAAACGTATCTCCTCCATAACCAATCACCTCAGAATATGGTTTATTACCCTGATTTTGCTACCATAGTTAAGGAAGCCCCTACATAATCCTTAGACTTCCTCATTTTCATTAAGTTAGTTCCAAATAATTCAAAATAGATTAAAACACACTTCAGATCTAGCACACTGCTTAAAGAGGATTTATTATAAATTCAAGTCATAGATCTTAGTTTTCTATTCCACGTGTCGAACGTTAATAGTGTCTTGGTATTAAAAGTTTGTTCTAATACCACCCTCACTGGATTAAAGCGAACAATTCACAATGCTTGTAATGTACACTTCAAGTTAGCATTTTGCAACAGAAATGATCTCCATATTCCTAATTAACATTATTTAGGTTATGAAATCTTTTTAAATGAAGCTTTTTAAAGTGTTCATTCCTATCTGGTCGTGCTGAGGAACAAACATGGTGAATTAATCTAGTAAAAGCCAAAAGATTTTAGCTACTCAAATTTCAGAACCATAGGCACGGAATCCCCATTCCCCAATCACAAAGTATGCTAACTAAAACTAGATAAATCAAAATAGAATACAACCATCAATAACACAGAGAGGACAAGACCACAATCTAATATCATATCATATTCATTATATTATAAATTAAGTTGTTGATAATCTCTTGAAACTAGTAGTTTACTGGTTCTAATACTTCATACTTCTACGATTCCTTAAACTAGATAAATCCCCATTCCCCTATCACAGAGTATGCTAACTGAAACTAGATAAATCAAAATAGAATACCATCCTTAACATAGAGAGGACAAGACCATAATCTAATCTAATATCATATTCATTATATTATAAATTAAGTTGTCGATAATCTCTTGAAACTAGCAGTTTATTGGTTCTAATACTTCACACTTCTACGATTCCTTAATTACTAACTGTTTATATTTTTAAGTTATAGATAAGCTCTCAATACTGATAGAAGACTATTCTAAGCTAGACATTGACTATAATATCATCTAATTCCCCATGTAAACAAAATGGGGAGAGCCTAAATTTAAAACTATAGAGATCCATTGAAGCAACTAACAACCCCGATTGCATAAAGAGAAGTACTTATAAAAGCCAAATTTTCCTAGGACTCAAGCCCAAGCCATTTTGCTACTTGCGCTTCAGTATAATAAGCTCTTCATCTGATTCTTCCTCATCCTTTTCTGCCGCGTTGAAACCCCCCATTGTTCTACCTTTAGTGTCCTTCCTTAGGCTCTTCTTCCAACTATTCTTTATTATCATGGGAGCAAAGATCTGAATCTCATCCATTTCTACCCCTTCCATGGAGGCAGGAATCTCATATCCTTGTACGCACAAATAGTCACAAAGCCAAAATGTGTCATTTCAAGGGATAATTCGATGCCCTTTCAACAGAAAGTGCAAATTTATCTCCACAACCATCCAGTTGGTATCAAAGATCTCTCTATTCTTAAACACCATTATCTGCCTTCAAGCTATATCCTCTCTATCCAACAAACTTCCAACTTTCACTCTTATGTAGCCCTTAGGATGGGGTATTTGCAAATTTTGATTCACACTATACACCGCTTGTTCTAAATGGTGAAGAATTTTCTCTGAGAAAGTTTCTTTATACAGAGATACGATCTCTTATTTTGGCACCCTTGCTAAAAACATACATGCAATAAAGGTTCCCACAATTTCCCCATTCATCCTGAAGGTAAACTCATAATCTAGAAGATCTATGCAGAAAACCTTCCCACAATCCACCTTGACAAGTCGTCAAGATGTTTCAAAATTTTATTCCACCTCTCTAGTTGGATACTCTCTCTGAAAGCCATCTCTCTATTCCCTAAGACATGGAAGACATGAATATTGGCCTCCATTTTCCTAAACGCACACTAAGGGAGTGACAACTAAATGTACATTGAGGGAACTGCAGTTATGGAAGAAGAGTAAGGACGAGGGTGCGCTACATAGTTTACCAAGGAAAGAATGATGTGTCTAGGTAAAAGGAAAATCCATATGGTTCTAAAAGGATCAAGAAATATCTAGACAAAATGGGGTATGCAATGGAAGAGGAGTAAATCATGAGCTAGAGAGGCTCGAAGGCTTTACTTCAAATGATCTTCCCCAATGATTAAATGGAGAGCCTTGAAAGTGGGGAGTGGATACGAGAGCAAGTAGGGAGGGCCATATTTAAGTTAAAAATGATGGTACTAAAAACTATACTACATACATATTAGGCTACCTATAAAGTTAAGTCTTCCTAAGAAGAGGAAAATGTGGTCAACCTAGCAAGCCTACAAAAACATAAACTAGGATATACTTAAGAAAAGTAAACCTCTAGGCTCTCAACCGAGAAACCTGCTAGTCATATTCCACTTCCTCTAAACCTAGGGCCATTTGTCTCCCTCATATTCATAACTAAAATTTCTTGATTGGATCTAATATGATCCTTATGCAAAAGACTACATCCTATGTTATCCAGATTTAAGTTTGTAATATTTCATATCATTCATTCTACTTAAGTGAACCAAGGCTATGTCTAAATATTTAATGAATGATAATTCCCTGCCAAGATGGCTATTTGTTAATAATTAGATCTAACTATTTCCAACAGATAATCTAAAAGCTAAAGGAGGCTAGAGTTAAAACCAAAAGGCCAAAGGCTTACCATCAGGCGATATATAATACCTTGCAATGACCCTAAAAGTCCTACTCTTGCTCTTGTTTTACTAAAGAACTCACCCTCCAGTGAAGTATATAAAGATTGAAACCCTTTTCTAGCATAGAATACCAGAGTCTGAGCTCTCTATATCTATCTTATGAAAAGGTTATATTATCTATCGGTCTAATTGTTGGTCACAGAGTTTGAGTCATCCTTGAGGCTTAGGATTGTATTCATCCTCCTATGTTTATTGGTATACCTATGAAAGAAGGTTGAATTCTTATGACCCTCCTTAAACCACTATACCCTAGATTTTTTCTTCCAGTATATTTCCTTATGTTTCAGATTCTCCTTCCATTTCTCCCTTAGAGCTTCCTCCCCTCTATGTGTGGATTTTGGGTGGTCTCCCTTAGTCATATTTTTCTTGAATTTATATTAATCTAGAGTTGATACCCTTCTTAGAAAATATATTACCAAAGGTACACTTATTCCAACCCTTCACATTTTTTTATTATTATGTCCAATTTCTAAACAACTTTATATATAGGGGTCCTCTAAATTTGAGTGTTCCACTAGTTTTGGATGTAGTCACAAAAATCAGGATGTGTTGTGTACATGATCTCATAAAAGAATGAGATGTGCCCCCTAGTTGAACTATCAATCCATTGAAGGATAATAGGATTGTGATCTGATAGTATCCTAGGGAGGGTCCTTAAGGTGGTGTTATACTCAATGTCCCAAATATAAAAAAAATATTTAAAAAAACTAAAAATCTATCCAATTTGACCTAGACGAGGTGGTCTCCTACCTATGATTGGACCAGGTCAAAGATTTCCCCATCAACTCTATATTAAGAAGACCATTCCTATTGATGAACTCAACCAGTTCCACCACGTTGTCAGAGTAATTAACCAACCCTCCCCAAAAAATGGGAAATTAAAATCTTGTGCAACTATCTAGTAGGAATCATGATCATTTTGGACCAAAGAAGAGATTTCCTCTCATACCTTCTTTTGACTCAACTGAGGGTTAGGGGCATAAATATTAACAAGACACAATGAATTATTACTAAGAAGTGAATTTAAAAGTCAAGAAACTAGATGAGTAAGAAATAAGGGAACCTCCCATCGTCGTTGAATCTCACATGGTAAAAACTACCCTAGAAGATCCATTATCATTGCTTATTGAAAAATAGGATCTCAACCAATTACTCCCTACCATAGTGCTTAGGGAGCAGTTTTCCATCTTAGCTTATTGCAACAATAAAATGTTTATCTTATTTTCAAATATACAGTTCCTCAAGGTATATTTTTTTGGGAACTATTTAAGCCCCTCATGTTTGATATGAGGAACAAGTTATTTTTAGGTATCATTGTTGAGTCTAGGGTCCTCTACCTTCCATTGGCAATTTCCCTTACAATTTCCTTGTGTTAGGTGAGTATTTTTGATGGATGTCCACTCTTACATTTTGAACCCACATCAATCCTCTTATTTCTAGTCTTCCTCTTTTGAGTCTTCCAAACCTCATCATTCATTTGAGGATAGACAATTATAGAAGCACCCAATGAGGAAAATGCTTTATTAGGAGGTGGGGAGAGGGTTGTGGAATCTGTAAGTGGAGGTTTAGGTGATCCACGTTTCCCCCTAGTTTTGCAGTTTCTTAGAGTGGTATGTACAAGGACCTCCTCTAACACCTTATAGGTGCTTGGAGTAGTAGGATGACAGATTTCCTCTTCCTCCAATAGGGCTACACTTTTAGGATTTTTAATTGTTTTATCCCACTGTGTTATTTTATTAGGGGTTTCCATCATCTTCAAAAGCTCTTAAGTGAATGGGTACTCATCATTTTCTGCCTTTGAGCCTTCCCTATTGGATTTACCAACCATAACTACACCCCTGTAGTGGAAATGCAAATCTCCTTTTGTTTCAAAGGTTTCTATGGGGAGCTCTACATTCAAGTATTAAATGTCTCGATTTAGAATATTTATGGAAATATACCATTGCATTTTCATATACGAACGCTTAGGTCCATTTGCCCAACTTGGATTGCAGGGTAATAAAATTAGGGAAAGTCTTATTAACAATAAAATTTACACAAAAATAAGTAAAAAGTAACCTGGATTTTGTCTTGGTCACATCATCTATAGCGACATAATAGCCAAACATACTTCCAATCCATCTGAAAATTTGCTTGTGCTAGAACCCAAGTGGGAGTCTTGACATTCGAATCCATATTGGTGTTTTCTTATTTAAGTTCGTTGGAGGATCAAAACCTAGTTTCCACCTACAAAGCAAGAGATAATGCATCCCATAAGTCCATGACCTCGAAAGGATCACAACCAAATAGTCCTATGTAGTAAAATTGAACAAGAAGAGAGCACCAAGCATGTTGCTGATTGTGACACTCCCTTTCAACTTCCATTTTAGTGATGTCCATTTTGTAACCATAGATAGCTATGGTTGGTAATGAATGAATTTTTTTTTCCAGCTAAGGTATTGTTCATCAAAGAAACAATATGATCCACCACCAAGTCATGCAACATGATTGCATGTCTTCCTTTGATTGTGAGAACACGAGGAATAAATCATGTTTCTCCTATTCTTTTTTCTCGCCAACAAGCACCTTTTTCCACCCATTGGGTTGAGGACTATCCTTCTTTGAATGCACATGTTCCAAATTTATTTACTCCACAAAAATATTGTTAAATTACATCCTAGATTGGATTCAATGGCCACTGTCGACTGACCGTCTACCTTTTCCATAGGGCCCTCATTGAACAACGCTTTTGCAGCATTGGGGGGTTCTCAGGGATGGGGAATATGGTCCCCACCTCTAACATACAACATGGGAAGTTGTAGCCTGGTTTGAATTTTGAGCAAGAGTGGGAGTTATAGAATGGAAGTAAACTTTTCTACAATGTTGGCTATGCTTATTAATTTTTATTGAATCAATGCAAGAATAATTAATTCGAATTAGACAACTAAGAGAAAATTATGTGATTATAGAACTACCAACAATTTTGTACAATCCAAAAAAAAAGATAAAAAGAAAAGAACCTTAAAGGCATCATATAAAACAAAAACCTTATTACAAAATTGTTATCTTGAAATCAAAATACGAACAATCATAATTTCACAACCAAAAACTATTTTTAATGAGCAGGGGCCAACTCCTCCATCAATTTCTTGAAAGCACATTGTTATGACTTCTGACACAAAAAATACTTAGGGGAAGAGCACCAATAGTTGAACATGTTCCAATAGTCATGCACTTCATTTGCACTCAACCCTCCTATTACTAATTTTAAAGGAGCCAAAAAAATGATGACTTAAAGCCCATTAATAAGTTTGACATGTACCAATAGTGAATCATTTTTTAGCTTTTTTGGTTCATAGTTGGCCCATTTGTGCACCATTACTGGGACATATGTGCACAAACACTAGAACATTTTCCATAAGTATTGACAATTTTGAGCACACAATTATTGGGGCATAGTTTAGTAGGTATCAAGTGACACTTTGAAATGACCACTTTTTGGCCCTTAAATGCTTAACATATTCTATCAAGAACTTTGTAAATACCCAAAAGCCAAAAATAAATAAATTTAAGTAGTTAAGTCGCATAGAAAGACTAAAAAAAATTGTCTAAATCTGATGCATAATTTAGACTCTACGAATGCACAAAGTTAAATGTAACAACTACCAATACACTTCCCTTAATGAAGTGAAACATAACCCCACAACTAATTTTCCTTGATCAAACACTTTACATCTCCAACTGAATCATAATTCATAATGCATTCAACTTTCACAAAATTTGTTCATAGCCTAATTACTTCAAGCTTTAATGTCAGATTAAAAAGAAAGTTAAAAATCCAAATAAATTGATAATGATTATTCCCTAATCACAAAACGCATAAATATGCAAAATTCCTATAGAAATTAAGACAAAACATTCATTAAATAAAGATTCAAAAACTAAAAATAAACATTAACACAATACAGTTAAATTGACGTAAAAATAAACCCAATAGACATGATTGCCATCACCGCAACAATTTTAACCTCTTGGAAACATCTGAGTGGCTGCCTGCATACTCAGAGAAGGAATGGAAAAAGGGCTTTGGCAGTCATGTCCAATTTAGCAGCACTTCCTTCAAAGGAAGTCAGCAGCTAAGCCAATGCAAGCTCCATAATGCCCAAAGCCATTCCAGCCCCCTGGGCATCCCCTTCTTCCAGATCCAAAGAGAAGCACCTCAAAATCTCGCCCTTTTATATCAATATCTTTACCCATGAATCTCTCAGGCTTGAATGTTAAAGGATCTTCCCATATAACTGGATATCATCTAATTGCCCACACATTAACAATGAGCCCTGTTTTCTTGCCTATAAGAAACCTCTGAGCCCCCACAATGCAAGGTTCTGTAGATTCATGGGGCAACAACAATGGCCCTGGAGGGTATAATCTTTGATCACGCACTGCAGGTATTCCATGCCGCCAAGATCAGATTCTCTTACAAGGCGTTCCTTCCCTACCACAGGCTCAATTTCTTGCTGCAGCTTCTTCGCAATGTTAGGGTTTCTCACTATCTCACTCATAGTCCATTCTAAAGAAGTAGCTGTTGTCTGCTGTTGTCTCTATTCCTCCAATGAACAGAACCTGCACACAGTTACACAAACATTTTCCATTAAATTAGCATAATTTGGCCATAAACAGTTATTATTGTAGTCAATACATCGGATCTGAAACCTAAATTAACATACTCTGGCGATAAATAGTTATTATTATAGTCAATACATCAGATCTGAGAACTAAACTTAACATACTCTGGCCATAAACAGTCATTATTGTGGTCAATACATCGGATCTGAGACCTAAACACCCGGTATTTTGACCGGAGCGCGCCTATTCTTTATTTCTTCAAAATCAGGGTTAAAATATAAAAGCTTATTAAGCAGAGGAGCGCACGAAAATAATGGCTTTGATACCTTGGATATTCATGTCACCGCTCTCAGTCATTTCCAGAAGCACATCGAGGATGTCTTTCACAGCTGCAGCCTGCGATTTTCTCAAGTTAACATGTTCATCCATTATTTTTTGCATAACTCTGTCGAAAATCCTTTTCTTGATACCCTGCAAGTCCAACCAGTCTATGTAGGGAATAAAGTCTCCAATATTAATTGCCGCAATAGTACTAGTAACCTCATGTACCGTAGCTCTGAATTCTTTCCCTTTGACGACCAAATCTTCATCAGAAAATTTAGTACCAGCCAAAATTCACCAAATAATAGCAGAGGTAAGCCACGTTACAGCTTTGCTAACATTGAGAGCAACGACGCCCTTCCTGCTATTTTCCCAAATAAAGCTCATCGCTGCAGAAGCTTCCTCCTCTGTAACAAATTCAAAGGACTCCAATCTTGTCGCGCTTAACAATTCTGTGACCCATTTTCTTCTAACCAGCCTCCAGTAAGCTCCGTAAGGAGCCAGCGCCAAGTACTCTCCTGCTGCAAATCTGCTAGCAAACGCCAAATCCTAAGTTTCGAGGAATTCTTTGGCCATTTCAGGGGAATAAAACAACAATTGCAGGAAAATAGCCGAGCTCTAAAGACACCAGGGGGCTATATTTCAAGGGCACGGCGGGGAAGCTTCCCCAGCTGGTGGAGACTTCCTATGACGGGCCATTCAAATGGCCCTGAAGGCAATCTAGATGAATGATAGCGTCTTCTATATATGTAGAGAAGACACAAGAAGAAGAGCAAAATTGTACAACCATAGACGAGGTATTGTCTTGTGGTAAAAAATCGTACAAGCGCAGCGCCTGATGGTCTTAGGGTTTGAGTTACATATTAATGGACGACAGGATTATGGTAAACTGCAAAGATGCATTTTTTCGGGTTAATCATAGAATTATAAGAGAGAAGTTTTACCCTGCCAAATCTGTACAGTTTCTTTCATTCATTCATTCAATTCAAGACAGCAATTGGACAACCTTAGAAATGATCTGAGCAATTAGCATCAAATTCAGAAACAGTGGATTCTGAGGGGCTCAAAATCAGAAAGAAACAGTGACTTTTGAGGAGGTGAAAGACTGCCGCCTCGTACAAACATTTGCAGGCATTGAATGTCTTACCGTTGGTCTGTACATTTGGGAAGCGGACAACCATGTGCTGTGTACACCTCTGGAACATAGTAAATCTTACTCTTAAAAAGTACTGGAACATTTAGTGCTGGATAAGTGCTTCTACTTTGTTTATGATAGTTGATAGGAACAAGAAGAGACATATTAATGAAAGGTCACATACGAAGCAATGAAAAGTGGATAATCTTAACTATAGTAGCAAAAATTATTTGGAGAAAATTTGCAAATAAAAAATATAATATTTTTTTCTAAATCAAGAAAAAATTTGGTTTTTTAAGAAAAACATAAAAAAATGTAGAATATATATATATATATATATATATATATAAATTTGCAAATAAAAAAGTATAATATTTTTTTCTAAATCAAGAAAAAATTTGGTTTTTAAAGAAAAACATTCAAAAAATGTAGAATATATATATATATATATATATATATAAATAAAGAGGCCTATAATAAGTGTCACTAGCATCAGTAAGCGCAAGTAGTACTAAGATAATTTATTTTTATATATTGAATAATTAATAATGTAATATATATGATGTACAATATTAAGATTTTAGAATAGTTATATTTATATAATAATATTATTAATAAGTATAATATGATATATTAAATAATTTGTAATAGAATTAGCATTCTAGTGTCATTTAGTTTTTAAATTTTTATTATGTTTTTAATTCAATAATTGAAATCTTACTTGAAAAATAGTTTAAAATATTTATTATATACTTTAAATTAATTAAATATATCTTAAAGGAATTTTATTTTATTTTTAAATTAATAAAAAAATCATAGTTTTTTTTAAAAAAATTATAATTTATTATCGTATTGGTGGGTAGGGCATTGAACAATATAATATATCCTCTTTTAGGGTTATTAAAAATTAAAATAAAAAAACTATTCAAAATAGTTTTAAATGAGAATAAAAATAATAATGTGGGACCCATTGAACACCATAATTCTGGAGCAACAGAATTGAATTCCCAAATGTATAACACTTCAAATGATTTAGCCAATCAAATTTTTAATAAATAATTTTTATATATGATAAAGTCAAAAATTTAACATTTTTACTATAGAAAATATATAATACAATAACAAATATAGTAGTTTTTGATTGGTCTAGAGACATTGTTTTAATCACTAGTTAAACTAGGACATCCAAAACTCATTGCAATAGTACTTGCTTAGCCTATGGGCAAGTACTAATAAGAGATACAAAGAGCAAATAAAACAAAGTTTAATCTATGAAGTATAGAAAATAGATTTTGTTGTTTATATTCATCTTAGGCAAGATTTTGTCATTTATATTCATATTGTTGATTACACAAGAAAATATTTTGTTAACCTTTTATGAGGGTAGTCACCAAATAGTTGTCTAAGTGTGAGATCAATTATTAGCTAAGCCTATCAAGTAATTGAGATCAAAATGAATTGTAGAATATAAATTTTTCATTTATATTTAGATTGTTGATTCCATAGGCAAATATTCAATTAACTTTTTAAGAGGGCCATCACCAAACAATTGTCCAGGTTTGAGATTAAATATTATCTAAGTCTATGAAGTAACTAAGATCAAAATTTATCAGACTTTTTAAGAGGATGTCACCAAATAGTTCTCTAAGTCTAAGATCAAATATTAACTAAGTCTATGAAGAAACTGAGATCAAAATTTATAGATTTTGTAAGAGGGTAGCCACTAAATAGTTGTCTAAGATTGAGATCAAATATTAGCTAAGTCTATGAAGTAATTGAGATCAAAATTTATGAGTCAATAATCAAGTTAGCAATGTCTCGGGCTGTGGGGTGAAGGGACTATTGCCTACTTTCCACCCTGACACTTCTTCTAGAGTGCCTGCACTGGGATGTGCAGGCTCAGTGACTCCTGCTGTGAGTATGAGTGGGAAAGTTCATGTGGGTGTCATCTTGGGTCCCTCTGGCTCGCTGGCTCCTTCAATTTTTTTTGTTGTTGGTCCAAACACCTCTTTCATTGCTGATACCTCTGACCCATCTGCTGTTGCTAAAGACCATTTAGTCGAGGGCTCTTATGCTAATGTTGCTTCCAAAGCTCTGTGTGTGCCTAGGGGTTCTTCTCGTAGTGCGCCTTCCACTTTTCTGATCTCGATAAGTGGATCTCTTTCTATTAAGCTTTATGTTATTGCTGAAGGGGAGTTGGTTAGTCACTCTGAGGTCCTTAAGGAACAAGGTCTGATATGTCATTTTTGGGGGTTTTGGCCCAATCTCCCCCAACTTCACGATTGGGTGTCTCGAAATTGGGAACCAATAATTTCATATAATGTTCACTTTTTTCCTTTGACTAAAGGATTCTTTGTAGCTAAATTCGATAGATCTAAGATTTTGTGTAAAAATTTCTTTAGCTAGGAGGAGGATAAATTTTTTCTTATGGTAAAACCCTGGCACCCAGATTTCAATCTATCCACTGAAGTATTCAACAAGATTCCTATTTGGGTTAGGCTCCCCAATCTACCTCTTCATCTTTGGCGTGAGTCTATCTTGGAGGAAGTGGGGGAGGCTTTGGGGGAGTTTTTATTAGTTGATCATGACTCTTCTAATATTTTCCATTCTACCCTTGCCTGTATTCTGGTAGACATTGATATGTCACTAGGTCGTCCAGTTGAAATTAAAATTGAATCATCTAAAGGTTATTGGATTCAACAACTAAACTATGAGGGTATCCCTTTTAGGTGCAGAAAATATTTTAAAATGGGTCATGCTGCTACACATTGCATTTCTGATTTTAAAAAGAAGAAATTCTCCCATACTTGGTCGAAGGGTGCTTCCATCAAGCATTATACAGTTCTAAAAATTTCTCCTCACATTTTGAAGGAGTTTGATCCTGTTTCGGGCTCTCAGATGCCTATTGTTAAAGAAGATGGCTTAAGTCTTGTTCTACCTCTTGTCGATCCTATTGGGATTGTTGATGATGTTGTTTCTAATCATCTTGTTGATCAGGGACCTTCTCATCCTTTTCTGGTGGACTCTAGGCTCTTTGTTAGTAGTTCTTTGGTCATTGTTTTTGTTGGCTCTGCTGGTGTGTTGGTTGTTGAGGGTTTCGGAGTTCCTACCCCACTTGCCAAGATTAATTCTGGCCTTGAATCAGAAGTCATACTAGTAAAACCAACACCTTTGTTGGGTGCTAGCTCTTCTATCTTGAATTCATTGTGCTGGTAGGAAGAGGCTGCAAGAGTAGAAGATGGTTGGATCACTGTTAAAGGGAAAAAATCTAAGAAATCCTCCTCTTCTTTTGACATGACCCTTTATTCCCATAAAAATGGGGATTAACAGATAGCTTTGTTGCTATCTTCTTTGGGCTGTTATTTTTAATGATCCTATTTTTACAGTGTTCTTGGTTCATTGTTAGGGTTTCTTAACGTTTGTTTTGGCTAGTCTGTTTTGTTCTGGGAGTTTTTAATGTTCTATCTTAAGGTTTTTTTTGTTAAAGGGTTGCGCGGTCCCTTCAAAACCTATTGTTACCTTAATAAAAAATAATCTAACTATAGTTAGGAATTTAGTAAAAGTGAAAGCAATTTTGAAGTGATAAAAAACTTTCATTGCCATTGAGGCAAGGAGTTTTGTAGGGGTAGTTCAACATTTGAGAAATCTTATCAAAACATATTCCACAATCGCAATGCTTTATATTCCATAATGATAATTCAAAATTCCTTTATATGGAGTAGAATTAAACAAAAGGCATTTGTTTAGTTGAAGTAAAAGATTAACAACCCACTAGTTTTTGGCAATACCTAGCTTGCAACTACTAGTTTAGGAGAAGACAAATAATTATAATATTAAGATTAAATATCTTAAAGAAATTAAAGGTGTATGTATGTATATGTTTATATGTGAGTGTATAAATTAAGTATATCAATTATATATAAAAATAAAAAAACATATCCATTATAAATTTTATATTGTATCCATTTATCTCCTCTCCCTTTCTCATTTTCTTGTAACTCTCTCCCTCTCTCCCCCCATCTTTCTTCCCCCCCTCTCTCTATCTGTTTACCCCTATACCTTTCCCCCTATAGGGTTTAGGGCTTAGAGTTTAGAGTTTAGAGTTTAGAGAGAGAGAGAGAGATTTACATGGATATTATTTGGTGTACTGTTGAACATGTTGAATAACTAAGAGGGGGCGAATCAGTTATTTCCATACACTTTATACAACTTTTTCTCTATTGGTAAACTATTAAACAACAAAAATAACAATTTATGATCTATTGATTAAGCACATTAAAGATTCATAACATATGTAAATATGAAAGCATAGAAACACTAACATAGAGAACACCAATATTTATGTGGAAACCCAAACTGGGAAAAACCATGAAGAAGCCAATTCTCATGAGATGAAACAACTGTTAGGGTGACACTAATTAAGGTGATTTTTACAAAGGCTCACTACCGGTTTTCCTCACTATAGGTTGGTTCACTAACAATAAAGCTAACTACTATTACACAATAGAGATATCAAAATGGATATGAAAGAAAAAAATGAACTGGTAGAATTACATCTGAATATGCATGACCAACTCAATAGTTAAGCTCTATTACCACAACCATAAGTAGATATGAATGAACTCTTCTCGGTATGCAAATTTTTGATCCACTGCTATCAGTAGGTAAGCCTCTCTTTGATCTTCAATTATGATTCTTCACAAAAAAATTTCTCACATATACACCACTGCCATAGATTCACACTATCCTTCATGCATATATATATCCATACACATACACACTCTCATAACTCAGATACAAATATCTTCTTTATTTATATAGGTATTTGATCATACATATGTCGTCTCACACCAAACATGTTTGAAATCCCCAAAGGAAAAGATATTGTACAATTACATTTAATGTATAACACCAATCCCAAATTGAGGATACACTTAAGAACATTTATCAACACGCTACAACATAACCCATAGATAGGTCACACTTAATGCATATTACAATTACCAAGAACATTGGAACATCACAACCAAGTCCAAAAGATGAACCAAGAAATAACCAAAACCATCAATAGATAAGATTTGTCTAGAATATGATGTAGTTGATAAGCCAAAATCATCTAATGAATGCACCACTACCCAAATATAAAAAGCACTTGGAAGATCATTATAGCCATAGCAATCACCAACAACCAATAGAATATTCCATTGAATATTTTACGTCGAAAGTATACAAGTGCGTAAAAACAAATGAACCATGAGTAGAAAAATGTACACTTTCCATAGAATATCAAGGGCACCAAAAATATGCTCATATTGAATATTTCCTATGCATAATCATAACTCCTATTGAATAATCGACAATCGACAACCAACGGGGACATAACCAAAACTGCCAACAACCAAACGATACTGCCAGAGTGTCAGTATGAAGGTATTTACATCAATGACAATATTAATACCAGAAACAACTCAATAAGTCTAATAATCTCCCCCTTTGACATTGATGGAAAAACACCAAAACAAAATGGACTGCAAAAGAAATTGCAACCAAAAAGCTTCTACCAAAAACTCCCCCTGACTACATGCATCATTTTGTTTCCTTTCTTCTCCTCCTTTTTTCCATAATGGCAAAGGACCAAAAACTAAAATAAAGAAAGTCAAAGAAATACAACAATTTCAACATCAAAGATTTTTTTGTACCTTTCCTTCAGAACTGGAATTTTTTTCTTCCAATTAGAAATAGTTGTCTCCATCCAAGCACATAGGCTCTCACACTCCACTAGTTTGTCAAAAGACTTCATCCAATATGAAGACTAAAATCACCACTCACAATCCTTTGCATTGATTAAAATGCCATAAACAAACTCCAACTAGACCTCAATCATATCCTAAACTAGCCAAAAGTTTTTGATCAAATCTTATCTCTACTTTTTTTGTAGCAATAGCTCTTCCTTAAGTTGACTAACTCTGATTTCTATTTCCCATTTCCGTCCTTGAAAATATTATATGTGTTCCCAATTTCATTTAGCCCTATCTTAATCACTTCACTTTGACCTCTGAAATTATCAGTAGTTGTAGGCAACTAAAGACAGTATCGGTAAATTCCAACAATATCCTTTATGTGTTCCCTTGTTCTACCAATAACCAAAGATAATCTCTACATCGCATTATCACATTTCTTCTCTAGCTTATTTACAAATTTTCAATAATCCACATTATACTGCAATAAATTGTTATCTACCATATTAACCAAATCATTTGGTAACATACTAGATACACTAGACACTATGATCCTCTTATTGATTAAATGATTAGTTAGCAATTTCAACTCCAAAGACTTGTTCACCGAGGAATAGTCGGTCCATAGACCGCCAACTCTGTCATGTTCATTGTTTCTAGCATACCTTGAACAACATCAAGATCAATAGATTTAGATCCTGTCAGAGAAAGAATAATTTTCTCTGCATTCTCTTCTGAAACTTCCATCTCTTACTCAACTTCTTCTTCCTTGTCATCTTTTGAAATAGTGACAACTTTTCCTTTCTCATTATTCTTCCTCTTCTTCTATTCAAGGATGAACCACTAATAGCTTCTTCTGAAGACTTATGTTTCGAGGAGGGACCTTCCTCATCATGACTTGTCAATAAAGCACCAACACAAACTAAAACAAAACCAATATTCTCCTGTAAAGACAAGAAATATTCCTTATAGGAATCTACTCTATTTTCCAATACATCCAAGTACCTAAAAATTTGGTTATCGACAGGAATGTTAGTTCTCCACTCAACATTTTCTTTACTAGGAAAATACCTCATGAAGTAAAATACTAAGCACATAACCAAAGATCCAAAATGTAAACCATACCCACTTTCAACTAACATCTTTACATTCTCTAGAAAATTAACTAACACCATTTTACATAGATCCATTTTCACATTCTTCTTCACAATCTTATGTGATGTATACATAGCTAAAGCAAAAGCAAAACCATCATGATTTTAAAATTGTATCTTATATGAAATTTAATACACAATATACCTTACAATCAGATCCTCAATGGTATTGATGAGAAATGCATGTTGATCCTTTCTAATTACCGTTAGGACTTCCACCTCCTGATAACTAAGAGACTTCTTCCCAGGAAATTCACCAACATTGCACAATCTAGTAATTGCCTCAATTACTTCCTTTATCATGACATAGGGATTTTCCATCACTAGAATTTTACAATGAAACTAACTTGACACAAACAAGATGAATTCATTGTCATCACACCACAAAAATTCTCCCTAGATATCAAGTCCAAGATTTCTAATTCGCTGCATATCCTCCAAAGGAAATCCAAACTCCAATTGTTTGATACAACTATGATCAAAATATTTTAACTCAATTTATTTCTTCATTTTCCTTTTCGCAAATGCACCGATGCTATGAACACCTGACTTGGGTACCATAATATCTTCACAAATATTCTTTCACAAGCTCTCTGTAAATTCACAATTTTTCTCTTCAAGCTATAGTGCCAAATGATTCAAAAATTCTGCCTTTATAGCCACAAATTTTGATTACACTTTTTCCTAGTGAAATTTGAGTATTGTTGATGTAATAAAATTATACTTTTCACATCAATCAACCGAGACATCTTGTCATCATTAATACTTTGATTCTTCCTTCTGAAAATAAGTTGCTTGCAATTGGTACCACCTCAAGGCAAGGAAGTGTAATATTTTGCATTAATAATACTCCCCCTAAGCCGAAACATTAAACTCAGTTATTGGAAGAGCTAGTATTAGGATTCAGTACCACAAGACTCTCCACTCTAGCAATTTCTTTCTTTTTCCATGTCATGTTAGTCTTATGAGATCCTCCTAAAACCATAATTGTATTACCATCTCTAGTATTCTCTGCAGCACCATGAGATTTGCATATGTCCATTTTGACCACTTTTGAAACAATTTACATTCCCTTTACTAGATCTTATAAATTGAACCTTAGATATGCATTGACTAGCCTTGTGACCAAATTTGTGACACACATAGCAATTTCCATGAAAAATATTATTTATTTCATCCTTCCTTTCCTTATTTGAAACTTTACTCACTACAACATTTGGGGTTGAATTTCGATGCCAATTTGTGACGCCACTACAATTTGTGTATGTTTTTTGTGTTTTTTTTTGGCAAGTACCCTCGACGGTGTCATAATAGCGATGATATTGTTGTAATTGCGACACCCATTTGGTTATAAACAAAAAAAGAAAAGAAAAAGGAAGTGTCATTTGTAATTTTTGAATTCGAAGAGCTGCTGCGAAGACGATACTACATTTCTGCGTGGCGTGAAGAGGGCATCTGAGTTTGGCATGCGCGAAGAGGCCAGCACCATTTGGGAAGAGGGCACTGGCACTTGAGGTAGGCATTCAAGCTTTGTCTTCTCACTAACTCAATTTCAGTGGCATTGTTTACATCTTAGCATTGTTAATAGTGGCATTGTTTACATCTTAATTAGCATTTGGAATGCTCAATGACCCACAAGCTTTGAGAGCTAGGGCATCTTTTCTATTACCTTCAAGGCATTGTGTGAAGTGTTTTATCTCTCTTTATTTATTTTGTTGTTGATATTCACAATGTGGTACTCCCTATTTGTGATCATTTCACAAGGAAATATCTTGATGGCTCATGGACTACAAGCTAGGGCATCATACATTATTTATGAGCTCATTGTTTAATACTTGCATTTTTTATATCTTATCATTTGGAATGCCTGATGACCCGTGAGCTTTGAGAGATAGGGCATCGCTTCTATTACCTTCAAGGCATTGTGTGAAGTGTTTGATCTCTCTTTATTTTTTTTGTTGTTGATATTCACTATGTGGTACTCCCCGCTTATGATCATTTCATGAGGAAATATCTTGATGGCTCGTAGACTGCAAGCTAGGGCATCATACATTGTTCATGAGCTCACTGTTTAATACTGGCATTGTTTGTACATCTTTTCATTTGGAATGCTTGATGACCTGCGAGCTTTGAGAGATGGGGCATCATTTCTATTACCTTCAAGGCATTGTGTGAAGTGTTTGATCTCTCTTTATTTGTTTTTCTATTGATATTCACTGTGTGGTACTCCCCATTTATGATCATTTTATGAGGAAATATCTTGATGGCTCGCGGGCTGCAAGCTAGGGCATCATACATTATTCATGAGCTCACTGTTTAATACTGGCATTGTTCATGAGCTCACTGTTTAATATCTGGCATCATGCAAACATACATTAATACACTTAATGTTTTGAATTTGAGCTCAGGCATCATGCAATGTTATTGTTGTCATTGCATGCTTGCTGCTGTTGTGCACCATGTATTGTTTTATACACTATTTATTTAATTGAGACCGTGAGCTTGGCATTTGTAATGTATTTTCTATTATTGGATCAATGCTACCATGTTGTTGAGTCTATGTATGGCTTGACTATGCACATGCATAATTGTAGATGAGGATCAGTAATATGGTGTTAGGCATTGCTTAGATCCTTTGGATCTAACCCCATCTTTTCCTTCCTTACAGGTTTTGGATCATACAAGAGCATACTGGATTGAACCTCGGGTCATCACTGCATTACTTCAGGCAATGTCTTGTACCTTCATTATTTATTTTCATCCACTTATGTATGTTTGCATTCATTCATATTCTTCTGAAAGTTGGCTATTAGTGACCATATAGGACCATTCTTGATGTTTTTGGGTCATTTGATGAAAAGATGTAAATAGGGACATCAATAATAAAATAGGGATATCTTCATAGAGATATATTAAGATTAATATCATAAGTAAAAACATTACACAATGGCATTCAAATTAAGTACAATATGAATTCACATGCCTTTAATTATGATACACTTTTGAAATTATCACTCATTGGTCATTTGACAATTCAAGATATAAGTATCAGAATATAAACTATTGCAAAAGGAAGAAACCCATATGTATCTATCATTATTTAATACAAAATATAAAAGTATCCCACAGACACACAGTTGCTATTATAACAACCATTCTCTAATCCCATTGTGTACTAGTCTCAAGGTAAGAACAATTTACTTAAGCCATCATATAAGTATCATCCTAAAGTTTAAATAGACATTGACTATGGATATACAACACTGAGCCATAATAAATTATAGAGTTTCACTACAATTTCTATGTCCACTTACAATAATAAATTACAAAGTTTCACTGCAATTTATATGTCCACTACCATTATAATATATCACTCCTCATGTTATATAGGCATCCTTCTCATTAAGTGTTTCCATTAAAATATATCACTCTTGTTATATAATGTATATGCATACTTGTTTAAAATGCCATACTTGTTGCTCTTAAATATTATTACCATTTCACTCAAATTTACATGACATTAAAACCAAGCCCAAAATGTATACATATGTGTTAGTATAAGAGAAGCTGGATTCTGCAACTATTGAAAAAAAAAACTATACCAATAGCAGCTTACGAGAAACTATACTTGTGCTTACCACACCATACCTCAACATCATAATGCTTATCATTTTCAAGCTTGAGCGAAGCTTTTTACCACGCACCGTTCGCGGATTTGTATGCAACACTGATTTAGGCTGGAGGTAAACTACATGTGTCATGTAAATAAAATGGTTGAATGTAATCTCTTTTGCACATTTTCAAGAGTTTTCCCACCAATACAAGCGTAAATAATGCATTGAATGTAATCTATGAATAATGCGTTGTATGAAGTCTTGCTGAAGCTTGAAATATATCCACTCATGTTATTGTCAAAATTAAATTCAAATATTTCTCAAAACATTTATTCTTGTAGAATTAAGATATCCTTATCTCAATAATAAAACAATCTTCCATAATAGCTTTTGAATCACATCAACACACACCCATGTTCTATAGCATAGTTCATTTTAGAAGTGTATGGTTGATGTCCCTATTTTGAAGTGTTTGATCATTTCTATTACCTTCAAGGCATTGTGTGAAGTGTTTGATCTCTCTTTATTTGTTTTGTTGTGCATATACCTTCTCTGATCAACTCTGATATGCACAAGTGATGAACATTCATATTTTCCTAAGCAATACTTTGAGCTTTCCTGCAACACATGTACTATTGTGAAAATCATCACAAGTCCATTTCTTGCAGGAAAGCTCACAGTACCCATGTTTGGATGATATTGTTTACATCTTAGCATTTGGAATGCTCAATGACCCACAAGCTTTTAGAGCTAGGACACTGTTGCTATTACCTTCAAGACATTGTGTGAAGTGTTTGATCTCTCATTATTTGTTTTTCTATTGATATTCACTATGTGGTACCCCCTGTTTATGATCATTTCATGAAGAAATGTCTTGATGGCTCGCGCGCTGCAAGCTAAGGCATCATGCATTGTTTATCAGCTCATTGTTTGAGCAACTCATGTCCCTATTTGATTGGTCAATGCTCTATTTGTTGTATTGAGTTTACATCATATATTTAGTCTTAATAAATATCTTATAAAACAACATAAAACTAACCCAAAATACTTTGTCTTAATAAAATAATATATTTAGTCTCAATAAAATCTTATAAAACAACATATATTAGGTGAAGTGTTTGATCTCTCTTTATTTGTTTTGCTATTGATAATCACTAGCTATGTGGTGTATGCACCCTAAAATGGTCGCCTAGACTTTGGCCCCATTCTTCAATTTATCAATTTTCTGAATCAATATTTTCATTCAAATCATTTTCCTTGATCAAATCCTAATTGTATCATTTATTCGATTATATTCTATGGGTTAACCATTTTATCCTAAGTCTTTATTTAATTAAAAGGAATTCCCTCCCCTTTTATTAAATAAAAAGCCCCCGCTTTCCTCTTATCCTAAGTTGCACAAATAAAACATTATTCTTATTTTATAAAAAAGAGAAAAGACCTTTTTGTCTCACATGGGGCACAAAAGTCAACACTTCTTTCTCACTGGAGGAGATTTGTGCACAAGGATTGATCCCACTTTCAAACTCCACCCTTGATCAAATCTTTTGCCTCTTAATCTCCATGGTCCATTTATCTTTAAAAGGAGAACTCTTTTCTCATTCAAAGGATCCCTCTCTTGATGCTAATGTTGTGCTGCAGGTTTTCTTGGTGATTTTGGAGCTTTGGAGAATTTGTTGCATTTGTTGTTGCTTCATATTTTCATCAAAGCTTAGCTTTCATGGCATTTTAGTTTAGTTTCCTTTCATGTTCTATTTTAATCCACATAGCTTAATTAGTCAAGGCTTGTAATACTTTCATTTTCATAGCTTAGTTTTCATTCTTTCTTCTTCATTCTAGCATAGCATTGCATTGCATTTTCATCTTGATTCTTGAAGATATTGGCATTCTTGCCCTTGTCTCTTTGAATCTCCCATTGCATGGTTTACTAGAAAGGTTATAGGCTTAATAGCTCTAGCTGAGAGCATTCTAAACACCCTTTTGACTCCATGCCTAGGGAGCTCTAGGTCACTTTCTCAAGGTTTCCAATCCATGGATGCCCTTGGAATTAATGACTTAGAGAAGTGCACATTTTGAGTGTAAATTTTTGGCGCCCACCATGGGGTAGAACACTTCTGTTTTGCCTTTAGTTTTCAGGCATTTCCGCTAATTTTTCATCATATTTTGCTTGCTGTTTCGACTATTTTTCTATACTTTCTAATAGAAAAGCATACGATAGTTTACCAGTATCGTACGATAGTTTTTTATATACATGTGCGATACTTTTCCAGTCAAAATATCGTACGACCTTGTAGGATTCTGTCGCACTGGTATATTACTTTTTGTCGCCTGCAGGTAATGTGAAATATCATTCAGAAAGAAAGTATCGCATCAATATACTGTGAAGTATCATGAGAAACATTTTCTGACAAAACTGTCACCTAGGCCTAGTAGTGAGTGATGTTGGTTCTTTCTTTGCAAGATTTGGGTTGTTTGATTACTGGTTTTGATTTGATGTGTTAGGATAGAGTTTCATTTAGATTATACCTGATTTTATTGTGCTAACTCTTGTGGGTCTAACAAGTTGTGTTTGCAGGTGTGCCCTAGTTTCTTGCAATATTTGCTAAAAGAATGCATGTCAAAGCTTCAAATGCACAAGGGCTACTAACTTTTCTTGCAGGGTTGCCCAAAGCATAAAAATAATCAAGTGCTTGTTCATTGCTTTCATTTTTAAGTGTGGCATATACTAGTTCTTCATTTTCTTAGGCACTTAAAATCTTGTTATTAGAGTCTTTTGGTGGTAGGAGAGTATGCTCTTCACCCTTGTGGTGAACCAGAAATCATGACCCATCTTTAGATTTCAAAAGCAAGAGGGCTAATTGGACTTTGCTTGATGTGTTTGGGAAATATTTTTGAGATAGGAGAGTATGCTCTTCACCCTTGAGGTGAACCAGAAATCTTGACCCTCAAAGGTTGATCCACTTCTTGTTTAGTTTTAGAATCCTTTAGTAGGCCATCTGTTGAGAAATCAAGAGGAAAGACCTAATTGGGGACAAGCTAATACCCAGCAATTCCAACCCACTATAAACTCAAGGCTATCAAGGACACAAAACCTTGGTAGACGTAGTACTTGTCTTCACTGGTGTAAGTACTTATGGGATTGTGACCATGAGGAAAATGCTAAGCAAGAATGCTTAAGGTAATCTTGTGGCTGTGAGGTCTGTTACTTGCCGCAAGGTAAGGAGTCCCTTTGGGGAGCAAGAGGAGTATTGCGAATGAAAGCCCTTATTATGAACCTTAGATAGAAGCTACCCAATTTTTCTGCCCAACATCTTGGTGCAAAGATCGATCCTAGTGGACTAACCTAGATCACCCCAAAATTTTACTCACCATCTGTGTTCCTTTGGTTGTGTCATTGGCACTTCCACGACAAAGCCAACATCTATTGTGGGCAACCACTTTGTGTGAGGCAATGGGACATCAATTGTGGGCCAAGTTGTTGAGTATTGAGCCTTTGTCTTTCTAGGCTAGCAAGTGCTTGAATTGTCTTCATTGTGATCTACCCGTGTAAACGTTCTTGAACATCAAACATCACGGTAGTGTTCATAGGATTTTTTCACTTTGATATCCCAAGTGCATGTCTGAAAAGGTTTCCTTTGCCCTTGTTCAAGTGTTTTATGACATGTTTGATCACTTAATATTTGCAAACCTATCTGTTTTCTACTGTTATCACATTCCAAATTGAGAAATTAAAATCATCAAACTTCAACTTTAGTCAAATTACCTTCAAAATTGGATTTTACACATTCACTGGTCAAATATCGTACTATACTGCATGACTACCACACCAACTGCCTGGATATTATCACATGAACTACTTGGAAACCATCGCATGACCTTTGGGTGAAATATTGTCTAGGAAAATTGTATTGTTTTGCTACCCTACGAACCATCGCATAGAGTCATCCTGTTGTCTTACTACTGTTTGCAATCCAAAGTTGATTCGTGTCATTTCTAATCTTCCTTGGTCAGTCCGGGTCAGATCTTAGGTGTTATGACATATTCTCAACATCCAAATGAACTTAAATGGTATCAAGCTACACAAAATGACTCTTGGTCTTCTTTCTTCCACATCTCCCATGTCTTTCTAGTCTCCCATTTCCATTCTTCCTCTTCTTCCTTCTTCTAGTCTACCTTCTTCTATTCATCTCTTCTGTCACTTCCATGCTTGATTCCTCCTCTTCCAAAACCATGAATTTCAACTATCTTGTTATGGAACCTCTCTTGAAAATGGATGATCTCAAACTCATTGCTCAATTTGAAGAGTTTTATTCCTCCAATAGTCCTATATATATCATGGGTGATAAACTTATAACAAAAATAAAAGAAAATTTGAATGAATCAGATGCCTTTGCTTGGATCATAGACATGATCATGTCACGACCGCCTTCTTCCAAACATTTCTCATCTTCTAATTCTTCTCATCCTTCCTCATCTTCCAAGTCTTACTAGGACTCTTCTAGAAATTATTCACATTCCTCATTATCCAAGTCTTCTTCCTCCAGTAGGTCTTCACTTTCCTCTTCTTCGCGATCTCGTTCCTCTTCTACTTCTCCCAAGAGTCTTACTCCTCATCTCAAGACATACCATGATGAGAAATATGATAGTCCTTGTGATACATCTCCCCCAAAGAGTGACACACCCATCTTTGATGAGTATGATGAGTATGATGACTATGATGACTATGATGACTATGATGATGGACAATATAGTGATGCCTATGACACCTCTATTCCTAAGAGTCCTCCTTGTCGTGTGCTCGTGCTTACTGGAAATGGGTCGTCAGATTGGATAGATCATGATGGTGATCCATATGACTCTGATTTTGAAAGAGATTTTGATGATTTCTGTGAACAATACCTAGATGATACATCTACTTCACTTGAGGAAGAGAAAGCTTTCCGTGCTGATCTCAAACGTAAATACTATAAGAATCTTTCCTCTAAGAACTCTCATGTTGAAAATAAAGATTACACTCTCGAGCAAGATCATGTTAATGTTGGACCTTTGTCTTGTGATGGTTCCCTTCCATCCCCTACTTCCTCCAATACCCATACATTTCCTAAAGCTTCCAAGTCTTTCAAATCTTTCACAAATACTTCATCCAACAATGGTCCTAATACTTTTCATGCAGTTCCCTATAGTTATCCTCAAGGGCTACCTCTTAAAGAAGCTCAAGCTAACCTTCACTTGGCTACAAATAATTTCAATAATGCTAAACCTAAAGAGAATAATCCTTTATATGCTACAATGCCTACTTAAACTAGTCCTTCACTATCTCTTCCAAAGTCTTCAATACAATTCAAAAATGCTTTCTTGTCCTTAGAAGTGGCTCCATCAAGAGGACTCTAAAAATAAAGAAAAGAACATAAAGAAAGATCAAGATCAAGAACCCTCCATGTCATCGAATTCTTTTCATGATGTCTCTTATCCATTTCATGGTTCTTTTGATCCTCTGCACCCTTTCTCATTCATTCCACCATGTCTTAAGTCTTCTCCTAAGCAAGATCAAGCTACCACTTACACCGTTGAGCTTATTGACAATCAAAATAACCTTACTACACTTGTGCTTTCCAAAGATGATACTTCCATTAAGGTTATTAAAAATAGTGTTTTTACTTCCAATGTTAAGCCTATTGAAAATCAAGAGAAAAATTATGCACTTCTGCTATCCAAAGCAACTTTTCAAGATCAAAGTCTCCCATCTTCTTGTTCTACCACTCCATGTTCGCTTCCATTTTCTACTCTTCCTAAGTTTTTGCAAGCTCTGAACAATCCTATCGAAGAAGTTTCTCCTATTCAAGATGTTCATGATCCTATTTCAAATCCTAATGCTCACTCTAAAGATGTTGATGTCCTTGGTTGCCATATAGCTATTGATGAACTTATTGATTATCCTTTTGTATCTTCCACATCCATCCTTGGACCTCCTCCACCAATACTAAGGGCTTCACGTCTTCCTTCCATCTTGGGTTGTTATGTCCCTTCACTTTCCCCTCCTAACTCTCCTAATTCGTCATCCATCTTGGGTCCTTACATCCCTCCATCTCCTATCTTTCCTCAAGATCAACATAGATGCATACCCTTGAATCCTTTTCATCCACCCACTCATCTAAACCATTCATATCCTCCTTCTTCTTCCACAAGTCCCAAGTCTTTTGGAAGTAACTTGAATGTTCAATACAAGAAAAAGAAGCAATACAAGAATCCATCAAAAAAATAAGATCGCCATGTCTCCTCTAATCGACATGGAAGCATAAAGTCAAAAGAGATATCTAAGAAGAAAACTACAAGACAAGTATGGGTTCCAAAATCCATCATTAAAGATATTCTCTCTAAATCATCAAAAGGAAATGAAAAGCCTAAGACTATATGGATTCCAAAGTCTCTCTTGAAATATTTTAATGTTGATCAACAAGTGAAGTTGACATTCAAGCTTCCAAAGGCTTCTAGTTCATCTTCTTCCAAAAATATTCTTCCATTCCATGCGCTTAAACCACAACCTCTATTATCCATTCACCATATTTCTTCACATATTCCTTCATTTACATTTCCTCCATCCTCTCACCACCCTTCAAGGTGTGTGTTGATGTTGATCTTTCCTTCCTTTCCATCTACCCTTTCACAATCCTTCCATTCATTACCTTCTACCTTCTATCCTTTTTCCTCATTTGCCTATTCCTCCTATCTTCCAACCTCACTCGCTTTACATAAAACCTTATCTTTCATTTTTCTCTTCCATCTTACTTTCCTTATCAACATCTTTGAGCATATCATTTTGAATCCTTGGCATATCATCATTTATCCATTCAAGGAGCATTATCTAAAAAAACTTGCCTTCTTCTAAATTAAAAAAAAAATTTAAAAATAGAAAAATTCAAAAATAAATGAAAAAAATTGAAAATGTGCCTTGGTGGAAACCTGGAAATAGGTGCCTTGGTAGCAAAAGTAAAGAGAAATAAATTCATTCTATGGTGAAAACCACTCCTTTGTGGCACCTTGGACAAGTACCATGATGAAAACTTGGCAATCAGGCATCATGCGTAGTTCTTCTACATATTTCATCCATTCCATCTTCTCTCTTTGATCTAGACAATGTTGACCTATACATGAACATTTGGCTATCTTGTGAGCTATCTTATGATGATCTTGCTTTCATTCCATTCATGTTTAGCCTTCATTCATTCTAGCCTTTCGCTATCCTTTTCCCCTTTGGTCTTGATTGAATAAAAAATTGTAAAACACGATGCTATGAAGCCTCTTGACATGTCTACTCCTTTGAATTGCATCCTTTCCTTCTTTTGCATTATTCCTTTGTGACTTATCCTATGCTGGCCTTTCATTGCTTGTCCAAATGTGCTTTACATGATAATTCTTCCCTAGCTTGGGTACTCTTGAGGAGTATGCTTTTGAGGATTTCTTCCCTTCATTCTCCTTCATTCTCTTGTCTTCCACCTCTTTCACTAGCTTGCTAATCCCTCTTGTCCTCCACCTTGCTAGACATTGGGACTACATGATGTGATCTTGCTTGGGAGTTTGATGCCCATTCTATTTGGGGGCATCCTTTGTACATACTTATTGATCCTGAGAAAATTCTAAAAAAAATTCATATATGATGCTGAAAAAAATCTTAAAAATTATAAAAAGTCCTAAAACAATCTGCCAAGTGGCGAAAACTTGGAAGCAGGTGCTTCTTGGGACCCTTGTACCTATGTCTATCAGTCCTTCTTGGTGCTCATTTGCCTCTCCTAGCCTAGAATTGACTCTTTTCTTAGTCTAGGGGGCATCCGTTGTTTTAGCTTCTCTTGGGTCTCTTTGTGCGTCGAGGTTTCTTGGGTAACTTGGTTCGAACAATATTTTTCAACACAACCCCAACTGTGTTTTTCAACACTTCCCTAGTGTCAAGTGTTTCTCAACACTTATCAGATATCTTACTCGTAGTCTAGAATGATATGATATTTTCCACTGTAGATGCGATACTCAAAGTCTGACTCTATGATCTACACACATGCACTTAAACACTTGACTCGCTGAGACTTGTTTGACTTTGTTTCTTTTTGTGTTGTCTATGATGATTTCTTTGATGAGTGTTCTCTCCCTAATAGTTTTTGATGATGCCTAGCTAGAAGACTCGGGGCATGAGGACATGTTTTATTTACTTTTCTATTTGGGGGTATATTTTGTTGGTCTTAACTGTCATGAGCATTTATGCTTGTTCCACTTGACACTAGGATCTACAATGTATTATCCTTGACTATTTTCCGCAAGTGCATGCTTATAGTCATCTTGAATTTCTTGTGTCTCGATGCGAGGATAATATTTCTATACTAAACTTAGGGAACCTCACTGCACTAGTCATCTTGACCTACATGTCTTTGATGCTTAGGTGGGATTCCCACATATCTATCTGATACAGATCATATTCATATACCCATAGTTATACTAGTGTGTATTGTATGATCTTATGACACTATGAATAAAGCTCAATGATGATTATTAGAGTCTAATGGCTTTGTAACCTTGCAAGTAAACCACTTTTCATAGTAGCTTGCACTCTTAAGTTCAGATTAGTGTAGTTTTGCATCTTGCATATGGAGAGAGCTCTCCTTTCATCTTTCATGAACTTTTCGGTCAACTGCACTCACCTTTCACTTCTTCTCGATCATGTCTTTCACTCCTTGTCTTTCATATCACATCCTTTTCTCTTCCTGTCATCACAAGGAGTTAATCTTAGCATTTTGACCTTTTTACCTATTATATAGCATTTTGACTTTTTGACCAATTTTCAAAACATATCAAAATTTCATGAAAATTGCAACCTTGGTTAATGTCGACATCCTGGATCCATTTTCAGGATAAAAATCAAAATCTAAGTTCATATTGATAGTCAAAATCACATTTTCAAGTTTGTCCTTCTACGTAGTTGGCTGACCATTTGAGGCCTAATCCTTCGATCTTCACTGGGGCATCTTCATTCCTTCATCTCCATCTCTCTCAACCTTCTAGTCTCTCATTCATTTTCATTTGCTTCATCTCTGTGAGGTTTGAATTCATTTTTATCCTATATCTTTCTCAGTCAAACTTAGTCAAACTGAGGCATATTTTTCACTGCTTGATGGTTATTCTATCATCTTTCATCTTCGATTATGATTTCTAGTGATTTGATCATGTTTTTCTCTTGCTTCTGCATTCCCTCTACCTGATTTCAATTTCGATCTCGAGGGGGCAGTACCTATCAAACTTCAATCTTTGATTCAGTTTTATCAAACCTTGCTTGAGATTCTTATCTCTTATCTCAGACTTGACAATTACCTAGTTATAGGGGTGTTGGCTTTGTCTTTTTCAATCAGCTTATGTTTGTCATGATGTGTTCCCATTCGTCCAACACATGTCTGAGTTGTTTTGTGATCCAAAATTGATCTCACATTTCAACTTCATTCTTTGACTATATGTGATCCCAAATCGATCTCACATTAGTCAAAGAGGGGCAAATGTATGAACCCTAAAATGGTCGCCTAGACTTTGGGCCCCATTCTTCAATTTATCAATTTTCTGAATCTATATTTTAAATCAATATTTTCATTCAAATTAATTTCCTTGATCAAATCCTAATTCTATCATTTATTCGATTATATTCTATGGGTTAACCATTTTATCCTAAGTCTTTATTTAATTAAAAGGAATTCCCTCCCCTTTTATTAAATAAAAAGCCTCCACTTTTATCTTATCCTAAGTTGCACAAATAAAACATTATTCTTATTTTATAAAAAGGAGAAAAGACCTTTTTGTCTCACATGGGGCACAAAATTCAACACTTCTTTCTCATTGGAGGAGATTTGTGCACAAGGTTTGATCCCTCTTTCAAACTCCACCCTTGATCAAATCTTTTTCCTCTTAATCTCCATGGTCCATTTATCTTTAAAAAGAGAGTTCTTTTCTCATTCAAAGGATCCTACTCTTGATGCTAATGTTGTGCTGTAAGTTTTCTTGGTGATTTTGGAGCTTTGGAGAATTTGTTGCATTCTTGTTGCTTCATACTTGCATCATAGCTTAGTTTCCATGGCATTTTAGTTTAGTTTCCTTTCATGTTCTAGTTTAATCCACATAGCTTAATTAGTCAAGGCTTGTAATAATTTCATTTTCATAGCTTAGTTTACATTCTTTCATCTTCATTCTAGCATAGCATTGCATTGCATTTTCATCTTGATTCTTGAAGATATTGGCATTCTTTCCCTTGTCTCTTTGAATCTCTCATTGCATGGTTTACTAGCAAGGTTATAGGCTTAATAGCTCTAGCTGAGAGCATTCTAAACACCCTTTTGACTCCATGCCTAGGGAGCTCTAAGTCACTTTCTCAAGGTTTCCAATCTACGGATGCCTTGGAAGTAATGACTTAGAGAAGTGCACATTTTGAGTGTCCCGATACCCTACTAATTGTCACACAGAGTAATCTTGTTGTCTTATTGATTTGTGTCCTTTCCAGTCTTCCTTGGTCAGTCCAGGTCAGATCTTAGGTGCTATGACATATTTCTCAACACCCAAATGAATGTAAATGGTATCAAGTTTCACAAAATGACTCTTGGTCTTCTTTCTTCCATATTTCTCATGTTTTTCTAGTCTTCCACTTCCATGGGAAAATCTTCACATCTTCTTGATTCCTTTTCTCTTAGTATCTAGTCTGATATTCTTCTATTCATCTCTTATGTCACTTCCATGCTTGATTCCTCCTCTTCCAGAACCATGAATTTCAACTATCTTGTTATGGAACCTCTCTTGAAAATGGATGATCTCAAACTCATTTCTCAATTTGAAGAGTTTTATTCCTCCAATAGTCCTTCTAGATATCTCATGGGTGATAAACTTATAACAAAAATAAAATAAAAGTTGAATGAATCAGATGTCTTTGCTAGGATCATAGACAAGATCATGTCACAACCACCTTCTTCCAAACATTTCTTATCTTCTAATTCTTCTCATCCTTCCTCATCTTCCAAGTCTTACCATGAATCTTCTAAAAATTATTCGCATTCCTCATAATCCAAGTCTTCTTCCTCCACTAGGTCTTCACTCTCCTCTTCTTCACAATCTTGTTCCTCTTCTACTTCTCCCAAGAGTCTTACTCCTCTTCTACTTCTCCCAAGAGTCTTACTCCTCGTCTCAAGACATACCATGATGAGCAATATGATAGTCCTTGTGATACCTCTCCCCCAAAGAGTGACACACCCATCTTTGATAACTATGATGACTATAATGACTATGATGATGGACAATATAGTGATACCTATGACACCTCTATTCCTAAGAGTCCTCCTTGTCGTGTGCTCGTGGTTACTGGAAATGGGTCATCACATTGGATAGATCGTGATGGTGATCCATATGACTCTAATTTTAAAAGAGATTTTGACGATTTCTATGAACAATACCTAGATGATACATCTACTTCACTTGAGGAAGAGAAAGCTTACCATGCTGATTATAAACATAAATACTATAAGAATCTCTTCTCTAAGAACTCTCATGCTGAAAATAAAGATTACACTCTCGAGAAAGATTATGCTAATGTTGAACCTTTGTCTTGTGATGGCTCCCTTCCATCCCCTACTTCCTCCAATACCCATACATTTCCTAAAGCTTCCAAGTCTTTCAAATCTTTCACAAATCTTTCATCCAACAAAGTTCCTAATACTTTTCATGCAGTTCCCTATAGTTATCCTCAAGGGCTACCTCTTAGAGAAACTCAAGCTAATCTTCACTTGGCTGCAAATACTTTAAAAAATGCTAAACCTAAAGAGCCTGTGCCTTTATATGCTACAATGCCTACTTCAGCTAGTCCTTTACTATCTCTTCCAAAGTCTTCCATACAAATCCAACATGCTTCCTTGTCCTTAGAAGTGGCTCCATGTCAAGAGGACTCTAAAAATGATGAAGAAAAGAACATAAGGACAGATCAAGACCAAGAAACGTCCATGTCATCCAATTCTTTTCATGATGTCTCTTATCTATTTTATGGTTCTTTTGATCCTTTACGCCCTTCCTCATTCATTCTGCCATGTCTTAAGTCTTCTCATAAGCAAGATCAAGCTACTACTCACACTGTTGAACTTGTTGACAATCAAAATAACCTTACTACACTTTCGCTTTCCAAAGATGATACTTCCATTAAGGTTATTAAAAATAGTGTTGTTACTTCCAATGTTAAGCCTATTGAAAATCAAGAGAAAAATTGTGCTTATGCTATCCAAATCAACTTGTCAAGATCAAAGTCTTCCATCTTCTTGTTCTACCACTCCATGTTCGCTTCCACTTTCTACTCTTCCTAAGTCTTTGCAAGCTCTGAATAATCCTATCGAAGAAGTTTCTCCTATTCAAGATGTTCATGATCCTATTGCAAATCCTAATTCTCACTCTAAAGATGCTGATGTCCTTGGTTGTCATATAGCTATTGATGAACTTATTGATTATCCTTTTGTATCTTCCACATCCATCATTGGACCTCCTCCACCAATACTAAGGGCTTCACATCTTCCTTCCATCTTGGGCCCTTATGTCCCTTCACTTTCCCCTCTTAACTCTCCTAATTCATCATCCATCTTGGGTCCTTACGTCCCTCCATCACTTATCTTTCCTTAAGATCAACATAGATGCATACCTTTGAATCTTTTTCATCCACCCACTCATCTAAACTAGTCATATCCTCCTTCTTCTTCCACAAGTCCCAAGTCTTTTGGAAGTCACTTGAATGTTCAATACAAGAAAAAGAAGTAATACAAGAATCTTAATAATATCAGATTTCCACAATCTATTTTTAATTATGTATGCATTTCTGGATTAGATTGTGTGTAGTTTTTTTATCAACATTTCGGATCACACTCCATGATCCATCATTAGGAACAAAAGAGAGTGCAAGAATTTTTCAGGATCACAATTCTTGCACTCTCTTTTGTTCCTGATGTGGATCACGGAGTGTGATCCAAAACGTTGATAAAAAAACTACACACAATCTAATCCAGAAACGCATACATAAAACAAGAATCCATCAAAAAAAGAAGATCAACATGTCTCCTCTAATTGACATGGATGCATAAAGTCAAAAGAGATGTCTAAGAAGAAAACTACAAGATGAGTATGGGTTCCAAAATCCATCATTGAACATATTCTCTCTAAATCATAACAAAAAAATGAAAAGCCTAAGGCTATATGGATTCCAAAGTCTCTCTTGAAAGAGTCTGATATTGAGCAACAAGTGAAGTTGACATTCAAGCTCCCAAAGGCTTCCACTTCATCTTCTTCCAAAAACATTCTTCCATTCCATGTGCCTAAACCGCAACCTCTACTATCCATTCACCATATTCCTTCATGTTTCCTCCATCCTCTCGCCACCCTTCAAGCTGTGTCGATGTTGATCTTTCCTTCCTTTCCATCTCCCCTTTCACAATCCTTCCATTCATTATCATTTTACCTTGTATCCTTTTTCTTCATTTTCCTATTCCTCCTATCTTCCAACCTCACTCGCTTTACATAAAACCTTATCCTTCATTTTTGTCTTCCATCTTCCTTTCCCTATCAACATCTTTGAGCATATCATTTTGAATCCTTGGCATATGATGGTTTATCCTTTCAAGGAGCATTATCTAAAAAATCTTGCCTTCTTCCAAATAAACAAAAAATTCAAGAAAATAGAAAAATTCAAAAAGAAATGAAAAAAATTGAAAATGTGCCTTGGTGGAAACCTAGAAATAGGCACCTTGGTAGCAAAAGTAAAGATAAATAAATTTATCCTATGGTGAAAACCTCTCGCTTGTGGTGCCTTAGATAAGTACCATGATGAAAACTTGGCAATTAGGCATCATGTGCAGTTCTTCTACATATTTCATCCATTCTGTCTTCTCTCTTTGATCTAGACAATGTTGACCTCTACATGAACATTTGGCTATCTTGTGAGCTATCTGACGATGATCTTGCTTTCATTCCATTTATGTTTAGCCTTCAGTCATTCTAGTCTTTTTCTATCATTTTCCCCTTTGGTCTTGATCTAATAAAAAAGTGTAAAACACAATGCTATGAAGCCTCTTGACATGTCTACTCCTTTGGATTGCATCCTTTCCTTCTTTTGCATTACACATCTATGACTTATCCTATGCTGGCCTTTCATTGCTTGTCCAAATGTGCTTTACATGACAATTCTTCCCTAGCTTTTGTACTCTTGAGGAGTTTTCTCTTGAGGATTTCTTCCCTTCATTCTCCTTCATTCTCTTGTCTTCCACCTCTTTCACCAGCTTGCTAATCCCTCTTGTCCTCCACCTTGCTAGACATTGGGACTACACGATGTGATCTTTCTTGGGAGTTTGATGCCTATTCTATCTGGGGGCATCCTTTATACATACTTATTGATCCTGAGAAAATTCCCAAAAAATTTCATATATGATGTTGAAAAAATCCTAAAAATTATAAAAAGTCCTAAAAAAATTTGCCAAGTGGTGAAAACCTGGAAGTAGGTGCTGCTTGGGACTCTTGCACCTATGTCTATCAGTCCTTCTTGGCACTCATTCACCTCTCCTAGCCTAGAATTGACTCTTTTCTTAGTCTAGGGGGCATCTGTTGTTTTAGCTTCTCTTGGGTCTCTTTGTGTGTCGAGGTTTCTAGGGCAACTTGGTTCAAATGGTGTTTTTCAACACCACCCCAATTGTGTTTTTCAACACTGCCCTAACATCTAGTGTTTTTCAACACTTATCAGATATCCTAACCATAGTCTAGCATGATATGATATTTTCCACTGGTAGATGCGATACTCAAAGTTTGACTCTATGACCTACACACACACACACACACTTAAACACTTGACTCGCTGAGACTTGCTTGACTTTATTTCTTTGTGTGCTGTCTATGATGATTTCTTTGATGAGTGTTCTCTCCCTAATAGTTTTTGATGATGCATGACTAGAAGACTGGGGGCACGAGAACATGTTTTATTTCTTTTTCTACTTGTGGATATATTTTGTTGATCTTAACTATCATGAGCATTTATGCTTGTTCCAGTTGACACTAGGATCTACAAGGTATTATCCTTGACTATTTTTTGCAAGTGCATGTTTATAGTCATCTTCACTTTCTTGTGTCCTGATGCAAGAATAATCTTTCTATACTAAACTTAGGGAACCTCACTACACTGGTCATTTTGACCTACATGTCTTTGATGCTTAGGTGGGATTCCCACATATCTATCTGATACAGATCATATTCATATACCCATATTCATACTAGTGTGTATTGTATGATCTTATGATGCTACCAATAAAGTTTGATCATGATTATTAGAGTCTAATGGCTTTGTAACCTTGCAAGTAAACCACTTTTCATAGTAGCTTGCACTCTTAAGTTCATGTTAGTGTAGTTTTGCATCTTGCATATGGAGAGAGCTCTCCTTTCATCTTTCACAGACTTGTTGGTCAACTATGCTCACCTTTCACTTCTTCTCGATCATGTCTTTCACTCCTTTTCTTTCATATCACATCCTTTTCTATTCTTGTCATCACAAGGGGTTAATCTTAGCATTTTGACCTTTTACCCGTTATATAACATTTTGACTTTTTGACCAATTTTCAAAACATCTCAAAATTTTGCAAAAATTGCACCCCTGGCTAATGTCGATGTCCTGGATCCATTTTTGGGATTGAAATTGAAATTTGAGTTCATCTTGATAGTCAAAATCATATTTTCAAGTTTCTCCTTCTACACAATTGGCTGACCGTTTGAGGCCTGATCCTTTGATCTTCGTTGGGGCATCTTCATTCCTTCATCTCCATCTCTCTCAACCTTCTAGTCTCTCATTCATTTTCATTTTCTTCATCTCTCTAAGGTTTGAATTCATTTTTATCCTATATCTTTCTCAGTCAAACCTAGTCAAACTGGGGCATATTTTTCACTGCTTGATGGTTAGTCTATCATCTTTCATCTTCGATTATGATTTCTAGTGATTTGATCATGTTTTTCTCTTGCTTCTGCATTCCCTCTACCTGATTTCAATTTTGATCTCGAGGGGGCAGTACCTATCAAACTTCAATCCTTGATTCAGTTTTATCAAACCTTGCTTGAGATTCTTATCTCTCATCTCAGACTTGACAATTACCTATTTACAGGGGTGTTGGCAATGTCTTTTTCAATCAGCTTATCTTTGTCCTGATGTGTTCCCATCCGTTAAACACATGTCTGGGTTGTTTTGTGATCCCAAATCAATCTCACATTTCAACTTCATTCTTTGACTATATGTGATCCCAAATCGATCTCACATTAGTCAAAGAGGGGCAAATCTATGCACCCTAAATGGTCGCCTAGACTTTGGGCCCCATTCTTCAATTTATCAATTTTATGAATCAATATTTTAAATCAATATTTTCATTCAAATCATTTTCCTTGATGAAATCCTAATTCTATCATTTATTTGATTATATTCTATGGGTTAACTATTTTATCCTAAGTCTTTATTTAATTAAAAGGAATTTTCTCCCCTGTCATTTTTAAAATAAACATCCCCTGCTTTCCTCTTATCCTAAGTTGCACAAATAAAGTATTATTCTTATTTTATAAAAAGGAGAAAAGGCCCTTTTGTCTCACATGGGGCGCAAAAGTCAACACTTCTTTCTCATTGGAGGAGATTTGTGCACAAAGATTGATCCCACTTTCAAACTCCACCCTTGATCAAATATTTTTCCTCTTAATGTCCATGGTCCATTTATCTTTAAAAGGTGAACTCTTTTCTCATTCAAAGGATCCCTCTCTTGATGCTAATGTTGTGCTCTAGGTTTTCTTGGTGATTTTGGAGCTTTGGAGAATTTGTTGCATTTCTTGTTGCTTTATATTTACATCAAATCTTAGCTTTCATGGCATTTTAGTTTAGTTTCCTTTCATGTTCTAGTTTAATCCACATAGCTTAATTAGTCAAGGCTTGTAAGACTTTCATTTTCATATCTTAGTTTACATTCCATCATCTTCATTCTAGCATAGCATTTCATTGCATCTTCATCTTGATTCTTTAAGATATTGGCATTCTTTCCCTTGTCTCTTTGAATCTCCCATTACATGGTTTACTAGCAAGGTTATAGGCTTAATAGCTCTAGCTAAGAGCATTCTAAACACCCTTGTGATTCCATGTCTAGGGATGTCTAGGTCGCTTTCTCAAGGTTTTCAATCCATGGATGCCCTTGGAAATAATAACTTAGAGAAGTGCACATTTTGAGTGTACATGTGGTACTCCCCCTTTATGATCATTTCATGAGGAAATGTATCGATGGCTCGCAGACTGCAAGCTAGGGCATGATACATTGTTCATGAGCTCACTGTTTAATACTGGCATTGTTTACATCTTTTCATTTGGAATGCTTGATGACCCCCGAGCTTTGAGAGCTAGGGAATCATTTCTATTACCTTCAAGGCATTGTGTGAAGTGTTTGATCTCTCTTTATTTGTTTTGTTGTTGATATTCACTATGTGGTACTCCTTGTTTATGATCATTTCATGAGGAAATGTCTTGATGGTTCACGGGCTGCAAGCTAGGGCATCATGCATTGTTTATGAGCTCACTGTTTGAGCACTGACCAATCAAATATGGACATGAGGTGCTCAAATAGTGAGCTCATAATGACATAAACAATGCATTATGCCCTAGCAAAACAACAAAACAAATAAAGAGAGATCAAAAACTTCACACAATATATGTTCTATAAGATTTTATTAAGACTAAATATATTGTTTTATTAAGATTTTATTAAGACAAAGTATTTTGGGTTAGTTTTATGTTGTTTTATAAGATTTTATTAAGACTAAATATATGATGTAAACTCATATATATATATATATATATATATATATATATATATATATATATATATATATACTTCAAAGGAGGAATTATGAAATATAGTTGTAGGTAGTTATCTCTTTTATAATGATGGAGGAGTGAAAGGGAATGATCAATGAGAATGTTGCTATTAGATCATACATTAATACACTTACTATTTTGAATTTGAGCTCGGGCATCATGCAATGTTATTGTTGTCATTGCATGCTTGCTGTTGTTGTGCACCATATATTATTTTATACACTGTTTATTTCATTGAGACCGTGAGCTTGGCATTTGTAATGTATTTTCTGTTATTGGATCGATGTCACCATGTTGTTGAGGTTGTAGATGCATTGAATCACCACTGCCATTCTATTTTGGTAGCAGCAATATAACAGATAGAGCACCGTCCAATCAAATAGGGACATCAGTAGGGTATGTGCAAGATCATGAGGGGCCAAAAAGTGGTGATGTGAAAAATATTCACTTTTCACTCGTCCAAAAGTGCATGAAAGTTCTTGTTGACTTTTTAGTAGGCTTGGGTGTTAGTACACTTGGGAAAACCTACCACCAAAGCATAGACCTTAACGGGTACCCGATAATTGTGGCATAAATCCGAAACCCGCGAGCCCTTTTCTTCATTTCCTTGCGCGATTTTCTTCAAGTTTCTTTCCATAATTTTCATATACCCGATATATTTTCGGGTACCTGATATTGGAAATAACAAATTTGACTCCAAGCATATTTGGTAAGTAGTTATTTGTATGATTTTTATTAATTTATTTCATTTTCATGCTAAATGTAGGATTTTTTTAAAAATAGGGTTTTGTATTTATATTTGTAATAATATATGAAATTAAATTAAAATTTAGATTTGATTTTTATTTAATCAGGCATGGCTAAAAACAATGAAGAAAATAACCCTCCCACACCAAATAACAATCCCGAAAACAATCCCCCATATCTAAACCCTAAATCTTTACAAGATTTGATACAAGAAAATTTGAACATGATACGAGGTTTCCAAAACACATATCAAAATATACCTACATTAGGTCCCATGCTTGCCACACTAAATACAATTGTCGGAAACATTGACACACTCACGCAACAACATAATGCTACTCTTCATTGGCGTGATGATATGCACACCCAATTTGATGATGGGCTTGACCATGATGGGATTGCAGCCCTTAATATAACTAAGATATAGCCACCCTTTTTGTCAATCCTAAAATCGGAATACCAGTTGACCACAAAAAGCCCAAATTATCAATAAAATGGTGCACAAATGAAGCAATGCGCACAAACTTTTGGGATCGCTGGTGGATGGTTTTTGATAAACCACCCCATAGCAATTTGGAGGTCCCATTTTATTTCATTAAAAAATTGTATGCTGAGTTTGTGCTTGGTCACCATGTTGATTATTGGAGTATGAGGCCCAACATGGGCGTAAGCAGAGGAGCTCCTCAGACTAGGCCATCTTCCTAGGGATGAAAGGCCACTACCTTTGTCCCCCCCACTGATGTCGCACCCCCTCCTCTAGTGTAGCATCCCGATATCATTGCAGAGGCTGCCTCACAGACTATTAGAGCCATTCATTTACTGAGTGATCAGTTGATCACATAGACCAGGTCATTATTGCCTCCTGTGGATGCTGCTGGCACATCGACATCTCATCGGAGTTCACATGTATGTGAGCCCCATATGTGCATTATGTGTAGGCATATGTGCCTCAGACCGCTTATTGATTCTGATACATATCAGTTTCATGATATTGATGAGGAGGATATAGGAGATGTAGCTGTAGAGGCTGCAACACCTCATGGAGCATCTACATCTCATTAGAGTGCTCAGGAGGTGCATGTAGAGCCATTGACTCTTGTTGATACGGTAAGAGTAAAAATTATAAATAAATTTGTCACATGACTTATTTAATTTAAAAATAATTTATTTATTTAGATTAGTTTTAATGATTGCATGCACTTATGTATATATATTTTTTCCATTTATGTTCAGACAATGATAGAGAGGAGGTGAGACAGGTGAATGAGTCCACACTTTCAGCCATTTCATTTGGCCTTGATGACTATACGATATATTATAAATTATGTACCCATTAGTTTTTTTTTATATCATTTGGTGTACATGCTTAAATCTATATCAATTAGAGCAATAAAATTCATACATTTACTAATATATATTGTCATCTTATTGTGTTCTTGCAGGCTACAACCGATGTCAGTGGGGGGCATGAGGGGGTTCCTTCATCAGGTCTCGACAAAGGAAAGGTAGTTAATTGTTTAAGATTAATTATGCATGCATATGTATGCCACTTGTGTGTAGTAATAAATATTTTACTTGCACTTTATTGTATAGGGTGTGGCTATTGATGATGTCCCAACACCGGTTCAGTAGCGTAGGGTTATAGGCGTCTCGATTCAGAGTGATATCATGATTGTAAGTAGACTTTTATGTATTTTTATTTGTATTTTGTAACTAGGGTTGCTATGATGAAGTACATTGATATATAATTGACAATCTTTTTACTCTCATAGGTTACTCTGACTGTGAGGGAGGGCCCACGAGAATCTTTCATTTCTTTGTTGACCCAGCCCACTATTCTAGAGGAGGGATCACCAGATGTAAGTTTTAATTTTAGTTCAATCAATTTGTAATTTTATTATGCTATCATCCTATTTTGTAGATTTATTACTCTATGTTGCACCACTCTACTAATCTCATTATTGCAAATATATATTTATAGGTCAGAGTTGGTATTGCTCACATGGTCCCTTCGCTACCCAGGACTTATGCTAGGACACTTGATCATGGTAGGTGATCGAGAGACCAGGTACAAATATTTGTATTCAGTTATAATTTTAATTAAATATATATGTACAAATCATATAAAGTAAGCAATCTAACTTTGGTTTGAACTCATTTTTTATGCAGGATCAATCAGAGCCCAACACTTCTTCAAAGAGGCTACATTTTGATGATCCCCCTATAGCATAGGATGCAGTTTTAGTTTTGTGGTCATTTAGAGATGACACTTGGAACATTTTGAGATGGCATATATGCCACATTGTACACCTTAAAACATTTATTTTGTAGACATTTTGAATTGGCATGTGCCATATTTGTATATGAACATACTTTTGATACATTTGATACATATATAGAACATGTTCATTTATATGTTATATTTACGTCATCTTTTGTATATACATATTTATTATTCATGTTTATGGAATTGAATTGTGAAGGTATATCTTGACTATGATTATCATTATGATTTAAATTATATCTTGTTGAAGTTACATTTGTTTTTCTTTACTCTGGAATACCCTGTTCATGGAGCTTATTATGTTTGAGGTTTAACTTCTATAGATTTCCTAGATTTTTGGTGCTTAACTTTCCCTGTGCCTGAGACGATGATGAGGCCATCAGTACTGATACTAAAGATCATTTCTCTACAAAAAAAAAACCATGCCATCTTCTCTTCATCACTAAATTAAAACTTCAATCGCTGCTAATATGAGAGTTTCGTTTACCACTTCTATGAATTTTCGTATACAAATTCTATACCATCAATTATGTCGCTATTTTTCATTATGTGCACATTCAGTCTCATACTTGCATTGCTAATTTAAAATATTATCATTTTCAATGCTTTTTGTTCACACTTATAATAATTTTAACTACCGACAATAATGTTTCAATATCATCGTGTATGCAGGAACCTTCATTTCATGCTATAAAAAATATCCATTATCGTATAAGCTTATGGTCTTCATTTCCAATCTTTGATATTACCATTGATAGATATGACATGTGACTATTGAATTTTCCATTGTGTATAATATATGATTGCTTGTGCAACATGATATCACTCAGACTTACAAAAACACATCTCTTGAATATATCGTCTCTCAAATGTTCATTGAATGATTTTAATACTACCTTCGAACTATGCTCAGCACTATGTATATTTATTTTTTATTACTGCATGGCTCCTTTGAATGTCTTCATACACATATGTTTAATCAATCTTTAACTCATGTTGTGTTCACTTCATTTGATGAAGTTGTTGCTTCATGGGTTGATTATTGCTTAATGGACATTCATGATGAGTTTTACTTTACGGCCTCTTGTAATATTCTTCCAAATAATATGTTTGTCATCTTTGTAATAAGCTGCAGCTGTTAACATCTATGAGGAAATGAAATTTATTTGGGTTGACTTTGATCATTAATTGTTGGTGTGTATACTTCACTCCATTCGAATGCTAATATGATGCTTAATGTTCCAATGTTGCCAAGTTGCATAGTTGTTGACGCTATTTATTCAATAGTCTTTGCTATCTGTCTTAGTTTTTATCTCCACTTAATAGTATGTGTTTGTATATCTTGTGAGCAACCAAAAAACCTTCAATGACATCAATGACAACCTTATCAAATCTCCAACATTATTTCTCAAATGGAGGCCCTAATTTTTGTAAAAAATTAAGGCTCCGTTAGGTAGAACGTGGTTGTCACTGGAGTTTACCTAGCCAACCAAAGCTGATGGAGTAGACGGTTCGATGCCAGGTCAGACGGTTTGAAAGATACGCTACTGAGCCACTTTCAACTGATCCTCACTGCAAGTTTTGGCATCAACTAAGATCACCTTTCCAAATGCAAATGAAGTTGAATCGCCCAAAACTGAGAGAGGTTATTGTAGACCTTGAAAACACAATCTCGTAGCACTTGACAGTTTGTCAATACCTCTCATGAGGTTCAAGATATGAGCCCTGCAAGATCACTGCCCAATCATGCTTAGTGCACCTTGGGGTCACTTGGGTCGAGCGTGGTTGCGAGCGTTTCGGTGACTCTGTGGGTAGAATGGGGTTGTCACTAGTGTTTACCTAGCCAACTAGAGCTGATGGAGCAGATGGTTCAATGCCAGGTCAGATGGTTTGAAAGATACACTACTGAGCCACTTTTAACTGACCCTCACTACAAGTTTTGGCATCGACTGAGATCGCCTTGCCAAATGCAAATGAAGTCAAATCGCCCAAAATTGAGAGAGGTTATTGTAGACCTTGAAAATAAAATCCCGTAGCACCTAACAATTTGTCAATACCTCTCATGAGGTCTGAGATATGAGCCCCGCAAGATCACTGCTCAATCGTGCTTCGTGCACCTTGGGGTCACTTGGGTCGAGTGTGGTCGCGAGCGTTCCGGTGACTCTGTGGGAAAAATAGGGTTGTCACTAGCATTTACCTGGCCAACTAGAGCTGATGGAGTAGATGGTTTGATGCCAGGTCAGACAGTTTGAAAGATACATTGCTGAGCCATTTTCAACTAACCCTCACTGCAAGTTTTGGCATCAACTGAGATCACCTTGCCAAATGCAAATGAATTTGAATCACCCAAAATTGAGAGAGGTTATTGTAGACCTCAAAAACATGATCTTGTAGCACCTTATGGTTTGTTGATACCTCTCACAAGGTCTGAGATACGAGCCCCACAAGATCACTGCCTAATCATGCTTAGTGCACCTTGGGGTCACTTGGGTCGAGCGTGGTCACGAGCATTCTGGTGACTATGTGGGAAGAAAAGGGTTGTCACTAGTGTTTACCCAACCAACCAGAGCTGATGGAGTAGATGGTTTGATGCCAGGTCAAACGGTTTGAAAGATACGCTACTGAGCCACTTTCAACTAACCCTCATTGCAAGTTTTGGCATCAACTAAGATCACCTTGCCAAATGCAAATGAAATCAAATCACACAAAACCGAGAGAGGTTATTGTAGACCTCAAAAACATGATTCCGTAGCACCTAACAATTTTTCAATACCTCTCACAAGGTCTGAGATACGAGCCCCGCAAGATCACTGCCCAATCGTGCTTAGTGCACCTTGGGGTCACTTGGGTCGAGCATGGTTGCAAGCGTTTCGGTGACTCTGTGGGTAGAATAGGGTTGTCATTGGTGTTTACCTAGCCAAACAGAGCTGATGGAGTAGATGGTTTGATGCCAGGTCAGATGGTTTGAAAGATACGCTACTGACCCACTTTCAACTGACCCTCACTGCAAGTTTTGGCATTGACTGAGATCGCCTTGCCAAATGCAAATGAAGTCAAATTGCCAAAAACTGAGAGAGGTTATTGTAGACCTTGAAAAAATGATCTTGTAGCACCTAATGATTTGTCAATATCTCTCACGAGGTTTGAGATATGAGCTCCACAAGATCACTGTCCAATCGTGCTTAGTGCACCTTGGGGTCACTTGGGTCGAGCATGGTCGCAAGCATTCTAGTGACTCTGTGGGTAGAACAAGGTTGTTACCAGTGTTTACCTGGCCAACTAGAGTTGATGGAGCAGATGGTTTGATGCCAGGTCAGACAGTTTGAAAGATACGCTGCTGAGCCACTTTCAACTGACCCTCACCTCAAGTTTTGGCATCGATTGAGATCGCCTTGCCAAATGCAAATGAAGTCGAATCACCCAAAACTGAGAGAGGTTATTGTAGACCTTGAAAAAATGATCCTGTAGCACCTAACAGTTTGTCGATACCTCTCACTAATCCAGAGGTAGCAGCAAGAAAGTGGAGTGCCCTTCTCTTAGCTCTTACAACTCACCAACCAACTACAAAGGCTTAAGGGTATTCCCAAACTCTTATGATGGTGTAACACAACCAATTAAATGGAATTCTATCCCAATAAACTCCTTTTGCAAAGTTATACACTCAATCAAACTTCATTGCCTTTTTGGCTTTAGGGACACTAGGCCTAAAACTAACTTATTGTTAGAACTCTTCACCAGTAGACTTCCTGACCACTCCCAAGCATGTAGATGGTCCTCATATGACCTAAGGCCTCTGAAATAACCCCTGGTTTACTCCCATCACAACCGTGCCATAGCAAACTAGACTTGCATGCCAATTTCCTTGTAGCCTTCTCAACATAGGTTTTCTTTTCTAACTTTTTCACTACTGAGTATCTTGACACAATCAAGGCATTTTAAGACACCCATTTGGAATTTATTTAAGATCCCAAAGCCTTTCCTTCCAACTCCACTCCAACACCACCTAACACCCACCTTGGACATAGACCTAATAGGCTTAGTTAGGCTTGGTTTACAAAACAAGTATGAGGTATAGGGTTCATGGAACTGATACAGGGCTTCATATACTCTTCTCCAATTCCAAATGACTCAAAACCACTATTACTTCACTCAATTATCTACTCTATACACTTCTTTACAATTTTCTCCTACTTTCTAGACTGAATCCTCACAAAAATTTAGTCTAGGGCCTGATGCATGAGGACCTTGCCCTTCGAGCCTTTGGAATCCATTGGCATATAGACCTAAATTTTATTTTTCAAATTCTTAGGTAAAACCTATGGTTAGAATGCAAGTTAGGCCGCCATTAGTGTTCAGGGCCCTAGAAAAGTTTGTTTCCTGAACTGTTTTGAGAAAAACTAAGATAACTTTAACCAATGAATCTAAATCTCTACCAAATCAATAGTAAGGTGAAATAACATGCAATGCAATATTATCACATGCAAATCTTGGCTCTGTAAACCTGTACACACCCATACAATTATGAGAAATGGCTCAAAAATAGTTTGTATTCCTCATTTATGGTACCAGTTTACAAAAATCAACTTCTTACCATTATGGTTCAAAGTGAAAAGCATATATAACCTTCAAAATGAAGGTATATCAATTGGAGAACCTATTTGACTCTTTGGTTTCCAATTCCAATCTCTCGAGAAAATTTTAGAAAGTTGCAACAACAACTTTTATTGCATTTTTGCAATTTTTTTGAACTCGATAGAGTTTATGATTTCTCTTTGAGATCAAAACCTATCAACATGATTTTTAAAGTAAATATAATCTAAAATTAACCTTTAAAACTCCATAAGCCTAACCTAGCAAATTATCACTAACTAGGTAAACCCTATGACCTAAGGTATCTTAGGCTTATAACATTGCCAAAAGATCCTTGATCATACATCAGGGTTTTCAAACCAAAATTAGGATGATCTATTTAGATCCATCCTATTTATTACAAACACAAAGCAATTCAAATTCCTACTAGTGGAGGGTGCCCTACACCACTCATGAGGTCCTAGATACGAGCCCCACAAGATCGCTGCCCAATCGTGCTTAGTGCACCTTGGGGTCACTTGGGTCGAGCGTGGTCGCGAGTGTTCCGGTGACTCTGTGGGAAAAACAAGGTTGTCACTAGCATTTACCCAGCCAACCGGAGCTGATGGAGTAGATGGTTCAATGCCAGGTCAGATGGTTTGAAAGATACGTTGCTGAGCCACTTTCAACTCACCCTCACTGCAAGTTTTGGCATCGACCGAGATCGCCTTGCCAAATACAAATGAAGTTGAATCACCCAAAACTGAGAGAGGTTATTGTAGACCTCAAAAATATGATCCTGTAGCACCTAATAGTTTGTCGATACCTATCACAAGGTCTGAGATATGAGCCATGGAAGATTAATGCCCAATCGTGCTTAGTGCACCTTGGGGTCACTTGGGTCGAGCGTGGTCGCGAGCATTCCGGTGACTCTATGGGAAGAATGGGGTTGTCACTGGTTTTTACCCAGCCAACTAGAGCCAATGGAGTAGATGGTTTGATGCCAAGTCAGATGGTTTGAAAGATACACTGCTGAGCCACTTTCAACTGATCCTCACTGCAAGTTTTGGCATCGACTGAGATCGCCTTGCCAAATGCAAATGAAGTCAAATCGCCCAAAATTGAGTGAGGTTATTGTAGACCTCGAAAACATGATCCCATAGCACATGATGGTTTGTGGATACCTCTCATGAGGTCTAAGATATGAGCTCTGTAAGATCGCTGCCCAATTGTGCTTAGTGCACCTTGGGGTCACTTGGGTCGAGCGTGGTCGCGAGTGTTCCGGTGACTCTGTGGGTAGAATAGGGTTGTCACTAGAGTTTACCTGGCTAACCCGAGCTAATGGATTAGATGGTTTGATGCTAGGTCAGATGGTTTGAAAGATATGTTGTTGAGCCACTTTCAATTGACCCTCACTGCAAGTTTTGGCATCGACTAAGATCACCTTGCCAAATGCAAATGAAGTTGAATCACCCAAAACTGAGAGAGGTTATTGTAGACCTCAGAAACATGATCCCTTAGCACCTAATGGTTTGTCGATACCTATCACGAGGTCCAAGATATGAGCCATGTAAGATCACTACTGGTTTGAAAGATACGCTGCTAAGCTGCTTTCAACTAACTATTAGTGGTATGTTTGAAATTTGAACTGTGAAATTAATCATGATTAAGCTTGTGAAATTTGAGCTGTGGAGCTTATTATGTTTGAGGTTTAACTTTTATAGATTGTTTGAAATGATAAAAAATAATATCCTTAAAGCATTAGAAACAACAATCAAACATGTAAGAATTCAAACCATGCAAATGACATAAGTATATGACATGTAAGATCCCTTCTTGGCACTATTGGCCACCCATACATGATTTTGGTCATAAGTCTTCATGAAGAGTTTTAGGACATTTAACTTTTAAATCAAATTGATTGTTAAAAATTGCCATTATAGGCTTCAAAAGATCTCAATTAACCATTAAGGATCCTTTTGTCCTTCTATCTCTGATTGGATCCATGGTGACCATAGGCATCTTCATAGGTGCTCCTGCACAAGTTACAATCCACATACAAAACCAAGTTTATTGACTCAAAATACAATCTAAGAAAGGTCAAATTAATGTATTGAAATTAAGCTTAATGAACTTAGAAAACAATGCACTAAGTTAACTTATTAGCTAGTCAAGTGTTCTTGAAGGGTCATCTCTTTGCTTCAGGGTCTCCAATAGTGCTTCATGATCAGTAGTAGTAATAGTCCAAAGTTCTTTTGTCTTTGGTCTTCCTTGATGCTTTGACAACTTGACATTTGTTGCTATAACAAGGTGTGAATACATGAGAATAGTTTTTTGCTTCTCATAGTCTTCAAATGTGGGAACTCCATTCTTTCTAATCATGTATGTTCGCAGCCATGTTCCTACAATAACAACTGAACCAGTAGGATATGTGAACCCATCACCATCTATCATCAGTTGTACAAGCTTCTGTTTACCTTGTACACAATGTGCTAACCAATAATCTGACCTCTCATCATTCCCCTGTGGTGCAACCAATGCAAAAACATCTCCTGGCTTCAAAAGATTCGAAAGATGGTCATAGTCAACTGAAGTGTCCATGTCATCATTTCTGATAGAGAGTGTCAAAGATAAAGGAGTCAGATACTGTGGAACCCATGTATCCACCCACTCACTTGACTCGCAATGATCCCAATCATACTGAAAACACATGGGGCAAAAACAAGCCAACTCTTGTGTCCAAATGGTCCATGTACTACTATTGGAGCTTCAAAATGAATGCATTTTTGAAGAGTCTTTCACTATTTGACAATCCAATCTATCTCCTATAGTTCCCTCCTCAACCAACCAAAAGAATCTACGCACTGTAGAATCAAGAGCCCCCCCTTGTGACAATGCTAAAGTACACCAATCAACAATAGAATGAGCATCAAGAAGTAGAGCACCTGAAATCCTCAATTGCTCCTTAACTAGAGCTCTCTTCACACACGCACCTGCCCCGTCATGCTCCCCTTTCCCATGCCCTGACTCAAAAAAATTCCAAATATGAGGTACACCTCTCTCCACATGCATTCTAAACAACCAATAAAACATTCTGGCATTCTTAAATTGATCGGTACAATTATCCGACCAAATGAGATGCCTATCCATGGAAATACCATTTTCCTGCAAAAAGTCAAAATAGTTCTAGAAACAATGTTGAACAAACTCATGAGAGTGAGACCTATCGTTGCTCATATAAAAATGGTACTCTCTAATTATCTTTCGCTCATCTTTTGTGCTATTAGGGGAATGTCTATATGTGATGTGTACAAAAATAGCAACTTGAATGGAATTGTAATATTGAGCTTGAGTCTCATTTTGGGGCTACAATGTATAGTTCTCCGCAAAGTCTACAATGGATATAATAGTTCCAATGGGGAAAGTGTCCTTACATGTCCTGAATTGTTGATCCAACCATTGAGACCTGTGACTATGCCTTGCATACTTGTAAAAAATATTTGTCTTGAAATTTGAGATAAAATCAGCAACATTGTATTCTTTTGCAACTAACTCACATCTAGAGCCTTCACCTCCACTCTTCAATGTATGTTTGACTATTTCATATACCTTTTTTTGGATGAGTGTCTTTCCAAAATTTTGTTGCAAACCCTCATGAAAACATGTTCTAAACTTGGACAAGCCACCACATTTTGAGCACTTGTCATTTAAGCAATCTTTTTTATAAAATAAACAACCATCATCTCTATGACATAAAAATTGATCTAGCAAGTCTCTTGATGATTTGGGAAGACCACTTGCACCACAATCCTCTAGCATTTCATTAGTATGCAAAGTAGAATGAATGGACCGTAATAATTCATGATGCATTGAAAACTCAACATGATATTTGCAACAACATGTATTTCAAATCTTAAGGGGTACACAATAAAATGGCTTCATGGATTCAAAAGACCTTTGTGATATTTTCAATGTTGGATGTGTATCACAAAATTTTTTATACAACATTGTTTGACTTACCTCCACATAATGTTTTGGATGTGGAGTGCGGTCTCGATTGCCAACTCTCAACTTCAAGACATCCTTCACATTTGGTGACACTCTTGAGTTAACATCCCAAAATTGTTGAATTTCATCCTTGACAACATCTGTTAGCTTCTTATTGAAACGTGGAAGTCTCCCACCATAAGCCCATGTATCAATTTGAAGTAGATCATCAAGTCTTTCTCTTCTTGCAAGTGCTCTACCCAAAGTTTTATGGTCTATATTGAAGTCAACACAAGTTTGTCTCATCAAACGAGCCTTTCTCAACTGATGACTTACTAAGGAGGTTGTAATAACCCTGCGAGCAACTCTCTTGTCTTTTTCTCTGCTAGTCTTCCCAATGCTATTGAGAGCATTGAAAAGATTCTTCACAACAATGGAATTTCTCTCCATTTTCTTGTTCACACGAATCTTCAATTTCACAAGCACAGGTCTCATCTTTTGCATCTTTAACAACTGCACAAAAATTTGACATTTCTCAACCAATGTCTTGTTTTGAAAAAATTGATCATAAAGTCTTGAAGCCTACAACCTAACGGTTCTATGTGACCTCTTTCCTTCCCAATTATTCATAATGTTCTCCTCAATTTCAATTAACCAATTACGTGTTCTTGAAAGCCCTGAATTTGAAGATTGATTATCTTTATTGCAAGGGACTTCATTTCGCATATAATTTGGAGATGTATAACGTTCATGTGGTTCTTGTGCAACATTTTTGTTCCCAAGTCTACATTTTCAATCTCCATCTGTGCATTTTCAAATTGAACATCCTCTTCACTTACAACTACATTTATGGGGTCACCTTGATTAATGTTTAACATACCTTCTCTCCTTCTTCGGTGATTTTCCTTATGCTTTTTCCCTATATGCTTGAATTTCGTCATCTGTCAGCTTCCTCTTGCATTTAGCCTTTCGACGACTGCTGCTTCCCATGGTGAGACCACAAGTCGACAAAAATCAAACAATGGGCCCCAAATCACATTTTTTGTTTTGCAACACGTGAAAAAAGTATAAAATCTCATGATTCTCTGGTCTGTGGGGACAGGGAAGATTTTGGTCAAATATTACCTGGCAAAAATCGGGTATCTGATTCCATATTGGGTAACCGATATTCCCAGGCTGATGAAAAAAGGGCGGGAGCAAATGAAAAAAATTGAACTTTTACATATATTGATGTATATAATATATATATAGAAAAGAGGCATATGATATATATAATGTATATTATATATATACTAATCTATTATAATAGACTAATGTATTATATGTACTAATGTATTAAATATATAAATATATATAATATATTTTATATATACTAAACTATTATATATACTAACATGTATATAATATATATATAATACATATACTAATATATTATATATAATATTACAAATTTTGGACAATCTCTTGCAGAAATATGGAAATTATAATCTTCCTCCTAGAGCATACATTAATGAAGTTCTTCATGCCTTAGAAGAGGAAGCCAGCTGGATTGTTGAAGCTTACGGTACTACATACATAAATGTGGTATGTATTTTTGGCCTAAATTTTTTTCTTGTTTCTTTTAGGTCTTTAAAGGTGGTCGGCTAAATCTTTGTATTTAATGTTCCTTTTACAAGCGTCGTAAAACCTAGCTACACAAAAAATGGAGGCTTTGAAGAATAGTTCACTAGAGGCAGAGAGAGAGACTTCCTAGGGATCATGGGGACTCAATAGGGATCCTAGTATGGACCCCTTAAGACACACTTGAGCATTCCAATGTGTCAAAATGGGTCACGGGGAATCCCTAGGGGTCCTAACATCTGATAAGGCATACTAGGACCCCTAGGGAGTCCCCATGACCCTGTTTGACACATTGGAATGCTCATGTGTGTCTTAAGGGGTCTTAGGACCCCATAAGACACACTTGAGCATTCCAATGTGTCAAAAGGGGTCATGGGGACTCCCTACGGGTCCTAACACATGATAAGGCATACTAGGACCCCTAGGGAGTCCCCATGACCCCTTTTGACACATTAAAATGCTCAAGTGTGTCTTAAGGGGTCCTATGACCCCTTAAGACACACTTGAGCATTCCAATGTGTCAAAAGGGGTCACAAGGGCTCCATAGGGGTCCTAGTACGCCTTATCATGTGTTAGGACCCCTAGGGAGTCCGCATGACCCCTTTTACACATCGCAATGCTCAAGTGTGTCTTAAGGGGTCGTAGGACCCCTTAAGACACACTTGAGAATTCCAATGTGTCAAACGGGGTCACGAGGACTCCCTAGAGGTCCTAGTATGTCTTATCATGCGTTAGGACCCCTAGGGAGTCCCAATGACCCCTTTCGACACATTGGAATGCCTAAGTAAGGGGTCCTACGACCCCTTAAGACACACTTGAGCATTCCAATGTGTCAAAAGGGGTCATGGGGAATCCCTAGGGGTCCTAACATGTGATAAGGCATACTAGAACCCCTAGGGAGTCCCCATGACCCTGTTTGACACATTGGAATTCTCAAGTGTGTCTTAAGGGGTCTAAGGACCCCTTAAAACACACTTGAGCATTCCAATGTGTCGAAAGGGGTCATGGGGACTCCCTAGGGGTCCTAACGCGTGATATAATGTACTAGGACCCCTAGGGAGTCTCCGTGACCCCTTTTGACACATTAGAATGCTCAAGTGTGTCTTAAGGGGTCCTACGACCTGTTAAGACACACTTGAGCATTCCAATATGTCGCAAGGGGTCATAGGGACACCCTAGGGGTCCTAGTACACCTTATCATGCATTAGGACCCCTAGGGAGTCCCCATGACCCCTTTTGACAAATTGGAATGCTCAAGTGTGTCTTAAGGGGTCATAGGACCACTTAAAACATAGTTGAGCATTCCAATGTGTCAAACCGGGTCACAGGGACTCCCTAGAGGTCCTAGTATGCCTTATCATGCGTTAGGGCCCCTAGGGAGTCCCCATGACCCCTTTTGACACATTGGAATGCTCAAAGTGTGACTTAAGGGGTCCTAAGACCCCTTGCGACACACTTGAGCATTCCAATGTGTCAAAAGGGGTCATGGGGACTCCCTAGGGGTCCTAACGCATGAGAAGACATACTAGGACCCCTACGGAGTCCTCGTGACCCTTTTTGACACATTGGAATGCTCAAGTGTGTCTTAAGTCATACTAGGATCCCTAGGGAGTCCCCATGACCCCTTTTGACACATTGGAACACTCAAGTGTGTGTTAAGGTGTCCTAGGGCCCCATAAGACACACTTGAGCATTCCAATGTGTAAAAAAGAGTCATGGGGACTTCCTAGGGGTCCTAACATGTGATAAGGTGTACTACAACCCCTAGGGAGTCCCCATCACTCCTTTTGACACATTGGAGCACTCAAGTGTGTCTTAAGGGGTCCTAAGACCCCTTAAGACACACTTGAGCATTCCAATGTGTTAAAAGGGGTGATGGGGACTCCCTAATGGTCCTAACATGTGATAAGGTGTTCTAAGACCCCTAGGGAGTCCCAATGACCCCTTTTGACACATTGGAATGCTCAAGTGTGTCTTAAGGGGTCCTAGCTAGGACCCCTTAAGACACACTTGAGTGTTCCAATGTGTCAAAAGGGGTGATGGGGACTCTGTAGGGGTCCTAACTTGTGATAAGGCATACTAGGACCCCTAGGGAGTCCCCATGATCCCGTTTGACACATTGGAATGCACAGGTGTGTGTTAAGGGGTCCTAGGACCCCTTAAGACACACGTGAGCATTCCAATGTGTCAAAAGGGGTCATGAGGACTTCCTAGGGGTCCTAACGCATGATAAGGGTTACTAGGACCCCTACGGAGTCCCCATGACCCCGTCTAACACATTGGAATGCTCAAGTGTGTCTTAATGGGTCTTAGGACCCCTTAAGATACACTTGAGCATTCCAATGTGTCAAAAGGGGTGATGGGGACTCCCTAGGTGTCCTAAGGTGTGATAAGGTTAACTAGGACCCCTAGGGAATCCCCATGACCCCTTTTGACACATTAGAATGCTCAAGTGTGTCTTAAGGGACCCCTTAAGACATGCTTGAGCATTCCAATGTATCAAAAGGGGTCATGGGGACTCCCTAGGGGTCCTAACTCATGATAAGGTGTACTAGGACCCCTAGGGAGTCCCCATGACCCTGTTTGACACATTGGAGCACTCAAGTGTGTCTTAAGGGGTCTTAGGATCCCTTAAGACACACTTGAGCATTCCAATGTGTCAAAAGGGGTCATGGGGACTTCCTAGGGGTCCTAACGCGTCATAAGGTGTACTAGGACCCCTAGGGAGTTCCCATCACCCCTTTTGACACATTGGAATGCTCAAGTGTGTCTTAAGGGGTCTTAGTACCCCTTAAGAAACACTTGAGCATTCCAATGTGTCAAAAAGGGTCATGGGAACTCCCTAAGGGTCCTAACGTGTGATAAAGCATACTAGGACCCCTAGGGAGTCCCCATGACCCTGTTTGACACATTGGAATGCTCAAGTGTGTGTTAAGGGGTCCTAGGACCCCTTAAGACACACTTGAGCATTCCAATGTGCCAAAAGGGGTCATGGGGACTTTCTAGGGGTCCTAACATGTGATATGGTGTACTAAGACCCCTAGGGAGTCCCCATGACCCCGTTTGACACATTGAAATGCTCAAGTGTGTCTTAAGTGTTTTTAGGACTACTTAAGACACACTTGAGTGTTCCAATGTATCAAAAGGGGTGATGGTGACTCCCTACAGGTCCTAATGTGTGATAAGGTGTACTAGGACCCCTAGGGAGTCTCGATGACCCCTTTTGACACATTGGAACACTCAAGTGTGTCTTAAGGTGTCCTAGCTAGGACCCCTTAAGACACACTTGAGCATTCCAATGTGTCAAAAGGGGTCATTTGGACTCCCTAGTGGTCCTAACATGTTATAAGATGTACTAGAACCCCTAGGGAGTCTCCATGACCCCTTTTGACATATTGGAATGCTCAGGTGCGTCTTAAGGGACCACTTAAGACACACTTGAGCATTCCAATGTGTCAAAAGGGGTCATTGGGACTCCCTAGGGGTCCTAACATGTGACAAGATGTACTAGGACCCCTAGGGAGTCCCCATGACCATGTTTAACACATTGGAATGCTCAGGAGTGTCTTAAGGAGTCTTAGGACCCCTTAGGACACACTTGAGCATTCCAATCTATCAAAGGGGTGATGGGGATTCCCTAGGGGTCCTAACACATGATAAGGTATACTAGGACCCCTAGGGAGTCCTCGTGACCCCATTTGACACATTGGAATGCTCAAGTGTGTCTTAAAGGGTCTTAGGTGTCCTAGTACACCTTATCATGTGTTAGGACCCCTAGAGAGTCCCCATGACCTCTTTTGACACACTGGAACACTCAAGTGTGTCTACAGGGGTCGTAGGACCCCTTAAGACACACTTGAGTGTTCCAATGTGTCGAACGGGGTCACGGGGACACCTTAGGGGTCCTAGTATGCCGTGTCACATCTTAGGACACCTAGGGATTCCCCATGACCCCTTTTGACACATTAGAACACTCAAGTATGTCTTAAGGGGTCCTAAGACCCCTTATGACACACTTGAGCATTCCAATTTGTGAAAAGGGGTCATGGGGACTCCCTAGGGGTCCTAACATGTGATAAGGAGTACTAGGATCCCTAGGGAATCCTCGTGACCCCTTTTGACACATTGGAACACTCAAGTGTGTCTTAAGGGTTCCTACGATCACTTAAGACACACTTGAGCATTCCAATGTGCCAAAAGGGGTCATAGGGACTCCCTAGGGGTCCTAACGTGCGATAAGGCATACTAGGAAACCTAGGGAGTCCCCATGACCCCTTTTGACACATTAAAACACTCAAGTGTGTGTTAAGGGGTCATGGGGACTTCCTAGGGGTCCTAACATGTGATAAGGTGTACTAGGACCCCTAGGGAGTCCCCATGACCCCATTTGACACATTGGAATGCTCAAGTGTGTCTTAAGGGGTCTTAGGACCCCTTAAGACACACTTGAGCATTCCAATGTGTCAAAAGGGGTGATGGGGACTCCCTAGGGGTCCTAACACTTGATAAGGTGTACTAAGACCCCTAGGGACTCCCCATGACCCCTTTAATGCATTGGAATGCTCAAGTGTGTCTTAATGGGTCCTAGCTAGGACCCCTTAAGACACACTTGAGTGTTCCAATGTGTCAGAAGGGGTCATGGGGACTCGCTAGGGGTCCTAACGCGTGATAAGGTGTACTAGGACCCCTAGGGAGTCCCCATGACCCTGTTTGACATATTGGAATGCTCAAGTGTGTCTTAAGGGGTCTTAGGACCCCTTAAGACACACTTGAGTGTTCCAATGTGTCAAAAGAGGTCATGGGTACTCGCTAGGGGTCCTAACTCATGATAAGGCATACTAGGACCCCTAGGGAGTCCCCATGACCCCTTTTGACACATTGGAACAGACCCCTTAAGACACACTTGAGCATTCCAAGGTGTCAAAAGGGATCATGGGGACTCCCTAGGGGTCCTAGTAGGCCTTATCACATGTTAGGACCCTTAGGGAGTCCCCATGACCCCTTTTGACATATGAGAATGCTCAAGTGTGTCCGGAGGGGTACTCTTAAGACACACTTGAGCGTTTCAATGTGTCAAAAGGGGTCATGGGGACTCCCTAGGGGTCCTAACACCTGCTAAGGCATACTAGGGCCCCTAGGGAGTCCCCATGACCCCTTTTGAAACATTGGAATGCTCAAGTGTGTCTTAAGGGACCCCTTAAGACACACTTGAGCATTCCAATGTGTCAAAAGGGGTCATGGGGACTCCCTAGGGGTCCTAACACATGATAAGGCATACTAGGACCCCTAGGGAGTCCCCATGACCCCTTTTGACACATTGGAACAGACCCCTTAAGACACACTTGAGCATTCCAAGGTGTCAAAAGGGGTCATGGGGACTCCCTAGGGGTCCTAGTAGGCCTTATCACATGTTAGGACCCTTAGGGAGTCCCCATGACCCCTTTTGACATATGAGAATGCTCAAGTGTGTCCGGAGGGGTACCCTTAAGACACACTTGAGTGTTTCAATGTGTCAAAAGGGGTCATGGGGAGTCCCTAGGGGTCCTAACACCTGATAAGGCATACTAGGGCCCCTAGGGAGTCCCCATGACCCCTTTTCACACATTGGAATGCTCAAGTGTGTCTTAAGGGACCCCTTAAGACACACTTGAGCATTCCAATGTGTCAAAAGGGGTCATGGGGACTCCCTTGGGGTCCTAACATGTGATAAGGTGTACTAGGACCCCTAGGGAGTCCTTGTGACCCTTGTTTGACACATTGGAATGCTCAAGTGTGTGTTAAGGGGTCTTAGGAACCCTGAAGATACACTTGATTATTTCAATGGTCAAAAGGGGTCATGGGGACTTCCTAGGGGTTCTAACGCATCGTAAGGCATACTAGGACCCCTAGGGAGTCCCCATGACCCAAATGAGATGTTAGGGAATGACTTCTTGCTAATACTACTCTTCCACCAGATCCAGATTTCAACCCTTTTGTGGATCTACAGGCTCCATCGTGAGCCCACAGAATTGGCCAAGAGAAAAATGTGATTGTATATCAACTGATTACAAAATGTTCAGTGGAGGAGAAAATATTGCAACGATCAAGAAGAAAATTGGCTATGGAAAATCTAGTTATGAATTCTGTTAAGAATGAAACTATTAAGGAATTGCATGAATCACAAACCATGAAAATAACCTTCTACAACAAAGAACATTCAAGCTATAGAATTTATTAACTCTGAATTTAAACATCTTATCAGCATTCATGGAAGAGATTTCATTAGCATCCATGGAAGAAATTTCATTAAAACTTCAGACAAAATCATGTAAAAAAATTCATTAACTTCAGGCGAAATCATTTAAGATGGACAAAAACAAAATCTTATTACTCAGAAATGGCAGAGAAAGAAAATGAGATAAACCAAATTTATCAAATTCTTGCAATCTGCAGCTTCTCTCTGAGTGCAAAATGACAATCCATGGATCCAAAATTACGGTAAAAATTAAATTCTTCTAGTAAGTCGTTCAGAAACGCACAGAATACTGTAACACATGATGATTTATAGAGAATTTATGATGGACTATGCTGTACAAAAGCTCGCAATCCCTGCCATATCTCAGAGTACTGATGAGAAGCAATGGTGAAAGTTGAGATAGGTGGTGCTGACATTGAAGTGGCAAGCTATTCTTCATAATATCGGGGCAACACCATCGAAATGACAAGGCTTTCCTCATAATGTCACGCCGCCGCTGATCTCTTCTTTAAATTTATTAATGCGGTCAGTTCTACGGTGCCTGCATATTTTCCAGTACAACTGCTCATTTTATCAAACCCTTCCCCGCTCTCCATAATCTTCGATCAGTTCAAAGGTCTGTCCGGTTGTTCTTGTTTAACCTCCCAATGACTCTATTGAGCTGCCAGATTATCAATAGGCATGGTACAATTGTTTGGTGACCAGAATCTATTTCAAGAACCTTTGCAATTTAGCGTTCCGGTTGAAAAAGTAGGGAAAGATACCATTTCACAGCCATAGGGGTGGAAACAAAGTGATTCTCTTGCCCTCTGCTTCTATAATCTGCCTCCAGTGAACTATTCTTGAAAGCCTCCATTTCTGCGTAGCTAGGGTTTTTGGTGCCTATAAAAGGCACAACTATGCCCCTGTAGGGACTCATGCTCGTGCTCAGAATCATATTAAATAATCTTTAAAATGTAAAATGTATATTATATAATATTTAATATATAATATATAATCTAATATATAGTTTTTGATATTAATATATAATTAAATAATATTTAATGTAACATGTATATTATATAATATTTAATATATATAATATATAATCTAATATATAGTTTTTAATATTAATATATATTAAATAATATTTAATGTAAAATATATATTATATAACATTTAATATATAATTGATATTATATAATATTTAATATATCTAATATATAACTAATATATAGTTTATGGATGGAGAAATGGGAGGGAGAAAGGCAAAGTGAAAATTCAAAATTTTGCATCATATTCAGGTAAATATCAGGTACCCAAAAATATCGGGTACCCGAAAATATCGGCTACCCGATTAGGCTTGGTATTGCTTTGTGCACCAAACCTACATGGTCAACTATTGGAATGTCTCAAATACGTGTTTTTCCCCCGTTTCTCTGAGTTCTAGACTTTGACAATGTAGCTGATGATTTTTTCGATATAATTGCTGTCAAATTTTGAATTCGGTAAGTAATTATTAGTTATTTTCTAATTAAGCTACCTCTAAAGTGCTGATTTATATACTGATTGAAAAATGACTATAACTTTCAAAGGGTATAACATTTTTGAAATCCGAAAAATGCGTCACATTCTATGCTTCACCTACTATAAGAAATTTTTTTTTTTTTTGAATTTTCTAAAGTTTTGAATGAGTTAAGGTGGTCAGACATGAGAGTTTTTTTATTCTGAAAACGTTGTAGCAGAAAATTCATAATTAATTATTTTTTTGGAATAAAATTACAAAAAAATATGCGTCACATCTGGGCATGAGTCTACTACTTATATATTAAATCTTATAATAAAATATTATTATTTGATTATGATTAAGGTGGTCAGACATACACCTACTTCTTTTTTTTTTCCTAAAATTTTTGTACTGCTGCATTGAAATCTATACTTTTCACCAATCATACTAACTTTTTCTCAAAAAAGGCCTAGTAGTTTAGAAACTACATTCAATTTTATACAGATTCTATTGTTACAACTTTTTGATATTAGGTTCATAGCTAGTTGAAATTTTCACGTCAAGTTGACTAACCTTGATTTTCTAATTTTTCATTGCCACTTAAGGGCATAGTTTGGCCCCTCATGATCTTGCACATACCCAGTATAGATGATGTAGATTTGTGTACCTCTTTTTTTTGATGTAGCTTACTCACTACATGCAATTGGGCCTCCTTGGGGCTGCCAACCATGTTGTGATGTTATGATCTTTACTTGAAATCACAATAGTGACTCACCAGGTGTTCATGCAGACATAAATGCAATAATTTACTCTTTGCAACATTCTTCTGAGTGCACATGTCCTATAGCATGGTTTTTCTTTCAGAAGTGTATGGATTGACTATGCACATGCATAATTATAGATGAGGATCAGTAATAGGATGCCATTCATTCCTTAGATATTTTTTTATCTAACCCCGATCTCTCTTTTCTTTGCAGGTTCTGGATCACACAGGGGCACACTAGATTCATACCCAGGTCAAAAATTCATCACTTTAGGCAATGTATGGCACCCTTATTATTTATGTTCATCCTCTTATGTATTCCTGTACTCTTGCATTTTCTTCTGAACGTTATTTTCCTTGTATAGTATATACATGTAATCTTTAGATGCAATTTTGTTTTCCTTTACATGTATCTTTGTATGAAATGAACACAAATTAAACAAGATCATCTAATAATGAAAACTAGGGTACTTGATGTTACATAGACCTTGCTATAACTTTGTCCTAGGCCCTCCTAGAATCAAAGAGGCTAATCTCCTAGCCTTAAGGGTGTTATCCTAGTCCCCTTCGAAGAAGTTTCAAACTCCTCCTTTCTCCATTCAGTCTATGACACTAAGAATATGATAAAGTTCATTGTTCTAGGAACCTCTTTATCCCTTCTAAAAATATTTGTCTATTGTCTGGCCTAAAAAGGCTACTAGGTTTAGTAGGCCTAATTGACCTTTTTCTACTAATAACTCCAACTTCTTTGAGAAAAGCATCCAACTAATTATGGATTTGAATACCCTTTTGGGAGGGCTTTAAGATAATGTTAGTCTCCTTTTCCCATTCTATTTGTACAAGGCCTCCTAAAAATGTGGCTATAAATAAGGGTTTGGTAACTCACTGTTTGTAACAGTGAGAGTTTAGTATTTTCCCTTGTATCCACAATCCACCGAGCTCTCTTTGCATTGGAGATGCTTGATCATGCATCTGACCTCCCCTCCACATCATTTGAACTAGGCTTTGAGTGCCCTCAATCACTCCATCTTCTCTGCAATAGCACACTGACCCCTAACCAAACACTAATAGCTTGCCTAGGGCATCAGTTTATAGATACATCCTAAACTTTCTAGGGCCCCTCCTTTGCAAAACATATATTACAGGGAGTCTAGACACAAATCCCATAGACCCGTATAGATTATATGGTAGGAGAGTTCTCTAGCACTCCATTATTCAAAGCTCTGTTAGTAGTAACCCAAGATAGGCCAAAATAAAGAAAACTATGAAGACTAACTCAAAACTAAAATGAAATGCTAAATAACTATCCTAGGAATTCAAAAACATTAACAATCATCACATGCAAACATTATAGTCAGATTTTCAATCCATTTCTTATCTCTATCAACATAAAAATGTATATCTCTGTCAAAGGAAAACTAGTTACACAGTCTAATTGCAACCAAAAGTTTTCTCTCCATACTGCACTCTTCCCTATGCCTTGAATTATGGTCTTCAAAACTTAAATAGCTCCCTCGGTGTTAGGGCCCATGGATTGGGCTAGCTATCTCTTGAGCCGGTTACATGCTTTTGCAAGAAAAACTGTCATGACAACTTTCAAAGTTGTCGAGCAACTTTTGGTGGATAGACAAACTGCCTATACACACCTCAAAAGAACTCAATCCTTGATTGAGTAAGGGTCATAAAGGCCATTTTCAAACATCTAAAATATTAAAGAGGCCATTTGTTCAACTTTAGAATATTGTCCTATGATAGGCAACCTAGCAAAGTTGGCTAAGAATGTTGCAACCAGGCTCGAAAAGACACACCAAGGACTCAAAAGAATAAAGAAGAAAAAACACTAGCTAGCACACCTAGAGAGACAAAATAGGCTTCTCCCTAACCTAGTGGCTTGGCTAAGGCCACTACCAGCCAAAATTTAGGAACACTAGGTACCAAACAACCCTACCTAGGTGCCCTCACCAGTACTGTAGTCCTTTTAAATCTTAGGATGACATCTTAATTGGGAAAGGCAAACCAAAACCTTTCATAGACCAATAAAAACCAAGGCATGTGGGTGCTCTTCTATTGTACAGTTATACTCATAAATTATATGTACGGTTATAAAATTTCATGCCTTGAATTTTATAACATAGTTCCTCTTCATCAAAATAGAATGGAAGTGGTGATTCAATGCATCTACCCACATTCTATGTGCTTTGAGCCAATGAAATTCTTATCATCATGATGAAGTAATAATGCATTAAATGTCTTATTGATGTCCCTATTTGATTGGTCGGTGCTTTGTTTGTTATATTGATGCTATCAAAATAGAATGCCAGTGGTGATTCAATGCATCTACAGCCTCAACAACATGGTAGCATTGATCCAATAACAGAAAATACATTACAAATGCCAAGCTCATGATCTCAATGAAATAGACAGTGTATAAAACAATATATGGTGCACAACAACAGCAAGCATGCAATGACAACAATAACATTGCATGATGTCCGAGCTCAAATTCAAAACAATAAGTGTATTAATGTATGATCATATATTTAGTCTTAATAAAATCTTATAAAACAACATAAAACTAACCCAAAATACTTTGTCTTAATAAAATCCTAATAAAAAAATATATTTAGTCTTAATAAAATCTTATAGAACAACATATATTGTGTGAAGTGTTTGATCTCTCTTTATTTATTTTTTTGTTTTGCTAGGGCATCATGCATTGTTTATGTCATTATGATCTCACTATTTGAGCACCTCATGTCCTTATTTGATTGGTCGGTGCTCAAACAGTGAGCTCATAAACAATGCATGATGCCCTAGCTTGCAACCCGTGAACCATCAAGACATTTCCTCATGAAATGATCATAAACGGAGAGTACCACATAGTGAATATCAACAACAAAACAAATAAAGAGAGATCAAACACTTAACACAATATATGTTATTTTATAAGATTTTATTAAGACTAATAATATTGTCTTATTAAGACAATGTATTTTGGGTTAGTTTTATGTTGTTTTATAAGATATTTATTAAGACTAAATATATGATGTAAACTCAATATAAAAAATAGAGCACTGACTAATTAAATAGGGACATGAGGTGCTCAAATAGTGAGCTCATAAACAATGCATGATGCCCTAGCTTGCAGCCCGCGAGCCAAACTCAAATGCCCTCTTCGCACCACACAAAAGTGCAGTGATGTCTTCGCGGTAGCTCTTCAAATTCACAAAAAATACAAATGACATTTTCTTTTTCTTTTTTTTTGTGTTTATAACCAAGCTAGTGTTGAAATTAAATCAACAAATGCCATCAAAATAAAATTGATTTAATGAGAAGACAAAGCTTGAATGCCTACCTCACGTCATGGCTGCAATATGAAGATCAAATGCTAAGGAACTATGTTATAAAATTTCAAGGCATGAAATTTTATAATTGTACAAATATAAAATTTCAAGGAATGAAATTTGACCTCTGATTTGACCTTGATGATGTCCCCTCCATTGCTTATGCTTGATCATGTTTGCCTTGTGTTGATGGGCATGGTGGGTTACTATTATGGATGCATCATTTGGAAATGATGCCATAGCAACACCAGATGGAACAACAACATCTGGTGTTGTTGTTGCACTATTTGGATGATGGAGTCACAACAATGATTCACCAGGTGTTCATAGAGACATAAATGCAACCACAACAGTGATTCACTAGGTGTTCATAGAGACATAAATGTAGGGTTTCATTTGGATTCCAATGCCTATACACTGCACATGTTCCTGAGTGCACATCTTCTGTAGCATAGTTCCTTTTAGAAGTGTATGGATTAACTATGCACATGCATAATTGTAGATGAGGATCAATAATAGGGTGTCAGGCATTGCTTAGATCCTTTGGATCTAACCCCATCCTTTTTTCCTTGTAGTTTCTGGATCATACATGAGCATACTGGATTGAGCTCAAGGTCAACACTTCATTACTTTAGGCAATATTAGGTACCTTCATTATTTATGTTCATCCACTTATGTATGTTTGCATTCATTCATATTCTTCTAAAAATTGGCTATACTCATATTCTTTTTGTGTCTAAGTCTTCTAACTATGATCAATTTAATGCTATAAATCTTGACATAGAAGTCGATATCAACTGATCATATATCCATTCCAAATGATATAACTCCATTTGAATAAACATACATGCCAACCATTTGAGAAAATGTCCATATGAAATCTAGAGCAATACATTAATTTTATAAAGAATTCATGATTTATAATGCCCCTTGATTTATAGTGAATTAATTTTTATAGTGAATTCATGATTTATAATTCAGTTGTAGCAGCTCAATGTGTTTGAACTCAAGAATATCCCTTAGGAAGTAAGTTTATAAATGAAGGATGAAATACATAGGAAGCTATGAGAAGGTGACATGAAGCTAATGAAAGGAGGCATCTCAATGATGTTAAATCACAAGGGATTCTCTTTGTTCCCTGCAATGGAGTGAGCTAATTCTGAAAGTATAAATAGATAATTTTAACAATGTATAAAGTCCTTCACAAGATGTAATAAAAATACTAGTGGCAAGGCACGAGAACTATTTGATGAAATGCCACAATAGTGGTGTCCCATGCAATGCTGGGATATTCAAAATATTGTTGGATAAATAGATAATTTTAACAATGAATAATGTCCTGCACAATATATAATGAGAACTATGAAGTGAACTATGTTTTTCTGATTATATAACTATTATCTTATGTCAAGTATCCCACATAATCTCATGGATTGTCAGGTACAAGTCAATACACCCCATAGAGATTAATGTCTTTTACCATATGTAAAATATCTCTCTCATTGCCACCTGTCTTTCTCATTGCATGAGGTGCAGATACTAACAAAAAGGTATCTGTCAGAATTGTCTTCCTCGAGCAAGGAAAATCTAGGAATGGAAGAAGAAAGTGAGACATTTAGTAGGTGTAATTCAATGAGATCAACTCGAGGTCAAAAGATCATAAAAAAATTCAATAAATGCATGAAATTTTTCCTTGCTTAAGGGGGGGTCATGTTCTTATGATGATGAGAGAAAAGGCAACTTTGAGCTACCATTTAGTACAAACATCTACAGGAACAATGGGTCCTCATTGAAATTCCTCCAATAAACATTGATTTTTGTGTTAAAGAGAGGATATATCGCATAGCACTATCTTCATCACATGGTTTGGGCCTATTTTCCATGGATGGCATAAAGGTCTCTTACAAAAAAGTTGTCGAATTGATGGAGTATGTCAGACCTTGTTATGATTACAGTAGTTGGATGCAGATTGTTAAATATATAAAAAGTATGTGTAGGAATGCACTCACGAAAAATTATATACAACAAAAAGTCAGTGAACAAATTAAAAAAGTAGCTATATATGTTGATGGAAGACCAAAAGCATTAGGGAATATTGCAAGTTTTATAAACAGTACACGACCTGCATCAACTAAGAAGCAACCCAATTGCATATTTGAGGCGCGCAAGGGAAATCACGTATTTGTATGTGCGATCAAATCAATACTTGGAGGTGAGGTTATCAATTACAATTTGAATCGCATAGATACAAGACCCCATCAGTATCATGGACAAGGTGGTACACATTTTGATAATTGTCTATTATTCAACGTAACTTAGAATAAGAACACATGTTTTAACATGTCTGAATAATTTTTTTTGAAATACAGAGCTATAGTATGGATCAACAACCACATGATACACATGGCGGTGATAGTTCTCATGGGACCTCTTCTTCCCGACAGGTAAAAATCATTGTTGTTGCACAAATGCACATATAAGAAAAATGTTAATGCGTATTTTTGTTATGTTAATGCATATATTTTGTTGTTCTACTATTTTGGATTTCTTTTAAATAAAGGGCTAATAATATTGTTCTCACAAATGAGTGTTGATCAAAGAAAGGGAAATGAAAAAGTAGTCCATGAGGAGCCATAGAATGAGCATGATCCATTCGATGTTGATTTTTTATCAGAGGTTGATCCTGTGGTTGCACTGGAAAGGGTCCTTCGTGCAATATCAAAAGAGTTAGCTCGAATGGAAAATATTCAACCTCACACTCCTAAAATACAAAGGATAGCAGATATGTTGATTGGCCATGTTCAGAACTATAGAGTAAGTATTAATGTAGTTTTTAATTATAACTAAAGTTCAATAATGATTTTTATAGTATACTATTTTATTTATGTCATTAACTAAAATATATATGTGTTCTCTTTACAGGGGATGCTAAATAGATTAAAGGGAATTACCTTAGATGCAAATACTTCAGATGGTACATCGCATGTTTTATCCTCCATCTTGTCCATGGTTATCCATATTGTTTTATGCTCTAACAAAAAAAAATTTCAGCGCCTGCTATTGAACCTATGTTGAGTATGGTGCCTAGTACGAGGATCAGATCCAAAAAGGTAGCTTCACCTGAAATGTCAGCAAGTACACCTACTAGTGGTAAGTAGACTCCTTTTTTTCTCTCTTATTTATCATGTGTTTATTTCACTTGAACTATATATTATTTCTTAGGGGGCATTTTGTAATATTGGATTCATTTTATGTAGGAGGCGATGACACAATTCTTGGATGTACTCATGTTAAATGTATGGGAACAATACAATGTGATCAATTTCTCTTGAGCAATGAAGATGGACTTCCCTTGAGAGTAGCCCAGCTTCTGGGTACTTTAAAGACTGATCCTTTCTTTTACTATACAATATAATACTCATAACGTAATGAACTAACCCCTTGTGTGGTCCCTTGCAATAACTAATTATAATAATCTTGTAATTATCTTGCAAGGAATAATCTATTTTATGAAAACTTAATGATGAATGTTTGCACATTTTCAGGCCGACCATATGCACATGGTATCATATTTTGATTTCATTGCAAGATTACATTTCGTTTCATCCCTTTCTTCAAGTATATTAAAAGGTAGCTTCACTTCATTTATGAATCTAACAATTTTTTTCTTAAAAGGTAGTCAGTTTAAGATAAAGGGTTAAAGAATAAGCTCATTGACTCTATGACAACACTTTTTGGACACAAAGTCTTTCATAAACTTAGACTCCTTGACAAAGCGGGCACTATTTTGAAGTATATTAGGGACAACTACAGGAGCCAAATAGAACACAACCCTTATTATGAGCGGCCTCCCTATATTCCTATTAATGAGTGGGAGGATCTTAAAAAGGATGCACTTGAGAGAAGTGCAAGACATAGTGGACGAGTAGTATCACCCGAGGAAAGAAGGTATGTGATAATGTTAATAATGAAATTATGTACTATTTACTCTTTGTACTTATGTGATCTAACATACTTCAAACATCACATAGGTTTGCTGACATAACAAAGGCAACAACAACAAGAAAAAAAAAGTACAGGCAACATAGGCTTGGCTCGGGTGGATATTCAAAACTTGTTGCACAAGTTGTAAGTATTAGTAAATGAAAAATCGTATGCAAATAATTATAATTAAATTGCAATCAATTTAGTTTTGATGAAATTCATTGCAATAAAAATTCATGATACCAATAAAAAATGCAGGCCTTGGAGTTCAAAAAATTGATTACAGAAGAGGACAAAAAAATAGGCTTCAAACAAGGCTATAAAGTCATGGCTAAATGATACCGAGCAATGAGTGCACAAGGTTCTTCTGCTAGATCTGTTGATCAAGTAAATAAGCTAATTGATTTTTATTTGAAGTTGAAAACTTTACCAATTACCATATTTGATGTTAAGTTCCAACATAAAGTGAATATATTTGTTTTAAGTAAGGAAACACTGGTTATATATTTGTTTAAAACTTTAAAGTGAATATATTTATATGTAGTAAAATGAATGATTAACATTTCTCAGTATTTGTATTGTATTTATATGTATATATTGTCGATAAATACACTAATTATTTACATTGAAATGCAACCTGCCGATATTGATACTGCACCAGCTGAGCATGATGGAGGCATCGATTCTAATGTGAATTGTAGTACTCATGGTATACATTTTCTATTCGAATTTTGATTAATGAATATTTAATACAAGCAAACATGTTAAATTGAATTTGGCGTAGTAATAAAAATTTAATTATAATGTGTTGGGATTAATAAAACATTTTGTATTGCAGTTGCAGGGGATGTTGAGGACATTGTTCCCGATGAGCGTATTGAGGTTCAAGCCGCTAGGCAAGATGATGTGGTTGGACAAGGTAAAGAGCGTCACATTTATGTTTTTTAATGTATTGAAATGCTTGTAACAATAATGCATATATTTTAAATTAACCCCAATTATGATAATATGTTTTTAATTGAAATCTTTTATTTGTTATTGCAGAGGACCCGCCTTTGCAAAGGATAGTGAGATCACGTGCATGACCAAGAAGAAATGACACTCTGGACATGGATACGCCTCAGCAACAATATAAGGAAGCAGAAAAAAAAGAGAAAGCCAAAAAAAAAATGATTCTCATTTATGCAACTTATTTGATAATGAGTGATGTTTATTTGATAATGACTGATGTTTATTTACATGTGTTTGAGCTTAGCTCCATGTTTAGACACTGAGTTTCATTTTATACATTGTTTTAATGTTAGAGGGGTTTTCGCTAAATTTTAGTGGATATCATATTTTGGGAGAAATTAGTATTAGAATGTTCAATGGGTTATTTTATAAAACACAATACTTAAATCATCATCTTGTCTAGAATGGTTAATCAATTGTGTAAGGTGGATTAGTTGTGATGATGAGACGTGCCATTTAGATGTTAAATGCGATAGACTCTTGGTTTTAGGCAATGCAGAAGGAGATGCCTAGTTCAATATGCAATCTCAATTCATATACATAGGATATCAAGTGGAGCTGAAAAACACATAGGGTTGCATTTTTTATAGAGGTCTTTAATTGTGTATTTTAAGTTATAGACCATCGCAAACATTATAATTTTGACCTATTAAAAAAATGTAAACGTGTTGTGTTTTCTCAACTCCACCTGCTATCTATGCATATTCTTCTTGTGTTGCATGCACAATCTTGATTTAGAGTGGGAAAAATATTATTTTCGATGCGAGGGAGAGAAGACATACACATAAGTGATGGAGTTGAGGGGAGATGAAGGAATACCAAACATTGAATTTGGAATTTTTTATCAGAGAAATTGTAGTGGAGGTCTAATCAATAGAGAAGATAGTAATGACCACAGGAGAATGAATAGTGGTTACAGTTGTAGTGGGGAAGATAGTGGAGGCCATCCATAAAGAAACTTGCCGATAGATATGGTGTACAAGAAACAAAGGAGAAAAAAATGTAAACATGATAGGTCTTCTCAGCTCCACCTACTATCTGTGCATATTTTGCTTGTGTTGCACACACATTCTCGATTCAGAGTGGGAAAATCTTATTTTCCATACGAGGGAGAGAAGTCAAACACAAAGAACATGAAAATAAACATGATAGCTACAAAACATAAATGTAGGTATCACAACAGCTAAGAAACATAAATGTAGGCATCATGGTCCCAATTGTTTGGAGACACAACATAATTGAATTCTATACCAAGAAAATGCAACACAACCACTACTCCTGTAGTTCTAAGTTGACATTGTGGGATCTAAAAACCATATATAGATTCCTTATCTTTGGTTTTTGGATCCTGCAATGTCAACTTGGAATTACAAGAGTAGTGGTTGTGTTGCATCATCTGGGTATAGCATTCAATTATGTTGTGTCTCCAAACAATTGTGACCATGATGCATACATTTATGTTTCTCATCTGTTGTGTGCCAGGACCCCTTATGACCCTTTATGACCCTTTACGATCCTTAAGAATACATCTTAGAGGTCTTAAAGTGTCGTAAAGGGTAATAAGAGGATCCTAGGAGGGGCTAGATGAGCTTCCACCTTCACGCAGTTGGCCCTGTTAAGTAGAGAATGTTAAACTATTATTGAAACAAAGAGAGGCTCAATAATTTAAGATCCCTATCAACGTAATACAAATATATATTTCTTTTTAAAAAATAGTGTGAGTCATCGCAATTATGACGAAAACTGAAGAATAATCGATGACAAAACTAAAAGTGATGACTATCTGTCGGAAACATCAATCACTTCAAGGTGCAATGATCACTTCAGCTTGCCTCAATAAGTCTTGACCCAAGATCAAGTCATATCAATTCATCTCAATGGCTACCAAGAACCAAGTCGTAAAGAAACACCATAGACCGCACTGCAAACCCACTATGAAGAGGCATCCAATGTCTCATAAGTCACATCAAATGACCCACTTTCTATAATCCAAGTCTCTCAGCTCAGTAAACTGAGAGAAAGACTTCTCCCAAGTGATCACGGACACCATAGTGATCTACAAATCCAAGTCTCTAGACTCGACTCAATAATGTATGAGCCACTACTAAATCTACTATAAAGTCATCTCTGAATGACAACCAAATCTACAAGAACACCAATCGAGTCAAACTCGATCGACAAATATATATATATATTTTTAAAAATTGTGATTTCTGCCGCAATTACGATGGCCCTAGAGAAGCGATGACAATTTCCAATGGCTAGCCATCACACCAATAGCATCTCCATTAGTATACATCTTCTAATGATAGTTAGGCATCAGAACATTATGACAGTTACCTGTCGTAGGTACAACACTTTCGTCGATAACTAACTACGTCTGACGAAGTTCCGTCGAATGTGGGACAGCTACAAGTAGACCCAATGGGCATATTTGTTTTGTTGAAACCCCCTTTTGCGATGACTATAGATGTCGCATGTACGACACCTATCATAACCATCAGTGTTTTCAACTACAAAACTATGACGTCAGATGGTGATGCTTAATCGACGGTATACTGTCTAAATTTAGACAATCAGCCGTCAGAAAAAGGTTTCAAATGTACTAGTGACTTTTGCATTGACTTTCTCTATGAAAAATCTTATGACAATTAAATCATTCAACCTTTTGTTCCTTTCTCATCTTATAATCAACTTCCTTATGACTAGCATTATTACAAACATAACAACAATCATTGAAAGATAAGTACCTTTGATCATTCGGTTGTCTTACCAGAGGCTTTCATGTAAATTTATTATGATTCTTGACTTTACTTTTCATTTCAACCTTTGCATCATCTTTAGTTATATTTTATTTTCCTTTGTCCTTCTAATTTGGACATTCACCGGTAAACTATAGACCTTCCTTATCTTTGTGACTTTTCTACATGACTAGTAAATGATCCAAACTAATACTACTTTCAGATAACTTTTCTCCTAACCTAAGCTTCTTCAATTCCAATCCAACTTCTCATTTTGTTCTAAATTTGTTCTGATTTAATCTCTTTGAAATTCTATTTAGTCTCTTTATATTCTTCCATTACAATTTTTAGTTCTTCTCTAGCCAACCAAGCACTTTTCATCCTATATTTCAATCCAGATTTGATAAAATCTTCCCTTAGTATCTTGTCATCGAGCTTCTTCTCAAGGTCTTCTATCCTTTCCTTTGAATCCTTTAGCTCTTGATCTTTCTCTGCACCATTTCCTTTTGATTTCTTCAATTCTTTTATTTCAATTCCTTACTGACTTCCTTTTGTCTTGCTTTGAACTTATTGACTCGATCTCTCAACTTTGCAATACAAACATTATCCTCTTTCAAATTCTCTTTCAGCTCCCCATTTTCTAGTTCAGTACCTTTAATATCACTCATCATGATTTTGCAATCTTCTTAAGTGTAGAAACCTCCTTCCATTTATTCAAGCAACAAAGGTCTCCCTCAAGTGGCTAAGCTCTATCTACAAGGGACCAAGCTTTTATACCAATTGTTCAACATGCCAAATAACTAAGAGGGGGGTGAATCATTTATTCCCACACACTTTATAAAACTTTTTCCCTCTCGGTAAACTATTAAAAGACAACAATAACAACTTTTGATCTATTTTCTAAGCTCATTAAACATTCACGGTAGATGTAAACATGAAAATATAGAAACACTGACATAGAGAACACCAACACTTATGTGGAAACCCAAACTGGGAAAAACTACAAAGAAGCTAGTTCTCATGAAATGAAACACTTATTAGGGTGACACTAGTTAAGCTATTTTTTACAAAGGCTCACTGCCATTTTTTCTCGTTGTGGGTTGGCTCACTGTTGGTCGGCTCAATGCTAGTTAGGATAACTACCCTTATACAATAGAGATAATAAAATGGATATGACAAAAATATAAATTGATAGAATTGCATCTAAATATGCATGAATAGTTCAATAATTAAGCTCTATTACCACAACCTGTTGGAGATTTTTCTTGCAGACTTCTATATGGCAAGTAATGTTTGTGACTCTCTATAACCCAACTCCCAATATGTCAGGAAAAGACCAACTTATTGAGGATGGACATCCTCCTTCACTTTGAGCTCCACAGACTTAGGTGAGTGTACCTTCTTGATTTACCATTTTCTAGTAAACCATACAGTGGATATGTGTCTTCTTAACACAGATTTTAAATATTCATCATACAAAAGCTTATAAATAAAATATTTAAGATGATTTTAAATATTCTTTTATCTTTTGACCAATGCTAAAATCCTACGGCATGGAGTCTATATGAATATACATCCACTAAAACATATCGATGAAAAAAATTTAAAATCCATGAAAGACATCCATGCCTTACATAGAACTTTCAATAGTTCATTACAAGATCATAATATTTATAAAACTTCCCTAAAGCCCTCTGAAATAATCTCTAGGGCATATACTTTCCTTAAAAGAAACCTGCAACTATTTCATAATCTACCTTATAGATTAATGAACAAGAAATGTCGTACAATCCTAGTTCATAAGAAATCAAAGGAAACATATGTAAAGACAATCAAATACTAAAAAGGGGCTTAAAATTGTATTTTCATTAATACATCAAGCTTCATTACATTCAATAAGAATTGAGTACCTTCAGAAAATACCAATAAAGTCTCAGACTAGGGTTGTCTTCAGTTTCTATCTCAATTTTCTAGCTAATTTTTTCAACCCTTCTAAATGATCTTGGGAATCCTTTTATAAAACAAGGATTGCAACAAGATTTGGATCATTTAGGGAAAAATAAGTCATCAACCACCAAAAAAAATGGTGACAACATAAATTAATTATAGAAGGGATGGTTGGAAAGCCCAGAGATATTAGAATCCAATTTGATTTCATTGTATGTGAAACCCTAATAGGCGAACCGCAAGGACAAGACTTGCTTCATCAAAATGACCTCTTGCCCTTAGCCTCAATCAATATAAAAGCAATCTCACCTACCTCTCTATGGCATGGGCTTGAATTTCATTGGTAATTTGTCCCATACCACAACTCCCTCTTTCAGAAGAATGTCCCTTTGAAAATAAGATTTAGCTACAAAAAAATAAAATATGATTGATCAACATACTCATTCATCAATTCTTCACCTGCAATTGTGTCCTTTTTAACTTTGCAAAATCGGATCGGATTAGATCAAAAAATCTGATCTTCCTGGCTTGCCAACTCCATTTCCTATCATCAAAATTCAAAACTACGACCCTAACGGGCAAAAAAATAATTTAAAATAGGGTTGTCGATCCAAACCCTTCCCGACACATCATGCAATTCACAAAAAGTCAACAAACTGACGACCTCCACATCATTCCACATGGAAAAATAAATGGACCAATTAGAAAGAAATACCTTTCTAATTGGTATCCTTCTTGCAGGTTTTGATCATGGGAATATGCATACCTTCTGATCAAAACTGATCTTTCCTTACTTTAACCACCTTTTCAAACCACATTGTGTGATGTCATCCTAGACATGTGTCACCAAGGTGCGATGCCTAACCATTAATCAATAAGCAATTTTTGATCAGGGGGATATGGCAACTGTCAGATCAAATTTGATTTGATGATACTTTATCACCTTTCAAAATGGTCCCATGATCTCAGGGTAAACACTTGTCAAATAGGTGTGATCTCGTGAAGGTTAAAAGGGTATGCAACTTTAGTTATCGGAATCACATGTGTCATTGGATTGTGCCAAGTCCCAACATCTTCTAAGTGTCAATCATGCATGATCCTGTGAAGGGTAAAGACTTTACATCTTTTAATCACGGGATTGTGCCCACCGTTAGATTAAAAAAAATATTCTTTTATTTTAAAACATGCAGGAACCATTAGACTTAGGAAAAAATAAATTATGGGTCCCGCTAGGAAACATGACTTAAAGGACTTGGCCCCTTTCAATGATTACTTAAAACCCATGTTTTAAAATGACTAAGTGAGTCCGAAAAAGGTAACAAAGAAACATAAAAACTAAGGGATACTTAGGTTTAAAACAAGGAAAATACTTAGGGCTTGGAGGAAAAAACACCTAGGGTTTCATATGAGAAGGATTTAAAGGAAGGAAGGATTTTAAAAAACAAATAGATACTTCCAAGGAAAAATTTAAAACTAGAACCAGGACATGACACAGAAAAGTTTGGATCAACACAACCATCAATAGATCTAAATAAAATCTTCATTGCATACAATTGTCTTATCCACTACTATCAGTATGTAAGCCGCTCTTTGATCTTCAATTATGTTTCTTCACAAAAACTCTTCTCACATACACCACTTCCATAGATTTGCACTATTTTGCATCCATACACATTCATACACATACACACTCACATACCTTAGATACAAATATCTCTTTTATTTCTAGTCAGGATAACTACCCTTATTCAATAGAGATATCAAAATGGATATGAAAAAAACATGAAATAATAGAATTGCATCTACTTATGCGTGAATAGTTCAACAATTAAGCTCTATTACCACAACGATCAGTAGATCTGAATGAAATATTCTCTATATACTATTAGGAATAGTCCCAAGAGATAACTGAGAGGTGGGTGGGGGGGGGGGGGGTGAATTATTTATCTACAAGATTCAATTCTTTATCCAATTAAGTATACTTAAACATAAGCATAAACACAATGAAAGAACACAAGAACACAACACCAATATTTTGGTTACGGGGAAACCCAAATAGGTAAAAACCCCGGTGGGAATTGAAACCCACTAATATTCCACACTATAGTATTATGATCCTTGTTAGAAGATCCTTAACCCTATTAGGAGTTTCTTTACAATAAATTTAGTATAGTAGACCTGGTCAAGGGTCAGACCCTATTAGGAGTCTTTTACAATTGTCCCTCTTAGGGGAGAGGATGCTCTATCCGAGAGCTCACTGCTCAAATGGGCGAAGGCTACAACCTTCTGAATAATAGATACACACTATATCTGGATCTTGGTGAACTATGCTTTGACCTGTTGTCTAGATCAGTTCCAATGTATAGCACAAGTACTTTACTTGGTCACATAGACCTTCTTCTGATGGCTCAACACTTCGCACACTCTACTCTGCTCTTCTTTATCAACTGTGAACCACACTCCAACAATCACAAATGACTGCCTATAAATATATTTTCTCCAAATGATATAATCAATTCAGCCTATTAGAACCACCTTGAAATCATATTAGAGAAACCATAACAAACTCCAACAAACATTCTATTGGCCCTACTATGCACGCAACACAATATGGGACCTGCCTAATAAGATAATTGTAGATGCATGCTACACACTGTCGGCTCTACCAAAACAACTAGAACTTTCTCTAAAATATTAATTAACTCATGTGCTCTTAACCAAACATCAATGACTCTCCTCTAAGCTTAAATCCAAGGGTGCATACCCATAGGATAGGTGCAACTACATAACCAATAAAATATTTGTCGGCTCTTCTGAATAAACATAGGAAACTACTACTGGTGAATAGTGACTGCATAACTTTACTTCTACTCATCAAAAGACTATGTGTCCATAATGAAAACATCACTAACATGTCTTCCACATAAATCCAAGTGTGCAAGGCTCCATGATAACTATACGGACAACCATACACAGAACACTATCTGTTACTCTGTCAGGAACACTACTGACACCAATTGCAATATAACTGTATGTACTAATAGTTAACCTCTGCACCTATGATATCATGCTGATATCATGTTCATGCAACATATACTAAAAGCTTACCGCAGAAGACTTTGATGCATGCTACTTTCCATATGTTGTCATCAATGACAAACATACAGTCAGTACTGGCCTGCTTGAAAATCTCCAACAATCTCCCCCTTTGGCATTGATGGCTACATGTGGAATGAAAAACCACCACCAACCCAAATGAACATTTCTTTCATAACATTCTCCATTTCCTCTTCAAATCTCCCCCAAAGATGAATCCTCCATCTGCTACAATATTTTTTAATATTCTCCTTTTCCTCAACTGAACTGCTGTCATAACTGAATGTTGCTCCCCCTTAGTATATTACTCCTCTTTTACTTATGTTTTTCATGACTCTGTATATAATCCCCCTTTGACATCAATGGCAAAGGGCACCATTCATTTTAAGCACCGGTACTACTCCTGAGGTAGAGTAGTCAACCTTTCACCAATCCTTGAGGACTGATAACAACTGCATTTGAAATATCAGGTCTAGTCTGAGTAAGATATATAAGTTTACCAATCATAGATTTATACAATTTTATATCTACTGCTGGTGAGTCATCTTCTTTTTTAAGCTTACATCTAGTGATCATAGGGGTTCCTACTGGCTTGCAATCATCCATATTGAATTTCTTCAGTATCTCTTTCACATATTTTGACTAATTAATAAAAATTCCTTTTTCTGTTTGCTGCACATTTAGTCCTAAAAATTATTTGATAGGACCAATCATACTCATCTCAAACTCATTCTACATTTCTTTGGCAAATTTAGCACTTAGTTTGTCATTACCTCCAAAGATAATGTCATCAACAAATATAGCTACAAGAAGAAAACCTTCAGATGTCTCTCTAATGAATAGATTACAATTTGTTGCTCCTTTCTTGAATCCAATCTTTGTTAACTATCCATCTAGTCTCTCATACCATGCTCTAGGGGCTTGCTTAAGTCCATAGAGGGCCTTCTTCAATCTGCATACCATATCAGGTTTGTCTGATAAGGTGAATCCTTCTGGCTACTCAATGTATACTTCTTCTTTCAAATCTCCATTTAGGAATGCTGATTTGACATCCATCTGATAAACTTTGAAGTTTTTGACTATAGCATAAGCTAGAAACAACTTAATAGCTTCTAATCTACTCAGGTGCAAATGTGTCTGAATAATCAATGCCTTCTCTTTGCGCATATCATTTACATACTAATCTTGCTTTGTTTCTTACTACTGTGTCATCTTCATTCATCTTGTTTATGAATATCCACTTTGTTCCAATCACATTCTTATCACTAGGTCTTGGGACCAGTTCCCAAGTGTCATTCTTAACAATTTGATCAAGTTCTTCTTTCATAGCATCATGCCAATATGAATCATTACATACATCTTCAACACTTAAGGGTTCAATCTGAGATAGTAAACATACCGCTTCATTGTTAACTAAGTTCCTTGCTTGGGACCTTGTTAGGACTTTGGCGCTCTGATCTCCAATGATGTTTGTCTTGGAATGATTTCTTGATGTAAACTTTGGAACTTTAGGTGATGCTAAATTATCAGCCTTAGGAGTTTCTTCTTCACTTGTCTCACGGTCATTGAATAGCACATCAATACTGTCAAACATTTCTTCAATAATTGTCTCCCTAGTAGAGGGTCTAGGTTCTTCCTCAATCATGGGTGAGTAATCATGATATCTTTCTTGAATCATAAAATTTTCATCAATCTTTACATGAGCACTTTCAATGATCTTTTTCAATCTTAAATTGAAACATCTATAAGCTTTACTTTTAGTAGAGCAACCAAGAAAAATACCTTCATCACTTCTTGCATCAAACTTGCCTACTGCTTCATCCCTCTTGATGTAGCACTTGCTTCCAAAGATTCTAAAGTATTTTACTATGGGAACATTACCAAACCATATCTCATAAGGTGTTTTGTCAATGCCTGGCCTCAATTGAATTCTATTGATGGTATAGACTACTGTATTAACCGCATCTCTCCAATAGGTGTGTGCAACTTTTCCTTCTATCATAATGGTGCGCATTGTATCAAGGATGATCCTATTCCTTCTCTCCACAATTCCATTCACCTGAGGGGTTCTAGGTGCACTTAACTGTCTCTTTATGCCATGTTCTTCACAGTACTCATAGAATCTGTCAGATGTGCATTCTCCTCCTCTATCCGATCTCAAACATTTTATCTTTAGTCCAGATTCATTCTCAACCTTAGCTTTGAATATTTTGAACTTCTCAAATGCTTCTGACTTATCTTTCAAGAATGCAACCCACATCATTCTAGTATAATCATCAACAAACAAAATGAAATACCTTTCACCATAGTATGATCTTGTTTGAGTTGGACCACATAGGTCTGTATAGATTAGATCCAACTTGTTCTCTGTTGAATTCTACTTGCTTCTGAATGAATTTCTCACATGATTTCCCTTCACACATTCCCTGCATATAGTATCAACTGGCTTTGCTATGCTAGGTATATCTCTTACTGCCATTACATTGCTTATCTTTACTATGTTATCAAAATTGATATGACATAGTCTTTTATGCCACAACCAACTATCATCAACTTTAGCAACAAAAAAACTTGCTTCTTAATTGAGTTGAAAAACATTACGTCTTGTCTTTGAGCCTGATGCAATCATAACACCATCTTTTTTGTTAATGATGCATTTGTCATCTTTGAACTCCAACTAATATCCTTTTCCAAGTAACTATCCAACACTGAGAAGGTTATGTTTCAAACCATCAACATAAAGAACATCATCAGTACTATTCTTTCCATCCAAAGTGATGGCTCCTCTACCAACTATTGGTTTAGGAGTGTTGTCTCCAAATATGACCATACCTCCATTGTATTTGTCCAAATGAACAAACCTTCCTTTATCACCTGTCATGTGATGTGAACAACCACTGTCTATGATCTAGTTTGTCCTTATGTCAGCTTGTGAAATCAATGCAAGCTCTTGATTTCCTTTCTTATCTTCATGAGCTATCTTATTATTCATTTTGTCTACAATAGCAATGAATCCAATTTATTCTTCACCAGATTCTTCATCTGAAACTCCATCTCTAGCATACTAGCATTCCTTAGAATACTTAGGCTTGTAATCCTTTTTGAACTTTCTAGCTCTAGTAGGACACTTAGATGCAAAGTGACCTATCTTATTACATGAAAAGCACTTAAATGGTAATTGACCTTCATATTTTCCTTTTACTTTCTTTTCTCTTTTAGTAATCATAGAAATGAAATCCTCCAGAGTTTTTTCTTCATCATCATCATCGAAGTTACCAGAAGTGTTTGCAAATTTCTTACCATGAACTATTGCTTTGAAGGCTGTTTCACTCTTTGGTTTTGTCTTTAATCTTGAAATCTCAAAATCTGAAAGTTTTCTGATCAAGGTCCCTCTCTTGAAATTAGATGTAAGTTGCATGGTCTCATCAAGGATGTTGATCTTGCTTTCATATTCTAGAGTAAGAGTAGTCATCAACTTGTCCATAATGTCCTCCTTTGAAATCTCTCCACCATTGTTTATGATTCCAGCAACTGCTTCATTTATCCTCTGATTATAAGCTCTGACATTTTCTTTAGGTAGCATCTCTAATGCATTGTACCTTTTCTTCCACATCTTTTTGCGTGAATCCTTTGCTTGTTTGTCTCCTTCAAATATGCCTTCTAGGTGCTTCCATATCTTGTGGGCTGTATCCACCTTTTTTATTTTTGAAAACTCACCATTAGATAGGGTGGTGATAAGGGCTTCTTTAGCAATAGCATTTTGATGAAAAATTTCCTTTTTCCTATCAGTAGCATCTTCTTGTGCAAGGTCTTATAGGGTAGGTATCTTGGCTGCTTTGATAGTCACATCAAAAACTTCAAAACCAATGCACTGCAAATGGGTCACCATCTTGTTCTTCCAATCAAGATAATTCTCTCCATCAAACTTAGGACTTTCTTTCTTGAAGTATTCCATGTGATCAACCTCAAGCTATTAAAATTTCTCTCCGAGGCACTTGGCTTTGATACCAATTGTTAGGAATAGTCCCAAGAGATAACTGAGAGGGGGGGGGGGTGAATCAGTTATCTACAAGATTCAATTCTTTATCCAATTAAGTATACTTAAACATAAGCATAAACACAATGAAAGAACACAAGAACACAACACCAATATTTTGGTTACCGAGAAACCCAAATAGGTAAAAACCCCGGTGGGAATTGACACCCACTAATATTCCACACTAGAGTATTATGATCCTTGTTAGAAGATCCTTAACCTTGTTAGGAGTTGTTTTACAATAAATTTAGTATAGTAGACTTGGTCAAGGGTCAAACCCTGTTAGGAGTCTTTTACAATTGTCCATGTTAGGGGAGAGGACACACTATTTGAGAGCTCACTGCTCAAATGGGCAAAGGCTACAACCTTTTGAATAATAGATGCACACTATATCTGGATCTTGGTGAACTGCACTTTGACCTACTATCTAGATCAGTTCCAATGTATAGCACAAGTAATTTACTTGGTCACATAGACCTTCTTCTGATGGCTCAACACTTCGCACATTCTTCTCTGCTCTTCTTTATCAACTATGAACCACACTCCAATAGTCACAAATGACTGCCTATCAATATATTTTCTCCAAATGATATAATCAAGTCAGCCTATTAGAACCACCTTGAAATCATATTAGAGAAACCATAATAAACTCCAACAAACATTCTGTCAGCCCTACTATGCACGCAACACAATCTGGGACCTGTCTAATAAGATAATTGTAGACGCGCACTACACACTGTCGGCTCTACCAAAACAATTGGAACTTTCTCTGAAAGATGAATTAACTCATGTGCTCTTAACTAAAAATCAATAACTCTCCTCTAAGCTTAAATCCAAGGGCACATACCCACAAGATAGGCAAAACTACATAACCAATAAAATATTTGTCAGCTCTTCTGAATAAACACAAGAAACTATTGCTGGTGAATAGCGACTACATAACTTCACTTCTACTCATCAAAAGACTATGCGTCCATAATGGAAACATCACTAACATGTCTTCCACATAAATCCAAGCATGCAAGGCTCCATGATAACTATATGGATTACCATACATAGAACACTATCTATTACTCTGCAAGGAACACTGCTAACACCAACTGCAATATAACTATTTGTACTAATAATTAACCTCTATGCCCATGATATCATGCTGATATCATGTTCATGCAACATATACTAAAAGCTTACTACAGAAGACTTCCACACATGCTACTTTCTATATGTTGTCATCAATGACAAACATATAGTTAGTACTGGCCTACTGGCAAATCTCCAACATATACAACTATATGATCCACTACTATCGGTATGTAAGCCTCTCTTTGATCTTCAATTATGATGCTTCAAAAAAACTCTACTCACATGCACCACTGCCATATATTTGCACTATCCTTCACGCATACATATCCATACATATACACATTCTCATACCACAGATAAAAATATCTCCTTTATTTATATAGGTATCCAATCATACATATGTTGGCTCACACCAAACATGTGTGAAAGCCCCAAAGCAAAATATATTACAATTATATTCAATTTATAACACCGATCCCAACTCTAGGACATACTTAAGAACATTTATCAGCATGCTAGAACACAACCCTCAAATAGGTCACACTTAATGCATATTACAATTATTGAGAACATTTAGAAATTGTAGTTCCAAGTCCAAAAGATGAACCAAGAAATAACTAAAACCACCAATAGATAAAATATGTCCAGAATACAATGTTGCTGATAAACCAAAATCATCTGATGAACACTCCATTGGCTAGATATAAAAAATGTTTGGAATATCATTGTAGCCATAGAAATCACCAACAACCAATAGGATATTCTATGTAATACTGAACATCAAAAGTATACAAGTTCACTAAAACAAATAAACCATGAGTAGAGTAGTGTACACTTGCCATGGAACACCAAGGACACCAAAAAGATGATCATATTGAACCTTTCCTACGCATAAATATACCTCTTGTTGCACAACCAATAGCCAATATGAACATAACTAAAACTACCAGCAACCTATTGATACCTCTAGAGTATCAATATGAAGGTATTGACATCAATGACAATCTATGCTAGTAACAACTCAATAAGTCTAACATGTATGCCATATATATGCTACACTAGAAACTATAAAATTCCAAGGGACCTATATTTTTTAATGGATGTTGTTTGACATGCACCATACATCCTACACTAGAAATGGTAAAAATGTCGTGGGACCCATGTTTTAGGATGATGTTGTTTGATTCTTGTTTGATTTCTACATATTATCTAACAAAAAAGTTTTTTTATCGTGCTAACAGTTTGGTCAAGCATAATCAACATACTCGATCACCTTTTCACCACCTTTTTATTCATTGTACAAAGTATAAGATAATAATTTAAGGTTTTTAGATCAAAAGTGATAATTTGAGGTAAGTTTATCATGTTTCTCAGAATTGATCATATAGGATTTTTATTTTCATAATTTTATTTATTCTAATAGAATTATTTAGAATTCAACTTTGAGTTGGAAGGAAGATTTGTAAACACTCAAAATTTTGAAGAGTTTGAAGCTAATTTAGAAATTATAATATTGAATTTCAATTATAAGGTTACAATCTATAAATTGAAATTGACAACTAATCTCCATGTCTTAATTTTGTACACATATAGAATTCATCATCATGTTAAGGAAATGACCAAAGATTGTAACACTAGAAGAGTGTGAAATGTGAAAGGGAAAATGAAAAAAAAAAAAGAGAAAGAATGAGGCAACTTTGTGAAGAAAGAAAATTAAATACCATAGAAGAGGGCATTCCTATAGAAGAGAAACATGAATCATTTATGAAATGTTAGAGATAATAGGAATTAGCATTACAAAGGAAATAGATGCAAAATCTTTATGCAATGAGATAACTGAATTACAAAGTCAGGGGCATGTTATCTATGACATCTCAAGTTGAAGTCACACTATCATCTCATGTTGAAGGCACATCTTCTTCCACATCTCAAGATAAAGAAAAATCATTTATGACATCTGAATATGGAGAGGGTCCATCTTCCACATCTCAATTTGAAGGTACACCAAATTTCACATCTCAATTTTAATGTATATCATCTCCAGTTTAAGGTACAAAATTAATCCCTAACATTGTTGACATTCCAAATATTGAGGCAACTCAACATTAGAGAACACCTTCCAGAGTTTTGTATAAAAAAGCTCAAGTATTTGATACACTTTTTGGTAAAACTTGATGCTGAAATCAATATTTTGCACCAAATCTCCACTTTCTAACACTTATAGAAGCTTAAGAAGTTGAAGATGACATAAACTTACTCATTTGTGAGAATTTTTGTGTAGATTCTAAATATACTTAAGAAGTTGAAGATGACATAAACTTACTCATATGTGAGAATCTTGGTGTAGATTCTAAATATAATTTAAAAAAGAGATAAATTGTCCATATTTTTTCTTGACTTTTAGTAACTTAATTTTTACATTTTTAAGATTTGACATTTACTATTTATACATAACTTTTTTTTATGGAAAAAGAAAAATTATAATTTTAAAATATGGTTTTGTTTTTGAATTAGAAAGCAACATAACAAGAATGTCGATCCTTACAAAACCATAACCAATGTATTTCCAATGGGAAGACCTCCTAAAGAGAATAAAAGGAAAATATTGGATTAACCAATCTGATAGACTAAGACATTAAAAACCAATTTACAAATTAATAATAGAGAAATAACCACGAGATAGCTAGAAAATCAAAACACACATTACCACTTAGAGAGAGAAGAGAACAAAATAAAGAAACTTAGGAAGTTTTCCTTAGACCATGTCTCGTGCCTTGAAGAAAATGGTACCAGTCCCTTCTAATGAAGTCAAATAGATCCTAACTCTTGTCTTCATCATTCTCATGTGGGTTTCTTTGAAGTAAACCCCACATTGTTGCAATGTTGTACATAACCCTTGTACCAAGTTTTGCAACCCCCTTCATATCTTCCTCCAGAAGGGTGATCCTATTCAAGGATTGGATCTTCTCTAACACCCTCAAGTAGCCAAGCTAGTTGTTAAATACAACATCATTTCATTTGGATCCTTCTTGTTCTTTGTCCCCTCGAGGTTGTCAGAAAAACTAGTCATGTTATTCTCCCTACTTGAGTCACTTGCCACATCAGCCCATTTAACCTTCTTCCATTTTGGTTTGGAAACAACAGCTACCTTTTTTCCCTTAGTTTTGGTAGCAACACCATCTTCATCTATAGCCTAATTGGTTTCAAAGCCCCTTTTTGACTCCCTCACAAAGTTTCTTTTCCAAGTGGACCCTTCTCCATCCCATTTTTTCTTCCAAATGGAAAAGTTAATGAGTAATAATTTCTTATAAGTCAACGATGATTTGTCTCTATTGAATTCTCAATCAACCACCTGCACCTTCCTTCTCCCTTTGATTGCAATAATTTTTTCTTGTTCACCACTATCATTTTCATTATGACCTTGTTCTTCTTGTTTTCTTTGGAAAACTCCCTAAATCTATGCTACTTACTATTAGACTCATGTTTGTCTCTATGTAGACCATTGGAAAAAAGGTAGCCCATTTGAATTTGGGCAATGGGGGGACAATTCAAAATCCCCCCCCCCCACAACAACTCTTGTGGAATGTATTATGTACCTTCCAATAAAATGTTGTTTACTACCCATCTTATCTTGAAGATTATGACTCCTTCAAAATAAGGTGTATCTTATTTTCAAAGGATAAATTTCACATCTCTAAAAATTAGTGGGTTATCATCGAAACTTCTCTTCCAAAGCCCCATAATTCTTAGAGTTGATTATTTCCTTGTCCCTTATAATAAGAGGTACTATGTTAGTGGGGGAATTATTATCCTTATTCTAGCACCTGATACCATTCAAGTCAAGACTAACAACTACCAAGGTATCCACAACTGTGGTTCCTTCTCTATAAGAATGGGTAACCACAAAGTCATCAATCCCAAGCACAAATTTCCTAACATCACTAAGGATTCCCTCAATAGACCATCCTATTTTAACTTTTCCTTTGGTATCCTCTATTATCAATTTGGAATTACCTCCAATTACTAGCACTTTAACGCCAATTGAGAGAGATAACTTAATGCCCCTTTCTCTTGATTATTAGGAGACCTATCCAAATTTCTTGTCTAGAACAAAATCATTCTACCAGCATGATATTTGATTATTCCACCAACAACGACCTTCATACCTCTTGCTAAACCATCAAAATTCAATTGTACTAACCCAAATCTGATGGTTTCCATTTTTTTTCTTCTTTAAAAAGCTTTAGTGTTGCTTAAAGTCATATACTTACTTGGAAACCCCATAATCCTAGCAATTTGGTTATCATAAGGAGATAGGGGACTAGTAAAAATTTTATCCACATTTTCCTTTATGTTCTCTATCAATAGATTGTGGAAGGATTGAAAAATCTGATCCACCAAAGCTTCCAAATCTCTGAAAACTCTATTATTTATCTCTTTCCCAATAGTCCAAGCTAAATGGGGGGAATTTATTTCTATAGCTATCTAACAAAGGGGTTATTACTAGAGCCATTCCACTCCATGGGGATGGATTGTGTTGTGCTATTCATGACCCATTGAACATGTAGTTTGCAAAGGATCATCGACCATATATATTTGTTATGATAAATAATAGATGAAGATGTGTTGGATTGTCTCCTCTTCCACCTTACACATTATACACCAATTAGGTAAATGGAATCCTCTTTTTAGTATATTTTCTTGAGTGAGTATTCTTTCATGCATTACAATCCACCAAAACAAAATGACTTTGGGAAGTAGTTACCAGTTCAATACCTTAGCACTCTAAGGTGGGGTGCTAACCTTTGTCAGCATCATTAGGTAGCCATATATTATTGAACACACATTGGATGTTGAGAAGGTGGGGAGGGGGATAATCAGCATAAACTAAAACCCTCACTTATAAAATCAGCCAGCAATATTATCCACTGCACACGTTACTGAGTAAACAATGAACTAAAACAATAACACATGAACAAAAATATTTTTATATGTGGAAAGCCCTTAAACTAGGAAGAACCACAGTGAATGTGCTTGCCTTCAAAGATAATTTACTAGTGTATATAGTTTGATTATAAAGATGGTAGGAGCTCACTTCTTTGGACTTGTAACTAGATGATCACTACTAATACAACACTAAATATAGATAGGAGCTCACTGTTGTGGACTTACAAATAGGGGCTCACTACAAAAGTAGAAAGATATAGTAAAGAACTTGTACACCCAAGACTCATTTCCCTAGGGAAAAAGGTACATACAATTATTCACAATATATAAAGATAAATTATCTTGATAATGTAGTTGATCTACACAATACTGTCAACCTCGGTAACACATTGTTACTGCCTTTACTTCTCTATCATAGTCACAAAATATTACTCTTCATATACTGAACTTCTTCTCTTCTGAAACTCTACTTATAGATCCTCACTTTCTAAGTCACCTCACACACTCTTTCCTTTTTCCAAAGCACACGTTGTACTTTTATACAAGATAGATCATTATAGTTTACAACAAGGTCGACCATGCCAACAAAAAATTATAATTGAGTTATGATTCAACCATATCAAGAACAAAATACAATAAGGTCCCATTCTAGAAGAATCTAAAATAAAACATAGACTACACATATCATGAACCCATCCAAATAAGACATAAAAATTAAATACATAGGTCACACATAGCATGAACCCATGTAGATAAGAGATAAACATTAAATGCAATACTTGAACCAAAAATATGAAGCATGAACCACTCCAGGAGAATGGGGGATCATGAACACATTACACATTTCCCAATACTAGATCTACAATCAGTGAAATAACATCCATAGCCATCTCAAATGTTTAGCATCACACCACTTGAGGAAAAATAATACTATCCAACTGAATTCTGATCTCCATATGCCATGGAGAGATCCATACAACTTGCCAAATCATAAATTGTATCACTTGTTAACAAACCATGTTAGAAGCCATCACAACACTATTTCATACTAGAACTACAACTGTAACTACAACACTTGGTAACATTTTTTCCAAATCATTGAGAATAGTTTTTAGATCACTAGGAAACACCAAGACCAAGACCAAAACCTAAAGATAATTCAAAGCACATATTCATATGCATGTGTATTATTTTCAACGAAAAAACCTCCTATAAACACAATTGAATAACTATCATCTTCAACTACATAACTCTATCATAGAACCATAGACATTCAAACATAACCATTGACTTTCAGACCAAAGAGAATAAATCAAAAGAACTAACAAATGTCATTCTCATAATCTCCATAATACATGTACATATCTTCCACTATTCAGAATACATACTTTTCTTCCACTTTTTTGTAGCACTAAATGCATACATTTCTTCCACTATTCTAGAAGCACTAACTTGTCCAACACACAACCATGTTTCTGAAAAAAAGATATACCTAAACTTGTCATCAAGAAATGCATCTAGACCACAATGTTTGGGAAAACACCTCCAAACTAGGGTGTTTGACATCAATTCCAATAGACAACCAAACATATATTTCCAATAATCTCCCCCTTTAACATTGATGGAAAATAACCACCAAAAATGTTTCACTAAGATATCAATTACTATCAACTCTTCCTTACTGAAATAACCGAAATATTTTTGAATACATTATCAAATAAATATTTTCCTTATCTTTCTCCCCCTTTTCAAACAAGGCTAAAGGCCAAAAACATACTTATTGTTGCTCCTCGTAATAAAAATCACTAGCATTGGTCCAGAAGCTCCCCTTAGATAGATGCACCACTTGATGCACTTAGAAGAAGGAGGGAAAACAACCCCAAGCTTCTCTCAGAGAAACTCATAAGTGTCTTTTTGTAAAGCTTTAGTAAATATGTCTATAGTTCTCTCTTTTGTATAAATTTACTCTAATCACATTTCCCTTTCAATAATTTTTTCTCTTAAGAAATGGTAATTTGATTGATTGATCTTAAATGCATCACTGGATTCTTGGGAATATTGATTGCACTTGTATTATCACACATAATAGAAGTGACTCCATCATATGTCACTTTTATGTCTTTGAGCATTTGTTTCATCCACAATACCCGAGTACAGAAGGATACAACAACAATGTATTCTACCTCTACAATAGATGAAGATATTGAGTCATGTGATTTACTATGCCATGAAACCAATTTGTCACCTAATATGAGTGCACCACTACTAGGGCTTCTCCTATCATCAACACTTCTTTCCCATTAAGCATCAGTAAAAGGCCCACAACATGAAGTTTCCTTCCTTTTTGTACCATAAACCATAGTCCTATGTTCGCTTTAAATATTTGAAAATTCTTTTCATAGCTTACTCATGGGTAACCTTCAGTTTACCCTGAAATCTAGCAACCAAACACATAGCTTACACAATTTTTGGTCTAGAAGTAGTTAGGTACAATAATCTACCAATCATTGATCTATACTTTGTTTGGTCTACTTCTGGAGACTCGTCACCTTTTCTTAACTTGAAGCCAACATTCATAGGAGTTGCAATAAGTTTTCAATCACTCATACCAATTTTATTCAACATCTCTTTTATATATTTATTATAATAAATAAATATTCCATCATTAGACTGACTAACTTGTAACCCAAGAAAGAATGACAACTCACCAGTCATTGACATTTCAAATTCATTTTGTATTTATGTAATAAAATCATTACACAATTTATCCTCCAACAAATATGATGTCATCAACATATAATTCAACTATAAACATTATTTTATCTTCTATTTTAAACTATATATTATTATCAACAATTCCTTTCTTGAATTTTTGTTTTATCAAATGCTTATCCAATCTTGCATACCAAGCCCTAGGTGCTTGTTTCATTCTATAGAGTTCCTTCTTAAATCTGTATACCATATCATATTTTTATGAAAGTGTATCACCTAAAATGTAGTGTTAAGGAATACAAAACTAAGTAAAGAATTCAACAAAACAAAGAAGATAAACACTTAGATTACACTAAAAGAAAGCAATAACAAAAAGATTGCAAACCATAAGTAAGCACTCCAAAAAGCCCTCTTGATCTTTAGATGTATTCCAAAGATTTGAATGTGTGCTCAAAGGATGATGCTTAAGCTTCAAAGGGTGTGATTTTGGAATGATTTTGGCATTATAAGGGAATGGTTTGTATTTATTCTCTTCAAAATGGCATGATAACAATGCTTGGAAGGTGGATGAAAATGAAGGAGAAGAGGGTTCAATTTATAGGCATGAGGAGGAGTGAATGGATGGTCAAGATGAAAAATTGAGGAAGGGTCAAGAGGCATTTGAGACAGAGCACATGGATTGTGCTTTCTCAAATGCACCTCCTTGTGAAAAATGTCACAAAGGGATAGGTTGGAAGGAATGGGGGAATGTGACCATTTTGGGAGAGGTGAGAGGGGGAAAATGTGTAAGAGGAAGGTGGAGTATGTAAGAGATGTGTAAAAGCATTTAAGGTTGACATGAGATGAGGGAATTGGGGTATGTGAGGATGTGACATAGGAGTTGACTTGGGCTGGTTTAGGATTTCTTAATCCATGGATTATGATTGTGCAAATTCTTAGGAGGTGATTAGGCTTGGATTAGGAGGCAAGTGAGAAGGTTAGGAGGATGTGATGGGAGGAGAGAGAATGAGTGGAAGGTTGGATTAACTAATCATGGGTCATTAGTTAATTAAGGGTGATTAGTATGTGTGAATGGGTTGGGTTGAGTATGAACTCCATGTTAGAATTTTGGGATGGGTTTGGTTAAGGGTTAAGGTTTAGGAGCCATGTGCTCAAATTGGATTAAATACTTTATTTAATTCTAAGTGGGAGGAAAATGGGAGTTTGTGAATTAATTTAAATATATAAATGTATCCATTTAAATTAATAGAGGAATGTGGATTTAATTAATCATCAGATTATGGGTTTGTCATTTAGATAATTAATTGGGCTATAGTTAATTAATTAAATAAATTAACTAGGGAATGACATAAATTAACCAAATAATAATATTTAATTAATAAAATGTCTTAGGAGAAAACTAAATAAGATTACTTAAATTGTGTAATCAGATTTAGGTGTCTACATTTTTCCCCTCTTTGACATAGTGTTAAAATAACACTATTTTGAAGATGTTTAGAAATAATAGATGACACAAATAATTGACTAGATGATGAAAATGCCCCAGATTATGGGCCAAAAGGTTTAGGCTAGGTGATGCCCCCTCAAGAGGGCGGTTGGGAAAAAGAAGGAGGACCAGATGACGTCTCAAAAAGAAAAGCGGTTGGGGACGTACCGGGCGGGAAAAAATGGGGGGGATGAATGGGGAGGAAGGGGGTGAAAGAGGCAAGAATGTGGCAAGATTCAGTAAAGTAGGAGGAAAGGGTGGGTGAAAAGGCATCCGAGAGAAAAAATGGAACTCGGGAGGCCCTTAATAAGGGTCGGGAGGACCAGAAATAGGTCATTTGTGCACGTGAGAGCTTGAAAATAGATAATTTTGAGCTCTGAGCAGAGATAGTGAGATGGAAGAGAGAGGGAGACCAAGGCATCATTCAGAGATCATGAGGGGTGTCCGAAAACATGGGGTCCCTAACCAATAGGTAGGATCGAAAAAACACCTTTTTCCTTTGGTGAATTTTACATTTATGACATTCTTTGCTTTGAAAATACATGATCTTGCCAACGTGGGATCAACGGGAACACACTCGTGCCTACACAAATGTGTTCCTGCAAAAAATACTTCGATAAGGGTTTTTGGGGTTGGGTTGGGACTTTTCACAGGATCACAAAAGTTCGGGGGGGTGGGGGGATTTTTAGCGGGACTGCGATCCGGCATGAAGTTCTCGCAGGATTGCGATCCTAGAGAAACCCAAGGAAATGCACAAAAATAATGTATTCTTGAGAGGGGGAGGGGGTTAAGATTGGTGGCATGAGAATGTGTTCCCATGCTAGTACAAATATGGGAAAGATGTGTGATCCCGTGATGGGAGGATCATGAGAATAGGGTTCTCTGCGGGAACGTGAGAACTGAGGTTTTTGTGGGAATGTGGGAAAGGGTAGGTGGGTGGAAATGAAGGGAAAAAGATGAGGATAGGGGGAAAAGGGAGGGGTAAAATTAAGGCAGGTAGGTACTAACAGGCAGATAGAATTTTTGGATAGGATGGAAAACTGACACGTTTGACTGGCGTGGTTGTAGTGGTCATTGGATCGGCTAACTAATTGAGAGAGGCATGCAGTGGTGTTTTCAGTGGTAGAGCAGTTCACTCCTGTAGAGTGGGGCTTGGGTACTTGGCCCACATGCCATGAAGATAGACTTTCATGGCTATGGTCACAACACTATGTGAGAGGTGGCATTCCAAGATAGGGACATTCCATTTGCCTACATGGGAGATGACAATGTCCTTGGAGGACATGTACTGGTTCTTTAGACTATCGATCCGGGGTACACTAGTGGTGGCGGGGTCATACACAAAGCAGTAGGTGGTGGCTCCATGACTAGGGCCAGACATAGTGCCCATCTTGCACCATGGGTAGTTAGCGTTGGCACACCATGTAGCACCAGTGCCATCGACATGACAACTATAATTTTATGTGTGTGGCTTAGGCTCAGGGTATATTTCCCCACACATAGGAGGGAGAAGGGTGACATTAGCACTCATCCCAGGGATTGTGCGGATAGTTGATGCAGGTGTCCCAGTAGCTTGGAGCACATTGATGCTGACAGAGATGTATAAGGACTTGCCCCAGATCGTCTACCATGGTGGGGATGGCATGGGAAGGAGTTTTGGGTTTGTATCACTCCTAGAGGTATGGGTGTGGGAGCACATAGTAGTGCTGAGGCCACTAGGTAGGATAGACATGCAGCCATAGGAATATGAATAGTATCAGCATGTAATAAATGTTAAAAATGTTGTATATGAATTTGATATAACATATGATGTTGTGCGTACGAAAATGTTTATGCATTCACTCAAGGATAGTGTAGATGAATGGTATAGAAATCTACCAGATGGATCTATTATTTGTTGGTAAAATTTTGTTGATTAGTTTTCAGAAGAATTCAGGGGTCACAGAGATCCATCTTTTGCATCTCATGAATTAACCAGTATAAGGAAAAATGTGAATGAGATGGTGAAGGAATTTAACAAAAGGTTTAACAAGGTGTTAAATAAAATTCCAAAAGAGATTCGCCATGTTGATTCCTTTTTAATAACTTTTTATTTGACAGTCTTTGATTTCAAAATGAAAATTATGAGATAAGGTCTCATAACCTGGCAACATTACAGCAGGCTTTCAAAATTGCATTAACTATTGAAAACAATAGAATAGTTGTCGGGAGAGTTGATAAGAGAAATGATCCCAGGCTATTCAATCCTATAGTCCCGAAGAGGAATGAAGAAAGTGATAAGATGGATGAATTAGTGAATTTGATGAAAAAATTGCAATCAAATAAAAGTCATTTTCAAGCAGGAAAGAATGACAGAAATTTCAACAGGAATGAAAGGTACAGGTTGCAAGATATGCCATATCATACCGAATGGAAAGATGGAAAACCTTTGAAAAAATAGATAGACACACAAGACCCTGTTAAAAAGAATAATCATTTTATAGGGTATGAACTTTGGTGTGACATTTTCAAGATTCCCCACCCCCAAGAGAAATTCCTTATAGCACAGAAAACTCTAGAGGAAGAACACTAGGTATGTGAGGAGAGACCTGTGATAAATGCTTTATCATCCACCCCCTTTTGGTCAGGAGATAGTGATGATTCAGATGAAAGTTACAGGAGGTTGGGTTACCAATAGGGGCAGCAAGTCTTTTTAGATAGTGATAAGAATCTGAATATTAGAAGAAAAACAAAAGAGGAAAGAGGCATACACTGTGGCAATAATGGAATAGATTCTTAGTAACTATCACCTAAGGAACATAAATGTAAACTCAGGTAATGAACAAGCGGTGGGGATGTTCAAAATTTCAAACAAGAATGCTGAGGTAAAGAAAGTGAAAATAGATATCCCCAAAAAGAAAGTTGGTCAGACATTAAAGATAAGAAAACTAGTAGATAAGCAAAGCAATGGTAAACAAATTTCAAAATGTACCTCATTCATGTCTCAAGCGTTATCTTAGGTAAAACTTTTTATCCCTCTAATGGAAATAGTGAAATTAACTGATTGCAGGAATGAAACGATCAAAATAATAAATGATGTTGTTAAAAAGGATTCAAAGGAACAAAAGGATAATGAAGAATTACCAGTCATTTACCTAGGAAATTATGTTAATGAAGATGCTACTAAAGTAGATCCTTTCTTTTTGACCTTGGTGATAAAAAATAAATTAGTTAAAAATTGTATGTTAGACTCTAGAGCAATAGTTAATATCATGCCTCACCGAGTAATGAAGGAATTAGGAATGAATGTGGATACTACTTATGGAAAATGCTATGCTATGGACAATAGATCTATTCCAGTTATTGGAATAATGAAAAATGTTGAATTTAAGTTTCCTTCTTGTCTTGAAAAGTCTTATAAAATTGATATTACTGTTGTAGAAGTACCACCTAGTTATGGGATGCTATTATCTAGACAATGGTCTAATTTAGTAGGTGGTAATTAATGTCCAATTAGACCTATCTTATGCTTCTATCCCAGTAAATGACAAGATTATAAGGATCAACAAGGAACCAAGATCTACTTATATCATTGAAGATGTTGATCCAAGTCAGGTTAACTACTTTTTCCATACCGACATGGAGAATTTCTAGGTAAGTATTCATAAAAACCTCATTGAAAATACTAGTCCTATTGAAATATATGCTAAGGAAAATAGTGATTTCATTTGGAAAATATTTTTTATGGATCATGTAGAAAAAATGGTAATGGAGCAGGTGTAGTTTTTATATCCCCAAATGGGAAATTTTTTAAGTATTCCTTTCCATTGACTTTTGAGTGTACTAACTGTAATACCCCAAAAATGGGCTATAAGTTCATTAATCTCCTACATCGACAATTCGAACGAAATCGACATCAAAGTCCTAATCTAAGGCACATCTAAACATCATCGAATCATAATTGATTATCTTAAATTCTGCATCGGGGAATATTCCTAATCATCTTAATTATCTTTAATTTAATGATTATTTGGCAATAAATCACATTTATCCTAAGTTTGATTAATTGAATATTTTCATATTTAATTAATTAGATTTAATATTTGCCACTTAATTGTTTAATTAAATTTAATTCTATCTATTATTAATTGTATTATTTAATTTTGACAATAAATCAAAATTCCTATCTTTAATTGATTAAATTCTTATTTAATTAATTAAAGCATGTTGTCATTATTTAATAATATAATTTTTAATAAAAGTTTGGTAAAATAGTTAATTAACCCATAAATTAATTATTTTATTTCAAAAATCAGTTGAGTTGAGGATAAATCACTTTATTTATTTATTTAATTCTTAATTATTATGCATATTCAAAAGAAACAATTAAACTCCAAATCAGAAAATCAATGCAAGTTATTGACTTTTTGGAACTCAACATCCTTTTGGAGTTCAAAAAGCTGATCTAAACTCTAATTTGAGTTAAAAAGCTATTTTTGCATGTTTTTGCATGATTTTGAGAATTAACTATCTTTCATGATCAGATAACTCAAAAATCAAGATGAGTTAATTTGAGTGATTTATGGCTTTTATCCATGCACCTCCAAAGCCCTGGATTTCAATAAATTAAAGGCTTCAGCTCTTCACAAATCATCTCATATTTTGCACAATCACGCTGGAGAATTGGAATTGAAGAATCAAAGCTCTTGCGAATCGACATCTTTGTGAGATCAATCTTATTTTTGCATTCATATTTCATATCATTGTTAGATTAGCATAGCATATCAGTTTTCATATAGATTAATTTCATATCAGTTTTTCATTCATTCTTATTGCATAGAAAATTCAAAAAAATATAGATTAATTGCATTCAATTTCATATCCATCTTTTGCATTCAAATCCTTCATTTAGGTGTCGTCTAGGTCACTGATCTCGATAATAATCTGAGAACATTAATCTCGCACCTACTAGAAGGCAGTAAATCGCTTGGTTAGATAGCTTTCAATTTTGCACGATTTCGATTATAGCTAACCTCTAATGTTTTACCGAGTGTTGTGTCTACAGATCAGGTACAATTTTCACACACACACTAACAATACTGCAGAATATGAAGCACTTCTACTAGGTCTAAAAATAGCAGGTAACCATGGTATCAAACTTCTTTCTATTTATGGTGATTCTAAATTGGTTGTATCTCATATTAGGGATAAGTTTGTTACTAAGAATCATACTCTAAAAAGGTACAAGAATGAAGTTTGGGATTCTATAGAATGTTTTGATGCTTTTTCAATAACTTGGATAGATAGGTTTGAAAATATTCTTGTTGATTTTATGGCTAACTTAGCTATTAAGCATAATGATATTCCATGTGAATATATTGCATAGGTAGAGATCAAATCAAGACTAGCAATACCTAATAACATTCATAATTGGAAAGTCTTTGAGGATGATAGCGACATCATAAAATTCCTTGCATGTGAAGAAAGGTATAAGAATCAGTTTATTGATTTGAATGCTTATGTTGAAACAATAGATGAAAATGATACTTTATTTGGAAAAGAAGTAATTCAACTTAAGACTAATAAGATCCCTTTTAGGCCTTGTGGCATTACAAAGAATGTTTGATAATAAAGATTCTAATAGTAGGGTTAAAATGGATAATACTAGTATAGAGGAGGTAGAGAAGATAAATTTAGGAAATGAGCATACTCCTAAAGAGGTTTTCATTGGCAAAAAACTAACTCCTAAAATTGGAGCTAATATTGTTAGTTTATTAAGAAAGTACATACATGTTTTTGCTTTGTCCTACGATGATCTTAAGGCCTACAGAGAGGACTTGTTCCAACATGAGATACCCCTAAGATTTGATGCAAAGCCTTTTAGACAAAGGCAAAGACCAATCAATCCAACTTTGGCTCCTAAGATGAAGGAGGAACTCATCAAGATGAGGGATGCTAGTATCATTAAGCCGATTAGAAACTCTTCTTAGGTTTCAAACTTGGTACATGTTAGGAAGAAAAATGGAGATATCAGGCTTTGTGTGGATTTCAGAAACCTAAACATATCTTCATTAAAGGACAATTATGCATTACCTAATATGGAGGCATTACTACAAAAGGTTACCGAGAATGAACTATTATCCATGATGGATGGATTCTTTGGGTACAATCAGGTGAAGGTTAAAGATGAAGAACAGTACAAAACAATGTTCACTACACCATGGGGTACATACGTTTATGCAAGAATGTCGTTCGGACTTACAAACGCCGAAGCTACTTTTCAAAAAGCCATGGATGTGTCTTTTCAGGATTTCCTTGATATTATCATGGTAATATATCAAGATGACATTAGAGCTTATTCCAAGAAGGCAAAAGACCATTGCAAGCATTTAGAGAAAATTTTCAAAAGAGCCCTTGAATATGGAGTATCCCTAAATCCAAAGAAATTTCATTTTGGGGTAACCGAGGGTAAACTTCTTGATCACATTGTTTCAAGGGAAGGAGTCAGAATAGACCTAGAAAGGATTGAAGCAATTGATAAGGTTCAGGTTCCTAAAAATGTTAAGGGGATTCAATCTTTCTTTGGACAAATCAACTTTTTGAGGAGGTTCGTCCCAAATTTTTTAGAAATTATGAAATCTATTGCAAAGATGTTAAAGAAGAATGAAGTTCTAAATTGGACAAATAAGGCCTTAGAAGAATTTGCGAGCATTAAGAAAGAAATCAAAGAAGCTCTAGTTTTGAAATCTCCTGATTTCTCAAAACCATTTCAGTTGTTCTCCTTCGCTTCTTTTCACACCATCATAGTGGTTCTACTACAGAAAAATGATGAAGGATATAAGAAACCAATAGCTTTCTTCAGTAAAACTCTATAATCTTCTGAGTTGAACTATCATATACATGAAAAATAGGCTTATGCATTAGTTAAAGTAGTGAAGTCATTTAGACCTTACTTGGTTAGAGCAAAGATTGTGGCATATGTACCTAATGCAAAAACTAAGGATATATTGAGACAATCAGAAGTCATAGGTAAAAGATGTTGATGGATTAATCAAATTCAAGAATTTGATATTGAAATTTAGATCACTAAGTTAATCAGAGGACAAGGGTTGGCTAAACGTATGGCAGAGACAAATTTGGATGCAGCCCAAGTAAACCAAGTAGATTTGGAAAGTGCATAAACTAGCATCGAATGTTGTCCATGGTACATAGACGTAGTCTACTTCTTAAAGCATATGAAATGTCAAGAAGGTCTAAAAAAAAATCAGAAAAGAAATATAAAGTTACAAGCATCAAGATATGTACTAATTCAAGGAGACTTGTATTGGAAAAATAATGATGGTATCCTCTTATTCTGTCTAGACACTTATTAGGCTAAGTCATTTATTAAAGAGTTGCATGATGGGGTATGCAGTGGTCACTTTTCAGCTAAGACAACAACCCATAAGATATTGAAAGCCAGATATTATTGGCCCCATGTATTCAAGGATTGTTATGAATATGTTAAAAAGTGTGAATCTTGTAAGAAGTTCTCTGGGAAACTAAAATACAATGGTTCTTTACCCCTTATTCCTTTACAAATTGAGGAACCTTTCAAAATGTGGGGAATAGACTTTATTGGGGAAATTGCATATTCTTCGAGTGGAGGTCACAAGTGGATATTGGTTACAACATACTAGCTTACGAAATGGGTTGAAGCTATACCTACGAGACAAGCTACAAGCAAGGTGGTCATCAAGTTTTTGATAGACAACATACTTACCAGATTTAGAGTACCCTACAAGATTCTTTGTGACAATGACATGTGTTTTAGATCTAAGGAATTTTCATAAATTTGTGAAAAATATGGTATTAGCCTATCATATTCATATGCATGGGCAAAGGATAAGAGGGAGCTTCCATATGACATTAATCTAACCTATATTATAGGTCAGTGAGAGTACATCATGGAGAAATACAGGCCGGATAGGGTCACCTAGCAATTTGGTTTTGTACAGGGGGTGCCAAACACATATCACTCATACCAGAGGGCTACATGAGAGAGAATTTTGAAGTTTGGGGGGAGATTAGACAAGGTGGGGCTACTGGAAGTGTGGCAGGATATGGCGCTTGTATAGTGGGACTTGGCTAGAGGATTGGTAGATGCGGGGACCACCCCACTGTATGATGCATGGTTTTAGAGGTTGAGGTTTGTGGGGAGATCAGGATTACCCGCTAGAGGAGGGCCATCGCTGGTAGCCAGGGAAGGAGGTCAAGAAGTGGCAATAGGATGGGGTGGTGAGGGAGGAGAGGGGGAGGAGATAGAGATAGACAAAGAGATGGGGGAGGAGATGGAGGCGGAGATGGAGGCAGAGATGGAGTTGGGGGAGGAGATGGAGGTGAAGATGGAGGTAGAGATGGAGGTGGGAGAGGAGACGGGATGGATGTGGATGGAGGGGGAGATGGAGGAGGAGGAGGAGATGGGGGATAGGTACCACTTGTGCAGGGAGCACCACCTTCACTAGGACCACCACCACCATCAGTACCACCATCAGGGTAGTCAGCAGGAGTGGGATCATTGGGAGGAGGAGGAGATCTGGCAGGGCATCTCACATATTTGCACACAACATATGATCGCACAAGCTAGATGCTTCATGACACATAGGAGGAGTGAGACACCCTGACAACACAACTAGCCTAGGCACTCTAGGATGGACTTTTGATGGTCGATGAGAGAGAGAAGCTGAGGTAGGAGAGAGACAAGGTAATGGTGGAGAGGGATGGGTTGAGGGTGGAGAGAGACCAGCTATAGGGAGAGAGGGAGGGACTATAGATGGAGTGAGACTGGTTGAAGGGGGAGAGAGATATGGTATTCTAGCAACTAACCACAGAGAGATAGGATGCCAGGGGAGACAGGGTGATACGGAGCTCACGAGAGTGATCAGTTGAGGTGTCTCACCTTCTAAGGGACCTGGCAGACCTACAAGAGAAGGTGGGATGGTATAGAGTGATATATCATGCATCAGTGTTGTCAGACCATCATGAGCACTTTAGACATGTGAGCCGGTCCACATCCACATGTATAGGGACAAGTGGTGGCTCAGGGACAAGTGATGGTAGTAGCTAGAGGATAGGTGTCAGCACACAGAGGGTTGGGGCCTCACAGTGGTTAGGGTAGGAGAGCCATCAGTTGGGATAGTCACAGAGTCAGCAGTGGTCGGCCGACATCTCTGTGTAGATGGTAGAGGTAGAGGGGTCGGGGTAGGGATGGAGGTGGATACAAGGGCAGTATAGGTACCCACACATGTATATAGATTACAATAGAGAGACTGACACCCAGGGTTATGTAGATATACTTCTTTGTCATACCACCATAGGATCCACCACAGAGTGATCCCCTAGCTGATGATGTCGAGATACAACCTCCCTTAGGAGAGCCAGATAGGAAGTGATATGTTGTAGATTTTGTTTATGTACATTAGTATTTATTGATAGAGGGCATAGTCACCATGTATATTTTATTTGTATTCTTTATAGACATGGACTCGAACATACACTTATTCTTTCATTTGTTGGGATGGGACATTTTTTTTTTTTCCATGATGATATATACATGTGATGAGCTAGGTGGGATATGATATGTTATGAGTTATGCATGGATGTTTATGATGTACTGATGTAGGTGATGTAGGATGTGATATGATTTTTGGTATGATGTGAGACTGACATATGTGTGATACAGGATGTGAGGTACCTATGTGATGCTTGATGTATGTGTCTATAGATGAGATGTAGTTACTGATGGTTTGTGGATGGAGGATGTCATGTTATTTATATGTGATGCATGTTTTTTACTTATGTCATGTTTTTATGTATGTATGCATGCTTATATGGAGGATTTCTTAACAATTCAAGATAAAATGAACCTAAATGATAATGCAAGATTAATGAACCTAAATGACTTAACAATGCAAGATAAAATGAACCTAAAATGAATCTAAATGATTAACTAATGAAAGATTTAAAATGAATCTAAATGATTAACTATGCAAGATTCAAAATGAACCTTAATGAATCTAAATGATTAACTATGCAAGATTTAAAATGAGTCTAAAATGAATCTAAATGATTAACTATGCAAGATTCAAAATGAACCTTAATGTTTTAACAATGCAAGAAAAATGAATTTAAGTGAGTTAACAATGAAAGATTAAAATGAATCTAAAATGGATTTAAATAAATGAACCTAAATGATGAATGATAATGAATAATCCTAAAATGATTGATGATGAAAGAGAATGAATGATCCTAAAATGATATGATAATGAAATGAATCTAAAATGGATATGCGTCTAAAACAGATTAACAATGAAATGAATCTAAAATAACTGAACTGATGCAACGAGGAATGTGAATGGAAAATTAAAATAGGATGAGATAATGCAACCTAGGATGATTAATAAAATGAATCTAAAATGAGGTGTAGTGTATATAGGATGACAAGGGGATGTTAATGCAATCTAGGGTGAGTGGAAATGTTAACTGAAATGAAGAAGGTGAAATGCAATTTTGACAATGCTGGTAAAAAGATGTAAAATGCAGATGGAATGCCATAGGGTGCTGAAGTTGAGCATGCATATGAGATGAGATGTGATGATGGGTAGAGTAGCATAGCATATCACTTCCTTATTAAACCCTCATTGAGAGGTAGGGGATGGTGAAGTGGGGGAGGAAATAGTGGAGGGGATATTTGGAAATCAAAATCCATGGGTTAGGGAGAAGATGGGAGGAGATGGTAGATAGGTTTGCATCAAGATGAGGTTTTGGGGGGATGAGTGAAAAAAAGGTGGAAAGGATGTGAGGGGAATTTTTCTGGGATTTCGAGGATGTTTGTAGGGGTTTTATAGGAGGATTTCTTTAGCCAATGAGTTTGATAGGAGGGTGGATTTTTATTGAAGCTTGAGCATGGGGTATTCTGAAGAGGAATACCACCATGTAGTTTGAGCACTTAGTTTGATATAGCAACAGAAGGGACTAGCCAAAGTTACAAGGAACTTGAGGTTGTGTCACTAGCATTGCATAAGATTGACTCAAAAAAGACACGTGAGGGTTGCCCCGATATCACGCATGAATCCAGGGGGAAGCATGGGGAAAATGATGCTAAGGAACCTACAAACAAATGACACTTCCCAAATGAACCATGTGACCCAAAAGATCACATGTAGACTATGTAAGGGTTGTGTCCGACTCACTCACAGGTAGAAAAAAAAGACCAAAAGGACCTTGCCTCAACAAACATCTCTTGTCGCAGTGCACCATGATATAAAGGATCGTGGCGACCTTGAGGAGAGAACCAAAAATAAGATCGTAAAAACAAGCCAATAAACCAAAGAAAGCATTATGAAATCAATGTGATAAGACCCAGAAGATGTTCTTTGCCAAAAGAGATTAAAAAATTTTGGATGGTGGGATTTAGGTCGGATAGGAGGAAATATGCATCCTACCAGGACCTAGTTGGTGGGATTGGCTGCAAACTAAACTATTGACTAGCAAAAGGTGAGAATCCTGGAGAATCAAAGTGACAAGGAATGTTTGCTGAGGAAATTGCTTGGATAGAGATTGTGATAGGCCATGTGTTTGAGATCAAGGTACTGTCAGGGAACCAAGGTGATATGTACAAGGGTGCCAAATAATGAGGACACTATATGCAGTCAGACATTTTACAAAAGCTTAGGTGATTAGGACAGGTCAACAAGTGATAATTATGTACATAACTCAGTGTTTCAGGGATAGGGTATGCCTTGGTATATACAAGAAGCTCATGACGTAGGATAGTAGCTCTCTTGTGTTGATGTGATGGTAAGAACACCCTGGGAAAAGGGGGAGTGAAACAAAAGAGTGATGGGATGACAAGAGATGGAGAGTGGGTTTGATGGGGAAATGAGAGTTTGATAGATAATGATACGGTCCATTATGTGTGGCACCTGTTTCCAGGTTTTCACCAAAATACTTGTCCAAGGCGCTTGATTTCCAAGTTTTCACCATTGGATGATTATTTTCTCTTTACTTTTTTCATTTTTTGATTTTTTATCTTTTTGTATTTTTCTAGTTTTTTTAATTTTTGTGGATTTTTTTAGGATCATAAGGATGGTTCAAGCATAGAACCACTTTAGATGTATGATGTTAATGATATCATTAAGGGGCTCCCCCTCTGGTGTGGATAGATGATATTCTCCAAAGCCGAAACAAGCTGTCACAACATAGGGACCCAGCCAGTTGGGCTCAAGCTTCCCTTTCTTCTCATGATTGGCTTATACCTTTTGGTTCTCTTTTAAGACCATGTCTCCCACTTGGAAGTTTTGGGGGTGAACCTTTTTATTGAAGCTCTTCTTGAGTCATTTTGATACATGATTAGGTGATCATAGACATGTTGCCTCTTCTCGTCTAACAGGTCCAACTGGGTAATACGTGCCACATAATAGTCTTTATCTGTGATGTATTTCTTCATGGACACACACAGTGAAGGGATTTTGACGTCAATTGGCAGGACAAATTCAACACCATATACTAGGGAGTATGGGGTGGTGCATGTGGGTGTATGGAATGAAGTGTGGTAGACCCATAGGGAAAGATTGATTTGGAGGTGCCAGTCGTGGCTAGAATCATGGACAACTTTTTGCAAGATTTTCAGGATGGTTTTGTTAGTTGTCTCAGCTTGACCATTTCCTTGTGGGAAATATGGGCTAGAAAAACATTGGTGGAGGTGGGATTGGGCACATTGATCTCTGACATGTTGGTTCTCAAATGGTGTGCCATGATCAGTGAAGATGGTGGAGGGTATGATGAAACGACAGATGATATGGTAGAGGATGAATTTGGATATTTGGACACTTGTAGTTAGGTTGAGCAGAATTGCTTCGACCTGCTTTATGAAGTATTTAGTGGCTATTATAATGTACTTGTGTCTATCAGATGAATGAGGGGTGATCATGCCAACAAGGTTGAAACCCCAACATGAAAAGGGCCATAGGGTTGCAATGGGTTGTAGATCTTGTGTCGGTGCATGAATCAGATTGGCATGTTGTTGACAAGGTAGGCACTTCTTTACAAATTCATAGGCATCATGCTCCATTGTCAGCTAGTAATACCCAACTCTAAGTAGCTACTTTGCTAAGACCATGCCACTTATGTGGGCACTGAAAATTCTAGTGTGGACCTCTTGCAAAGCCAAGAAAACCTCATTCAAATCTAGACACCGAGAGAGGACATTATGATAGCCATGATGATATAGGGTGTTGGCTAAAAGAGTGTAAAGGGAAGCTCTATGAATGAGGTTTTGGAATTGGTTATTGGTGAGGTGAGGGGATATGATACCATTCTTTAGATAAGCGTGAATGTCATGGTACCATGGAGACTAGGGACCAACCAAGATGCACACCATTTCAGAGTCAGTGTTCTCATAAGCGGGTGTGTGTAGCTGCTCGAATAAGAATTCATATTGTGTCAGGTCATGAGGGATCTCCAATAATGACTCGATAGTTTCCATCATGTCAGCTACCTTATTTTGAAGTCTTGACACTTGTGTAACTGTATGTTGAAAAAATGTTCTTTGAGTTTATCCACAAGCTCTTTGTAGGGAAGTAGCTTGTCATCCTTGGTTTGAAACTCATCAGGGAATTGTTTGATGATTAAATGAGAGTCTCCAAACACTTTAATTTTGTGATGTTCCATTCGATGGTTGTTCAGAGACCTACGATGAGGGCTTCATAGTTTGCAATGTTATTTGTACACGAGAATCCCAACTTGAAGGATTTGGGGATGTATTCACCCTGAGGGGTCATGAACAGTATCCCTTCCCTGGATCCAGGTGATGTATATGATCCATCAAAGTATAGCTTCCATAGGGGTTTTTTTTTTACCATGCATAAATTCTCATCTAGGAATTCCATCACTAGCGAGTATGCATCGACTAAGGGTGCTTCAACAAGCTGATCAACAATGACTTATCCTTTGATGGCTTTTTGATCAATGTACTAGATGTCAAATTCACTGAGAAGCATTACCCACTTTTCCATCTGTCATGCAAAACTTGTTCTTGAGAGTAGGTACTTGAGGGGGTTAACCTTTGAGACTAGCTTTACCATGTGGCTGAGCATATAGTGGTGAAGCTTTTGAGTGGATAAAACCATCACTAAGCATGCTTTTTCCATAAGCGAATAATTCAACTCATATGTTACTAGTGTATGACTGATATAGTACATAGCCCTCTCTCTATTATCATCGCACTGGGATAGGAGTGCCCCCAGTGATGTAGTAGTTTCTTATATGTGCAAGATAAGGGGTTTGCCTAGAATTGGTGGTACAATGATAGGTGAATTTGCCAGGTACTCTTTAAGATTTTTAAAACTGCACTGATAGATTGGGTACCATTTGAAAGTGGTGTCCTTGCGCAATAGGTGTTTGAATGGATGGCGCTTGTTTTCTAGTTGGGAAATGAACCTTCGAAATAACTGTAGCTTCCCCTATAGGCTTCTCAAATGCTTGAGTATTCTGGGAGGAGGCATTTCTATGATAGCTTTGACCTTTTTGGGGTCAATCTCTATGTTGTGTTGTGATATGATGAAACCTAACAACTTTCCAATTGTTACACCAAAAGACACACTTTTTTGGATTTAGCTTCAAACCATAATGATGTAGATGATCAAAAAAACACTCAATGATGTCAAGGTGTTCACACCATGTTTTGGATTTTGCAAGGATATTGTCTACATAGTCTTCAAGGATCTTATGTATCATATCATGAAAGATGGTTGTCATTTCTCATTGGTAGGTAGCTCCTGAATTCTTGAGCCCAAATGGCATCATGTTATAATAGAAGGTGCCCCACAACATGGTGAATGTTGTCTTATGCTTATCTTTTTCTGCTATTCTAATTTGGTTGTACCCTAAGAGGCCATCCATGAGTGACATCTCATGGCCTGCTGTGAGATCAATAATCATATCAATGTTGGGCAATGGAAAGTCATCCTTGGGACATGCCTTGTTTAAGTCACTGAAGTCTGTGCAGAGTTTTATCTCTCCTGAAGGTTTAGTAACAAGCACCATGTTGGAGATCCAATTTGAATAATCAATGGATCTGATGATTTTGGCTTGTAGTAGTTTCTCCAATTTTGTCTTGACTAATAGGGCTACCTTAGGATACATTTTGTGTAGCTTCTTCTTTACAGGCTTAGCATTAGGGTCCACTGCAAGATTGTGCCTTAGGATGCACCAATACAAAGTGGCCCAAAACATTCAAGTGACTTGGCAAGTGAAACACGGGTATTCTTTGCATTTAGCCATCTAACTAGAGCTATTAGCATATAGATGGATCAAGCCAATGATAAGAAAATTGATAGTTATACATTTTTGCACCTTTCAAGTGAGAACTTTTGCAACAATTGAAAAGTTTCCACCATGAGAAAATGGAGTTGACTCCTAAAAAATTGAGAGTTTAGTTATTGTATGTGGTGATAACACAACCTTGAATCCTCAGATGAAATTGTATATGCATTGAGTCATGAGAAATGTTGTGTCAAAATTTGACAAATTTTGCACTTTTGGCACTTAAGGGATTGCACCAATACAGAGTTGCCCAAAATGTTCAAGATAGTTTACAAAGAGTACTATTTTGTGACTATGGAAGAGAAGTAAAGATAGTAAGAATGTGTTCTTGAGCTTGAAAGTGTTATCTAGATCAGCCGCATTATCAAGAGAATTTATCTTTATCTACTATGAATAATTATATGTACCTTGTCTTTAGGAGAGTGAGTCTTGGATGTCCAAGTTATTTATTGTATCTTGCTACTTTGGTAGTGAGACTCTTTTTGCAAGTCCAAGGTAGTGAGCTCTTATTTGTATTCAATGTTTTGTTAGTAGTGACCCTCTAGTTGCAAGTCTAAAGCAGCGAGATCCCACTATCTTTGTAATAATATTATATACATCTGTGAATTATCTTTGTGTGTAAGTGCTCACCATGTTTTTCCTAGTTTGGGTTTTCCATGTATAAATTTTTTGGTGTTCATGTGTTATTATTTTAGTTCATTTTTTACTTATTAAGTTGTGTGGTGGATAATATTGATGGTTGATTTTCTAAGGGCTCTAGTTTATTTTGATTCACCCTCCCCCCTCTTAGCATCCAAAGTGTATTAAAAAATTGATATTAGAGAAAAGTTCCTTCTGAAGAAGCTCAACCACTTGAGACAGGTCGAAGATGGCATGGAACTTACACTTTCAGGTTGTAGTGTTTTATGACACTAATTTTCCTTATTGGAAGGACAAGATGGAAGCATATTTGGAAACATTGAAAAATAATCTTTGGGAGGTTATTTAGATTGGTTTCAATCCACCTTCTAAAATGCCTTTGACTACTAATGAAGAAAAACAAAAAGAAGCTAATGTGAAAGCAAGATAAACTTTTTTTAGTAGTTTATGTGATGCAACATTTGGTAAGGTGAAAGCTTTAGAAGGTGTTGAAGAGATATAGGATAAGTTGGTCTTGGTACATAAAGCATATTTAAAGAAAAAATAAGCAAGACCAATGAATCTGAAATAGAAGTACAAGGTCTCAATAAAGGCATAAGATGAGAGTGTTGAAAGTTATATATACAGAGCCACAAATGTTACTAGTAGAATTAGAGCTATTGGTGGACATCTAGAAGATGCATATGTTATACTCAATTTCTTATTAACCCTATTGAAAGTGTTCATACCAATTTTTAATTTTAAATAATGGAAAAATATGATCTAAGTTAGTATTCTATTAATAAACTTATTGATTCACTTTTCACATTTGAGATGGTAGAAATTAAAAGGGAAAAGAGAGACTACATTTAGAGTTGCCCAAGAATTTGAACCTGAGACAAGAAAGATATCGAAGGAGGATGAAGCATTTATTTCAAGTATATTCAAGAGAGGCACTGATAAATACAAAGGTAAGTTACCTCTTAAGTGCTTTAATTGAGGAAGGATTGGACATTTTGCTAATGACTACAAATATAAGGATTATTATAGTGATTTAGAAGATGATGACAAAAAATACAATCAAAAGAAAGGTGATTTCAGGAAAAAGATAAATTATAAGGACATGAGTAATAAGAGTTTATGTTTGATGAAGGAACACTCCTCTAAAGATGAGAATAATAACAAAATTATTAAGGATTATCTACTCTTGTCTATTTCACAAAAGAAAGAGGTGAATATTGAGGAGACTACATTACATGACAAAGTTGTTGCTTGTGCATGGATTATAGATTGTGTATGTTCAAATCATATGGCAGGTGACAAAAAAAGATTCATTAAGTTGGAAAATCAAGATGGAGGAGGAATCAAATTTGCAAGAGAATAATGTGCTCAGGTCAAAGGCATTGGAACCATTTCAATTGATAGTAAGCATAATAGTTATGATTTTTACTATGTTGAAGGCTTGAAACATAATCTACTAAGTATTAGTAAAATATGTGAGAAAGGTTATGAAGTGTTGTTCAATAATGATGGGTGTGTCATTAGGAGAAAAAAGACTTGTAAACTAGTTGTAGAAGGTTTTAGGATTGCTGGGAACATATATTATATTAAAGACAAAAATGAGAACCTATTTTTTATAACCCAATGTAATGAAAGTTAGTAATGGCACAAAAGATTAGGACATGTGAACTTTTATAACATAATCAAAATTAGCAAGATTGAATTTGTTAGAGATTTTCCAAAAACTATCAAACCCGTTAATATTGTTTGTAGAGAATGTCAAATGGGAAAGAAGATAAGGAGGATTTTTAAAAATAAGGAATATTCATCTAGAAAACCTTTTTATTTGATCCACACTAGTCTATGTGGACTAACAAGGAAAAACGGTGCCAATGGAGAAAGGTACTCTATGTTCTTAATTGATGATTACTATAGAATGACTTGGGTTACTTTTCTTGTAGAGAAACATGAAGCATTTAAAAAATTTGAATTTTTTAAATCAATGGTATAAAATCAATTAGATTATAATATTAAATGATTAAGATCTGATAGAGGTGGAGAATATATCTCAGAGGATTTAATGATTTCTATGAAAAGAATGGAATAAGAAGACAATTTTTTTCTCTATGAACTCTAATAGAGTGGTTCAAAGGGAGACATCATTGTTGCTGAATTGGCTAGGACTATGCTAAAGGATGGTAATTTGACTTATGTATATTGGAAGGATTTTGTGTATTATGGTATATCTTCTTAAGACGGTTCAGATCAGTACAAATAATTCACAGACACCTTATGAACTATGGTATGGAAGATCACCTACTATGAGATACTTCAATACCTTCAAAAGAAAGTGATACATTAGAAAAGATGAAGATGGATTGGGAAAATTTAATACAAGATAAGATGAAGGAATTTTCTTGGGCTATCCAACATACATCAAATCATGAACAACAAGGTTTGGGTCGAGCCCAGGCATGTGTGCATATGACCATGCAAAATTGGTGGTGGCTTCTTGGAGAAGCGTAGTGAGAGCCATTTCTTCACCCTCGGTTAGAGATGCTGTGATGTAGGTGATTCTTGGGCATTCTTTTGTGCCTAAGTTAACTGGTTTGGTTTCCTCGATGAGAGTGGATGATTGTTCTAGCCGGTAGTTCTGGATGGGGGAAGAGGCAAGTCTTCATATTCTAGCACCTCAAAGAGGTTTTCACTAGAGGATACACCCTTTATTTTTACTATTTTGGAATCAGTATGTGCTCTAGAGGGGTTTTCACATAAGGATTCTTTATTTTCTTTTTGATTTTTTATTTTTTGGCTGGAGACTTCCTCTTCCTCAAAATATCCCTTGGGATTAAGCTGATAGACTTCTGTTGATTCCTACCCCCAATCTGACTGTTGATCTATGGAACCCATGAATTTTAGGAGTGCTTCCTCACTTCAAAACTCATCAATATGTGCTACACTTGGTTGATCCCAGTCTATGAGGTTAGGGTGGAGGAGTGGGAGGTCAATGAGGTTGATGGCGAGTTGGTGGAGGACATAATTTCCTAGGAAAGTTTCATCATCGAAAATATTGTCATAGGCTCATTTTTCTTCCTCTTCTAGAATGTCTTCGACTTCCACGAGTTCATCTTGGATGTTCAAGAGGGTCACGTTAGGCGAATTAATGCCCCCAATCATGGTATTAGGTCCTCATATGTGTAGGTGAGGGGTATTAAAACCAAGCCCTTGATGCTGTGGATTTTTGGATGCTTCCATGGGATCTTTTGTTCCAGCCTCAGTGGATGCAAGAACACCACCTTGATAATTCCATTGCTTGGTGGTCAACTTGTGTGATATGGGTTACTTGTCTTTGAAGTATCCAAGGAGCTTGATGTCGGGAGGTGGGGCGTCCATGTACAACCACTTGTTGATGTCGGGTTCTGGCTATTGGTCATTCAAAATTCCATTGGAGATGAAGGAAGATGAACCCATATTTTTTATATTGGGACCTTCCTGACGGGTCTTAGTTTGATGACATGGATATCCTTGAGTGTGTGGGTCTAAAGGGAGAGCCCCTAATAAAAAAGCATCAGTGAGGCTATATTCACCGCATCCCCTATTATTGATCTTGATGGAGGAGAGGGTGGAGGCTAAGATCATTTCTGGATTGCAGTGGGATCGGGATGAACTAGCGATGGATGTGTCGATGTTGATTGCAGGACAATGAGTGTAGTGGGGGAAGGATGCTTCTATTGCACGATAGTATGTGAAGGGTTGGGGGTCCACATGGATAGTGATTTCAGTTCCATGATATGGGAATTTGATGCAGTGATGATAGGTAGAAGTGACAACTTTAATGGAGCGGATCCATGGGTGGCCAAGGATAATGTTGTACAAGAGGTCAAGATCAACAACATGGCACATGGTTTCTTGTACTGCATGACTATCTTTATGGGTAGAAAAATGGTACCTTCAGAGGTATGCTCCAGATTGTCATAGGCCTTTATGGTGATTACCTCATGAGAGTTGTTTACTTCTGTAAAACCAACCTACTGGATGAACTTCATTGTACAAAGATTTAGAGTCGAACCATTATCTATTATGATCTGTTTGATGGCAAAGCCATTAACCATGATGACAATGTGGAGTGGGAGATTGTGGTCTAGTTCAATTGGTGAAATATCAGAGACTTTGAAAGAGAGGGTGGAGGATGTGGATAGGTATCCCACAAGGTTCTTGAATTGAATGGTGTTAATGTCTGTAGGGACATGAGCCTCTTTGAGGGCATTATTAAGGACTTCCTGATGAAGGGGTGATGTGCGAAGGAGTTTGAGGATGGAGATTTGGGTGGGTGTGTTCCCAAGGTGTTCTAGGAGTTTGTTTTGCATGCTAGGGATGGCCGTGGGATTGGCATTGGTAATAGATATCCAGCCTCTGTGGGTGGTAACGATGCATTGACTATCAACACCTTTGACATGGATCATGTTCACGGTTGGTTTGACATGGGAGATGCAACTAATTTTTTTTTTGTAATTGATGTAAGATGTGGTATAGTCTTTTGCATCAGTGTGGTCACCTTGTTTTCCCTTTCCTTGGTTTTGGGGAGGGTTAGCATTGGTTTGGTTCTTACTTGCATTGTGTTGAGGAAACATATTTTGATAGATTTGTAGGTTGGAGTTTGGCAATGTCTGGGAAGGGGTGTCAACTATGATTTAATTTTTGTTAATGAGGTCTTGGAAATATTGTTTGAGCTTCATGCACTTCATGGTGAAATGTCTCTTAACATGGTGATAGTCACAATACTCAATATCCTTGTACTAGGCAGGCTTAGGGGTTGACTCATCAAATGGCTGGGTTTGCGGGTACAATATCAAGTTAGCATTGGCCATGTGGTGAAAGATGGCATCCAAAGGTTCTCAAAGTGGAGTGAATGTCCATTTCTGATTATTTTGGACGCGTGCCTTGTTTTGGCCTTGGGTGATAGATATGGCATTGGTTTGATTGGTGGGTGGTGGGCAAGGCAGTTGTTGATAGGAAGGCTTTGGTTGCTGGTATGCGGGTTCTTGTTGTTGGTATGTTGGGAGAGGGGGATGGGGACCATCTATAACAACTTGGACATGTTTAGTATTTGTGGTGTCATCTGTGACCACATTCTTGTTCTTGTTTCAGTAGCAAGATCGACCGTTGTTGGGTATATTTGGCGAGCTCTCCTTGTAGTGTTTGATGGCACCATCATCCAAAAGACTGCATTCAATGTCCATTCCTTTCCCTTTATGTCTTGATAGGTCTGTATGAAATTCATTCACATGAAGTGGGGTAACTTCAGATGAAAATTTTTGATGAAGATCTTGGTGAGGTGTTTTTCTGGCAATTGATATGACAATCTCATGGTGAGGTTTTGCCATCTTTGTAGATAGTCAACCAAAGTTTTTCCTCCCTTTTGTTTGGCATTGCATAAGTCTAGCAACGAGAGATCATTCTTGACATTATGCATGTACTAGGCCACAAATTTTTCTGTGAGTTTAGTGAATGTGGAGATAGAGTCATATGGTATTTTGTAGAACCACTCGATGGTAGTCCCTCACAGAATTTTGGGGAGGAGGCACATGAAAAATTTATCGTTGTATGCCACTTCTTGGCATGCCATGAAAAAATCCTTGACATGACTAACGAGATCTCCCTTCCCCCAATATTTTTCAAATTTATGCATTTTGAAATGCCTGGGGAAGGGGATTGTCATGATGGATCTATCAAAAGAATATGGACAAACCTCTTTGAACTTAAATGCTTTTCTCTCACTACCAGCCTTGAGTTCCTTGAGAGTATTCTTCATCTCTTCCCATTTTGTGTTGACCGGTGTTGGAGTGGGTACTCCCATTGGAAATGGGTCGGATGGTGCTGGGGAGTACGGGGGGATGTGCTGAGGATATTGCAAGACAAGGTAGGGGGACTATCCCGCTGCATAGATGGTTTGGAATGGATTTTGGATGGCTTGTTGGGTGATGTATTGCTACTGTAATGCGGAGGCATGTTGTTGCATAGGGTATGGTGTAGCTTTCTATGGAGAAGTTTGGTAGAACTATTTTTGTTGGGATTGGTTTTAGGTGTGTCTGATATATGAGGGTTGCATACTCGCATTGCTAAGAGGGGGAATAGTGGCCTGGGTATGTACTATGGGTGGTTGCATGAAGAAATTAGTGGGATGGGAAGAGCTAAGTTGTTGTGAGGGTAGAGGTATGGCTTGATGAGCGGCGGGTGCCATAGATAGGTAGTTGGTGAAGGTGGGGAAAGATGCACTGAAAGGAGGTGGTGGTGGTTGTTGTACCATTTGAGGAGAGGTTCATTGTTGATAGGCAGGTTAGGATAGGTGTGATTTTGTGGGTATGCCTAAGGCATTCATTTATGCTTGGTTGAGGCTCCAAGTGGTGCTGGCCCTTACTGTTGGTTGTGATGAAGAGGTTGCTACGCACATGGGAGAAAAATTGGGATTTTGCAATGCACACGGAGGATTTTGGGATTCTATGAATGGCATTCCTATTGTGAAGGAGATTTTTTGGGCTTGTGTACTTGCAACAAAGGGTGGTGGAGGGAATTGTGTGGGGATTGGTTTTGTGATGGACGTTGATGCAGGAGCCTGACTCATGATCGGTGGAGGTACAGTCTATGTAGCAGCGTGAATGGGGGGTGATGATGGTGCTTGCGCAGAATCTTGCAATTGTGTGGTCATTTGTGAAGTGGTAGGTGGATGTGGTGCACCCATGATGGGAAATGGGATGGATTATAGGGTTGTTTGAACTATGGGGATTGCTAAACTAGGTTGCAAGAGATGAGGAATGGGTGAAGCTATATGGGACATTTGCATAGTGGGATCATGGATTTGTTGGATGGCAGTGAGATAGATGTTGGTGGGGATATAGATAGGTTTTGTGGGATCAAAAGGGCATAAATGTGGTGGAATGGGAGTACCCTCCTATGCGTAATTTTCTAAAAAGGAAAGACATTTTTGTGTTATAATTACACTTACCATTTGCACGTGTCCTGGATGGCACATGAATGCTTCCATGGGATCTGTGGTAGGTGTTTCAGTGGGGTCTTCCCACACATTTTGAACCAATTGTCGTTGAGGATCATACATTACCATAGTGCCAGTAGGGTCATTTGGGTCTGCTGAACTAGTGGCTTAGTTGGGGTCCATTCCTTTTCTCTTCTTTGATCATGCCTCAATATGCATGAAATACAAAGTCCTAGGATGGGGGAGGATGAAGACGTGTCAGGGGGATGATTGGGATGAGGTTCTTATACTTAAATGAGGTTGGGGATAACCTAGATGCAAGATTTGATATGCCTATATGAGAGAGGATTTTAGCTGATGTGCAAGGAGATGGGTGGATAAATGTCAAAATTGTTAGGATTAGGTAATACTAAGAGGGGGGTGAATCATTATTACATAAATTTGATTTCAACTTTAAATAATTATAAACAATCCAAAGTAATGTAGAAATGAAAAGAACATATAAGCATAACACATTACTCATGACACCATGATTTGTTCTCGATGAAACCCTGGCCAAGGGAAAACCCCGGTGGGGATGGTACCCACAAATATGCACTAAAATATAATATCCCTATTAGGAGATCTAGCCATGTTAGGAGCTGATTGTTACATAGTACATTTCCTTATTAGAGGAATACAAAACCCTGTTAGGGGTATACAAAACACCTAGTTAAAGGTGGTGAGCACACTTTCTCTTACAATTAAAACTGTCTCAAAAGAGTTCTCCAAAATGTGAACAATACAAGCACTTATCTTTCTTAGATAGTTCCAGTTATAACTCGGCCTCTTATTGATCTCGCATATGAACTTTGCTTTCAGATTCTCAATCTTTCTTCATCATCATAACATAACCATGCTTTTCTTTCACAAAATCATTCTATACTTATACAAAATCAGCCTTCAAGTCAGTTTCACAAATACCATATAAAACATAATAATAACTTATGAAAATGATAATTATGGAGTTGGTGATCTTATATTACCAAAGAGATGGTAATATACTCCATTCACCTATCTTAGCATGTTACCATATCTATTATGCTCTCCTTGATCTTCGTAATTGCTCATATACCATGTTATATTGTTTTACTGTCTTTGCACACCTTCCGAACACTATATCTCATAGATCTAGTCACCAAAACTCATGCACTCTTAGTTGAAGCATGTATACATCCCAAAATACCTTCAGTTAACTTCGCAAGCCTTAATACCTTGTATATATTCATCGTTGACCAAAATCATAGCATTGTACCCTGTTATTCTGATTCTAGACTTAGTCACTTTCATGACTGTGACTCTAGTGGAAATCTTCACAACATGCGATCACTCCAATCATAAGTGTTTCCATAAATGAAAACCCTCAAGTGCTCCCTAGTGCCCAAAACATCAATTGCCAACAATCTCTCCCTTTGGCATTGATGGCAACACTTAGAAAAATAACTAAGTGTCACAATACAACTCTCTTCTTTTCTTTAAATTCTCTTTTCTACTTTTTTTTGTTTCTTTTCTACATCTTTTCTTTACTATTTTCTTCTCTTCATTTTACTTTCTCATATTTCTTTCTCTTCCTCATTTTTCCTTGTCTTCCTCTCCCTTTGACATCAATGGAAAAGGTACATACAAAATTGCAAAACTTAAGCACAAAATATTTAGTGCTTACTCACCAGATTTAAGACATCTTGGAAAGAGTTTTCCAAGGTCTTTACTTCCTTAGCCCATGAATTTATTAGAAGCTCACTAACATGGCTTAATCCATTCAATGCATATGATGTTGTCTTGATTTCCTGAAGCTCTATAAGTGTAGACAGAGTCATTGAGCCTTCAACCTTTACCATCTCCAAAAGATGTGACTCAAGCATTGTGAGCTTAGGGTTTAGTAGGATTCTCAATAAACCAAATCTATCGATGACTCTCCATTTCTCTATTTCCAGTACCCCTATCTTATCCAATAGCCTGGATGTCTCTTTGTTTATTTCTCCCACATTTTTTGAAGATGAGTCACAACTATCCATAAAACTTTCAAGGATAGCCCTATCCTTGGCTATGATCTCCTCAATGTTCTTTATGTGTCTGAAAGGACTTATGGAATAGCTATATATTTTCTTTCCTTGTGCTATACAGCTCTTGGCCTTAAGAGTAGTAGCCTTGAGAATATTTAAGTCCCATAAAATGGACTTACAGACTTCTCTCAGCTTCTTTACTAAAAAGTTCTTCTTAGCCTTTTCCTCTGCAGTTTTTAGCAATGAATCAAAATTATTATCAAAGCTATCCAACACTGTACCAAGGTGCTTGACTTCATCCTTTTCTTTGAAGATAACCGGTGAGGGGAGTAGCTTGTTCACTATTTCTACAGCCCTAACCATTACCTTAGCTCTTTTGTCACCTTTCTGAACTGATCTTTCCTTAGCTTTAGAAAAATCCATAAATGATAGTCTCATCAGCTCATCCTCATCCATGTTGTTCATATTAGAACTTACTGTTTTGTCCATACTTCCCAAAAATAAGGATTTGTTCAGACTAACCTCAACAACATTTTTTGTTTTGACCTATTCTACCTTCTTCAGTTGAATTTCTTCCTCCTATACTTTTTCTTCTTGTTTCTATTCTGGTTTCTCTTTCTCTATCTACTCCTGATCTCTAACCTCCATCACACTATTCACATTATCCAAAAATAGATCATTAATATCCTAGGAAGTGTCAAGGGTCATAGGCACAGCAGTGACAAAGAAATATGGCTGCATGCTATCTTGAACACTTTCATCCACTGCCTTGGAACTTTCTCCTAAACCCAAAGATATAGGCTTAGAAGCCTTGGGAGGTGAGGCCTTCTTCAACATATCATACTTTAGAACTTGGTCTAATGCCTTTTGGGTGTCCTCAATCACCTCATCATATTTCCTATCCATAATTTTAAGTAGTCTGGCCCTTGTCCTCAATAGGGGTTTTAGTGCATTTATTATTATTTCTCTTTCCTGTATAGATACAACCGGTAGCATATCTTCAATTGTCTTGCTCCTTATATTCTCATCCTCCAAATGTGCTAACTATTTCTTGATTTCTATTTTGTTGTATAGGTATTTGGGAATGCTTCCTTCAATCTCTAACAAGTTCTTAAAAACAAGCAGACGCTTAATGCTAGTATCTCCAATGACTGCTTGGTCTTTAAAGTCATATCTCTCATAGTATCTATTTATTGTTAATAAATTTCCATCTTTGATTACTCTTTTCTATAGTGATTTAAGGTCTGGTTTCCATAAGGTTTTTGGATTCTCAACTGCCTTTTCTTCCTTCTTCTTCCTTTTCACTTATGTCTCTTTTTCCTTAGGACTGTCCTACTTACCTGTCCTTGTGGATCTCCTGGGAATAACTATAGGCACAACATATTGTGTTTCTTCCTCTTGAGAGGCTGACAAATCAACATTATCAATAGTAGGAGCTACTATCTTTTCTATCTCTAAAGGAATAGGTGCATCGGTGGCAATGCTAGAAGATGCCTCCATCTTATTTCTTATATCTATCAACTGCCTTTTTGTGATTCCCACCTTCGCACTGATATCTTCAACAATCTTGCTTACTTTCCTTTTCCTTGTTACCTTCTCTTTCTCTTCTCTGACTTTCCCATACTTCTCCCTTTATGTTCCCCATCTTTCTTGGGTAGGGTCTTTTTCTACTGCCAATACATGCTCCACTTGCATAGTTAGGATTTTAGCACTTACCTCATATCCCATAGGATAGCACCACTTCGTTCTTGGCTCAACTACCTCAAAGAAGACACAATCAGTTTCAACCATGAAACATATAGTGTCTTCATATTTTTCCACTAAATTCTTAGGTATTTTGTACCTCTCTTTCATCTGCCTCTATAGTATCTTAATCATGCCAAATAATTCTCCATATACCCAGTCCTTCTTCTATCTTCTATAGTTCTCTAAAATCTGAAGTCCAGTGGGTTCATTATCTTTCCATGCTCTAGGATGCATGCTAGGAAACTTGTGAATGACATGAATGTACATATGAATTAGCAATGATCCAAACCTAAATGCCTTAGATTTGTCCTTCTTTATAGCCTTCACATTATCAATAAAATGTTGAGCTAGGATTTCACAGAGATTATACTTATTTTTTTCCTTCACCATTCTGTATGCCATCATGATAACCCCAACAAATACAGAATTAGGTCTGCTACTATAAAACAACTTGTATCCTAGCAAAATTGCTACCAATCTGACATCTTGCAGATAAATATCATTAACTGTCATTGCCCTCTTATCCTACTTTGAATGTGTTAGGTTTTCTGCCAGATTCCTTAGGTTCTTTTCTAGTATAGGTAGGGCTCCTTCATTATCAAGGCCTATGATCTCATGTATCAACTGTGCACATATTTTCATAGGTCATTCACCAATTCACAAAAAATGGTCATGAACTATGCTAAGAATGATCTTAAACCATTCAACTTCTGTGAAATCTATGAGTAGGGTTAACTTAAGGATTGATTGATCTTTTAGGTTCTTGAATTCCTCTACCATGGATCCATCAACTTCTACCATACTATCCAATTCACTATAGATGTTAACCTCACCAATGATTTCATACTTGCAATGTATGTATGCCCTAATGTCTTCTGCGTGCAACACACCTACGGGGGATTGTGAAAATGCTCCTTCCGGATCATCCTCATAGGATTTGAATGGATGCCTCTTGAACTTATACCTAGGTCTATATACAACATCATAAACTATTGGTGCATCCATGACTTCTCTAAGAGATTAGGTCTAAATACCTTAAACACGCCTGAATTCGATGCTTTGCTTCACACAATCACATAATCACTCTGCCAGATGACTAATAATCTTCTCTACTCTGTTCTCCTTAAGCGCTGATCAACAAATGGTGTGGATTTGAGGTCTTTTAATTCCTTTTATCCATTTCAAGTTGAGTATGTGTATTAAACATGGGTAGCTCAATTTCGCATGTCGTCTAGTCGATACAAAACTTGCGAACATAGAAGATGAATCTCCAAGTGATGTGCTCTCATCCATAGACTTCTTAGTGTGTGCACACATCATTCCTAAGCTCGCATGAGCTTACTCCACATATACAGGGCTGGATATTTTCTGTTTACTACATCCAATGCTCCCCATAAGGCCATGTGGCCTTCTAGGTCAATGCCATAAAGAACTCATCACGCGAAGACACAGTATCATCAACTGTCTCTCCCTGAACCACTTCTTTGTTTAAAACTTTCACTTTCCATATCTGATCATCCTCCTTTCTCTCTAATTTTTTGAAATGATTCCCAAATTCATCCATGTACTTATTAAGACTCTTACCACTATCACCAACATTTTTCCTTATAACCACAGGAGGTGGTCCTCTTAGTTCACTAGATCTTCTTGGTCCTCTTATGTTGTCTTCTCCATTATATCTGCAAAAATTTGCAATGTGACCTAGATTGTTACATTTGTAACAAGTAGGTGGTCTCCTTCTATCTTGATTAGTTTGCAACTTACAATACCTTGTTGTATGTCCAAAGTTATTACATTTTTGGCATGTAATCTTGACTGCTGATTCTTCTCTGACATTGTCTTGCTTATACCTAGACTAATCGGGTTTTCTACAATCTTCTTTCTTGTGTCCATATTCATAGAAATTAAAATAGTAACTGTTAAAGGTATTAGAGTTACCTTTACTTATGCAATCTCTTTTCATGTGTCCAACTTTGTTGCATCTAAAACATCTACCTCTGAAAGGTCTGAACTGTTCTTCAGGTTCTTCATGAGTAGGTCTCTCTCATCAGGAGTAGGTCTTTCTTCAGTCTTTGCTTCATTTGATTCTTCTTGAGTTTTTGAACTTTTTGCTTCATTGAATCCAACTCCAGTCATATCTCCTTTGGGATTTTGTCTTGCTCTTTGTTCATTAATTTTGTCACTATTCATGTGCAACTTCTCAATGTGTAATTTGGCTTGAGTGAGTTCACCTTTAATGATCTGATTATATTTTTCCAAAACCTAATATTTATCTTTGTATTGGTCAAGTTCAGTCTTCATTTGACTTATCTACATATTAGATTATTTTAGTGACTCTTCAACTTTGTTTCTTTCATCCTTTTCATGCTGAATTTATTTAATCATCAAAAGATTGATTTGTTCTTTTTCTTGCTCTAGCTTCTTCACTTTGTCTGATGTATCACTGTCTAAATCTTGTTTGATGTTCTCCATAAGGTCTTGTCTCTGGACTTTTGCAATCTCAAGCTATTCTCTTAGTTTCCTGATGAAACCATCTTCTCTTCTTAATTTGAATTTTAATTCGCCATTCTCAACCTTCATTTTATCCGGATCTTCAAGTGTAGCTTCAAAGTTCTCTCGCAAATATCCTGAATCCATTCTGATCTCCCTTAAGCTATTAGGCTTTCTCTCCAAGGGCCAATAGCTCTGATACCAATTGTTAGGATTAGGTAATACTAAGAGGGGGGGTGAATCAGTATTACAGAACATTGATTTCAAATTTAAATAATTATAAACAATCTAAAGTAATGCAGAAATGAAAAGAACATATAAGCATAACACATTACTCATGACACCATGATTTTTTCTCGAGGAAACCTTGGCCAAGGGAAAACCCCAATGGGGATGGTGTAATACCCCAAAAATGGGCTATAAGTTCATTAATCTCCTACATCGACAATTCAAACGAAATCGACTTCAAAGTCCTAATCTAAGGCACATCTAACATCATCGAATCATAATTGATTATCTTAAATTCTGCATCGGGGAATATTCCTAGTAATATTCCTAATTATCTTAATTATCTTTAATTTAATGATTATTTGGCGATAAATCACATTTATCCTAAGTTTGATTAATTGAATATTTTCATATTTAATTAATTAGATTTAATATTTGCCACTTAATTGTGTAATTAAATTTAATTCTATCTATTATTAATTGTATTATTTAATTTTGACAATAACTCAAAATTCCTATGAATAATTAATTAAATTCTTATTTAATTAATTAAAGCATGTTGTCATTATTTAATAATATAATTTTTAATAAAAGTTTGATTAAATAATTGATTAACCCATAAATCAATTGTTTTATTTTTAAAAGCAGTTAAGTTGGAAATAAATCACTTTATTATTAAATTAATTCATAAATAAAACATGCACAATCATAAAAGCAGACAACTATCAATTATCAATTAAAGCTAAACTCTATTTTGAGTTAAAACTTAGCTTTTGCATGTTTTTGTGAGTTAATTATCTTTTATTTAAAAATAACTCAAAAATCAAGTTGAGTTATTTGAGTGATTTATGGCTTTTTCCCATGCACCTCCAAAGCCTTGGATTTCTATAAATTAAGGCTTTAGCTCTTCACAAATCATCTCATATTTCGCACAATCACGCTGGAGAATTAGAATTGAAGAATCAAAGCTCTTGCGAATCGACATCTTTGTGAGATCAATCTTATTTTTGCATTCATATTTCATATCATTATTAGATTAGCATAGCATATCAGTTTTCAATAGCATTCATATCATATCAATTTATCATTCTTATTGCATCATAAAATATCAAAAATATAGATTAATTGCATTTATTTCATATCTAGAAATTGCATTCAAATCCTTCGTTTAGGTGTTGTCTAGGTCACTGATCTCGATTACAATCTGAGAACATTAATCTCGCACCTATTAGAAGGCAGTAAATCGCTTGGTTAGATAGCTTTCAATTTTGCACGATTTTGATTATCACTAACCTCTAATGTTTTACTGAGTGTTGTGTCTACAGATCAAGTACAATTTTCACACACACAGATGGTACCCACAAATATGCACTAAAATATAATATCCCTGTTAGGAGATCTAGCCTTGTTAGGAGCTTATTGTTACATAGTACATTTCTTTGTTAGAGGAATACAAAACCCTATTAGGGGTATACAAAACAACTAGTTAAGCTGGTGAGAAAACTTGCTCTTACAATCAAAACTGTCTCAAAAGAGTTCTTCAAAATGTGAACAATACAAGCACTTATCTTGCTTAGATAGTTCCAGTTATAACTTGGCCTCTTACTAATCTCACATCTAATCTCTGCTCTCAGATTCTCAATCTTTCTTCATCATCATAACATAACCATGCTTCACTTTCACAAAAGCATTCTATACTTATACAAAATCATCCTTCAAGTAGGCTTCACAAATACCATATAAAACATAATAATAACTTATGCAAATGATAATTATGGAGTTGGTGATCTTATATTACCAAAGAGTCAGAAATATACTCCATTCACATGTCTTAGCATGTTACCATATCCATTATGCTCTCCTTGATCTTCACAACTGTTCATATACCTTGTTATATTGTTTTACTATCTTCGCACACCTTCTGAACACTGTATCTCACAGATATAGTCACCAAAACTCATGCGCTCTTAATTGAAGCATGTAAACATCCCCAAATACCTTTAGCTAACTTTGCAAGCCTTAATACCTTGTATATCTTCATCACTGACCAAAACCATAGCACTGTACTCTAGTGGCAATCTTCACAACATGCGATCACTCCAATCATAAGTGTTTCCATAAATGGCAACCCTCAAGTGATCCCTAATACCCAAAACATCACTTGCCAATAGAAATGAGCTACCTTTCCTGATGTGGGATCAAAATATGAAGGATTGTCGTCCTCAAATAGACTTATGATCTTTGGATGACGGGATCCTTACTAGTGTGAGCCAATCTCTGGATCAAGATAATGAGTTCCACAAGATTAAGTACTAGCTACCCTAGATAGTGCTTAGTCAAATGGGTGAAGCTAAGATTTTTTATTCTTTGGATAAGGTTTGAGCAACTCAAAAAGAGTTCTTGGATGGGATGTGGATTTAGGATGTTGATTTGGGATTTAGATAGAGGATGATGCTTACTGACTCTTAAGCTTTCTAGGGGGATGACATAAATGTACCAAGGAGATGATCTACGATGAAGGGATATCAAGATAGTTTCACAAATTCTGAGGAGGGATGGGATTATGCCCTCTAGTCTTCACTTTCAAGTCTGAAAAATCTATGGTTTACTTGGAAGTGCATGGCAAACTGCTTGATTCTCGCATTTTAACCCATGTTATCTAGTTTCTCTTAGTACTTTTCTTCCTTTAGGGTTGCAGTGATAATGGGTTGGTGATCTTTGAGCTTCCTTTCCGCAATCTTTTCTTGATATACGCATGGTGTTGGTAATTTGGCTTTCTTGTGTTTCACTGAATCGGTCATAGGTCCAAAATATCTTCAATCTCCGGATGCTAGAAAATGTCAAGCTAGGAAGTAACTACAGTAAGTGTACCTTGGCTTGGTTTTGAAACATTTTGGATTATTTTGGAAGGATTGACAAATAGTCCCACAAGAGACAAAAAAATCTTGTGGGGGAAGAGACAAATGATCTTTTTGGCAAAGAACTTGTACCCTCAATTTTGTGTATGTTTGAACAAGTGTTTTCATTGTGTCTAGCAACTTCGAGAACACACATAAGCAATTTCTACCTAAAAGATAGGCTAGTATCAAAACCTTTTCCCACAACTTGGTATCCCAAAAAGGAATACATATGGTGAGTAATCTTCAGGTGATCCAGGAAACCAATTGGATCTGTCCATGCACAAAGATTCTGATACCTTTGGGAGTAGATCGAGTAGGCTTCTGATTAATGGCTTTTAGTAAGATCTGTGGTGTCCCCCCAATCACTTTGTATGCTCATGACTCACTTAAGAGCATAGTTGACCATGCCAAAATCATAGGGATATTCACCTACCTCATGCTACCGTCAACATGCCTCGCTTGAGCTTGAGGGGATAAGGCGAGAGTTTTCTCAACACCTTGTTTATATACCGATCGCAGAATTACCTGTTTGAGGTCATTCTCTAAAGAGGAAGCGCTTCTCTCGAGATAGGCCTCGCTAGAAGTGAAGTCAATTGGACTTGATCTTTCTCTTCACCCAAGTTCCATGAAGGTGAGGGGAGAGGATACGAATACAAGTGAATTTCTTTCACGTCACTTACTTTACCAAGGTTTGAAGAAATTAAAAATCTTTAAGGAAGTTTTGAAAAACACTCCTTCAAACACACCAAGATGTCTTCATTCCAAATTGAACCTAGATTAGATTAAGTGTTTTCTATCCTAGAACATCAAACACTTGTTTTTAGCATACAAAGTTCTTTGGAAAGAAAATGAAAATGCTTGAAAATAAAGCTTGATTTTTGCAAAACAATAAGTGTTACTTCCCTTTAGGCATTTGATATTTGTTTGATCAATTTTAAACACCAAAGTGAAGTGTTCATTGCATTGGTTCTTTAGCACTTAGGCATACAAGATTAATTTTTTATTCATTTTTAAGCACCAAAGTGAAGTGTGAAGTTGGATTGTCAATTTTATCCTTTGTTTGTTTTAAGCCCGAATTGAAAAATGAAGTGCTGTATATGCATTCACTGTCCTTTTTAGTGCACCAAAAGAAAGTGTATAAATTCTATTTTAAACAATTAATTCACGTTCCCGCCGATCCTACCTGCAATCCCGCAAACTAGAAAATCATGATCTCACGAAACGTACACATGATCCCACAGGTTTGTCAGAGGAAATAAAAATTGAACAAGGTGCTGGAAATAGACAAAATTTAATGTGATACCTGTGGTCGTGATCCCGCAGGATCAACTTGCATTCTTGTAGAGTGTTGACAGGTATGCAAACATGAATTTTGAGGATTACAAATAATGTATGGCTTAAAAAGATTTTTACAAATGCGATCCTGTAGGGTCTACCCGCTTTCCTGTGTTACAGGTTTGCGGTCTAACAAACTGTGGTAGGAAATGACTGGTGAAGTTTTCAGACAAAGAGAAAGAATTTAAGATAGAAGAGAAATTGTTTTGCGGGAATGAAATCCCACTGACCGTACTCGCAATCCTGTGAGCCTATGTTTTTGTTGCTGTGTAAAATCTAAGAGCATGAATGCCATTTCTTTCCTCCCAAACTTGCAAAACACTAAAAAACCTTGCCAAAAACACTCAAACAACAAAAAAACATTAGTTTTTGGTCAGTTTTGCAAAGCACAATAGATGAAAAGAATGGAGAAATGACCCTAGAAGTGGGTCCTACTGGGCATGCCAAAATGTATCACCTAAAATGTAGTGTTAAGGAATACTAAACTAAGTAAAGCATTCAACAAAACAAAGATGATATACACTTAGATTAGAATAAAAGAAAGCAATAACAACAAGATTGCAAACCAAAAGTAAGAACTCCAAAAAGCCCTCTTGATCTTTAGATATAGTCCAAAGATTTGAATGTGTGCTCAAAGGATGATGCTCAAGCTTCAAAGGGTGTGATTTTGGAATGATTTTGGCATTATGAGGGTATGGTTTATATTTTTGCTCTTCAAAATGGCATGATCACAATGTTTGGAAGGTGGATGAAAATGAAGGAGATGGGGGTTAAATTTATAGGCAAGAGAAGGAGTGAATGGACAGACAAGATACAAACCTGAGGAAGGGTCAATATGCATTTGAGAGAGAGCACATGGATTTTGATTTCTCAAATGCACCTCCTTGTGACAAATGTCACAATGGGAGAGGTTGGAAGGAATGGGGGAATGTGACCATTTTGGGAGATGTGAGAGGGGAAAAATGTGTAAGAGGAAGGTGGAGTATGTAAGAAATGTGTAAGAGCATTTAAGGTTGACATGAGGTGAGAGAATTGGGGGATGTGACATGGGAGTTGACTTGGGTTGGGTTAGGATTTCTTAATCCATGGATTATGATTGTGCAAATGCTTAGGAAGTGATTAGGTTTGGATTAGGATACAAGTGGGAAGGTTAGGAGGATGTGATGGGAGGAGAGAGAATGAGTGGAGGGTTGGATTAGCTAATCATAGGTCATTAGCTAATTAAGGGTGATTAGTATGTGTGAATGAGTTTAGTTGATTATGAACTCCATGTTAGGATTTTGGGATGGGTTTGGTTAAGGGTTAAGGTTTAGGAGCCATGTGCTCAAATTGGATTAAATACTTTATTTAATTCCAAGTGGGGGGAAAATGGGGGTTTGTGAATTAATTTAAATAGATAAATGTATCTATTTAAATTAATAGAGGAATGAGGATTTAATTAATCATCAGACTATGGGTTTGTCATTTAAATAATTAATTGGGCTATAGTTAATTAATTAAATCAATTAACTAGGGGATGACATAAAATAACTAAATAATAATTAATTTAAATAGATAAATGTATCTATTTAAATTAATAGAGGAATGGGGATTTAATTAATCACTAGACTATGGGTTTTTCATTTAGATAATTAATTGGGCTATAGTTAATTAATTAAATCAATTAACTAGGGGATGACATAAATTAACTAAATAATAATATTTAATTAATAGAATGTCTTAGGAGAAAACTAAATAAGATTACTTAAATTGTGTAATCAGATTTAGGTGTCTACAGAAAGCTTAAAACCTTCTATTTGATCTATATACACTTCTTCTTCTATTTCTCCATTCAAAAAGGTTTATTTCACATTCATTCGATATACCTTGAAATTCTTGTAAGAAACAAATCAAGAAACATCCTTATAGCTTCCATCCTAGCCACCAGAGAAAATGTTTTTTCAAAATCAATCCCTTCAACTTGTGAATATCCTTTACGTACTAGTCTAGCCTTGTTTCTTATAAATTTTCCTTCTTCATTTATCTTGTTTCTAAACACCCATTTGGTTCCTATCACATTCTTGTCCACCTGTCTAGGTACAAGTTCCCAAGTTTTGTTTTTTCTATTTGATGCAACTCATCTTCCATTGCTTTAATCTAGCTTTCCTCGTTTCTTTCTTCTCCATAGTTCTTGGGTTCAGTTATTGATAGAAAAAAGCTATTTTCATGTTCTTATGATCCCACAATCCTTCTCCTTATTTAGACACCCTTATCTTTATCACAAATTATCTAATCTTTTGAGTGATTCTTTTGAACATATCTAGCAGGTATCGTCACAATGACTTCTGGTTTGTTTCTTCAATATTTTTTTCTTCTTTATCTTCTTCCAAATCATCCTTTTGTTATGAGATAAAAGGCCTATATGCAACATCACTATCTCCTACTAGAGTAAGATGACTCCATTCCTCACATACCTTTATATTTGCACTTTCAACAACCTTTTTTAGCCTCTCATTCTAACACCAATAACATACATTAAACTCCTATAACATGCATAGTGTACTTGTGCATGGAAATTACATTTGAATAATTTGAGTCTTATGGGATTTGTATAAAATTTGTCTAACTAATTTATGTTAAATCTACTTCGTGATTAGTGTTCATCAAATCATATGGTACATGCATAGCGTTCGTGATTATTTTTACCAATCATCACACTCAATTAAAAAATTGAACAAAAATTCTATAATTTATATCTATTTTTTATTTAAATAATATAAAATATCATTTTTCTTTAACTTTATTGGTCTGTATTGTAAACAGTTGGTGCAAAATTCAATTTTTCCTTTCCTCAAATTGCATTTTTTAATCTATTTAGTTCATTACATCACATCAAATGTCAAATGATATTAAATTCTAGAATGTAATATATACTATTATATATGTCATTGATTTAACTTTATTGTACATTTTATTAAAAAAAATTAATCTGAGACCCCGAATCTTCTAAAATTTAAATTGTTTTTGTCTTTATCTCATGCATGGATGATAGCGCAAATAAAATCTCATTGTAATACATAAGACAATCGATAATAAATGTTTTAATATATATATTTTAGTCTTAATTTTTTTACGGTGTTTCTAGACAACTTGACAAAGATATAGTTGATATGGCTACACTATTCATGTTTAGAGCTCTTAAGGATAGCTTTTAATCTCTTAATTCACATATTAAAATTTGCTGAAATTTTATTAAAAAAAAAACTAATATCATTTAGAAACTTAATTTAAACTTAATTTATGTGTAAAATTTGATTACACAACTATTAGATCCTCTTCCTTAATTATTATCAAATATTTCATTTAACCATTAGACAACACCTACTAGAGTCTTTTTCTTAAATAGAGGATTTTATATCATCTACAAAATTATATTTTCTACCTTATACACGTAGATTGAAACCTCTCAAACTAATAGCCAAGGATTGAGAGTTTTTCATTTTACCAATTTTACCCTTGACACAATTCCAATATCATCTCTTATAGTGCCAAGTTCTTTCACTCAACAAGAATTGATTTCTAATGGATTCGTTCAACTCAATTTCATGGAAGTGACTATCCAACCCCTAAGATGCACCAATACATAAGTTATGGTGTGTGAAGTTAACTTATCCATCGATGCATCCTAGGGGTTGGATAGTCATTTCCCAACTTCACTAATAGATCAAGAATCCATTGACACCCTTGATTAATATTCACTCTCGTCATCAATTTTAAATTGAAGTCTTTTAATTGACTTGACCTCATCTCAACCATCTCTTAATTGATAAAACTTGTCCCAACTAATCTACCCACTCCAATAAACAACTAGTGCATGATCTATTGAATAACATTTTCTTACAACCTTAGAAAACTCTACAAAATATTAACATCCTATCTACCCTTACTAACACACGCAAACAACATTGAAAAAAGAATTTAGTGGGGGTGGATGAGAAAGCACCCAAAAATTTAAAACAAACACTTATAATTGAAGAGGAAGAAAATTATTAGGGCAAGTCTCCATGCACCTACTAAGCTTATTTTGGCTAGCAGCTGCTGCTCAACATTTTTAGCAGTAATTTGTGGAGCTGGTGGCCCCGTGGAAGCAATATTTGCTGCTTATTTTAATCACTATTTTGAAATGAAATTATCAAATGAAAGTTTGAATAATATTGGTTGACATTTGTCATTTTTCCGAGTTGCTAGTTATTTTAGCTCCCCTTTTTTCAAAATTTATTTTGAAATTTTTAAGATTCCAATTTATCCTTTCCTCCTAATTTAAAAGTTTCATGAAAACATTTTAAATACTTAAATTTAAACAGAAATTGTTCATAAGCAGCGACAGGCAGACATAGAGTTATTGTAGACAGTTACTATTCTGGTCTATCAACTAATCCAGTGCAGATTCCAGCAGGCAGACATAGAGTTATTGTGGACAGTTAGTATTCTAGTTGATCAACTAATCCAGTGCAAATTCCAGCAGAAAATCAAGGACAGTTATTATTGTGGTCAAGAATGTTTTAAATTAACAATGTTCATCTATTATTTTTTTGCATAACTCTGTCAAAAATGCTCATCCTTTTCTTGATACCCTGCAAGTCCAACCAATCTATGCAAGGAATAAAGTCTCCAATATTAATTGCCGCAATAGTACCAATAACCTCTGTACCATAGCTCTGAATTCTTTCCCTTTGCCGACCAAATCCTCATCAGAAAATGTAGTGTTAGCCAAAATTGGCCAAATAATAACCGAAGTAAGCAATGTTACAACTTTGCTAACATTGAAAGCATTGACGCCCTTCTTGTTATTTCCCAAATAGAGCTAATCGCTGCAGAAACTTCCTCCTCTCTAACAAATCTAAAGGATTCCAATCTTTTCGCGCTTAGCAATTCTGTGATCGGCTGCGGATGGAGATCTGCTAGCAAAAGCCAAATCATGATTACTGTTGAGTGGTTATTTTGAAAAATCTTACAAGCACAGCGCCTGATGGTCTTAGGGTTTGAATTACATATTAATGGACGATAATTTTTGGGTAAACTGCAAATTTATGCCTTTTTTGGATTAAACTTGGAATTACGAGAGATCGGCTTTACTTAGAAATAAGTACGCCTGATCTGTATTGTTGACAATGTGCCGGTTTCAAATCTTCCATTCATTAAAATCTTTGTTTCACTCATTGAATACAAGACATGAATCGGACAACCATTAGAATGATCTGAGCCTTTAACGTCAAAATCAGAAACAGTGGATTTTGAGGAGCCCAAAATCAGAAAGAAACAGTGACTTTTGAGGAGATGAAAGACTGCCGCCTCGTACAAGCATTTGCAGGCATTGAATGTCTTACCTTTGGTCTGTGCATGTGGGAGGTGGACAGCCATGTGCTTTTGTACACCTCTGGAATATACCTTGTAATTCTGACAGTTAAAAAGTACTGGAGCATTTGTTGCCAAATAACTGCTTTTATTTATGATAGTTGTGATGGGATTAAGTTGCAATGATTGGAAATTTCAATTAAGATTAGAGAAGAGATTCTAATTTTATGCTTGTTAATATTTAAGATTTTATTACACTAAATTTTTTATGTGAATATGTGTTTTTGAACTTTCACATATTACTTTTGTTTTTGTTTTTTGTTTTTTGAACTTTTGCACATCTACACATACACAATATACACAAATGCATCCACACCCACATGCACATGCACGCCACACACACAATAGTATCACATTAGAAAGGCACCTTTACACAATACAAGAAGATGAAAGACACCTATATCAATGCAAGGAGACGAAAACATAACGCATTTATAGAAAAATGAGAAGAAAAGCATTCCCAACAAGCATTGTGTGTATGTGTCCTACATCCAAGCTTAATTAATATCATTTGACAACACCATATGTCACAATGTCCCAATTATAGCTACAACAATAGAAGAAAAAAGCTTTAGATCTCATGGAGAAAGAAATCATATAGGTTTTGAGCATCACTTCCAACCCTTGCAACTTGTTTTACCTCCATCGTGATTGGAATCGAGGATTCACGGGGTTTCTTTGTGACGCAGTCCAAGGTCGGAGGATCCAATAAAGGACTATCCAAACTTGCAGCCAAACACCACAATGCGGAATAACCCAACAAGATAATGTTTTAACAGAATTTCATTTAACATGCCCGACTGTAAGGTCTTCCGAGTTAGGGCCAAATACAATCACAAAGTTTTTTTCCAATCTCCTAGCTAGTCCAACTCTGAAACACATCAGGAACTGATGGAAACCCTAAGGCAGATATAAACTTGAACTCGCAAGTCACCAAGCAATCTCCTTGTCTCCAAGCATGCAAACCACTAGCTCTGCTATTACAACTATCAGACAAACAATCCGATCTTCAAGATCTCGCAGGATCCAATTGCTATCCTTCTTAGCTACTTCCACTGACTGACTCTCTGACTCCCCAATCTGCTACCTAAACACTCCTTAAATACAATTCTTCAACCACAAGTCGGTTGGAAGAAATAATTAACTCCTAAGCCAAGTCGGCTTCTACTACAAACAAATATTAAATGCAACAATAGTCGGCTCTCAAATAGCCTTACAAACAATTAATTCTCCATGTCAGCCTCTAGATCCACATAGGAGAATAGAACAAAAGCTACCAACATTAAATACACCAAGTCGGCCAACCGAAACTTTAAGAACTCCAGTCAGTAAACCAAAACTATCGAGCACCAGTAAAACAATCGAGCACACCAGGCATCACCGAGAAAACACGTCGACCGAGCACCATAAGCATCGTCGAGCACAAGTTCCACCGAGCACCAGAGGTTTTACCGAGCTCCTTCAATAACCGAGACCATCGGTTAAAGCTACAACCAAGTAATACAAAACCATTTCAACACACCACCATATAGATTTGGCGAATACCCAAGAATGCCCCTGCATCACTTTGAGTGTTGTGTTTTACCCTTTAGGCAGTGTTGTTTTTGGAGCTATTTTGAAGCTATGAAAATCAAAGAGATTACTCGCAAGTGAGGTGGGGAGTTGACAACAATAGTAAAGGAACGCAAAATGGAGGACTCAATTGTAACAATAGATGGTGGAGTGAAAAAGACTGCTTTGAAGAATAACCGAGGTTAGATTGAAGATTAAACCTCCAAACCCATGATCTCATCTGGGGTTGTTGATAACAATGAGGAAATGGTTGAGAATTTGAGTGAACATTTAGGTAAAACTATAGAGTTTACACTCCCTGACGATGTGGCATAATGTATTGTTGAATATTAACTTAGATAAATTATTTTGTTTTTCTTAAGATTTCTTGCTAAATCTGAGTTTTATAAATGGGCTAAAGCTATCTAGGAAAATAGGGGATGAGACATTGAAACTCTGAGAGGGTTAAGCAAAGGGTATGTGGCTTGCACCTTCAAGTTTGTAGATCATGCTCAGGTTGTGCTTCAATATGGCACCTAGGTAATTTATGCAAAAATTTATTACTTACAGACTTGGACCCTAGATTTTCACCCGAAAGGTCCTTCCAGGTCAAAATATCCCATGTGGATTGAGTTTCCTTTTTTAAATTTGGCATTTAGACCCTTTATGAAAAAAAATGTGTCACAACTTGGCAGAGTGTTATGGTGTAAAAATAACACTGATAAATTTGCAAGTGTAAGAATTCACCCTAGAGCATGTGTGGACATGGACCTTACCAATCAATTACTAAATAATATTAAACACTAATAAACCTTGGGTTCAAATTTCCACAGCCAATAGTGTATTTCAATAAGCCTAGTGCATTTTTTTTTTGCCATCAAGAAGATCATTTGATCTGAGATTGTCCTATAAGGAAAAGTAATTTTTCTATGGCTCAAATGTCTAATGCACCCAATTCTCAACATGTGCAAAATCTTTCTCAATTTCCTAATATGCCTACCTCAGCACTCCATTTGATTCAAAATAGCTCTGAGTCTATTGAAAACTACCCTTGGTATTGTAATGTGGAAAATGGTGATCAATGTTAGATCCACTTTCTATATACATTAGAAATACCCAAAGACTTCCAACAAAGGAAATATTATTAGCACAACCAAGCAAGAAAGTGTGCTAATTCATGATCCTCTCAATGTAGGGTTTCATATTATTTCTTTCTGATAAAGATTCCAATGATGTGTAAAGAAAGGTAAATCTGATCTATGAAATTAAGAGGAAGAACAAACTCACCTTGAAGTTAGAAGAGGAGGGATGAACTTCAAATCTGGAATTGACTGTCGAAAACCTGTTGGAATCAGAAACAGTTCTAAATCTGGAACCTTGAGACCTGTTTTTCCCAATTGTGAAATTTGTAGACCCTCAGGATGATGCTGACTTGGGACTAAATTCAGCCTAGTCCTGGAAGCATAAAAATTTATGAATTATGTAAAGGATCAATCCTTGGTTCTAAAAATCTAAAAATTTGAATCTACAACTTCGTCACATGTTCAGGTACACACAAGAGAGAAGGGGAAATTATTGTGGGGAGGGGATTTCCTTGGTAAAGCCCTTGTATAGGAATTAACCTTGAAATGAAATAGGTGTAAATGAAGGAATGTTGAAATGTAATAGAGATTAGATCTAAGCAATAAAGCATATTATACCATGTAGATGCAATTGTACTTAGAATGCAATCAAGAATGTTGATGCAATAGCTTTGACTCAACACAAAAACCAAAAGGAAATCATCTAAGATAAAACCTCATGTAGTAGATATTGTAATTCACCACAAATGTTGATTTGAGGAAGAATAAGACTTGATGAATGGATGTAGATCTTCCTCCTTGATTGCAAACTCCTTTGTTTGACCTCCAATGGGGAAAATAGCAAGATCTATGGAAGGAAGACTTGAATGCTTGAAGGATTCCTTCAATGGATGCTGGAATGTCTTAAGTGCACAATAATTCACTTGATAATGATTGCATGAAGATGAAATAGATTGTAGAATGATGGATAATGGATGTCAAAATGAGAGGAAGAAGCCTCCTTTTATACATATTTTGGGGTTCAGATTCATGAAGCCAACCTAGATTACACACTCCAAAGGAAACACCCCCACATTAGGCCCATAGCCTATTCAAAATTAACCCACTAAGGAAAGATTGTATGTCTCATTGTGAACCACACAAAAAATAGCATTGGAAGTTCTAGCAGGTTTGTGTGTCATGCTAGTCAACCCCATCTTAAAAAATTTACACACAGGGTGAACTTAAAGGTGGCTTTGGAAATACCATCTTAAATGTGTCTCAGCTTTGGAATATCAATTTTTGGGTGTGTGGTGGTGAACCCTCATGAATGGATGTTAGTATTTGTTGTATTCATGAAGATATTTTGTATGTGTCCTCATGGATGGATATTAGTATCTATTGTATCCATGAATATTGGTTGTGTATGTTGAACCCCCATGAATGGATGTTAGTATATGTTGTATCCATGGAGATTTCTTGTATGTCATGTAAAAATGTGTAAGGGAGGTCATATGTATGCCCCCTCCTACCTAGTACACATTATAAGGAAGAGAATCAAGGATACCTACTTCCAACAACAAGGATATATCCTTAAATCAAAAAATGTATGTCATAAACTTAGCTAAGAGTATTGACTCTTATGAGCTAATAAAATAGATAACCACAAAAAGATATTCCACTTTTGGGAAGAGACACTTGAAAGGAAGAGAGCTTGTGAACAAGACATCTACCTTGAGGAGGAGTTCTTGAACAAAGATACCATCTCAAGACAAAGAGGGGGAGCAAAAAAATAATACACCCATTTAGCCCCCTGATAGTAGGTGAAATAGGGATTCTTTGTGAAGGATGACACACTTGTGACCCAAAGTAAGGGAATTTGTTTATAATGAACATAGTTTTTCAAATACAAAAGAGGTTATGATCAAGGATGTACACCTATTGTATAAGAGAGAATCCAAATCAAAACAAATAATTCCTTATAGGAAAAGAATGTCACATGATAAACAAATGCCACTGTACTAAGGAAAGTAGATCTTTAGACAAGGAGAGAGAAAATAATGTACATGAAACCTTTCCCCCCAAGTGTGAATGAATGATAGAATATAATATGCCATTAATGATAATCACCTCATAATATATACACAATTTCAAGAAAAATAAGTGGCACATCAGAGAGGACTCATAATGCAAAAAATATATATATATATATGCTAGAAAAGACATCAGATATAAAGTAATAAAGTCATCAACGAAAGAAATGAAATGATGATATGAATTATTATTAAATTATTAGCTTGCCCTTTTGAGGCATGAAATGGATTGTTAAACAAAGATGTTAGGATTTTGCGTGAAACAAAGTATGTCATGCCAAAAGGAATGTACCATCATGAAATAATAAAACACCGTAGGGATGTAAGGAAGTAAAGAATGAAACATTATGTATAGACTTAGTGGTAACCTAAAGTATACAAGATATGCACTTCCAAGTAAGGAAGAGATTCTAAGGAGGATACTAATCTTCATAAAGGAGAAATATCTTGTAAAAATAAATCTACACATGGGAGAATATCATAGTACAAAAGAGATGATAAAACAAGAGATAACAAATCATTTGAAGGATAAATAATCCATTATATTCCCTAAGTGATAGACTGATGCAAGAGCATCTTGGGTCTTTGAGCAATCTTGCATCAACCAAAAACATTTCCTGATTTCTGTACCTGTTTTCTATTGTTTTCTTTATAATATTTGAATTTGATGGTTTCATGGTGTGAAAAAGTTACATGATGTTGAGGAACTATTTGGGAACCTTCTCCTATGAGCACATAAAGATTGGACAGACTATTTCAAAGTTACAGTTGTTTTCCTTGCCGATGGAGCAACGTTTTCCTACAGTTTTGGTGTTGATTGTTCATGTTGGAGATATTGATCCATAAGGAATCAGCCTTTGTGATCTTAAGGAATTTAAGAGGACCTAAATTAATATCATTTCCCAAGAGCGTAAGCCCTAATTCATTATGAGTAAAAATTTATGCCCATTTTTTCCCGGGACCTATTTTCTGCCAGTTTTTGGGTGTAACATGTAGTGTTTCTTCTTACGAACTTACGTGTGATCAAATGGCACCTTGCATAGTTAAAGGAATTTTTTTGGGTCATGTGAGGACCTAAATCAAAAGGTGCATCAATTTATATTCATTCTAGCATTATTTTTGGTTTAAATCTTCCAGACTAGACCTATAATGTAATTAAATGCTTGACTGGTCGACCTGTGGCTTAGCTGGCTATATAAGGAGTCTAAATTGTTGTAGTAGGGAAAGAAAGGAGATCCAAGAGGGATAATTATCAAGATATATCATTGGAGACAAAGATAGGATGCAAGCTATGATTTTGATTTCATAATTCTCATCGTATAAGGCCAAAACCCGAAAGGCCTCACAACCGGGCATGTTGAAAGAAATAATATAATTCTCTGTTGTTGGTGCCAGTTGATTGTCTCATATCCATTGTGATTTCATTGCTTTCATGTGATTTTATATTGCTTCCATTGTGTAACTCTGAGCAAGGGCTTGTTGTTGATTCAAGTGGAGTCAATTCTACTTGATTCTACTTGTATCTACCCTGCCCCTGCGTCATAGACCTTTTATAATAGATATGCACTTTCAAGCATAAAGCTAGAACTTTGTGTGAAGGGAAAAAATTTATGCAAGATAGGACATTGTATTATAAAAGATGCAAAGTCACAATGAATATTGGATGTATTGAATGAGAAGAGAAAGAGGGAGGGAAACAAATTAAGCTCTCTAAATGGTTTCTCATATATAAAAGATATGTTGATCATAAGATAAATATCATTATATAAAAGAAACTTGCTAAGAAAAGGGAGAAAATGGATCCCAAAAATAATGAAGAAATGATGAACCCTTGCCCCCTAGTTGAGAGAACAAGAAGGATTGTCTATTATGATGCTCTCAAGCTCATTAGACAAAGAAGTTTGCATAATGGAGAAAAACATAATAGGAAACAAAAAAGGATTGCTAAGATATGACATAAAGAAATTGTGTGATATTTGGTGTTATAGGGAGAACACCTTTATCAACCAAATCTCTAATAAATCTTTTAAACCTTGGACAATCCACAAGAGAATGTTTGTTAGTATGATGGTAGGCACACAAAAACTTACCATTGGTAGGTTTTTGATCTTGTAGAAATTTTTGATAAGGGAATTTTAAGGCTAGGATCATTTTTAATCTTCCTAAAAAATTTTTTGGCTAATGACAGGCGTTCATTAAAAGGTAATGCAAGTGGCAAGGTTGAGATGATTGAGGTGAAGTAGGATCTTGGGTTATGAAATGGGATTGTATAAGAGGATCTATAGGAATTTAAATTCCACATTTGTTAATACCAAGTCCTAGATCATATCCCAAAGGTGAAGAAGAGTCATGTTGGGGGTGTTGAGTAGGGGAATCCTAATTACTATCCTTATCATCCTTAAGTTGTGAAGAAGAAGGATTCAATATCCTCAGAGAGAAATTATCTATTAAAATGTGTTTAAGATCATCGAAAGAATTACATATGATATCTCCCTCAAGGCTACTCCTTGGAACATTGGGAGAAGGAGGAGATCTAGGTCTTTCTATAATGGGATCATTAGGAAGTAGATTAGAGCTATTAGGCATTATATGGGTGGAATTAAAAGGTTTGTCTTGAGGGTCATCAACATACTCTATATATTTTGTTATTATTTCAATAATGAAAGAACATGAGATCTTGAAATGTATCTTATAAGAGAGAGATATATGTTGGTTATCTTCACAATGCCTTATGTTAGAATACCATGAAGGAATAAAACCATAATGAAATGCAATGTACTCTGATTCACTTCATGCACTTGATAAAGAGAACGGAGGAGAAATGTAACAACATAGGTTATCACATGCCAATCCAAATTAGAGAGTTCCATGTTAACAAATACACAACTAGATCTCAAAATAATGAAAAGGATCTACTATGATGCAAAGGAAGAGTTCTAATACACAAATCAATGCAGACAAAGAAGATCTAACTATGAAATCAGAAAGTATAATGCATGTTTCATGTCGGGTTCACCAAAATGTAATGTGTAAAATAGTGATCAATGTTAGATCCCACTTTAACATAAATTAGAAATACCCAAAGACCTCCAATAAAGGAAATCTCATTAGCACAACCAAGTAAGAAAGTGTGTCAATTCATGATCTTCTCAATGTAGGGTTTTGGATTATTTACTTATGATAAAGATTTCAATGATGTGTAAAGAAGGGTAAATCTGATCTATGAAATTAAGAGGAAGAACAAACTCACCTTGAAGTTAGAAGAGGAGGGATGAACTTCATATTTTGAATTGACAGTAAAAAACCTATCAAAATCAGAAATAATTCTGGATCTAGAACCTTGAGACCTATAATTCCCAACTGTTAAATTTGTAGACCCTCAGGACGATGTTGAATTGGGACTAAATTTGGCCTAGTCCTAGGAGCATAAAATTTATTAATTCTATAAAGGATCAATCCCTGGTTCTGCAAATCTAAAAATTTGAATCTACAACTTCATCACTCATTCTTGCACATAAGAGAGAAGGGTAAATTTATTGTGGGGAGGGGCTTGTCTTGGTCAAGCCCCTATATAGGAATTAACCTTGAAATGAAATAGATGTAAGTGAAGGAATTCTGACATGTAATAGAGATTAGATCTAAGAAATAGAGTATATCATACCATATAAATGTAATTGTACTTATAATGTAATCAAGAATGTTGATGCAATAGCTTTGAATCAACACAATAACCAAAAGGAAAATATGTAAGACAAAAACTCATGTAGTAGATGTTATAATTTACCACAAATGTTGATTTGAGGAATAATAAGACTTAGTGGATGGATGTAGATCTCCCTCCTTGATTTCAAACTCGTGTGTTTAACCTCCAATGGGGAAAAGAGCAAGATCTATGGAAGGAAGACTTGAATGCTTGAAGGATTCCTTCAATGGATGCTTAAATGTCTTAACTGTACAATAATTCACTTGATAATACTTGCATGAAGATGAAATTTCTTTTAGAATGAAGGATAATGGATGTCAAAATGAGATGAAGAAGCCTCCTTTTATATACATTTCAGGGCTTAGATCCACAAAGCCGACCCAGATTACACTCCCCAAAGGAAACACCCCCACATTGGGCTCAGAGAACATTAAAAATTAACCTCCTAAGGAAAATGGTGACTTTGGTGTAGTCCTTAGGAGTCTAGGACAAGGCCAACTTAGACCTAGTCCCGAAGAGGAAAATTTTCAAATGGTTTCAGGGTTATGTGCTAAAAGAGGTATTGGAAGTTGCAACCCAAGAGGAGACTAGGGTGAATCTTGAGATCCAAAATGTATGTAAAGGAACTAGGTGTAAAATGAATTATGTGGTTGGATGCATAAATAAGAAATTGTACATATAAATTAGAGCCAACCTTGAGTTTAATCAAGAAGGGGACCTTAATTTAAATTATGTATGCATTTAAGTACAATGTGAGGTCCTAACATAAGGAAAACACTAAAGTGGGATAAAAATGGTCCCAAAATTATCACTAATAAAGTGCTTACTTTTTAGGATGGTACACTTATAAAGGTGAAGATCCATCACATAGTTGTGTGTGGGTTCTTTCTTTTATTAATAGACATCGCATTGGGTTTTGTTATGTTTATGTTTCTAACATTTCTAAAGAGAGATGTGAATTGTGGGATTGGATATCCTCTAATTTGCCTCAGGTTGATTAGATCATTGGAGATGATTTCAACATGATTGAACATAATACAGATCACAGTTGGTCTAATGGTGTTAAGTTGAGCAATGCAGAATTTGATAAATGGTTATTACATCAAAATTATCTGGGGATTATTTTTTATTAAGGAAAAAATAAGTTTTGAGGGGACCCAAAACCCATTATAGAAGAAATGTTAAAGATATATCAGGAATGCCCTTAAAAAAAGGGAACAGAGCCAAGAAAACAAACCAACAAGCTCCCTCAACTAGAAATAACAACTGCACAAAAATCCGGCAACCAAGAACCATAGAAAGGACTAGAAAAAATCTAGCCCACTCACCCACAGCAAGGGCCACTCAATATTTTCCTTTTGCACCTCCCTTGTGGGATCAAAGATTCATGTCAAAAGAGGGCATAGATGATTTATATTTCTGGCCTTTTATAGTAATCCAACCCTCTTCAACCTTGGCAACAACATCTTGCCAGATCGATGACCCCAAAGCTGGGAACCCATCAATTTGAGAAAGACCAGTAGTACCCACCAAACTAGAGTTTACAACAACAAAAACATCCATGGAGATAATTATTTGGGGATTGTTGATCCTATCTACAAAAATAATTCTAGCCAAAATAAGAATTGGTTCACTTGGTCTAATTGTAGGATGGGAGTGGATAGGAGACTTAGTAGGCTTAATAGGTTTTATATCTCTCCCAATTTATAATTGGCTCAAGTTTCCAATGGATATTTAGTCAATGTGGATTGTTCTACCTTACTTTTAGATCACTTCCTATCTTGTGTTTCTTGAAGGAGGATGATAAAGAAGTAGTTTATAAGATGGCTTTCAAGCCTAATTCTTCTCTTCTTAAAATCCTTTCTTGTGTGGCTTCTTTTGTGGGTGTTTGGAACTCTATTCCCAAACCTAAATAAGGTTATTATTATAGGGTTTGGTTCAATAGGAAGTCTTTTATAAATGTGCTTATTTTTAAAATCTTTTGGTAAAAGAATGGGTTGATAGAAAATATGCAAATAGAAATATCTTGAAGGAAAATTGGAATTCAATAAAAAATTGCTTAATTCAGACCCTAGAAAACTCTATGTCCAAACTTATATATATGATATTGAATCTTATCTTTTAAAATTTGATATGTATAGGGGATAGGGCCCCAAAATCAAGGTAAGACTTCATTAGATTGAGGACAAAAATAAGGGAACTACATGTACTTTTTCAATTACTTAAATTATAAACACAAAATGCAGTGTGTTGGGGCCATAAAAGATGAAAATGGGTAGATATTAAATAATATAGAACACATTAAAGTTTTGTTTCATAATTTTTATGAAAATATCTTTAGGGAAGATCTATGTTGGCTTGATGTTCAATAAATTCTAGAAGACATTATCAAAGATGACATTCCAAGGAAAGTAGATTATGAATATAGTAAGTATCTTGATCAAGATCTTTCCATAGAGGATTTGGAATACTATGTGTTTTCTATGGCCCCTAGTAAAAGGCCTGGGGTTGATGGTTTTTCTATTGAATTCTATCAAACTATGTGGCAACATATTAAAGATGATTTTTACTTGGTCTATTTAGAAGCCTTAAGGCAAGGTTCACTAGGTCCTGATATTAACAAAGGTTTAATTAAGCTTATTTCCAAAGGAAAAAATGAAGATTCTCTTTTAGGATAGTATCTTATTATATTTCTGGATATATCTTATAAAATTATTGCTAATGCCTTAGTCCTAAGAATTAAACTAATGGTTAAATGTATAGTTAGACCTGAATAATTCAGGTTCCTAGGTGGGCACTTCATTCTTGATAACTTAATTCTGGCTTGGGAAACTTGTGGGTGGGTGAAAAAAAATAGGGTAGAATGCTATGCTTTTGAAACTTCATTTTGACAAAGTATTGACAAGATGAGGTGGATATTTATTATTAAAATGATCCAAAGGCTAGGGTTTGGTTATAAAATATGCCAACATGTTTTGATGTTATTTTAGGATGCTAATGCTTAGCTTATTGTCAATAATTCCCTCACTAAGTCATTTCCTTTATAATGGTCTATCAAGCAAGGTTTCCCCCTTTCACCTTTTCTGTATGTGCTTGTTGCAAATGCCCTTGGTTATTTACCATAGAAATATAATCAAATGAACTTAATCAAAGGTATTGTTATTCATAACAATGTTCAACCATTCTCAATTCCCACTTTGCTGATGAAAGCTTACTATTCATTCAAAAATTCATAATAAAAAATTAATAGTGTTATGGAAGTTCTAGTTCTCATACTGTTCTATTTTGGAATCCAAGCTAGCTCACCATAAAAGAAAATTTATCATGATAAAAAACAAGATCTTTAATTGGGGGGACAAATATATCTCTTTGGCTGACAAGATTCAATTTTTAAATAGAGTCTTTTTGGCTTCTTTTGATTACTATTCTTCTTGTTGGATGCCCTCCAAAAAAGGTTATGATGGGAAAATAAAAATTGTTTGACAATTCTTGTGGTCAAACTAGGATGATAAGGATGGTTTGAAAGCTTCATCTAGGTTACGTTACATGCAACCTAGGAATAAGGATGAATTGGGACTATTGGATCCCAAAACTCAAGGGGATTATTTATCAACTAAATGGATTGCAAAAGTGCTGACAACAGATGAAATATGGAGACTTTTAGTTTGTTTATGTATTTCACCTGCTACTATGAATAACAAATGACAAAGTGTGGGGTGGAGTGATAAGATCTTGATGAATCCCTTCTTTCGTATAAGAGCATCCTTTACTTTTCAATCCGTTTAAAAGGCTTGACAAAAAGTCAACAATCTTTTAAATTGGAAATAATCTCTTCAATGTGTGTTTATTTTTTCAACCTCTTTGATTTGGTGGTACAAATTAGTTATGTGTCATGGTCATTGGCTTGCAATAACTTCCCCAAACATGCTTAACACCTTTTCAAGAAAGGTGTGCAACAATTAAGTGATATTTGTGATTTTAACTCACTTGGTTGGGTTGACTGGCAAAGTTCCAAAATCTCTTTTAGTTTGGATAATAAGTATAAAAGTTTTTAAACATTTGTGAAATTGTGGTGCCTATGGAACTGTTTATGAAGTTATGTACATCCGTTCAGTGCAATGTGTTCAAAGACTTGCTTTGGTTTGGGGAAGTATCATTTTTTATGTTTTCCTTTGAAAAAGATCTATTTAAATCTCCTTCCCATTATAAAACTTAATCCAAGACTTAATGTCAAATGGGGTTGTAAATTTAAAGAGAAACGGTAGAGAAACTTGAGTGCCCAAATCTAGAGATCTAAAGTTGAAGCCAATACACATATTTTGGCATGGAAAACCTTGCACTTCAAACTCTCTATTGGAGATATATTAAAATATTAAAATATTAAAATATTTCTCTAGCCAAATGTCCTTTTTGCCAATGTTCTAAAAACATTAAACACATCTTTTGGAATTGTTTTCAAGCTATGAAAATTGGTCTTCTATTTTTGCTCATTTCCTGCTATATTTGACCATGTTTTGAGTTGGAAAGAAGTCATACTGAGTGTTGGGTTGTATAAATTTAATTGCTAACACCTTGAGACAAACTATTTTGTTGAATATCTAGAAAAGTCGATGTTTAGCTATTTTATCTAACCATGCTCTTCATTAGAAGTGGAAATGTTGCAGTGTTACTATGACTTGCTTTTTTGTGTTCTCAGATGGAAAAGGTGGTTGCCTACAACAAATAATTGGACATGATCAAGTATCAATTTTTAAAATTGAGAGTAGGAGATGTTACATGCTCAAGCTAGCTGCACAAGCTCTTTAAATTTTGAGTCCAGATATTGTAGCTGATGCATGTTACTTTTTCCTATTGAAACTTGGTTCCTATAGCTTGTATAGCTAATGACATGTAATTGATATCTAAAATATGCTATTATTTCTCTTCTTTATTTGCAGTTCTTCTTGAATTGCTATTTTATTTTATTTGTAATCAACATTAATCAATAAAAAAGAAAAGAAAAGCATGATATGAGATAGACAATGGATTTCAACATAATATTCTATATGTGCACATAATATTGGAAGAGATACTATCAAAGTGGAATTGGTTGGAAGAAAAATTAATTGCAAGTGCTCAGTCACATATTTATTGTTAATGAAAAAAGGTACTTTGGAAGTAACATGCTTTTGCATAAAGCCTTAAAAAATAGGTAGGGATATAAGAGCTAGAGCTTTTCCATCTAGAAATATGACATTTTGAATAATATGACTACCTACTTTTAAAAATAGGTGGGAAATCCAATTAGAGGTCTTTCAACTATAAATGTAATAATTTGAATAATATGACTACCCACCATATTAGCAAGAGGTTTGTATATTTTCAAGCACTAATAATATTGAAAGGGTTTACTTTATTATGGATAAGTAATAACTATGGTAAAAGAGAAATATAAAGATTCAAGAAAGGTTCTAAGCTTTAAATTTAACAATCAATTTTATTTGTTAAGCAATTTTTTAGGGGTGATTGTTCATTTCAAGGTGTCCTTAGTCATATCTTACTATAAATTATTACTATAAATTAAACTTATATATAAACTATATATACTTATCAATATAATCTTATATAATAGTGTATTCAAAATCTCTCTTTTTATACTATATAGTCTTTTTAACTTCTTGTTTTCTTTTACAATAAAAGAGTCTAAATACATTTATACAACCATCAATTTTGGGCTCTAATAAGCTTTGTATTCAAAGCAAAGAGATTTCCACAATCCATGATAATCATATGCAAGAATTTCTGGATTTGATTGTGTTTAATTTTACTAAATATGACATCAACTTTTTGCCTTTCAAAAGAGAAAATATATAAGAAATGGGAAGCATTTGGATTGTGTTCAAGATGTTGCCCTTTTATTTTAACAACATTTTAGTTGATCATTCCATTTTAGAGTTAGAATGTACTATGCTTTTGAAATGTTTATGTTTTCCTTTTTCTATATGATGGATTTTTATTAGGCCATGTTATTTCCCTTCTAATTTCTTAGATATTATTTTTCTTGTCTATAAATTTGATGGTTTTGGTGTTTAGAACTATGTTTTCATAAGTCTATATTTTGCCTTGATTTTGTGTTCAAACACGAATTTAACTTGGTCTTGATATTTATTTTGGACTTAACATGGTAGATTTTATTAATTTTCTTAAAAAGTATTTTACACTAATTGTTCCAAGGAAATCAATGTGGTTTGTAAAGATCCAAGAATGTATCCATTCCTAAAACTAATTCTAATCTCTATTTTTGGAGAATTCAAAGTATACATAGAACAAAACCCATGCAACCCACCCAAACATTACAAGATAGTTCAAATATAGCAATAACTTGGGTTAGTGCCTAATAGATCTACCAATACAAGGGGCAAGGTCCTACATGCATCCACCACTTCTATCAAGGTGATGTAGGGGCATTGGGAAAACTTAATTAACTTGCTTCATTTGTTAAATGTTGGTTTTGAAATCAACTTTTGACGGGCCCAAAGGGAATTTGGAATGGTTTTGGCAATAAGAAAACTGCCTTCTAGAAAAAGGGGAGCGAACTCATGAGGGGAGCGAAAACCGCCTTCTCAAAACCCTGGATTTCTATATAAACATGCCTCAGGCCTTTACAAATGACCGTGAATTTGGAGAATCAAGCATTTGGAGAATAGGAGTGCCATATTGTCGAATCTTTGAGATTTGTGCAATTGTTGAGATTCTTTGCTAACATAGATTTCTTGAATCATAGAATTCATTGCATTCATAGCATGGATTTGATTCATTGCTTTCAAGTTTTTAGATCAATTTTACATAGCTTTCATCATTATTGTATAGAAAATACCAAAAAATATAGATTAAATTTGCATTCATTTCATAGTTTTTGCATTCAAATCCTTCATTTAGGTGTTGCATTGTCATTGATCTCGCCTAGACTTTGGGCCCCATTTATTCAATTTATCAATCCTGAATCATTTTTATCAATAACCAATATTCTCAACATTATCAATTTCTTGATCAAATCTTAATTTCGATCATATATTGGATTTTTATCCTATGGGCTAACCATTTATCCTAAGCTTTTATTTACCTAAAAGGAATATTTCCTCCCTTTTTAATTAAATAAAAAGCCCCCACTTTCCTCTTATCCTAAGTTGCACAAATAAAGCATTATTCATATTTTATAAAAAGGAGAAAAGCACTTTTTGTCTCATATGGACATAAAGTCAACTCTTATTTTCCTATTGGAGGATACTTGTGCACATGGATTGCTTCTCTTTCAAGCTCCACCGCTGATTAAGACTTTTTGCCTCTTACTCTCAATGGTCCATTTCTTTACATTTCTTATAAAAGGAGAGCTCTCTCCTTCATTTGCATACCATGTTTTTATGCTAATGTTATGCTGCAGGTTTTAGGTGCATTTGGAGTTTTTAAAGATATTTGAAGACTTGCTTCAATCCATCTAGTTCATATTTGCTTTCATAGTTGCATGATAATGTTATTCTTAGTGTAGATTTTTTTTTATGCAATAGATTAATCTCACATAGTCTAAATAGGAGGCATTGTAATCCATTGCTATTTCCTTTCATAGATTAGTTGCATTGTACTTTCCTTTCATAGCTTAGATTGCATTCTCACTTAGATTTGCATTGCATTGCATATTTGATTTTTGGAGATATTGGCATTGTTGCCCTTGTCTTCACTTGAATCTCTCATTGTGTGGTTGACTAGCAAGGTCACAAGTTTGTAGCTCTAGCTGAGAGCAAATCTATAATCTTGCAACTCCATGCATAGAGAGCTATGAGCCGCTTTGTGAGCCCTCATTCTTGAGCACCCTTGCATGTAATGGTTCATAGAAGTGCACCATTTTAGTGTGTACATTTCTGGCGCCCACTGTGGGGCAGAGTAGATAGGCTTTGTCCTTTGTTTCATTTGCATTTTCATCATTTTTCAGATTATTTTTTGGAAATTTTGCAGTTCTGGTTTTCTGTCTCAAAGTATCGCACGATACTTCTCAGAAATATCGCGTGATATACCTTTTTATAGTGGTGCGACACTTCACGTGGGAGAAGAATCACCCGCTAGTACTGAGGTATATCGGCTGGCATCGTGCGAAGTATCGCCCGCCCATAGTGCAGAGTATCGCCCAGACTGAGGTATATCGCGTGACTATAGGAAACTGTGTCGTGCGATACTGGTGAAGTTTGAAGTATATCACCTGATCTGACAGAGACCCGCATTTCCAATTTTATCATCCGAATTTGATCATTTTAGTTTGCTGTCTTATTTTACTATATTTAGATAGGTCTAACCTGCATCTTTTAGCTTGAATCTATCAGTTTATTGCATATTTACATTTGGATTTTGATTTTGCTAACCTTGTTGGTCTAACAAGTTGTGTTTGTAGGTGCTCTCATTGCTTGAAATTTGCTAAAAATGCATGTCAAAGAGGGCTACTAACAATTTTTGCAGGGCTGCCCAAGCATAAAAACAAAAAAAAATAAAAATTCTTGCTTGTTTATTTGCTTTCCTTTCAAGTGTGGCATTCACTAATTGTGTTAGGAATCTTTAAAAGCTTGTGAAAGAGATTTTGAGGTGGTAGGAGAAGTATGCTCTTCACCTTTAGGTGAATCAGAAAATCTTGACCCATCTTAAGGTTTTGGAAGCAAGGGAGTAATTGAATCTCTTTGCTTGGTGTGTTTGGGAGAAGTTTTTGAGATAGGGGAGTATGCTCTTCACCCTTGAGGTGAACCAAAAACCTTGAACCTCATAAATTATCCATTTTTGTTTAGTTTAGGAATCCTTTAGCGGGCCTGCTCTTGAGCAATCAAGAGGAACGACTCAAGTGGGGACAACCTTGTCATCATTTTCCTTGGTGGCAAGTGATTCCAACTCACTATAATCTCAAGGCTATCAAGGACACCAAAAACCTTGGTAGACATAACAATTATCTTCATTTGATGTGAGTAGCTCATGGGATTGCGACCATGGGGAAAACATTGAACAAGAATGTTTAAGGTACTCTTGAGGCCGCAAGGTCCTAGTCATTTATGAGGAGCAAGAGGGGTGTTGTGAATGGAAATCCTTATTAAGAACCATTAGATAGAAGCCACCTTGTTTAGCCGCTTATCTTCTTAGTGCAAAGATTGATCCAAGTGGTTTACCTGGATCACCTTAAGATACTCACCATATGTGTCCCTTTGGTTGTGTCATTTGACACTTCCACGACAAAGCCAACATCTCTTGTGGGTAACCACTTGGTGTGAGGCGAGGGGGCATCAAGTTGTGGGCTAAGTTGGTGAGTAGTGAGCCTTGAATTTTTAGGATAGACTTGCTTGAAGTGTCTTCGATTGTGTGATGCCAGTGTAAACGTTCTCACATACAAACAATCGGTAGCATTCATAGGGTGCTTTTTCAATTCTGATATCACAAGTGTTTGTCTTGGCAAGGTTGCTTTTTCCCTTGTTTCAAGTGCTTGAGACATGTTTGATCCCTCACTGTTTGCAAACCCACCAAAATTCTTCTGATATTATGACTGAAATCGAAAACATCAACCCTCAGACTAAAAATTTTGACCAAGCAGATCCAAAAATGCAAATTTTACACAATTCTGGTCAAGAGTTGAACAATTCTGCAACAGTATCGCACTCTGTAAAGTGAAATATCATGCGATACTTCGCGCTTGCTAAAAATATCGCTTGCTTTGAAGAGAAATATCACGCGATAGTTTGCCCTTGACAGACTATCACCCGACCTGCTTGGAGTATATCGCCCGCCAGTACTGAGGTATATCACCTGGCTTCGTGGGAAGTATCGCGCGGTTATAAGTATATCACCCCAGTAGCCTGGAGTATATCGCCTGGTTAATTTCTTTCGTGCTTACAATTTGGTCAGTTTAAGTTGCTGTTAATCAGGTTAGGTCTTAGAGTAGGCTTCTTGCCCTGACGTTTGAGACCTATCTTGACTCTAAATTTCTGGTTTTAGTCCTCCGGGATAGCATCATTTGATTTACGAAATCACTTTGGAGTAATTGTCAAATTAGAAGATCATTCTTGGTGCCAAGGTTCATCTCTAAGATTGTTAGCTACATTCTTGAAAAATTTTAGTGCTCTTATTGTCCAAATCACTTTCATTTAAATCTCAATTTCAATTATATTTTGGCCTAGTCCAACCTCCTGATTCAAAAGTGCAAGGGTAGTCACCCTTTGATTTGAAGCACCTCTTTGACAGTGTTGGTAAAGCCCTTTTTTTTTATCTTCTCATTTCTTTTTAGACAATAGAGGACTTTGATTATCCTAGTTTGGAATTGACACTTTGAGAGGTCACCTTATCATTGAGAGTATCTTTCTTTCATGTCAGTTACGACAAGGTACCAAGTTAATCAAGGGAAGTGACCCCCTGTTGCCTTTAGCCAGTTACCACCCATCAAGACTTGTCGACAACATAAGGGAAAATGACCCTTTTTTGATCAATCTCCTAAGAGTGAATCTGAGGTTTGTTTTAATCCGGGAACTAATCCTAGTGAAGTGAGCACCTCTTTTGTACCACTTTCATCAAGTATGGACATGAGTTACACTTTCACCCGACAACAAAGAGAAGCCATGAATCAAACTCTCGAGGATATCTTCCAACGACATAGAAGAGAGTATGGTGGTTCTTCTCATGCTAGTCCACCTGGGTCACCTCCCAACAATGTGAGGTATTTTGATGCTCACCAACGAGCTGAGAGACATCATAAGTAAGCTCACTCAGATTCAGGGTCACAACACGAGGACTAGAACAACGAATCTAGTGATCACCACATAAATGCAGCCAATGCAATAAGGCATTTGAGACAATCCTCCCCACTCAAAGACACCTCTCGATATGCAAATACAAGATTGAGAAGCATTGAGAGGGAGAAGCAAGCCTATTTGGATGAACAAGCTGCTAAAAAGGAAAAATTCAGACAACTAGAAGAAGAGGAACGTGCGTTGTTGGATATAAAGAAAAGAGTTGCCCAAGAAGAAGAAGATAGACTCTATGCACAACAACTCCAAAGCTGATTCAACAGGAGGGGAACCAATAGTGGGACCAACTCACCCCCATCTACCCCTTCGCCAAGTCCTAGAAGAAGATCAAGGATGCCCTCACGATCCCCAAGTCCTAGAGGAAGAAGGGTTTCAAGATATGACCATCATAGGAGACAGTCGTCTCATAGACATTCAAAGCAACCCTCCCAATGAGCACATCATGGCTCACAACATGGAGGAAGTTATGCTAAATTTGATCATATGGATTTCATGACTATGCAACAAGAACCATCCTTTCAAGCATATGTAGAGCAATATGTGGAACAAAACAAACACCAATTTTTGGAAAGTCTTATTAACAAAGGCGCTAAAGTTCCATATAATTTTGATGTTCACCAAAAGATCAAGGAACAGAGCCCTTCAACTGATGAGGTGATCTTACAAATGCAAAAGGATATAGACAGGATGAAGGCTCCCAAGAGCACATTTCATTTGGACTCCATATGTCCTAACCCCATTGACAAAAGTGTGGTGATGGTAGAATTCCCTAAGAAAGCTGAGTTCCCAACATATGACAAATATGATGGCACTGGTGACCCTCACGACCATGTTCGACAGTTCTACATAATGAGCTTTTCCTTTCACCATGAAGACTCCTACTTGATGAGATTATTCCCAAGGAGTTTAAAAGGTCAAGCCATGGAGTGGTTCACCAACCTTTCCCCTCTAGTAAAGACATTTAGAGAACTTGTCCAAAGGTTTGTTCAGCATTTTGCTTACAACTTATCAAGGTCGGTCACAATGCTTGATTTGTGCAAACTCAAGAAAAATCAAGGGGAATCTTTTGTCACATTTTTACAACGATGGAGGCGATTGTGTTCAAAATACCCAAGGACAATTCCTGAGGAGGAGAGAATTGATATCATTGCGAGCAATCTAATACCAGAACTAAGATATCAAGTCAAGAAAATCCCATTTAATTCTTTTGATACTATGGTAGAGGTGGCATGTCGCATTGAGGATGTCCTAAAAGAACAAGGAATTTTGGCTAAACCAACAAATAACAACAATAGCCAAAATAACAATACTAATGGTAACAAGGACAAAAAGAACCCCTATTGGAACAAAAACAAGCAAGTGGTCAACGACAGAGTTGTTGACTCATCTCAACCCAAAAATGAAAGATTTCTTAACCTCTCTCATGCAGTTCAAGCTATGAAGCTGCAAACGTCTTCAACACAACAAGACAAACCTAACTATCAAAGGAGATCTAAAACGGAGAAGAGACAATTTACTAAATTGGGAGAATCTTATGCAGATGTTTTTAAGACATTAGTTGCTCATAATTTGGCACACCCACAGGATCCTACAAAACATCGTATACCGGATCCTTTACCTCATTGGTGGGATGCGAAGGCTTTTTGCATTTTCCATAATGGGATTGGACATGACATAGAAATTTGTTTTAAACTCAAGCATCTTGTCCAAGACCTTATTGAAAAAGGACAATTACAAGTTGATGGTTTAACCACTAATGCAGATCATAAAGCCTTTAAAGAGCCCTTGCCTAAATATGAGAAAGGAGAGAATTCTAACAATAAGAATGGCAAGGCGGCTATCAACTACACCTACACAAATGCGGAGAACATTATTAACATGCTTGAATTTGTGGATGATAGTGTCAACATGGTGAGAAGGAAAGATCCTTATGGACATAATGTGGACTCAACTCCTATGACTGATGAAAGACCCGCTGTGGTGATAAGAGGTCCTCACTCACAAAGAATGCCCCAGTCCCTCAATGTTGTCACTAGGGGTCAGGCTCAAACTCTCATTATTATCAGAGGTCCTAGCACTAGCAAGTCTAAGCAGCCCATGTCCAAAGGCGTTCCTCCTAAATCTGCCATTGGTCCTGATTCCAATTATAATCTTTTTGACCAATTACAACGTACACCCACGTAGATATCCATTTTTGAGCTTTTAGAATTGTCCCCTAAGCACAAGCGCGTCCTTGAGGATGCTTTGCGAGAAGCCAACGTCCCTAAAAACTTAGATATTGATCAATTCCAGAATATGGTCAACCATTTAGCTAGCCCTCATTAGCTCACCTTCTCAGAAGAAGATGAAAAATCCATCAGTCACCCACATAACTTGGCCTTACACATCGAAGTCATGATTCATAAAACCCATGTCAGGCGTGTACTGATAGATGGGGGTGCGGGGCTCAATATTTGTACCATGAGTTTTTTGTTGGCTCTAATATATTCTGAGAACGTCATTGATATAAGGAAAAAGATCACAATCAAGGCATATGATGAAGCAGAAAGAAGTTCTAAGGGATTGGCCATTTTACCTATTCGTATTGGTCCAGTAGAAAAGGATATCTTATTTCAAATTGTTGATGTTGGACCTTTAGCCTACAACATTTTGCTAGGTAGGCCATGGATTCACGAAATGCAAGCAGTCCCATCAACATATCACCAGTGTGTTAAATTTCCCCATAATGGTGTAGAAATTTGCATACCTGGAGATAGTGCTTTGTCAGTTAATAACATTTCTGCTAGATCACATGTACCTTTGAATAGGGAAGCTGATAGTGCTAGTAGTTCACTTGAACAATGCAAGCAGAAGTTCAAGACCATAGATCTTGGGATGGGAGATTATAAAATTGATTCTTTTACAAAAATGCCAATCTCTCCTAGATCTTATGGGAGACCATCAACAAATATGAAGCCTTTGTCATCAGCAATGACATTATTTGGAAAATTTGTTGAGTCTTCGGTCCCTATTCAGGAAGAGAAAGAGGAAGTTGCCGTAAGGGACTGGATCTATCATGAGGAAAAATACAAACACAATGAGAATTTTGCTCCTTCACCTGAAGCTTATGGGAGAGGGTATACACTGGTTAAAAATATGGGATATCCAGGATATGGTCCCCTTAGCCATAGGCTAGATGCTAAAGCTGAGCCTCTTGATCATGCTCTTTTTAGACGAAAGAATAAGTCCACGGTTGGCTTAGGTTTTGAGAATAAGAAGAAGAAAGGTGTCCCTATCCCAGCTACGACGGATAGTGACAGTGACTCAGACTATATGCCTAATCTTTCTAATCAACAAGATGTGTCTGATGATTGGGTGCCCTCAACAAATCTCCTTTGGGGAGATTCCATAGATTTGATACTTAACAGTCCTACTATCCCAACTGCGACGGATAGTACCAATGCTAGCACTAGAGAGGGGGAAACCCTTCCTAACCTTGAGGCTTCTACATCATGAGGCCCCAAATGATGACTCAGACACAGACTCCCATGAATATGAATGGGACTCGCTTTCAGATGCAATAGTTGATTTGGACATAGATATTGTCCATGCTTATAGAACCCAACCCGATGCGGCCAACGAGCTTAGTGTAGGACTAGAGGATTGCACTCCTCAAATTGCCTTAGTGGACGACGCTTCGTTTGATAGGATGAGTCCTAATTCGGGTATCTTAGGAGAAGACTTGACGAATCCTGATTGTATGGTCACCAGAGATGACACCTTTTGCATAATAACATTGAACCAGTCATTGACCTACCCCTTGTTCACTTTGACCTAATTGACGAGTCTTAGCGCCATCAACAGCCTATATTCCTCACTTTTCAGAATGATTACGAAATTGCCTGCTATCTGAATGCTCTTGAACCCGTGGCTTCTTCCACCTGTGAACCAACAACCAACATGACAGAGCCTGATATTAAGTACCTCATTCTAAAAATAAAAGAGAAAGAAAAAAAGAAAAAAAGGTCTGATGACGAAAACCACATTGTGGTGGTATCAGAGCCAAAAATAGTAAAAAAAAATGACGTATCCAAGGGTGAAAACCTCCTTGAGGCGCCTAAGGATGGGGTACTTAATAACTTGCCGAGTTATTTCTAGGATAGATCATCAGTATTGATTGAGCCAACAAAGCCAGTCAATTTGAACACAAAAGAAACTCCTCAAATAGTCCATCTTGCTTAGTCTTTATCAGAAGAAGAGACCAAGGCATATGTACAGTTCTTACAAAAGAAGAAAATTAATTTTTCATGGACCTATTCAGACATGCCAGGGCTTGACACAAATCTTATAATGCATCACTTATCCATAGCCTCAGGAGTCAAACCAGTGAAACAGAGACTCAGAAAAATGCATCCACATGTAGCTCTCCTTGTCAAATTAGAATTAGAAAAACTTTTGAGAGCTGGATTCATCAGAGCCATCGATTATGCAGAATGGATCTCAAACATAGTACCAGTTTCCAAACATGATGGGTCCATTCGTGTATGCACAGATTTTAGAGATTTAAACAAAGCATGCCCAAAGGATGATTTTCCACTTCCAAACATTGACATGATAGTGGACATGACAGCGGGCTATGACATATACTCTCTAATGGATGGTTTCTCAGGGTATAATCAAATCAAAATAGCTCTCGAAGACCAAGAGAAAATAGCGTTCACATGTGCATGGGGAACCTATTGCTGGAACGTCATGCCATTTGGATTAAAGAATGTAGGAGAAACCTACCAAAGAGCTATGACCACTATCTTTCACGATATGATGCACAAAAACATGGAAGATTATGTGGATGATACCTTGGCAAAATCAAGAAAATGGGACACACACCTCAATGATCTGGAAGTAATTCTAGATCGCATGGAATAGTTTCAACTTAGATTGAATCCAAAGAAGTGCGCATTTGGCGTCACCTCAGGCAAACTTTTAGGATTCATAATATCAGCAAAAGGTATCGAGGTTGATCCCGAAAAGGTCCAAGCAATTCTAGATATGCCACCTCCTCAAAATATCAGCCAAATGAGAAGTCTTCAGGGACATCTTCAATCGATTAGGAGGTTTATTTCTCAGCTTGCAGATAGAGCGCAACCCTTTAACAAGACATTACATAAGGGTGCTTCTTGTGTTTGGAACAAGGATTGTCAAAAGAGCCTAGATCAGATCAAACAATACTTGGCTAATCCTCCGATCCTAATGCCTCCTATTCCAGGGAAACCATTGATCCTATATATTTCAGCTACAGACACTTCCTTGGGAGCATTGTTGGCTCAATTAGATGATACTAGGAAAGAATGGGCCATATACTATATCAGTCGTACTCTAGTCTCCTATGAGATCAATTACAATAACATTGAGAAGTCTTGTCTTGCAGTGGTGTTTGCTTCTCAAAAGTTGCACCACTACATGCTTGCTCATACCATACATTTGGTTGCCAAAATTGATCCTCTTAAATACTTGCTTAGTAAGGCTGCCCTCACGGGTAGACTTGCTAAATGGATGATGGTCCTAACTGAATTTGACATAGAGTACGTTGAAAGGAAGGCCATAAAAGGGCAAGCTATTGCTGACCAATTAGCTGATTTCCCAATTCAGGATAGTATGCCGGTCCAAGTGGAATTCCCAGACGAACACATCTTGTATACAACTACTCGCACTTGGACAATGTTCTTTGATGGTTCCCGCATGCAAAATGGATCAGGTGCTGGAGTATTATTTGTTTCTCCACATGGGTACAATATTCCAAAGTCTTACAAACTTTTATTCCCATGTACGAATAATATTATAGAATATGAAGCTTTAACCAATGGCTTGAGAATGGCTATAGAATGGAACATCACAGAGTTACATGTCTTTGGGGATTCCCAATTAATCATAACCAAGTCAATGAGGAGTATCAAACCAAGGATGATAAATTGATACCCTACAAAAAGATGGTTGATTCTTTGAGACGCTATTTCACCTTTGTGACGTTTCAACAGATCCCTAGGATAGAGAACAAAGCTGCAGATGCCATGGCCACATTAGCTTCCCTTCTTCAGTTGGAGACACATGAATCCAGATTTGAATTCCTGGTGGAAGAGCTACACCATCCCATCTTTGACTCATCTAAAAGCAATGTCATTTGTACCATTGTCACACACGATTCTTCCCGATATGGTGCTATCTATTCCTATCTTTGTGATGGCATCATCCCTGACACATTCAACCACTCTGAATACCGAAACCTCATCCGTAACGCCTCTCACCACACCCTTATCTCTGGTGATTTATATAGGAGGGGTTTAGATGGGACGCTCCTTAGGTGCTTGGAAAAGGAGGAATCCAACCAAGCGTTAGTTGACATCCACGAGGGCATTTGCGATGGACATTCTAATGGTCTTGCCATGGCCTGAAGGTTGCTTAGGGTGGGATATTATTGGCCCACAATGTAGATAGATGCAGTTACCTTTGCTAAGTCATGTGAAAAATGTCAAAAACATGGAAACCTGATTCATGCTCCAGGTAGGGAGCTGATCCCTTCTGTTTCTCATTGGCCATTTCAGCGCTGGGCCTTTGATCTGGTTGGGCAGATTCATCCCAACTCATCAGGTGGACATAAGTTCATTATTACTGCCACTGACTACTTCACAAAATGGGTGGAAGCTATGCCACTTTCTGTTGCTTCAGGGAGGACTATCTCCTTGTTCATCTTGAATCATATTATTTGCCGATTTGGAGTGCCTTCTGAGATTATCACTGATAACGGAGGTCAATTCAAGAATAAGGACCTAAAGCATTTATGCAAAAAGTTTAAAATCAAGCAACATTGGTCCTCCATCTACTTTCCACAGGGAAATGGATAGGAAGAAGCCTCTAACAAAACCATTCGTAAAATTCTTCATAGGACAGTGCACAAGAATGGTAGGGATTGGCACTTGCAAATCAATCCAGCACTATGGGCTTACAGAACAAGCATTCACACACCTACAGGAGCCACTCATTTTTCTCTTACCTATGGCACTGAAGCGGTATTGCCTTTAGAAGTCAAGATACCATCACTTAGAGTCTCACTCAAAGGTTTGATTACAGATGAGGATTACCGCGCCATGAGGTTACAGGAACTAGAACTTCTAGATGAGAAGCGTAAGGCTTCCTTTGATCATATGAGAGTGTATCAGAAGCGTATGTCCAAAGCATTCAACAAGAAGGTTCGCCCTAGAGAATTTCAAATAAGTGATCTTGTTTTGCGAGAGAACCCTAAGAACCAACAGAACAGAGAACAAAAGGGAAAATTTGAACCTAACTGGCTAGGACCATATGTCATCACAACTGCTTTTGGTACCGGTGTGTATTTACTGTCAGATCCCGATGGAGAACAACTCCCTGATCCCATCAACATTGTGCACCTCAAGAAGTTCTATCCTTGATGCCCATTTCTGTCTGGGGGCATCCTTTGTATATATCTTATTGGTCCTAAAAAAAATACCCAAAAAATTTGATATATGATGCTGAAAAAATCCTAAAAAGCATAAAAAGTCCTGAAAAAATATAAAAAAATCAAAAAATTCAAAAATTCAAAAAAAGAAGAAAAATTGCCTTGGTGAAAACCTAGAAACAGGCGTCTTGGTAGCAAAAATGAAAAAATAAAAAAAGATTCCAAGTGGTGAAAACTTGGAAACAAGCGCTACTTGAGGCCTTTGCACTCCTATTTGTTAGCATGCATCCTCGACACTGAGCCTTTCCCTCATACCTTGACCTTATTTGCCTTGGTCTGGAATTGGTCTTTGTCTTTGTCTAGGGGTCATAACTTTTAGCATTGGTCTTTTAGGCGCATTTGTCTCTGGGGCATTTCATAACAGGTGTTTTTCAACACCACCCCAAACAGTGTTTTTCAACACTACCCTTGCGTCGAGTGTTTCTTAACACTTATCAGGTGTCTTACCTAACAATCTCATATGATGTGATATTTCTCACTAAGTAGATATGATACTCAGAGTTTGACTCTATGACCAACACACACGCACTTAAACAATCAACCCGCTTGAGATATGTTGACCTTATTTTTTTGTGTGCTATCTATGAGGATTTCTTTGATGAGTGGTCTCTCCCTGAGAAGTTTTCAATGATGCATAGCTAGAAGACTGAGGGTATGAGAACATGTTTTCTTTCTTTCTCTGCTTGTGGGTATATTTTGTTGATCCTAACTATCATGAGCATTTATGCTGGTCTTACTTGACACTATGGATTGACAAGGTATTATCCTTGACTGTTTTGCGAGTGCATGCTTCTAGCTATCTTGACTTTCATATGTCTTGATACAAGCATAAGCTCGCCATATCAAACTTAGGTGATCTCATTGCATTAGTCATCTAGACCTACATGTCTTTGATGCCTAGGTGAGATTCTCACATTTCTATCTGATAAAGATCATATTCATATCCACATAGTTATACTAGTGTGCATTGTATGATCTTACGACGCTACCAATAACGCTCGATGATGATAATTAGATGTCTATAAGCGTTGTGACCTTGCAAGTCAACCACTTTCATAGTAGCTTGAATTGTTAAGGTCATGATAGTCTAGTTTTGCATTTCTTGCATATGGAGAGAGCTCTCCTTTTCATCTTACGTGGACCTGTCAGTTGACTGCGCTCACCTTTCCTTCTTCTTGATCATGTCTTTCACTCCTTGTCCTTTTCATCTCGAACATGTTCCTGTTCATCACAAGGGGTTAATCATATCATCATATCTATATCAAAACTGTCATTTTCAAGAAACATAAGTCTATATCATACACATGAGAATTAAACATACATCTATGAGAGAGAACATACATAAGCATATACATAAGCATTTTTGAGAAAAATGACAAGACAATATACATAAACTGATACATCCATCACAAGAGAGACATAAACACATGATACAATCAAACATCCAGTAATCTCATATATACATCAATGTCATGATACAATATACAAATGGGATCCCATAATCTGGATCAATGTCTCAAGATATGTATAGACATCTATCAACCTGAGACCTAACCCTAAGACTCGCTACCACCCTCATGAGGAGCTCGTGGTGGTGGAGGAGGCATGGCTCTCCTATCGAGTACCACATCTGATACCCCTGCCCTCTAAGAGTATGATGGTGCTCTCTCACCCTCTGGAATGGCTTGCAAGTAGAGTCTGTGATAATAGGCTGCTCTCGCTGACTCCCGTCGGAGCTCTAGTGCATTTGCCTATGCCATCGCCTCACGGCGTGCTATCTCTACCCTGAGATCAGCTATCTGCTGATCTCACTCTGCTCTCAGATCCAGTAGCTACTGGTCTCTCACTACTATAGTAATCCAGAGCTACTTTATCTCTACCTCCTGAGCATGTATCTGGGCTCTCAGATCATCTCCACCCACAGGCTGATCCTGCTGTGCCTCTACCTGCCGACGAGCTGGTCTCACCTCATCCTCAGGCGTCACCGATCTCTATCCTCGTGACCGTTTCTGACCACCTGATCTTGATCCCTCTCCTCTCTCCATCCTCCTCCCTCTCCCCCTCCCACCATCTCCTCCATCCCCTCCGTCTCCTCCGTCTCCCCCGTCATCTCCTCCTTGTGCTGGTACCTATGCATCTGGTACCGTAAACAGAGGGAATGGCACCCTCCGCCACTCTGCTCTGTAGGCTGCATCGGCCCCCGCATCTGCCACATCTAGGAAATACTCCCAGGGCTCGCTCCTGATACTCGCTGTCTCTGTGACAGCCTGATGATAATCCAACATGGGTAGCCACCCATGACCCTCCTCATCCCTGGCCCTGGCATATGTAGTAGTCTCTGTCGAGACTCGCTGTTGCCTCCCAAACTACCGCCACACCCAAGTGATGCAAAACCTATCTCAGCATATCGACCTACCAGTGGCCGAGTGCACATCATGTAGCTCAGCTCATCGGCGGCATCTCCCCAGACCTCCACCTCCCTGTATGGCCTCCATGTGAACGAGGCTATCTCATCTAAAATCCTCCTGTAATACGTCACATCCCTAGTATGGGCATGTGATATGAATCTTAGGTACCTGTAGATGAAGGGGTACCTCCTCTCCCTTGGCTGAACCTTGGGGTGCACCACAGCGATGTGCTCCCACGCCCACACCTGTGCTAGGATGGCACCGCATGTCCATGTCTAACCATCTCTGTAGACGATCTCATGTAACTCGTGGTACATCTCTGCCAATATGGTAGGACCCCATGCCATTCGATGAGGCCTGCCTACCAAATCAACCAGTAACCGAGCCCATCCGAGTGGGAATCCCTTCTGACTGCGATCAGTCATCAGGATCTCTGAGATAATGGAGGCCACAATACATGGCACTGGGTAGTCTCTGCCAAAATCATCTATCAGCCTCTCCCAGCTGACATGCCTATCTAGAATAGTGACGTCCTAGAACATCTCCTGGATCAGTTGGTGCCCCTCAGTGGCATCCTGATCATAGTACATTGCCAACAAACAAATCATGTCAGTTTTCATCATATGGAAATATTACATTTATGATTATATCTCAAAACATGATTATACTCACCGGCTCACCATGACATGGCACTCGTAAGATCTTGTAGACGTCCTCTAAAGTGATCGATGTCTCTCCAGTAGGCAGGTGGAAGGTGTTGTGCTTGCTATGCCATCTCTCGGCAAGAGCAGTCAACAACCCATGGTCAGCTCTGATGTACAAATATCTCCATAAGTATCTGAATCCCATGGCCCAAACATCAGCATTGCTCGGATCGTCTAGATCTCGGACACATCTCAATCCCGTCACCTTCGGTGCTCTGATGATCAACGCCGGAAAGACCTCCCGCAAGCAAATAAACCAAGCCAGTTGTTAGCACATATCATGATGGATGTCTAAAAATCAGTATAAAACATCTCTAAAACATAACATTGTCTAGACCCATGTCATTTTTACTCAAAAAATGCGTCAAAAATCAAATTTTTTTAACTTAGGCGATATTCTTTTTTGGAGAAGTATCGCACGATACTTCTCCCTATAGCGGGGCAATATACCTTATGCCGCGCGATACTTCACCTGGTATCGTGCGATCTTTCACCCAGTATCGTGCGATACTGGTGTCTTAGGTCGCGCGATACTTTGGGGACCCGCGAAGTATCGCGTGACACTTCTCCCCAAAGGGCACGATACTTTTAAAGTATCGTGTGATATTTCACCCAATAATTTTTTTTTGAAATTTTAAAATTTGAAAAATGTGCTAAAAAAGGCATTAAATGCGAAAAATGATTCAAAAAGCTTGAGTTTTTTGGAAACATATCGGGGCAGGATAGTGTGGTGCCCGGTTGTGCAACCGGGCGTGCTCGAATCGATGCCTGTGGATGGGAACTCCTACTTGCTGGGCCATTTTCTCTCTCTAAAGCTCTCAAGATTCTCAAATCAGTAAAGAACAAATGATTTTTGAAAATGACATTTTGACCCCTTTTATAGCCTTTTGACTTTTTGACCTCATTTTCAAAACACCTCAGAATTGTGCAAAAATTGCACCCTTAGCTAATTTCGACATCCTGGATTCATTTTCGGACTCGAAATTGAAATTTGAGGTCATCTTGAGAGTCAAAATTATGTTTCAAAATCTTCCCTTCTTCTGCGCAGTTGACTGATCTTTTGAGGCCTAATCCTTCGATCTTTATTGGGGCATCGTCATTTCTTCATTTCCATGTCTTCCAAACTTCTAGTCTTTCATTCATCTTCATTCCATTCCCTCCTTTCTCACATTTGACTGCATCTTTTTCAGTCAGGCTGGAGCATGTTTCATTGCCTAATGGTTAACCTATTGACCCTTACCTTCGATTATGATTTCATTCTGATTTGATCAAATCCTTATCAATTCGCTATTCTCCTCTCTACCTTATTTTGATTTTGATTTCGAGGGGGCAGTGCTTATGGGATTCTCATCCCCAATTGCTTGATTTTCCTGATTCAGACATCTTTTGTGAGCTTTTGCTCAAATTTGAGATTCTTATCTCTTACTTTGAATGTGATCCCGAATCGACCTCATGTTCAAAGACCTTTGTTTATGCTTTGTCCAGATATGATCCTGAATTGACCTCATATCTGAGTTATTTTGTGATCCCAGATCGATCTCACATTTCAATTCTTCTTTGACTGCATGTGTTCCCAGATCGATCACACATTAGTCAAAGAGGGGCAAATGTATGCACCCAAAAATGGTCGTCTAGACTTTGGGCCCCATTTATTCAATTTATCAATCCTGAATCATTTTTATCAATAACCAATATTCTCAACATTATCAATTTCTTGATCAAATCTTAATTTTGATCATATATTAGATTTTTATCCTATGGGCTAACCATTTATCCTAAGTTTTTATTTACCTAAAAGGAATATTTCCTCCCCTTTTAATTAAATAAAAAGCCCCCACTTTCCTCTTATCCTAAGTTGCACAAATAAAGTATTATTCATATTTTATAAAAAGGAGAAAAATACTTTTTGTCTCATATGGACATAAAGTCAACTCTTATTTTCTTATTGGAGGATACTTGTGCACATGGATTGCTCCTCTTTCAAGCTCCACCGCTGATTAAGACTTTTTGCCTCTTAATCTCAATGGTCTATTTCTTTGCATTTCTTATAAAAGGAGAGCTCTCCTTCATTTGCATACCATGTTTTTATGCTAATGTTATGCTGCAGGTTTTAGGTGCATTTGGAGGTTTTGAAGGTATTGAAGACTTGCTTCAATCCATCTAGTTCATATTTTCTTTCATAGTTGCATGATAATGGCATTCTTAGTGTAGATTTCTTTTTATGCAATAGATTAATCTCACATAGTCTAAATAGGAGGCATTGTAATCCATTGCTATTTCCTTTCATAGATTAGTTGCATTGTACTTTCCTTTCATAGCTTAGATTGCATTCTCACTTAGATTTGCATTACATTGCATATTTGATTCTTGGAGATATTGACATTGTTGCCCTTGTCTTCACTTGAATCTCTCATTGTGTGGTTGACTAGCAAGGTCATAAGTTTGTAGCTCTAGCTGAGAGAAAATCCATAATCTTGCAACTCCATGCATAGAGAGCTATGAGCCGCTTTGTGAGGCCTCATTCTTGAGCACCCTTGCATGTAATGGTTCATAGAAGTGCACCATTTTAGTGTGTACACTAATCATTATGAACCAACCCACATATGGAATTGTGATGAAACAGGGGTTTAAGTAGGAAGAAACTATGGGATGTGAGTGATTACAAAGTTGGGAAGTAGAAGTGTACCCTAGATATTATAAAAAAGTAGAGAATGGATCACAATACTGTGTTGTATAAATATAGCAGGCAACAACATACTAGGCTTCTATATTTTCAAAGCAAAAAGAAAACTAAAAAATTACATTGGTAATTGTGAAGTAGGAGCATGCATGGAAGCACAGGCACATGCTTGGATGACAAAAGAGTTATTCAAGTAAATTGGCTGCATCATTTTGCTAGATCTATTCCAGGTGGTGCTTCAGCCACAAATAGACATCTCCTCATATTTTATGGACATGGAATCCATGTTGTCTTAGCCACAATTCAAGAGGCAAGATATCTAGGCATAGATCTTCTTACATTGTCTACCCACACTAGTCATCAAATACAGCCTTTAGATGTAAGTATGTTTTCTCCATTCAAGACATATTTCAAATCTGAAAGGTCAAAATGGATGGCCAAGCATCCACACATAGAAATAAGGAGAACAAAATGGGTAGAACTTGCAAGCAAAGATTTCAAACTTTCCCTTGTATCTAATAACATCACAACTGGTTTTCGAAGGACTAGAATTTGGCCATTGAATAGAGATGCTCTTTGTAATGACATGAAGCCAAGTGATGCATTTAATGTAGAAGATGAAAATGATGCTACAGGAATTGCTAGCATCTTAAGGATAGCAGGTTATGAAGAGGATGCTATCGAACAATGTTTGGCACAAATGGAAAATCAGTAGATAGATGATCCAAATGAAAATAAAAATTCACTAGCACATGTGTTTTCACCAACACATGTTAGCCAGACATAATATGAAAATGACTTGCCTGATGAAATGAGTCTACCAACACAGTTTGATCCCCCTAATTGGGTTAAAGAAGGAGAAAATTACTTGGGAGTGTAGATTGATTTCCAAAATGAAGGCATTTCATTATCCATGCCTCACTAGTACAATTGGAACCTATTTGCGATGGACAATTGGTCAAATAATTGACCAATGGTTTGGTCGCTATTTTTTGAGTCAAATGTTCGACATATCATTGTTAACGTAGAAAGTTCTACGCACAAGTGTTGATCATTCATTAGTTATGGTTTTGCTGACATGGAAACTGGCATCAAGTCTTTGCTCACACCAAGAAATTATTATTGTATGGTTACCCGACACTTGTGTTAATGTGGAAGTTCCTAATTGGTTAATCTCAATGGGACCATTGCCAGAAGAATTTGCAAAGATGTCAGTAACGAAGGGAAGATCAATGCTTATCGTATGATCCCATAGAATCTTTCCAAGCTATACAATCATTAGAGAGCCGTCGATTTCTTTTTTTTAGATGACAAAAGGAAGTGGGTCCAGTTGCTAGCTGTGCACTTGTGGCTTCTTTTGATTGGTTGAATTTCACATTGATGTGGCAAATGTCAGTAAGTATTGGTGTTATAGGGAAAAGGGTTTGTATGTCTATTGGCTAATTTTTTGATGTGGCATTCTATGGTTGGCTAAATCGAGTGCGGCCAAGCTTTTGAAGATATCAATAACAAGGAAAAGATCTAATGGTGGTCGTATGATCGCATAGAATCTTTCCAAGCTATGTGATCATGCGACAGCCGTTGATATGGTATCAGCATTGCAAAATTGTCAAGTGGGTTCTTCTTTTGTTTAAAACGACAACTGTTAGATTCTGAAAATAGGGAATTGATGGTTTTAATTCAAACTGGAGTTAAAAATGACACAATTTTGAAGTTTCCTATTGTGAAGTGACAGTTCGTTCTTTCAGAGAAGTAATGGTTGAATCGTGCTGAATAAATTATTGAAATGACTATTCTTAATTACTAATACATCAAAGTTTCTCGCATTCTCAGAAGCACAAGGAGATCAAAAAATTATAGAGACTCAAGCATAAAGAATTACAGAGACTAGCTATCATCTTCTAGAGATTTTCTTAAAAAAGGTTGGTGAAATACTTGAACAAATTGTTTCCCTATTAATAGCATCATAGTTCTATAGTTTTTCTATCTTGCAAAGGTGTTAGAAGAAAACCTTACAATGGCACCGAGGAAAGAATTGTCTGGTAAAACTGAATACAGTGAAAGGAGTTTGCATGAAGACTTGTTACAGTTGCTTCCCAGTTCTACGACCGACCTAGTGAGAGCCAAGAGTATAACTCCCAAAAAACCTAGGATAAAGATAGCAGATGGATTGTATGACACTGCAAGTTATATCAGGGAGGCTAAAATTGGTACAATCAATGCCAATGGTGACTCTAATATCACTAGTCTAGCATTATTCAAAGTAGGATTTAGTTAGAGAAATGCCCCTCACCCTGCAAACAATATATGGTAGTCTAACCTTGGAAAACTTGTAGTGCCCAGTGTTTTTATAGATATTGACTTGATGATCCAAGTGGCAAAGAGTTATGACCCAATCACTAGGGAGATTAGGGATGCGAAGGGAATATTGTTGATAAAAATCTCTGCTGAAGAAATCAGGAAGGTGTTCAATTTAAGTGAACCCTCAAACAACTTAGATAGTATTGATTTTGAAGAGCTAAGGCAAGTATATGATGCATAAAGGAATTATCTTAGGGGCAAATTATTGAAGGACTTCTACACAAAAATTGGGAAGATGGTTATTATGGGACAAAATACACAGGAACCTTTTAAAGTAGAGTATTTTGACCCCAAAGCTGAGGGTGCATATTGGTCACTATGTTAGGTTTTTGGAGAGGATGTAAAAGAGAGGATGCCAATACATTTAATGTGCATGATGATCCAAATTCTGCATTCACACCTATCCATTACATTTGATTTTGCTCGATTCATTTTTGAATTAATCCATAATGGATTAGTGAGGATCCAAAAGAGTGAAGATGACAAGCCCTTTTGCTAGTATTCTTTCATGATGTACATGTTTTTGTTTAAAGGTGCAAGCTATTTTGAGCAAGAAATGGAATTGATGAGACAAAAGGGTGGTGAAGATATGCTAGTCCAATTATGGAGCCTCACAATGACCTGGGATAGAAAGGATGATAGTTTCACAAATTTTGATAAACATTTTGTAGCCAGACTCAGGATGTTGTTTATCCTAGACAACCCAAGAATCCCAACAGCATTGGCACAACTCATTAGGCCAAAGCAGTTTGCTCAGAGCTTAAATATTGTACACAATTGGGGAGATGTCATTTTCTACCATGTATCAACTGTCATCAAGTTGTATGGCTTTAGGGGAACCCCTTTTATATTGCCTTATCATGTACCCCTTAGGATTGGAATTGCAGAGTTTCTTAAACAATTGGGGAATATTGAAGTGTATGCCCTCACTGGAAAAGGCAAGGGAACTATATTCCCAAATGTTACCATTGCCCACCAATTCATAATTACCAAGGGTGGATGGGTTCACATAGATAAAATCTTGGCTCCATACCATATGGCCATTGCAATTGCTAGAATAGAAGACCCTGAGGTGTTCTACAATGAAATGTTTAAGAAGAGAGCCAAATGTGCCATGATTAACCATATTTTTAACTTTCCTGAAGATATTGTCAGAAATATCCCAAAGTTGCAGGATCAAGAGGTTAGGAAAGAGAAATGGCTGGCATACAAAAAGACATTAGATTTTATCCAACAATTTGATTCTGGATGGGATCCCCTTAAAAGCATAACTCCAATGGGCAAGAAAATAGATACTCTGATGAACTATTTCCAGGGTATCTTTCAGACCCTAAATGAAAAGAAAGAAAAAGTAATGAAGGATGACCTAGAAAGGGCTAAACAGTTATTAAGCAAACCTATATTTGCAAAAGGGTTACCCCCAGGGAGGTACATGGTGCAAAAGAAGACTAGTTACAATGTTGTGGTACTAGAGCAAAGCCAGGAAGGGCAAATGGATAAAAGAGATGTCCCATCTACTTCACAACAGATTGAGAAACAAAAGGAGGTTGTAGAGGTCCATGATTCTCCTCATCTTCAAGCTTTTGAAGATGTAATTGACTCTCCACCCCCATCAAAGAAACAAAAAATGGAAGAAAGACCTATTCATGTTGAGAAAGAATATTCTCCATCACAGTCTCCCCTAAGAATTTTGGATGACCAAGAGATTGCAGAACAAGTACATCAAGTAAGCTATCTAGGTCAAATCTTTATGACCTATGAAGAAATAAATGAGGGAGTGCTAGAGCCACTAGAAGAGCCCAAGTTGGATCTAACAACAGGTGAATTGGCAGGCACAGAATTGGACCCTATAATTAAACAAGCTTGTGAAGAGTTTTTGGCTGATGATACTTTTGTTAAAACTAGGGCTTTCATGCAATTTATTTGGAAATTAAACATTAAGCAATTTCAATAAATTTGTGAGACAAGTCATGAAGAAAATCCAGAGAAAGATTTACAAACCATAGAGGATGAGATGAGAAAAGAAATGACTGTGAAATTTGAAAAAATTACTCCAGAACAGGGCAGAGACATGGTGAAAGTATCAGGAGTGCTAATCCTTCTAGAGTGGGATATAGCTGATGTAGTAGTTCTTGATGCAGTTATAAAACAGACCACTCCTTTCACAAAACTCAAGAAGAAGAAAAATAGGCTATTAAAGGGGTCACCTTCAGTGACAATCACCAAGCTTTGGTAATGTGGTCCCTAAGAAAGAATGAAAATAACAAGGGAAAACAAATTGTCAGAGATGATCTTTCAGGGAGTTTAATTGTAAGAAGGGTTACTGATACTTCTTTGGTAGAAGCATCAGGTATGGTAATGGCCACAACACAATTGACAGCAAGGGTGGTAGAAAGAGAGGCCAAGGAGAAGGAGGAACTCACTACAAAGATGGAAACAGTTTTGAAGGTTTATGGTGAGTTGAAATAGGGGATTTTTGAAAGAGATACTTTGATTACAGATTTAAAGAAGAGATTGGGAGAGCATGGCCCAGTGCAAATATCAAAACAAGTGGAGATAGCTTCCTCCCATGCTGGGCCTTCCTCATCAAGCCCTATTGTTGAATTTCCTCCTTCCCTTCTTCCTCCTTCCATGGATGAGGAAGACATTGATCAAAAGGTAAAGCAGGGGTTTGAAAAGAAGATAAAAGATGTTGTTTCACATTTTGTTGCAAATGTGAAACCTAAAGAAGTGTACAAAACTGCCCAGCAATTGGCAAAGATTTTAACATCTTTTCAAAAGGAAGTAGCCACTATGGACAAGATTTTGGAAAAATGGGCTGCAAGGAGAGATAATTTGAAATCATTTTTTGATCAAATCAAGGATAAATGTATTGTGGATATAGAGATAACAAACACTTACAGGTTTTTTAAGGATCTTTTTGATTTTGAGATAAAAAGGGAAAGTTTAAAGAGAATATCAAAAATCGTAAGGGTAAGGTACTTTCTAGATAATTTTCAAATGTTTCCAGGTCTTCTTAAGGCAGATGGGGTTATTAAAAATAAAGATGAATGGATGGAACAGATAGATGGGCAAGTATTGTCTAGAATGGATTCCATTTTAGGTATAGATGATAATACCCCCCTTGTACAACTAATTGAGCTTCTTCAGGATGCCAAGATACTCTTCGCTAATGTGAAAATAGAGGTTCACCAGGTAGTTGCTGAATGGAACAAATTATTGTCAAAAAGGGATGAAGTCTTGACTTTCCATTGGCCAAGTGAAGAGACCTATATGTCTTGGGAGTCAACCTATCCCTCGAAAGATTCAGAAGAGGAAGGAGCATAAAATAAAGAAGCAATAGGTGGTAGGATTCCAAACCCTCAAGATCAAGATAAATAGGGATAAACGCATCAAGCAGTTAACATAAGCATGGATACAACACCTGGCAGAAGTTGAACTACCCTTGGGAGCTGTTTTAAGATTTTTGGCACTCATATTAATGATTCATCTCAAAGATTTATAACAAGAAAGTTTCTATTTTCATTTTTTGTCCTATATGAGAACTCCTTTCTTATCTTTTCTACAAAGATCTGAAGCTTGTTTGCAATCCTTATTTTCTATAAAAGGATTACCAGGATCAGTGAAAAAGGACTGAGAACTTGATCAATTTAACTGATAAGTTTCTTGAGTCTGGGATATCATAGACTGTATTTTAGGTATATTTCTATAGAAGAAGAATATTTTCGGTTCAAGTTAATTTTAGAAGGTTGCATTGTAAAGCATTTTGTAAAAGCATGATATAATACAACATTTGAATAGAATCCAAGATTTATATCTCTCCTCGAGTATCTTTATTTGAGTTATGAATTGTTCCAATTCATTGCATGGATAATCTCTCTGTGTGTGTTTATATTTCTCAGTTCTAATCCAAGATCAGATTAAATAAGCTTTGAATATAACATAAATTCTTTGAATTTTTTTCTTAAGGATACATCAGTAAGTAGTGTGAATCTAGGAATCCTTTGATAAAATCCACCACAAGGTGATTAGTATTTTCAAAGGGTAAAGATCTTTCAAAGTTCAATATATTTTTTCATGTATAACAGTCTTGCAGTGGAGGTGTTACCCAATGGATAAGACACTGGCCGACAGTGGAGTTCTTCTCATAGAGATTAGTGTTTGAAAGGATTCTACTGGTACTTCCATCTTTAAGCATAAAATTGTCAAAATTCTTTGAAGTACAATGATTTGCAGGATAATTTTACCACGTAGTGATGGTGAAAAATATATGAATGAATGGTCATCATTTAGGTTTCTCTTGTCATTTATCTATTGCATTTAAATCCAGTCAGTGAATTAGTGAAGCAAGTTTTGTTACTAGATTAGGAGCACCCTCCTTGGTTTTGCAGAGCCAGAAGTGCAGAGGGAAATCTTGTCCCTATAGTTGGTGCAATCATCTTTAGAGCTCAATATTTGGATCTAACCCATCCTCAAAATCTATAGATGTATTGGTTACTTGTCAAAGCATAAAGTCCATTTTGGGAACCAACAACTTCATCTATTGACCTTACCTTGTTGCTGACCACTTTGAATTGACTGATGTCATCTTCATTTTTAGTATCCTCAAGGTCTTTTTTACCTCTTATTAATCTTCTCCTTTTCTTCGGTGCCCCAGCTTCAACCTTGGATCCTTTCTTTGCATATGTTTTTGTTGGTGAAGTTGCCTTTCATTTTATTACTTTCTCTACTTCCTTCTTCTTAGGTGGTGAAGCTGCAGTTGATGATCTTGTCCATGCACCTGTCTGTACTAGTAACTACCTCTTCTTTAGAGCTTTAGGAGGAGGAACCGGTGTAGCTTCTTGTTCTTCATCAGATTCGATTTCCTCGCTATCATACACCTTTTCAGCCAACATTAACTATCCTTCGGTTGGCTGTTCAACTAGTGTCTCTTCAGATGAGTCAGAGACATCTCCAAATTTAGTTGTTAACTCTTTCTTCATCCTCTTTGCCTTCCTACACATTTTATTAATGGCCAATCCTATTAAAATTCTTAACTTAGCTTCTTCATAGGTTCCAAACCTAGTGGCCTTGGGGTCTTTTGGTAGTGCTAGCAGTGCTCCAATAGATTTCAAGGTGAAATCATAGTTCATTTCATATCCCATAGGTGCTAGCCATTTAATTCTAGGTTCAACTGCTCTTATCATGGAATGATCTGTGTCTACTAAGAACCAAATATCTGTCTCAAATTTCTTAACTAATTCCCATGGAAGTCTACTTCTTTGATTCATCCTGGTCTGAAATTCTTTAAAGTACTCATTAAAATCTTTATTCAAATCATCTCCTAACTTGTTCATCTTCTCGGTAATTTGTACAGTTGTCGGTTTATCTTTTGTCCAATTTACTTTACCGACGCTAGGGAGATACTTCTGTATATAGAAAAATATACAAACAATGAGTGAACCAAACTTACATGTGTTTGAATTCTTTGACCTTATAGTCTTCATGTTTTCTTGTAACTAGTTTAGCAGTATCTTTGCAAGATCAATGTGGTGATCTTTCTTCACAATTTTGTATGCCATGTCTACTGCGCTGCAGGGTACGCTATTTAGTCTGCTTGATTGAAATATTTTTTACCCGATCACATGTGCTGCAAATTTTACTATTGGGTCTTTAATTGATGAAATCTTCAATGCTCGACCATCCCATGCAACTCCAATTTTCTCAACATCAGGTCAGGAAGAGCTTCGGAAAGCCTTTTCCTTGTCATTTTTAGGATAGCCAGTAACCCTACTGATCATTTTCTTTGTGACCTCTACTGGTTTATCCAACCACAATTTCCCATCTTGACACTGACTTAATACAATCATTATCCAATCCATTTTGAATGATTGCAGAAAGTGCATGGCGCATGATAACCCTGATTTCTCAATTTATTCATATCTTGTTTTCAATTTTCCATTGGTGCCACACAATTGTTGATATGCCACAATAGTCTCAAAATCTCCTACTTCTCCAATTTTGCAATGAATAAATGACCGTACATATTCTGTTAATAAAACCCTATCTGGGATGCTTGAAAAAGCACCCATTGAATCCGTTTGTGATGCAACCTTGGGGTGTTTTTTGTACTTAGGTTCATCAAAATTTGCTCTAACAATCAAATTTACTTCTTCCTCAATGCTGTGTGATTTGCTTGCAGACGATGTAGATGCCATAAATTGATTTAGGGTTTCGGCAAGTAGTAGGTAAATAAAGTGTTCAGTAGAAAATATACTTACTTGAAGTCATTAAAGAGTGATGTCAGTTTGATCTATAATAGCCTTGAATCCTTCTAAAAATCCTTTTAGCGCGAACTCTTTTCTATGGAATCTTCTCTCTTCGAGATCACAATGAAAAAATGAACCATGTTTCTCATGTATTTATAGACTTTTCGATATTTCACTCAAAATTTCATGCATTAAATACTTGACCTACTTTTTGTTCATAACAACTGTCAGCTCGGTAACAACTATAAACTTGTATTCGCTTGGTTAACACATAATTTCTTCGTTGGTTGATATGTGTGCTTGGTTAACCTTGAATAGTGATTACTGATGGGTAACCAACTCTCGGTCTTGCTTTTATTGATTATGTAACTTTGCTAGCTCAAAACATATAAACCATAATGCATCTCTTTTCATGCAGATTTAGTATGTGCTCATCATATATAAGGAACTCTATGTAAAATGTGATTATTTTGAAATGTCAGTCCCATACATACCTATATTAACTTAAGTGGAGGTACCGATGTCACCCGATCCAATGGCCGAGGTTTCACCGACAGCATTACTTGACTCAGCATTCTCATTAGATGCCTTCTTCCACACAGTGTTCCTTATCTTTGTGATATCTACAATAGTGTATCCACTCTCAAATACATGGTTTTCCTTTGGTGCTTGGTCTTTGTAGTCTTTTCTTAAATGACTGACTTTATGACAGTGCATACATGCCATTCCAGTGCTTGTCTAGCTTCTTGATTGTCTAGCCCATCTTTTCCTATTACAATTCAGTGCAATGTGCCCATATCTACCACATGCAACATAGTTAGCCCATGTTTTATAATCCCAAACATAAGAGTTACCTTGTTTCTTCAGTTGATACAGCTTGTGTTGAATTTTCTTCTTAGGATTCCATACTTGTTTCATCTTAGCCTTACACTCTCATGCAATGTGTCCATGTTTATTACAAGTATAGCATATTTTCTCCACAGTAGTATTGTTAGCAATATCATTCTATTTGGCTCTACACTAGTAAGCTTGATGTCCAAACTTACCACAATAATAACAATATCCATTGAATTTAGGAGTGACAGGAGGTTTACCTTGTGCTTTGCTTCTACACACATTAGATGTATGTCCTAGTTTGCCACAGTGATAACATGCCAACATTTTAGGTCTTTGACTTTGATTGTTGTTGACTTGTTTAGCTTGATGTGATGATTCTCCTTCACCGGTATAGCCTATCCCAGCTCTACTCCCAAATCTCCTTTGATTAATCAGAAAGTCATCAATCTTCTTGGAACTATCCTCAGCCAATTTCTTCATTTCATTGTATTGCTGCTGAGTTTTCACTTCATTTATTAGGTTCTCATTCTCCTCTCTGAGTCTTGCAACTTCTTCAAGGTTTCTTGATAATTCTCCATTTACTCAGTTGACCTCTTGATTCATAGTCATCATTTGATTAGATACTTGAAAATGGCGATCAGTGAGTCTTTGTATTTCACTTTCTTTTGCTTGAAGTTGTTCAGTCATTTGTCTTCGGTCATCAATAGCCAGATTCTTTTCCTTCTCATCTTGTCTAGCATTTTTCATTGTCTCTACCATTCTCACCATCTGAGATTCTTGACCGATTTGCAGTGCTTTCACTTGTTTAGTTAAATGTTGATTCTTTTCAGAAAAATCAGAGATTATGCTTTCAGATCCATCAGAAATACTTCCAGAACTAGATCCAATATGATCAAATATATCATCAATTGCTTCTTCATGATAATCAAGCTCATTTTGCAGAATAGCCAGGTTCTTCCTTTCAACCAGTAATTTCTTCAGTCTTTCCTTGGCTTGCTTGTATTGTTCAATAAATATCTGCATCTGAATCTTCTGATTCTCAATAGTCTTTTCTAGCTTCTACCTCTCCATGACTTAGATCTTTACCATTCAGTGGTTAAACTATTCAATAAGAGAACTATGCTCTAATACCAATTATTGGAATAAGGAGAGATAGGTACTGAGAGGGGAGGGGTGAATCAATGCCCACAAAAACTTTAACTCACTAACCTTTCAGATCTACAACAACAAACAGTGATAACCTTCCAAAATAACTTGCATCTAACACATGTATCATTCATCCATTCAACTTATCAAAGTAAATAACATGAAATCCACAATATAACAGTCACATAACACAAGTATTTTGGTAATGCAGAAACCCTTGTTAGAAGGTAAAAAATGCAGTGGGGATGACACCCACAAATTCTTTACTACTGCAGATAGAAAAGGTTTGCATGTTAGGGCTACAAGTTTTGATCACTTCTGGTGATCTTACCCTATTAGGAGTAACATATTAGACCAGCTAGATCTACCTAGTTATAAGATTTTAACAACACTAATGAAGTGTGCACTCGGTTAAGAGATTTACATAAGACTATCAAGTCTACTCTATTAAGAGATTTAGCCAAAAACTCTATTACAATTGTTAGAAAGCAATAAGCAATTATCTGCTAATGACAACTTGATTTTCTGATATAGATCTATAAAGTACTGACAAAATATCACCTTTGCTGTGATGTATCACTGCTCTAAACTGCTCGGTTAGCCTGCTTTGATTCTTCTTAATCTGATAAACTTCTAAATACTGATCTTCTATGTCAACTGATAGACTTGAAGTTAGGAAAGTGTTTCAAGTGCTCCATAATTCATACATCAGTTCTCATCACAAATGATGCAAACATACATTTATATAGCATACTACTTTATGCCACTTAATAAAATTAGGTTACACATCTTAGACAAAACCCTAAGATCTACGATGTACAAAAATAACCTAGATCAAACTATTACATAAGATATACATTGCATTTAATGAGTATCTTTGACAATAAATATTCCTCAATCTTGGTAAACCATTTTTAGATCTGTTGTAACCTTTTGCATAGAAGAATGTGCCATTATTGATTACTATGTTATTTCCTATGCTCATCAGTAAACACTGTATAAATTGCTTGGTGTTTACTATCACTCGGTGTTGGTGTCTGCTGGTGCTTGGTAAACTATCTGATGCTCGGTGTATAAGCTTAACCGACTGGTCTGTTTTGCTTCTAGTTATCGACTAGCTCAATTTAAGTAACTGACTGATATTCTACATAACCTTTGATACTAATGACAACCTTTAATGCTCAATAGAGATAACAAGGAAGCCTTCCTCTCTCATTTTCACATCCACTTTATGATCAAGGCATCAAGTTTTGAAATCAAGTGCTTGAGGTTTTCTCAAGGTAATCAAGCAAGAATTCCATTCAATAAATCTCCCATTAAAGCCATCATCTTCATTCAAGTTCTCCATTCAAGATCAAGGATTCAAGCATTCAAGCCTTCGAAGGGATTTGGGTCAAGAATTCAAGATTCATCATTCAAACCCTAGAACTAGCCATCATGATGGTATGATCTTCCTTCAAGATCCTTTGTTCATCTTTAATATCCAATCATTCTTCCCCCAAGGTGGATTCCAATCATACAATCATGGAGGTTCTGATTTACATTTGTTAATGTTGTGTTCAAGCTTTCATATCAACATACTTGTTTACATTTGAAATACAATTGCATATCTATTGAATATCATAGCTTCATTATTAGATCTACTTCTACTACTTTCTAGCATTATCCATTTCAATTTCATTATTAAGGTTGATTCCAAAATAGGGTTTGACTAAGGAAAACCCCTCATCCAAACAACAAAACCATTTTTCTTGCAGGTACAGGTACAGGATAGTGAATTGCAATTCAGATCTGGATAGCATTTTCAGTGAACTTCTAGGATCTACGAATAGAATTTTCATCAGATATGTTTCAGGTCAAGGATGACCTTTAGTGAGGGGTAAGATTATGCCCCGGGGTAAGATTGTGACCCGCTATCTGGGTCAAAGTTGACCTGACCTCAGAAAGACAAAAGTTTTTTGGGTTTTCTCTATCTCGACATTTCCAGTCCGGAGCAAGTTGCAGAATCTCTCGAAACTAAACACAGACATCAAAAAATAGTGATTTTTGCATTAGCCTTCTTTCGAGATAAGTACTTCTATTTTATTTAGTTTGTATGTCCAAAACATTTTCTATCACACACACTTCACACCCTATCTATTCACATTTCATACCTATTCAAATCTACCACTATTCATTTTGGTGAACCCGACAAACTTACCCCCTATCTTTTGTGGATTTAGATGCCCTATTGTACTAGGTCTTTTCTTTTCTTGCATCAAGATTACATTTATTTTATGCTCTTGCATTTTAAAATTCAAAAATACAAAAAAATCTATATATTCAAATAAAATCCAAAACTATTTCTTGCATTTCATTTACTATGAAGATTGTTAAGATGCTTTGGTGTGTAATTATGTTCTTTATTACCCTTCTTTTATCATCTCTTTACCATACTTATGATGTTTATGAGAGTATCATTCACTTCATTATGTTGATGACCATTCATTTTGCACTTGCATATGCTTTTGTGAAATTGATAGATACTGGTCTTCCTACTTTCAAAACTTTCATTAAAGATTTATGTGGTAGCCTTATTACTCTTTTGGATTATGTGAAGAATTTTGTAGATGATACACCATCTCCTCATCTTCCTAATCCTAATCCTATCAATCATAATTTGATTCCTAATCTTCCTAATCCAATTCCTAATTCTCCATCTGCTATCCCTAGTTCTTCTCATACTTATGATGGGATTCAAGCTATAGTTCAGGATGCAAATGTGCAAGATTTCTTTGATTTAGCTTCTCCTCTAATTCATGATGATATTAAAGGAAAGGGTAAAGAAACTTACTCAAAACCTATTACCCCACCTTATACAACCTTTACTCATGAGCATGATAAACAATCACCTCCTGTAGAAGCTTTACATAATATATACACTACAGGATTCAATATGATGACTAAATGAGGTTATAGAGGTTTAGGGCTAGGAGTTAATGAGCATGGTATCAAGTATCTAGTTTATATACCCCCTAAACAGGATGTGCATGGTGTTGGTTATTCACAATCTCAAATCAAGGTAGGTGATGTTGATCACAGTCCTCCTCTTCATGTTCTTCTCCCTACACTTGCTGTAGATAACACTGATATTTGTCAAGATGTAGCTAAGAAGGTATATGTTCAATTAATGAATTCCAACAAAAAAATCTTTAAACCTATGCCGAAAGATGCTTTAACCAAGTATAAATGTCCTTTTCATTATAGGTATATGCATTTACTTGCTGATTGTAAACATTTCAAGATATATGTTAGGGAAAGAGCTTCTTTAGGAATTATATCTCATTCTTATGTATTTTTACAATTCCTTCATAATTTTGATATAAGGGATACCCCTCATTCTGATATAATATAGATTTATTCTCCTCTTGTCTCTGGATTGGTTGGAAAGAGGTGTTCTTTCATCCAATCTCTTAGGATCCATTAGGCTTTTAGCATATATTGTGTCTTGAGCTTAATTGGTATTCTTTCTATCCTCTCTCTCTATGGTTTTGTATTATGCTTATAATCATCCATAGATTCTATATTCAAGATAGCTTTTCTAAGGTATCCCTTGCTTTGCATCCCTGGGGGGAAAGGTTCCTTTCTTCCTTCTCTTTGTTTAGGGATCTGCTTTCCTTAGCTTAGTGGTATTTGTTTATATTACAATATTATTTTATTATACTAACTGAGGTTTTATCTATGGATGACCTCTTATATGAGAGGTTGTTGTCCTAGGTCATCACTTCTTTTCTATTTTGCAAATTATGTTCATTATAAACTCTTTCCCTTACTTCGGAGATTAGATTTGTTTCTCTCATTTCAAAGATTCCTCTTCCTCTTGATTGTAGGGGGCTAGATGATTGAATCTTTATTTCTTTTTTAAAGATGATATTTTATCTAAAAGAACTCCTCTATGGTGGGGGTCTTGTTGATAAGATCTCTCTCTCTTTGAGGATCAATTTTCCATAAGTGACATATCCTTTTCACAATTATCTATACTCTTGGATGTAGGGGTTAATACCCTTCGCTAAGAATGTAGTGTACATTGTTGTTAAACATGATATCTCCTTACATTGTGAAGTAGGTATCCTCTTCATCTTCCTTATCCTATCTAGTAGACTACCATAATAAGGAGGGGGGCATATACAGGGTACAATATGCTAAATCCTCTGAAGGTAACACACATAAGTTGCTAAATCTTGAAGCGACACACATTTTTCAAATTTTCAATATGCTAAATTCTCTAAAGGTAATGCACACAAGTTGCTAAATCCTGAAGGGACACACATTTTTCAATTTTCAAGTATGCTAAATCTTCCAAAGGTAACTCACATAAGTTGCTAAATCCTGAGGAGCTGTGCATTTCATATTCATAGTGATACAAGAAGGTGGATCTATGGGTATTCCAGAAGCCTTCAGAAGACACATTACAAATTCAAAGCATAGTTTATGGGTGAACTATTAGGTTTGGCCACCTATTTGGCTCTCCCTCCTTGGTGATTCACGGTAAGGTGGGCATCTTACTGGGCGAGGTAATCACTCTTTTCCCTTTCTCTCTTTTCGCTTTCATGCTAGTAGGACTAGATCATGAAGATATGTTATTTATAGTGTTGCTCTTCTCTTTTTTAAAGTAATCATTTATGCTTTTATGATATTTTTCCGAATATGATATTAGTATAGGAAGCATTTCTTCGCAAGGTTTCCTTTACTAGTTGATTTGGGTTTGTACTAACCCCTCTTTTATGCCTTTTGGTTTTATCTTTGTTTTCACATCCTTGTGCATGTGTGTTGAGTTACAATATTTTATTCTAGGGGCTTGTGTCCTTAGCTAAGTGTTATTTTATCTCGTTGTGAATCCACTTGGCTCTCTTCTTTCTTCTCCTTTACCAAGAGTTTGCATTGAATCCATACTCTTGCTAAAGTGGGGCCTTAATGTATCATCTTAAAATGGAAGCACTTCCATGCTAAGATTGTTTGTCCCTCTGAGTAAGTGGTTTGGGGTCATGTCAAGCACCTCAAATTGGTCTTTTCATGAATGTAACTATTTCTCCCATGTTCGGCTTCTCTCTCCCTGTTTCTAGCCTCTTTCTAACAACTTTCTCTGAGAAATTGAGAACTTTGACTTTCTAGGTCAATGATGACTTGATGGGTCAAGGTCGACATTGACCTTGACTTAGGTCAAATTTGACCTCGACTCTGACCTAGGGTAGAGTCAACCTTGACCCTAACCCCAGGTCCAAATTTCAAGTTCTGAGAGTTTCAGGATGTCGAGCTTCGAAAACTTTTATTTTTCTCGCTTTTGGGTCGGTTGTTTTGGGTTTCAAAATGGTAAACTCTTAAATTAAATTTAATCTAGGTCCATTTCTAGGGGTTAAGGTTAAATTGGGATTTAATTCTCTAATGTCAGCCTTCTCCAGGAGTTTGTGCCCTAGATCACTATAAAAGGAAGCCTTCCTCTCTCATTTTCACATCCACTTTTATGATCAAAGCATCAAGTTTTGAAATCATGTGCTCAAGGTTTTCTCAAGCTGCTCAAGCAAGCATTACATTCAAGCAATCTTCCATTCAAGCCATCATCTTCATTCAAGTTCTCCATTGAAGATGAAGGATTCAAGCATTCAAGCCTTTGAAGTGATTTGGTTTGAGCATTCAAGATTCATCATTCAAACCCTAGATCTAGCTATCATAATGGTATGATCTTCCTTCAAGATCCTTTGTTCATCTTCAAGATCCATTCATTCTTCCCCCAAGGTGTATTTTAAGCATACAATCATGGAGGTTTTGATTTACATTTGTTAATGTTGTGTTCAAGCTTTCATATCAACATACTTGTTTACATTTGAAATACAATTGCATATCTATTGAATATCATAGCTTCATCATTAGATCTACTTCTACTACTTGCTGGCATTCTCCATTTCAATTTCATTATTAAGGTTGATTCTAAACTAGGGTTTGACTAAGGAAAACCCCTCATCCAAACAACAAAACCATTTTTCTTGTAGGTACAGGTACAAGACAATGAAATGCAATTCAGATCTGGCTACCCTTTTCGGCGAACTTCTTGGATCTACAAATGGAATTTTTGTTGGAGATGTTTCAGGTCAAGGATGATGATGCAAAGTGGGTAGCATGAAGCTTCAAACAGAGAACAAAGATAAGGTTATACACCCTATACACCCAAATTTAAGGGAAAAGTGCCCTACACCTATCACAACTATAGAAAGGACAAGGTATAAGGTTATCACAACCAAAAACCACAAGGGCAACCTACTCACTAGGTCTCACCAAGTCCCAAACACCAATAACCAAGGTTGGTTATGAGGCACTCTAACCCAAATTGTTAACAATTCCCCATGAAATGTCTCATAGGACTAGGGGTGACCTACACTCAAGAATTTGGCCTATTTAGGTCCTCAATTATTACTTCCAATGGTTCTTTCACTCACTAGCAACCCATCTGACATAGTTGCTTCACAAAATCAAGATTAAGCTTGTAGCCCTTCCTAGAAGTAATTTTGATTCAAAACAAAAATACTTCCATACAACCTACTAAAAAAATTGGAGATTTTGATACCCTTTTGGGCCTAAGGGATCATATCCAAGCACCAAAATGTGAAATGGAAAGGAAAGTAGGAAAGTACCTAATCTAGGAAAGGTAATTAGGCCTAATTAGGTTTGCAATTGCACTACAGGTGCTATTTCCTTTGAAAAAATGCCCAAACTAACAATGGTAACATGTGAGGGCATACATAAGGACCTTATATCCTGAATTAGAGGTCTTGGTGAATACCCAATCAACAATTATGATGACTGTACTTAGTCACTTGGAGGTGCACACATAGAGATGTACACCTAGTGCATCATGGAAAATCCATCTCCCTAAAAGTTACCACTCCTAACCTACATATTATCAAAGTACATAAGAAAATTTTGAATTTCACCAAGGGGCATTAGATTCCCATGGTGGAATTGAGTAGAACACTCAATCTTAATTGAAACCCTAATTTTAGGCCTATAAACCAGGCAGTGAGACTAAAAACTTAATAACTTTCAAACTAGGATTGATCAACATAGGAGACCAAATAAAAATGAAAGAAGATTCAAAAGGAAAAAAAAAATTCTTAGAATCTCATGCGCTTCTATCTTTACCAATCCATACTATTCAACTATCCTAAGGTTTTGCAGAGAAATGGTTATATTTTATTGATTCTTAATGCCAAATTACATCATTATGCCTTCCACCCACCTGGTAGGGCTTATGAAGGCCTCCCCCAATGGTAAAAAACTGATTTGAAAACCATAGAGTCATTGGGGGGTTGATTACAACTTTTAGCACAAGTTGTCAAAGTTGCATAACAACTTTTACAACTTTTTAAGCATCTTTTCCATCCTAGGTGACCAAACTTGGTCCAGACCTAAATCTAATGATCCAACATGGATCCAAACATTTCAAACACAAAATCATAAGAAAATAACCTATGCTAAGGTTTGGGACACCTTTTGAACAATAGTTGACCAAGGGCTTATCAATTCCAATCTTGGAACTAGGTCTTACAAATAGGGTCCAATTGTAAACCTTTATTTATAATATGTCCTATAGACTACTAGGACCATCAAAGGATCCAAAAGAGTGTCAAAGGCTCTTAGTTTTATGAGGGTGATCTTGCACCATACTCCCCTTGAAGTTTATAAATCAAGTTCCTACTTGAGGTTAATTGATCAATGGTGGTTCCATGTTGCTTAATTTGTTCCTCTGTCATCCAAGTTGCATCAATATTTGGAAGTCCTTTCCACTTAACCAGGTATTGCACATACTTTTGTTTGCTTTTTTTCTTGAGCACTTTGGATTCAAGGATTTCTTCTAAATCCATTTTTTTTCTTTGTGGAAGATTTGTAACATAGTCTCCATTCTCTTCATCATGTGAACCCTACACATTAGAAACATCTACAACACATTTGTAAGGGGTGAGATCTGCAACATTAAATATAGGAGAAATCAACAAGGTAGGAGGAAAGGAAATTTCATATGCATTTTCACCCATCTTGTTGAGGATGGTGCATGGTCCAAATTTATTCATATGTAACTTTGAGTACTTTCCCTTTGACAATCTCCCCTTCCTAAGATATGCCCATCCTTTGTCTCCTATATTGAAGTGAACTTCTCTTCTTCTTTGGTCGGCCTACTCTTTGTACTTCATGGTGAAGGTTTTTCCATCTTTGGTGATGGAGTAGGTATTCTTCCTACAATGATGTGTAGCATCTACATCATATTGCCAAGGCCTACCTAGAAGGATTCTGGGAGGCATCCATTTCAAAAATATCACAAAGAAATTTATCTTTAAAGCCTCAAATTAAAAATTCTATCCATGCTTGTTCAGTCACTAAGGTTTGTTGACCTTTAGTTAGCCAAGAGACATGGTAGGGGAAAGGATTTGGCTTCTTAGGAAGATTTTGTTTTTGAACCATTTCACTAGATACCAAGTTTTCAGTTGAACCAGAATCTATGAGAAAATTGCATACCCTTCCATGGCATTTGATCTTTGTCCTGAAGAGGTTTTTCCTTTGTGGAGGTTCTTGGCTTTGTGGTACTTGAAGAAAGACTTGTCTCATCATCAAATATACTCCTTCCTCTGGTTCTAAGTCTCTTGCATCTGCATTGTCTTCTTGTTTGTCCTCTTGAATGATTTGTGCTCTTCTTTCACCTTGATTGTTATGGTTCCTCTTCTTAGGGCACCTTCCTGCATGGTGTCCCAACTAATTGCAGTAGTAACACTTTAGGGGTCCATTTCCTCTTCCTGTGTTTTTTCTCCCTCTATTGAAGGGTCTCATCCCTCTATAGTTCCCTTTGAAGTTTGAATCAATTTTCTCTTTGTCTCCTTGGTCAGGGGTCCTGCTATCGTTGCCACTATCCTGTCCTCTATTCCAAGAGGTTCCTCTCCCTCTAAAGTTCTTCCCACTATCATTACTCTTTCCCTTTCCAAACTCATGTTTTCTCTTCCACTTCTCCTCTACCTTGATTTTCATTTGATAGCACTTGTTTACTATGGTAGGGAAACGTAGGCTAAGTTCCTCTTGAATGGATACCTTAAGACCATTCATATACCTTGCTAGCTTTTCTTCTTCATCTTCTACCACATTTGTCTTCATACGTAGTTTTAGGAACTCCTTAGTGTATGAGCCTACATCAATGTCTTTCTGCTTTAGACTTTGCTTCCTCCTATGGAGTTGTACCCAATAATCTTTAGGTACATATGTTTCCTTGACTAGGGCTATCATCTTGTTCCATGAATTAATCATGCTTCTTCCATTCTTCACCCTCTTTGTTTGGATGAAGTTCCACCAAGTTAGGGATGCTCCCTTCAAATTGGATCTTTCCATCTTCACCCTCTACTTCTCAGAGATGTCCTCACACTCAAAAAAGGTTGTCAAGGCCTCTATCCAATCCAAGGCCAAATTTGCATTCATCTTACCACTGAAAACTGGTAAGTCTATCTTCTCCTCCATGGTTATTCTTCCCATATAATTTAAGGCATCTATGAAAGTTCTTTGGTCTGCAAGGATGTTTTGATTAGGGGTGTCTTACTCCTCTTCACTCCCTTTTTCATCACTAGACTCATTCTCTTTACCCTTATCTAGCTTCTTCTCAAGTTATTGGAGCCTCTTGGTTAGGCCTATATTTTTTTCCCTCTGTTCTCTCACCATCTTTGCTAGTTCACTATTTGTAACCCTTTCTGAGATCTCTTCATCCTCAGGAGTAGACATAGCTCTGATACCACTTGATGCAAAGTGGGTAGTAGGAAGCTTCAAATAGAGAACAAAGATAAGGTTATACACCCTATACACCCAGATTTAAGGGAAAAGTTCCCTACACCTATCACAAGTGTAGAAAGGACAAGGTATAAGGTTATCACAACCCAAAACCACAAGGGAAAGCTACTCACTAGGTCTCACCAAGTCCCAAACACCAATAACCAAGGTTGGTTATGAAGCACTCTAACCCAAATTGTTAACAACTCCCCATGAAATGTCTCATAGGACAAGGAGTGACCTACACTCAAGGATCTATCCTATTTAGGTCCTCAATTATTAGTTCCAATGGTTCTTTCACTCACTAGCAACCCATCTGACATAGCTACTTCACAAAATCAAGATTAAGCTTGTAGCCCTTCCTAGAAGTGATTTTGATTCAAAACCAAAATAGTTCCATACAAACTACTAAAAAAATTGGAGATTCTAATACCCTTTTGGTCCTAAGTGATCATATCCAAGCACCAAGATGTGAAACGGAAAGGAAAGTAGGAAAGTACCTAATCTAGGCAAGGTAATTAGGCCTAATTAGGTCTACAATTTCACTCCAAGTGCTAGTTACTTTGAAAAAATACCCAAACCAACAATGGGAACATGTGAGGACATAAATAAGGACCTTATATCCTAAATTAGAGGTCTTGGTGAATCCCCAATCAACAATTATGATGAGTATACTCAGTTGCTTAGAGGTGCACACATAGAGATGTACAACTAGGGCATCATGGAAAATCCATCTCCCTAAAAGTTACCACTCCTAACCTACATATTCTCAAATTACATAATAAAATATTGAATTCCACCAAGGGGCATTAGATTCCCATGGTGGAATCAAGTAGAACACTCAATCTCAATTGAAACCCCGATTTTAGGCCTACAAACCAGGCAGTAAGAGTAAAAACTTAATAACTTTCAAACTAGGATTGATCAACACATGAGACCAAATGAAAATGAAATAAGATTCACAAGGAAAAAGTTTGGTCTCAAAATCTCATGCCCTTCTATCCGTACCAATCCTTACTATTCAACTATCCTTGGGTTTTTGCGGAGAAATGGTTATATTTTATTGATTCTTAATGCCAAATTACATCATTATGCCTTCCACCGGCTTGGTAGGGCTTATGAAGGCCTCCCCTAATGGTTAAAAATTGATTTTTAAACCATATAGTCATTGGGGGGGTTGATTACAACTTTTAGCACAAGTTGTCAAAGTTGCATAGCAACTTTTACAACTTTTTAAGCATCTTTTCCATCCTAGGTGACCAAACTTGGTCCAGACCTAAATCTAATGATCCAACATGGATCCAAACATTTCAAACATAAAATCCTAAGAAAATAACCTATGCTAAGGTTTGGGACACCTTTTGAACAATAGTTGACGAAGGGCTTATCAATGCCAATCTTGGAACTAGGTCTTACAAATAGGGTCCAATTGTAAACCTTTATTTCTAATATGTCTTATAGACTACTAGGACCATCAAAGGATCCAAAAGAGTGTCAAAGGATCTTATTTTTATGAGATTTCTCTTGCACCAGATGACATTTAGTGAGGGGTAAGATTGTTCCTCAGGGTAAGATTGTGCCCTGCTATCTGGGTCAAAGTCGACTTGACATCAGAAAACAATGATTTCTGCACCAGCCTTCTTTTGAGATAAGTACTTCTATTTTATTTAGTTTGTATATCCATAACATTTTCCATCACACACACCTCACACCCTATCTATTCACATTTCACACCTATTCAAATCTACCACTATTCAGTAATGTAAAAGGAGAATTGTGGAAGGTGCGAGCTTGTGTCTACTTGATGTAGAGAAAATGATTACTTGAGTACTTCATTAGAACTAATCAACCAAAGATAGTTAATATCAGACAGTTTAAAAGATTGTGTATTTCTTCATATACACTTGTGTTGTGAATAATGAGTTCTGAAGGTGGATATAAGCTTCTTTGGGCAGTGAGCCCACCCCTCTTTTCTTGACACCTAACAAGGTCTATCCTCTAACAAGGACTGTATACTGTAATGTTTTATTCATCTCCTAACAGCGTTAGATCTTCTAATAAGGATACTATACTCTTAGTACATCATTAGTGGGTGTTAATTCCCACTAGGGTTTTACATTTAACAGGTTTTTCTTGACAACAAAATATTATTTTATTGTGTTGGCATTCATTACGTTCATTGGTTTTTAGTCTATTGCTATTCAAAGTTTAAAGTTTAATAATCTGTCATACAACCGATTCATCCCCCCCCTCTCAGTTATATTGTGGACTTTTATTCCTAACAATTAGTATCATAGCCACTGGTCCTTAGAGAGGAAACCTAATAGATTGAGGTGATCTTGGAGATGGCATTCTATAGGAAGGATAGTTTGAAATTTGATCCTAAAAACTTTGACAGTTGGAAGAACAAGATGCGAACTCATTTTCTATGTTTGGGCATCGACTACTGGATTATTACAAAGAATCAAGTGGCTATGAAGACTGAGGCTGAACTCACATCAGCTACTACTGATGAGAAGAAGGTATTTTCACATAACATGGTCTCACAAGAAGCACTGATCAGTGCACTCTCTAAAGGAGAATTTACTAAGGTAAAAGATCTAGATTCTGCACACAAGATTTGGACAAGATTAGAAGCATTATATATAGGAGACAAGTTTACCAAGCCAACAAAGTTACAAAACTAGAAAACTAGGATAGAGAAGTTGGAGATGAAGGATGATGAAAGTGTTAGGGCTTATGTATAAAGAGTTATAGAGGTTGTAATTGGAATCAAAAATTGTGGAGGCACTTTTGAAGAGGAAGAAGTCATTTCAAAGATTCTTAGATTAGTAAAACCTATCTACAAGACTAAAATTCAAGCTATAGAAGAGATTATACCTTTGACTCCAAAATTTAGAAGAGAAATGTTGATTGCAAAGCTAACTACTTTTAAAGCTCCAGAAATGGGAGATTGTGCACCTAAAGTTGAAACTGCATTTAAAGAATCTACACATAAGAAGATAATGTCTGCACTTCCAAGCACCATTAGTGAGAACATAAAAGAAGAGCTTGATGAATATGATGAAGAATGGGAACATATACAAGTAGAAGAAAGAAAGATGGATGAACTTGTTGCATTGATTTCTAGAAGAGAAAAGAGAGGTAAGGGTAAATTTGAAGGATGGTTACCTTTGAAATGTTTTTCATGCAATAAGATAGGTTGCTTTTCATCTACATATCCTACAAGAGTTCCTAAGCATAAACCTAAGTTTTTCAAGTCTAAATATTCAAAGGATAAAATTTTTTACTATGCTAGTGAAGGTATTTCTAATGATGATGATTTGGATTATGAGGAGATCAGATTTATTGCTATTAAAGATGAAAAACTAGTACATGAGGAAAAAGATTTAGTATCACATGTTGATAAGAAATATGAATGGATTATAGATAGTGGTTGTTCACATCATATGATTGGAGACAAAAACAAGTTTGTTAAATTAGTGAAGTATGATGGTGGTGTAAGATTTTGAGACAATGTTCCTAAATCTATCATAGGAGTAGGATCTATTACTTTGGATGAAAAGACTAATAATATCAATGTATTTCTTGCTGATGGGCTTAAGAATAACTTGTTGAGTGTTGGACAATTGATGGATAAGGGATTTCAACTAAAGTTCTTTGATGGGAAATGTTTTATCAGAACTAAGACAAGAGACTTGATTGCATTAATCGGTACTAAATCTAGAGGTAATGTGTTTGAGTTAAATACATATAGAGCTTCTTGTTTTGTTGGGAAGGTAGATGACAATTGGTTATGGCACAAAAGTTTTTGTCATGTTAATTTTGATAATATTGTGAAGGCATGTGTGACTAATGCAGTAAGAGATCTATCGAAGATTGTGAAACCATCTAACACTATATATAGAGAATGTGTGACACAGAGCTCTCCCCTATTTAGAAAACTCAATAAGTGGTGAGACCTACAATGTTCCTCTGAACCCAAAGTGGGCTTAGGAGAGTTCTCTACACCATTAGAAGATCCTCAAATAAACACAAATCTACTATCCTCACTCGAGGATGCTATGCTTCTTGCCCAAATTTTACTCCTCCAGGTTGGATTGACACTTGGTAGATTCCTTGATTGAATGGGCTCAGTTGATACCTGGTTCCTTTGTTAACCGAGTGGTTTTGGTTGATTCACCGAGTAGTTTCCTAATGCTTGGTAATCCCTACTATGAAGCGCCCTTACTGGTTCAAACTTGAAATGGGAACCTTTGTGTTGGGAAGGGGATGGAAAGGTTCCATGCTCACTAAATGTATCTTATGGGAGTGATTTCCACACCTTACAGGTTTTGGGACAACAAGTTCTTAGGTTTAGGCCTTCTAAGTTGTAGCCCTCTCAGCGAGGTTTTAGGGACTTAGTTCCAAATTTTTACAAAGAACCTACAAAAAAAATTATAGATTTGGATACCCTTTATTGAGTTTTATCAAACCTCCAAATTGCAAGATCTCAAATAATAAGGACAATATCTAACAGTTCTTGATCCACTAGTCTTAATAGGGCTAATTGGATCGATTAGTTAAGCAAATATTCACTAGTCAATTGTCCAAGGAAAACCATCAATTGAAATGGTGTTAGGAATCCAAAAGAGACAAAAATTTTTTATCACATTTCATTTATCCACCCCTGAAGTGCTACTGTCACTTCACTTTTCCATATTCTGGACCGAGCACATAGAGATGATTGGTCTAGAACCTGCAAGCAGTCTTCACAAAATAATCCCCTTTCTCCTGCGCTCTTTCGAACCTAAAATACATTGGCCCAAATTGTGTTTCCCCAGTTCACATGGGAGTCCCTCAGAGGAAAAGCAAGTTAGGGCTTTATTTGCTAAAACCCTAGTTCATGAGGGTTTCCTAAAAACCCGATAAAGAAATTCTTCTAACTTTCGACTCCAATATCCAAACTAACTCAATCCAAATGTATTGGAGTCCTAATTCATGTCAAATTTTGGACCGATCAAACTACTTCTTTGCACTTCCATACCAATAGGTACACGTGCTACTTACAGTCTAGAATGTAGAGAAAAATAAGGATTTTTATTGATTGAATGCAAAAATTACAAAAAAAATTATCTTCCACCCACCTAAAAGGGCTATTTGAAGACCTTCCCCAATGGATCCAACCATTTTTCAAAGGTTTTGACCATTGGGAGGTTGGTTTACAAGTTGGTAGCAACTTTTCAAAAAAATTGACGAGCAACATTTCTTTCATTTTGCAACTTTGGGCAGAATATTGCATTCTTGCTCCTAGTGAGCCTATACGGTCTAAGCCTTGGATCCTAAAGATACCAAAAATTATTAAATAATTAAAATAACCTAAAATAAACCTAGGGAAATCTAAACACCTAAAAGTGCCTTTGGACCATAGTAAAAAACCCATGGTTTATAACCACACCGAGGGTGACTAGGTCTTACAAGTTGCCTTACTAATCAAAATTTGAAAGTTATTCAAAAACCCTTAGGCATGAAGACCCTTGGGTGAATCCTCTGAAGACCATAGATGTATAGATGTTGTGAAGAGTGGAGGGGGTGCTCCTACACCATACTCCCTTGTTTTAAAAACTTAAGTCCCACTTGAGAGCATTTTTTGAATCGAGGTTCCATGCTTGTTGATACACTCTTCGCCCATCCATGTAGCATCAATATCAGGTAACTCCTTCCATTTAAACAAGTAGTATTTGTAGGTCTTCTTCCTAGTTTTCTTGACAACATTAGAGTCTATAATATTTTCCAACTATAATGGTGTGCTTGGTGGTAAGTCCTTTAGCCATCGTGTGTTTCTTTAGTATCTTGAAAAATGTTATTAGATCCTACATCACCCTTAAAAGGAGTGAGATCACAAATGTTAAAGATAGGAGAAATAGAAATAGTAAGGGGTTAAGAAATTTCATAAGCATTATCCTCAAAATTATGAAGTATTTGATAGGGACCGATCTTTCTCATTTGTAGTTTGGTGTGTCCCCTAGGTAGCCTTTCCTTATTCAAGTATGCCCACACTTGATCTCCTTCTTTGAAAGTAACATGTCTTTTCTTGTTTTCTAGATGTTCTTTGTACTTTGCAGTATTCTGACACAATGTATCTCAGACTTGATCATGAATCAGTTTGATCCATGTAGATAATTCTTCACCCTATGCACTGACTTTAAAGTCAATCAGTAACTCTCTCAATTCCATAACCCCTCTGGGGTGAAGTCCATAACTCACTTGGAATGGTGTCTTCCTTGTTGACCTATTCACTGAATCATTGAAAGATAATTCTACTTGAGGAAGGATAGCATTCCAATTCTGCCCATATTGTTTTGTTAGACACCTTAGAAGGTTTCCTAATGATCTATTTACAACTTCAGTCCACCCATCTGTCTACAGATGGTATGCAGAATTGAATGACAAGTTTGTCCCCAACTTTTTCCAAAGGGTTCTCCAAAAGTGCCCATGGAATTTCACATCTCTGTCTGAGATAATGGATGTTGGAAATCCATGAATTCTAACCAATTATTTAAAGATAAAGTTAGCAATATGTGAAGCATCATTAGAAACTTTACAAGGAACAAAGTGTTCCATTTTGCTAAATCTGTCAACTATAAAACAGATACAATCAAATCCATGTTTAGTTCTTGAAATTCCTAAGACAAAATCCATACTCACACTGTCCCATGGATTTTTTGGAATAGGGAGTGGTTGATAGAGACCTTGATTGGTCTTGACTCCTTTAGCCCTTTGAAAAATAGTGCAGGTCTCAAAAAACTTTTTGACATCAGTGGGTAACCAAGGCCAATGATAGTTTCTCCTTACAAGTTCAAGTGTCTTATCTATGCCAAAATGACCTCCTAGTATGCCAAAATGTTTCTCTCTAATTAGATTTTATCTCATGGATCATTTAGGAATACAGAGTTGACCTCCTTTGAACAAAAGGCCATTCTACAATAAATATTCTGAATAAGTAGTATTATATGCATCTGATAGAGTAGAGAAAACCTTGTAGATATCACTAAATTCTGAATCATATTTGTATAGGTTCTTGAGGGCACCAATTCCTATGCTTTGTACCTTCACTTCTTCAACCAAAATTACTCTCTATCTAAGAGAATATTCTACTTTTTTTGAATTTCCTTTCTTATTCTTTATAGAAAATGTGAATGCTTGGAGTTGTTCAACCCATTTCATGTGCCTACAGCTTAATTTATCCTGACTATTCAGAAAACTTAAAGCATTATTATCTATAAAGACAATAAATTCCTTAGGAAGAAAGTAGTGCCTCCATTTCTTGAGGGCTTGAACCATAGCATAAAGTTCCAAGTCATATTTTATGTATTTCCTCTTTGCTTCATTCAATTTTTTAGAGAAGAAAGCCACTAGTCTTCCATCCTGACTGAGGACTGCGCTTATGACCAGATTGCTAGCATCGATCTCCACTGTGAGAAATTTGTCGAAGGTAGGTAGTGCCAAAATGGGGTATTGTGTTAGTTTCTCCTTCAAATACTTAAAAGCTTCATCTTCTTGTGTTGTCCACTAAAATTTTGTTTTTCTACCACCCTTGATGGTATCAAGTAAAGGTGCACAAATGTGACTGAAATTTTTTATGAACTTCTTATAAAAGGTAGCCAATCCATGAAAGCTCCTGAATTCTCCTGGAGTCTTTGGTATGGGCCAATTAATGATAGCCTCTACCTTTTCAAGATCCATTTTTAAAGTTCCCTTTGAGATTAAAAAAACCCAATAATATCAACTCTTGTTGCATGAATGTACATTTTTCTAAGTTGATAGATAATTTCTTCTCATGTAGTCTTTGGAGAACTTGTTACAAGTGTCTCATGTGGTCTCCTATAGTCCCACTAAAGATTAGGATGTCATCTAAATAGACCACCACAAACTTTCCTATAAAATCATGAAGCACTTCATTCATTAATCTCATAAAGGTGCTAGGAGCATTGCTAAGGAAAAATGGCATCACAAGCCATTCATATAATCCATCAGTGGTTTTAAATGCAGTCTTCCACTCATCTCCCAACCTTATTCTTATCTGGTGGTAACCAAATTTAAGGTTAATTTTAGATAAATAACATGCTCCTCCAAGTTGGTCTAGTAAATCCTCAATCTTGGGTATGGGGAATCTATATCTGATTGTTATTTTGTTTATTTCCTTGGAGTCAGTGCATTTTCTCCATTTTCCATCCTTTTTAGGGGCCAAAACACTTGAGACTGCACAAGGGCTGAGACTCTTTTGTATGAGTCCCTTTGTCAACAATTCATTGATTTGTCTAGTGACTTCTGCATTCTGATTAGGAGTGAGTTTATAAGCAGCCTTGTTGGGTAGGGAAGCACCTAGGATGAAATCTATTTGGTGACATATGTCCCTCAATTGTGGGAGTTCATCTGTCATGTCTCCTACAACTATTCCTTCATACTTTTGTAGTAGACTGTTTGCTTCCTTCAGTACTTCTTTGTGCATTGTTTTCTCCTTTGGTTTAAGGACTAAGGCAGATCCTACCTCTAAATCTTGAATAGTGTTGATCATCTCTTGTTCTCCTACAAGCATGACTAACTATTCTTTTGGTTTTTCTTGTTGAGGATCAGGGAGAGGGAGCAAGTTGTATTTGTGACCACTTTGAATAATTTGGTATTTTTTTGTGACTCCATCATGTTTAGTTTGCAGATCATACTACCGTGGACATCCTAAAAAAATGTGACAAACATCCATATCCACAACATCACAAAGGAGTCTATCCTTATAGTCTTTAATGGAGAAATCTACCCAAGCATGTTCATTTATGAGGGTCTGTTTGCCTTTTGTCAACCAAGATACATGGGATGGGTTTGGGTGGGGTATCTTTTCTAATTTTAATTTCTACCATCTCTCAAGATATAAGATTTTCAGTAGAACCAGAATCAATTACTAACTTGCATACCTTTCAATGGCTTTTGCAGTTGGTCTTGAAGAGATTCTTCCTTTGAGGAGGCTCTATCGGTACTGGTGCTTGGATTAAGGTCCTCTTCATCATGAGGGATACACCTTATCTTGTATAGTCTCTTACACTGTCAGCTTCATCTTCTTGCACTAGCTTGGCTTTTCTTTCACCTTGGTTATTTTGCTTGTCTCTGTCCGGACACCTATTGGTGTAGTGCCCTGTTTGATTGTAGTTATAGCACCTGATCTTCCCATTGTTTCTTCCTCCATTTCTACCTCTATGATTTCCTCTTCTTCCTTTGTATCCACCTCTTGAACTACTTTCTCCTTGGATGTTCTCCTTATTAGATTCTCCTTGTGGTCTGTTATTCTGTCCTCTTCCTCCAAAGTTTCCTCTACCTCTTTCATTCTTATATTTTCCTCTACCACTCTGTTCATTCCTCCTTCAGAACTTTTCTTCAACTTTAAATCCCAATTGATAGCATTAGTTTACTATGGTAGGGCTTGTCAAACTAATTTCATCCTGAATTGAGACCCTTAGGCCTTGCATATACCAAGAAAGCTTCACACATTCTAGTTCAACAAGCTTGGATTTTATTATCAATCTCTAAAATTCTTCAGTATAACTAGAGATATCCATCTCTTTCTATCTTAGACTCATTCTTCTTTTATGAATTTGGAATTCATAATCTTTAGGGACATAAGTTTCCCTAAGCAGGGCCACCATCTTCTTCCAAGTGGTGACTGGATTCTTTCTATTATTCACTTTGTCATCTTGAGTGAAGTTCCACCATGTGAGTGTAGAGCCTTTGAGCTTTGACTTAGCAATATTCACCCTCTGATTCTTAGGGATGTCTTCACAATCAAAGAAACTATTTAGGGCATCCACCCAATCCATTACAGCATCTAGGTCCATCTTCCCATTGTATGTAGGCAACTCAAGCTTGGCATCCATGGTTCTACTCTTCATAGACTTTAGAATCTTCATAAGTAGCCTCTGGTTTGTAGGACATTTTTCTTCCTCCTGCTCAAGGGATTCTTCATCACTCCCTTCTTTGACATCATCAGAGTTTCCACTAGTACTTCTCTTTTGAAGCTCTTCCCTAAGCCTATCCATTTCTCACCTCATCTACTGCATCTGGGTGTCTCTTTGTTCATCACACTTTGTTCTTTTCTCTCTCGGGTATCTTACTATCTCTTCATTGGTCATCCTTGATGACAATCCTCATTCTTCTTCTCCTTCCATGGTGCTATTATATCTTTACCATAAGGATCTTAGATGCTCTGATACCACTTGATGTAGAGCTCTCCCCTATTTAGGCAACTCGGTAAGTGGTGAGACCTTTGATGTTCCTTGAAACCCAAAGTGGGCTTAAAAGAGTGCCCTACACCTTTATGAGATCCTACAACAAACACAAATCTACTATCCTCACTCGAGGATGCTATGCTTCTTTCCAAGTTTTACTCTCCCCGGTTGGACTGACACTTGGTATATTCCTTGACCAAATGGACTTGGTTGATACTTGGTTCCTTTGTTAATCGAGTGGGTTTGGTTGATTCATCGAGTAGTTTCCTAACGCTCAATAATCCCTACTATGAAGCACCCTTATTGGTTCAAACTTGAAATGGGAACCTTTGTTTTGGGAAGGGATGGAAAGGTTCCATGCTCACTAAATGTCTCTTATGGGAGTGATTTCCACACCTTACAGGTTTTGAGACAATAAGTTCTCGGGTTTAGGCCTTCCGGGCTTGTAGCCCTCTGAGAGACGTTTTAGGAACTTAGTTCCAGATTTTTAAAAAGAACCTAAAAAAAAATTGTAGATTTGGATACCCTTTATTGAGTTGTATCAAACCTCTAGATCACAAGGTCTCAAACACTAAGGACAATATCTAACAATTCCTGATCCACTAGTCCTAACAGGGCTAATTGGCTCGGTTACTTAAGGAAATGTTCACCAGTCGATTGTCCAAGGAAAACCACTCATTGAAATGGTGTTAGGAATCCAAAAGAGACAACAATCTATCATCATATTTCTTTTATCCACCCTTGAAGTACTACTATCACTTCACTTTTCCATATTCTGGACCGAGCACATAGAGATGCTTGGTCTAAAGCCTGCAAGAAGTCTTCACAAAAAAATCCCCTTTCTCTTTCACTCTTGTAGACCTAAAATAAATTGGCCCAACTTGCATTTCCCTAGTTTTCATAGGATTCCCTCAGAGGAAAAGCAAGTTAGGGCATTATTTGCTAAAACCCTAGTTCAGGAGGGTTTACTGAAAACCTGGTAAAGAAATTCTTCTAACTTCTGATTCCAATCTCCAAACTAACTCAATCCAAATTTATTGGAGTCCTAATTCATGTTAAATTTCAAATCAATCAAACTTCTTCTTCTTACTTCTGCAACAATCCATGCAAGCGCTATTTACAGTCTAGAAAGTAGAGAAAAATAAGGATTTTTATTAATTGAATGCAAAAATTACAAAAAAAACTTGTCTTCCACCTACCTGAAAGGGCTATTTGAAGACCTTCCACAATGGATCCAACCATTTTTGAAAGGTTGTGACTGGTGGGAGGCTGGTTTACAAGTCCATAGAAACTTTTCAAAAAGTCATCGAGCAACATTTCTTGCATTTTGCAACTTTTGGAAAAATGTTGCATTCTTTCTCCTAGTGAGCCTATATGGTCTAAGCATTGGATCCTAAAGATCCCAAAAATTATTAAATCATTAAAATAACCTAAAATACACCTAGGTAAATCCAAACACCTAAAAGTGCCTTTGGACCATAGTAAAAAACCCATGGTTTATAACCACACCGAGGGTGACTAGGTCTTACAAGTTGGCTTACTAATCAAAATTTGAAAGCTCTTCAAAAATCCTTAGGCATGAAGACCCTTGGGTGAATCCTCCAAAGACCATATATTTATAGATGTTGTGAAGAGTGGAGGGGTGCTCCTGCACCAATGTATTATGGGAAAGCAGACTAGAAGCAGTTATAAAAGTAAAGCATATGCATCAAAATGAAAGTTGGATCTGGTACATACAGACCTATGTGGACCTACAAGGATAAGATCATTCTATGGTGAAAGGTATTTTATAAATTTTTTTGATGACTTTTCTAGAATGATGTGGGTCACTTACTTGAAAGAAAAATTAGAAGCATTTGATAAGTTCAAGATATTCAAAGAAAAAGTAGAGAATGAATCAGGTTTAAAGATAAAATTTTTGAGGTCAGACAGAGGTGGAGATTTTACTTCAAATTTATTCAATTCATACTATGAAGAGCATGCAATAAAAAGACAGACATCTTCTCCTAGGACTCCACATCATAATGGGATGGCAGAGTGAAGAAATAGAACTATACTAGATGCTACTAGAATAATGTTTCTTGAAGAAAATATATCTCATGTGCATTGGACAGAAGCTATTGGGACAACGGTGTACACATTGAACAAAATGAAAATTAGAGAAGGTACAAGTAAGACTCCTTATGAATTGTGATTTGATCATAATCCTACTGTAAAATATTTTAGAATATTTGGTAGTAAATGCTATATCAAGAGAGATGATGAGATAGGAAAGTTTGATGCTAGAAGTGATGAAGGAATTTTCCTTGGTTATTCTACTAAGAGAAAGGCTTACAAATTCTTTAATTTGAGATTAAGAAAGATGATTTAAAGTAACAATGTGAAGATAGATGAAAGGTTTTAGATACAAGAGAGAATGTATGATTGTAATCAAAATATAGAGATCAAAGAGGCTACTGCTATAGAAGAAGAACTTGTTAAGTCTTAATGCAAAAATGAGACTTGTGATGATGATACAAATGAGGTTACTGAGATTCCTAAGACTTTGAGGTATGTAAAGATGAATCATCCTGTAAAACAAATTCTTTGTAATACAAATCAAGGTGTAATGACTAGATCAAAGTCTAGAGAAGAAATTTGTTTGATTTTTCAAGTTGAACAAAGACTACAGATGAAGCTTGTAGAGATGACTCTTGGATAAATTCTATGAAGGAAGAGTTATATCAAATAAAGAAAAATAATACTTGGGAACTAGTTCCTAGACCTAAAGACAAAAATATTATAATGGGGTTTCAGAAATAAAATGAATGAAGAAGGAGTTTTAGTAAGAAACACAACAAGATTGGTATGTAAAGTCTATTCACAAAAAGAAGGCATAGATTTTGAAGAGACATTTTCTCCTAGTGCTAGAATAGAAGTTGTGAGATTATTCTTGGCTTATGGTGCACATAAGAACTTCAAGGTATATCAGATGGATGTGAAATCAAAATTCTTGAATGGGGATCTTGAAGAAGTGTATATAGAACAACCTAATGGATTTCCTCTATGCGAAGATGGAGACATGGTATGCAAGTTGAAGAAGGCATTGTATGGACTGAAGCAAGCTCAAAGGGCCTAGTATGCAAGGTTAGACAAGTACTTACTTCGGCCTGGATTGAGAAAAGTTAATGTTGATAGTAATTTGTATTTAAGAACTAGTGAAGATGGAGTTTTGATAATAGAAGTTTTTGTTGATGATATTATCTTTGGAGGCAATGATGAATTGTGTGAGAATTTTTCTAAAGAGATGGAAAATGAATTTGATATGTCCATGATAGGTGAAATGAAATTCTTTTTGGACTGCAAATAAACCAAAGCAAGAATGACATTTTTAGTTCTCAAACTAAGTATCTTAAAGAAATGTTGAAAAAGTTTGGAATGGAAGACTGTAAACTAGTTGGTACACCCATGGTGACTAGAAATAAGCTGATGAATGATGATGATTCAAAGTGTGTTTTTTAGACCAAGTATAGATCAATGGTTTGCAGATTACAATATCTGACTCACACCAAACTAGATATTGCTAATGTTGTTGGAATTGTGGCTAGATATCAGGAAGAACCTAAAGAGACACACCTAGCTGTTGTAAAATGGATATTAAGATATTTGAAAGGAACAATGGACTATGGCTTATGGTATGATAGAAATGATGACTTTGAACTTCATGCTTATATTGATGCTGATTGGGCAGGAAATATTGATGACAGGAAGAGTACTAGTGGAGGTGCATTTTTCCTTAGGAAAAAGTTTGTTTCATGGCTAAGTAAGAAACAAGATTGTATAGCTCAATCTACTGTAGAATCAAAGTATGTTGTTTCTGCTATTAACTGCACTCAAATTGTTTGAATGAAACAAATGTTGAAAGATATTGGAATAAATTTTGATGAACCAGTGGTTATCTATTTTGATAACACCAGTATAATGAATATGTCAAAGAATGTGGTGATGCATTCTAAAACTAAGAATATTTCTATTAAGTATCACTTCTTGAGAGACAAGGTAGCGAAGAAGAAAATAATGTTGGAATACATTAGCATAAAGGAACAGATAGCAGACACCTTTACAAAGTCATTGCCAAAAGATACCTTTGAATATCTCAGAGGTATGCTTGGGGTTTAGGCCCCTCCCAGTTAGAATTAATTGATACAAGGATGCATCAGTCTAGAGGTTTTTAGAGCCTTATCATATTCTAGACTTGATGTACGGATCTACTCCTTAGGGGGAGTGATTGTTGAAGATAGATGTTGAAGATAGTTGATGTCTTATGGAACCCTTTGCCATTGATGTTAAAGGGAGAGAGCTACTAATATGAGAAAACCCCTAAAGGGGAGAGATAATGTATAAGGAAGAAGGTACTGAGAGAATATTGTTTGGGTTGATGGATTCTCACATATGTTGCCATCAATGCCAAAGAGGGAGACTGTTGGATATTTCTAATGCATTGGGGACATTGTTGATACATTTAATATGTTTAATCACTATGTTGAGTGATGTTGGAGTTGTTGTTGTTGTCATTCGTGTTTTGTCACTGATGTCAACATATGTTTTTGTGAAGAGAATAGGCTGGTTACTATAGTGTATGAATATTGTACAAATGTTTCAGATCATGTGAAGTCAGTCATGTGTACTAAAAGGTGTTGTGATCTTATATATATGATTGCAAGATGTAATTTTGTGTATTGGCTGAGTTACAAAATATTTGGTGAAGACTGGTTACTGGACAGTGATAGTGGAAGTTGACAGAGTTAGTCTCTATGTTTTGGGAATATCTTACTAAAGATTAGGATTCAATGTATGGGATCTTAAGGGATGATAGAAAGGGTACTAAAGAATTTTTTATGGTATGTGCAAGGTACGGAATGTTGGATGACATCAGCTATGGCATGTGTTTTGGATGTAACCTATTTGGAAGCTGACTTGAGAGTTGTAGCATGTATTATAGATGGCGAGATTAAATTAAGAATGTTGGTCCTTAATTGATGTAATGTAATTTCTTTATACTTGTTTTAGATACCGTTTGTATCTTAGAAAGGAGTTCTATAATTGTTTTTATTTTAGGAAAGACTAATTGGTTGACTTGATCATGTAGAATGTAATAGGGCATATACGTAAGGTCATTTATTTTGGAAAGATATGGTGAGAATATATGTGATGTAAAAGGAGAATTATGGAAGCTGCGAGCTTATGTTTGCTGGATGTAGAGCAAAGAATTACTTGAGTACTTCATTAGAACTGATCAAGCAAAGACAATTGCTATTGGATAGTTCAAAAGATTGTTTATTTCTTCATATACACTTGTGTTGTGAATTGTGAGTTCTGAAGGTGGATATAACCTCCTTTGGGTAGTGAGCCTACCCTTCTTTTCTTGACTCCTAACAGCGTTTGTCCTCTAACAAGGACTATTTATTGTAATGTTTTATTCAGCTCCTAATAGGGCTAGATCTTCTAACAAGGATACTATACTCTCAATACATAAGTATTGGGTGTTAATTCCCACTAGGGTTTTACCTTTAACAGGGTTTCCTTGACAAAAAAATATTGTGTTATTGTGTTGGCATTCATTATGTTCATTGGATTTGATACTACTACTATTCAAAGTTCAAAGTTTAATAATCTATCATAAAATTGATTCACCCCCCCCCCTCTTAGTTGTATTGTGGACTATTATTCCTAACAATATATGCTCATAACAATGAGTGGTGCTACTTCATGCACCTTAAATCAGCATTTACTACCATTTGTGGTCTCTCCACCACCATTTATCCTACATATCCTTGCAAGCAAACATTATTGTAGAAGACACTAGTTAATTCCTTGCCTTCAAATGCCAATGAAATGATGCAATACAGACATGGAAATGATAACAAGACAATAGACAATCAATTTACTCCATTTCAAATCACATACACATTCCACAATGCATTCAAATGACCATCCTTGGTCTCTTTACATTTTCCAATGACCCTTTATGGTCATGTACGCATCTCCCTTGGAGCAGAAAGATTTTTCCATTGTGGGCAAAAACCGATGCTTCCATCACATCTGGTTGGGTAGGTTTACCCTAGGAATGGTCCCACTTTGCCTCTTGACATAACAAAATGCTCGCCAACATACGCAATGGTGCTTAGTGGACCTTGTGAACACTTTGGTTCAGCATGTTCATGAATGTTCTACTCACTTCATGTTTGAATGAGGTTGTTAGTAGCTTTTACCTACTAAATGAGAGCTATTGGTACAGACCATTCAGTGCTAGGATGAACAGTTTGGAAGAAACCCAGTGGTGCAACTTTCAACTGACCCTCACTACAAGTTTTGGCATCAAGCGAGACTGGCGTGCCAAATTCAAAACAAATTGAAATCTCCAAAAATGGAGAGAGGTTATTGTAGGCATTAGAAACATGGTCTTGTATCATCTCACAGTTTGTCGATACCTCTCACAGGGTCTGAGATATGAGCCTCAAAATATTTTTGCCCAATCGTGCTTAGTGCACCTTGGGGACACTTTGGTCCAGCATGGTCACAAATGTTCTAGTGACTCAGTGATTGAAATGGGGTTGTCACTAGCATTTACCTACCCAACTACAGCTAATGGCGTAGACCATTTAGTGCCATGATGAACAGTTTGGAAGAAACCTAGCAGTGCAACTTTCAACTTTTAACTGAGATTGGTGTGCCAAATTCAAAAAAAATTGAATCTCCCAGAACGGAGAGAGGTTATTGTAGATCTTAAAAACATGGTCCTATATCATCTCACGATTCATCGATATCTCTCATGGGGTCTGAGATACGAGCCTTGAAAGATCATTGTCCAATCGTGCTTAGTGCACCTTGGGGATGTAATACCCCAAAAATGGGCTTCAGTACCATTGACCTCCTACATCGATAATTCGATCAAAATCGACTTCAAAGTCCTAACTGAAGGCACATATTCATATCAAATCATTGAAACCCTAATCGATCCTATTTCATATCTGCATTGGAGAATATTCCTAAATGTTCCTAATTTATCCTAATTATTTCTAATTAAATATTATTTAGCAATAAATGATATTATTTTCTTTACCCTAAAGTCAATTAATTGAATATGTTGAGTATTTAATTAATTAAACTTGATTATGCCACTTAATTAATTTAATTAGATTTAATTGATATTTATTCCTAATTAATATTATTTATTTGACAATAAATCACAATTTATAAAAATAATCGATTGAATGTTTATTTAATTGATTAAAATCAAATAGTCAAATTTAATAATATAATTTTGAATAGAGTTTGATAAAATAATTAATTAACCCATAAATCAGCTATTTAATTGTTCAAAGTAGTTAAGTTGAGGATAAAACACATAGAAAATTAAATAATTCATAATTATCTATGCACAAATCAGAAAAGCAGTTAAACTCAAAATCAACAATTGAATTCAATTTGTTAAATTTTTAGACTCAAAATGTGATTGTGAGCTTAAAAGCATATTGGACTGATCTCAACTTCTAATTTGAGTTAAAAAGATGATTTTGTGAGATAACTATTTCTAATTTTATGATAACTCAACAATCAATCTGAGTTGATCAGGGAGAGATTTTTGGCTTTCCATGAGTTCTCAAAACCTTGGATTTCTATATAAACAGGCCTCAGTCCTTTACAAATGACTGCAAATTTTGAGAATCTTTTCTCGTGCAATCTGGAGAATTTTGAGATTGTGCAACTTTTGAGATTCGTTGCTAACCTTTATTTTCTCATTTTCATAGCATTCGTAGCATTGATAGCTTAGTTTTCAATTCATATTTCATTGTTTTAGATCAATTCATCTAGTTTTCATCATTATTGCATAGAAAATATAAAAAATATAGATTAAATCTGCATCTATTTTCATAGCTTTCATCATTTAAATCCTTCATTTAGATGTTGCATTGTCACTGATCTCGGTCAATTTATGAGAATACCAAACTCACATCTTCTAGAAGGTAGTAAATCACCTGGTTAATGATATTTATCCTTATTACAGATTTTCTGATTATTAACCAATAATGTTTTATTGAAGTGTTGTGTCTATAAGCAGGTACAATTTTCACACACACTTCTGGCACCCACTATGGGGCCCGACAGCGGGTTTCCATTTTCAAGTTTTCATTTTTTTGACATTTTAGGCTCAAGATTCAATTTTTAAATTTTTTTTTCGTACATTCTCGTACGACATTTGTAGGTTGTCTTATCAAAACCCTCTGTCTATCGTACGACATATGACATTTTATATTGTCATATCAGTCATTTCCTATTGTCGTATTGGCCTTGGATTATTGTGTGTGTAAGTGCCCAAAGTTGTATCGTGCTCGAAGTGTTGTATGTGAGTAGGTATATTGTCGTACGAGTTTTGACTCCAGTTTTCAATTGTCATAGGAAATTTTTGATCAATTTTTGAGACATTTGATTTGGGATTTTGACTGACAGCTAACACTAACATTTGTTGTGACTGAAAGATGAAGAATTGAGAAGAAAAACCCATTATTTTAGCCTCTTATTATCTTGACTTCTAAACCCTTCTTTTGCAAGAAACCCTTTCAGAAAATTGCTTGTCAAAGATGCTCAATCAACATAAGATTTCTAACGAGTGGTTTTGCAGGTTGCCAAAGAAGCTACGAGAAAATATTATGTTTTCTTAGTATTTCATTTCATTTTTATAGGTACCTAGTTAATTAGGTATGTGCGCTTATTGCTAGTGAGGCGGATATTGAGGGGATTATGCTCTTCTCCTTCTTAGAAGAATCAGAAACCCAGAAGGTATCTTCCCTAGTGCTAGTTTGTGTACTATCTCTGGATTGATTCTGCTTGGCGTGTCTTGGATAGGGAAAAGGAAAAGGTTAGGGGATTATGCTCATCTATTTTAGAGAATCAGAAACCCAGATCCTGTGGTCCCCAACCTTACATTTTAATTAATCCTTTAGAGGGTCTGCCAATGAGGTAAAAAGATCCTGCGAATGACCCAAGTGGGGACAAGTCTTAAGCTGACTCTTCCACCCCACTATAAATTTTGAAGCTTCCTTGAGGTTAAAGCCTCGGAAGATATATATGCACTTGTTCCTTGGATTCATTCCATGAACATGTTTTGATTTTGTGTAGAGCGGAGCCACTTCAATCTTGCTTGTGAGACTACACTACTTAGAGTACTCATAGGGCTATATGCCTAAATCCTGCTTGTGGGACTATGGGAGACAGTTGTGAATAGATGCCCTGATTAAAATCCTAATCTTTTTTGCTACTGATCCACCCCTGAAGGATTTTTAGTGCTTGTGTGAGGTGAATAGTAATCACCCCAAGAAACTCATCATATTGAGCCCTCGTTGACATTTGAACTTGGCTGATATGGGCTCCAACATCCATTGCATGTTGTTAGACCTCCATATTCTTAGGAGTCATTGAGTGTGTTCCTAATTCAACAAGAAAGTAATACATCTCTTCTCCTAGCTAGGGAAAGACAGGTGTGATTGATTCATTGAGTCATCTCCCTCATGTTTTTTGTGATTGTGAGCCTATTGCTATGATAAACAACCTTTGACAATCCAATACATAGATCTTCAAAACTAGAAAGAGAAAATTGCAAAACATTTGAGACCAAAAACACCAAAAAGCTTGAAAAACTTGAAAATCTAAAACAAAATCCTTTTTTGGTCAAAATTGTCAGCCTCAGCTTGCAATTATCGTACGATAATTGCTCCAATTTTTTAATTGTCGTATCAGAACCCCCCAAGTGTTGTACGGGAAGCCCCACCATGTTGTACAAGAATTGTCCAAAATATACAACAAAAGTGAATCCTGGTATCAGTTGTCATGCATATTTTTTCAAGAGTCATACCAGACACAATCCTGTGTCGTATGAGCCTGGATACTGCCATACGATAGTTTACCCAAAATTGCCAAAAAGCCCAAATTTTGTCATAAATTCTATCAAACAGTAGCTAGTATCCAGATTCTATCAAAATTCTCACTATGTCAAGAACATAGTAGAGTATCAGAAAATTTATCCTATTTTCCTAAAGAGACCCATTGAGATCGATTTGTCATTTGATTGATCAGTCTGAATTCCATCTCATCTTGTGTCAAAATCTTGTCAAAACAATCCTCGATTCAATATCTTCAAATAAATAAGTGTTGTGAATTCATGTCCACCATCTTGTGGGTGTCTACCCATACATCTTGGAAATAATATCCCTCATTTATGTCCAATCTATCTTTAAAAAAAAAAACCAATCTTGACAAGGTTGTGTCACTTGATCTTTCCTAAATCAGTCTATCTCTCAATTGTCATATCTTTCTCTAGAGTTTCACCCAAGGTTAATGGTTGAAACCAAAGCTTCCTCACATAGAAAGACAAGAGAAGAACCAAAGATCTCACCTTCATCTTCTCTTCTTGATCAAACATTTCATCAACCCTATGACACTAATCATTACAAAGAAGATGCTCTTGGAAATTTGTGCTTAAAACAATATCACACAACCCCTCTTGCATCAATGCCATATCCTAATCAAAGCACTACCATTGTCTCAAGGGGGAGAAAACCAAGGCTCATAGGGTCACCAATTTGAACATGGTGGGGACTAGGAACCCACATGCTCTGAAATAGCCCAATATCAAAATGATGATCTCTTTAAGAAAATGATGAAACACTTCTTACGAGAAGACAAAGAGACATATTTCCTTGAATTAGCCCAACAAGGGGCCAAAATTCCTCCAAGCTTAAACATTGAAAATATCATCACGCATGAGGAAGAAAACCCCATTACTGGTATGATGAAACAAATTCATGCAATGCAATTTAAACTCAACCATTTGGAAAAAGAGAAAGAACCCAAGGAATTCTCTATGGACGCCCTATGTCCTTTTCCATTTGATCATAGCTTGTATATGCCACCATTCCCTAAAGGGGTAGAACTACCAAAGTATGAGAAATATGATGGAAACTCATATCCTCAAGATCATGTCAGAGAGTTTCATACTCTATCCATGGATTTCATGCATGAACCAACATTCTTAATGCGTCTCTTCCCATGATCTTTGGGAGGAGCATCCATCAACTAGTTCTCTAAGATACCTCCAACCATCAAGACTTTTGAGGAGTTAATCAAACTATTTTATCAACAATACTCCTATAATATCCAACATCTGGTCACCATGATCGATATATGTAATCTAAAATAGAAGACATGAGAACCCTTCTTGACTTTCCTTAAACATTAGAGAAAGATGTTCTCACTCTATGCTAGACAGATTCCGAAAAAAGAGAAACTAGAAATCGACATCAATAATCTAGTCCCAAAAATCAACTATCATCTCCAAATCCAAAATCATACCTCATTTGACAAAATGGTAGATAGTGCCATAAGAATTGAGGATGTACTTGTTCGTAAGGGAGACATATCACTTCATAAAGAGAGCAAGTATGAATCAGGTTCTAGTTCCAATACGAAAGACAAAGTTAAATTCTAAAATAGAAACAAAAAAAATTTCACAGATGGTGTTGTCAACCACGTCAGTGCTCCACCAAAAGCACCAGCATTTAATCTGACTATTGGCACCCAGGCCATAAAAGCTTCAGAAATGAAGGTAACAAAACCTGCTAAAAAGTCAACTAGCTATAAACCGTGGGTTACAAAACCAAAGTGCGAGTTCACTCCTTTGGGCAAGTCATTGGAATTTTCCATGAGAACCTTATTGGAAAACAATATCATCACATTACCTGAGATCAAACCATATGACCCAAAAGTCAAACCTAGATGGTGGAAGGAGACCAATTTCTATGATTTCCATCGAAATAAGGGTCATAAAACCAACAACTGCATGCATCTAAAACATCTCATTCATGAAAAAATTGACGCTGGAGAAATTGTGATTGACAACCATAAAACCAACAATGATCATACAACATTCACAGAACCTTTTCTGAAGCATAATCAGGGAGATTCATCTTCCAAACAAAACATGGGTGCTAAAATCAATTACACTTACTCTAGTAACAATGATGTCATCAATATGGTAGAACCATGCATGCCTCAGCACTGTAATGTAATCACCATTGTTAAAAAGGACAAAGATACCAAAATAGCTAATGTAGTAACTTGATCTCAATCTCAGGTAACTCTCCAAGGGAAAAACTTGAGCTCATCACATGCCCAGAAAACACCATTCAATCTGGCTTCTGCATCTAAACAAAAGACTGCTTCCAAATCTTCCAATCCCAAAGATTCCAAAGTGATATCATATAGCATCATCCAGCAACTACAACACACTAATGCTAAAATCTCTATATTTGAGTTTCTTTGAATCTCTCCTGCTCATCGAGTTGTCCTAGACAAAGCTTTGTTCAATTCCAATGTTCCAAATAATCTTGATCTTGATCGGTTCCAAACTATGGTGGGTCATCTAACTTCACCTCAGTACATTTCCTTTTCAGAGGAAGATGACAACTCACTGAGTAATTCGCATAACCAACCCTTGCACATTGAAGTCCTAATTGAAAGCTGTCATGTCAAGTGTGTTCTGATAGATGGGGGAGCTGGTTTAAATATTTGTTGTTATAAACTGGTCACACAACTAGGATTGTCATAAGATGCTATTGATCCTAAAAATAAAAACACCATAAAAGCATATGATGAACAAGAGAGGTCCTCCAACGGAGTCATTGTGTTACCTATCAGGACAAGACCTGTTGTCAGAGATATCACTTGCCAAGTGTTGAATCTTCCATGAAGGCCCTAGATCCATGAGATGCAAGCTATTCCATCCATGTATCACCAATGTGTCAAATTTCCCTATGATGGAGTAGAGGTCACTATACCTGCAGACATGTCAGCTTCTTGCAATGCTTTGAAGGAAAGTGTAGATAAACTGGTTCCACACAATAGAGAGTCTTTCACCTAACAAGCAGACATAGCATCAATGTCTAAAATGGAAGACCTATCAAAAGGAGTCAAGATCAAAGACACAAGCATGGGAGAGTACACTATGGAACCAATCTTATCTCTCACATCTCTCCCACTTTCACCAAAATCATATGGAAAACTTTCTGACAAAGAAAGACCTTCAACTAAGTAACCCTAGGTTATTTTCAATGAGATTTTTATCATAGAGAAAGCGTCAAAACAAGAATTTGATGAAGAGGTAGTTGTACTTGCCTAGTTATACAAAGATGATTCCAAATCACAAACAGTTCAAAAATGTGACTCTAAATCACCTAAAGTTCCTTCAAAATCATATGGGCCAGGACACAAACTAATGTCTAAAATGGGATACACTGGAAAAGGACCTCTAGGAACATGAGGCAAAGGTGTCATCACACCCATTGAACACTGTGGCTGGACAAACAAGGATACAACATGCATAGTTTATCAGGAAAAACCTTTTCATGTCAATAGAAACTCTTCTTATGTCATAGAACAGATAGAACCAGGAATTGATAACCATGAAGAGGAGGAAACACACCAAGAAGACATTGACAACTCTGAAGCTATAGATAGTAGATACACAAGAACCTACTACTACAAAAGAGCACATAGATCTAGAAGAAATAGAGATATCCCACACTATAGTTGAACATCTGGGACACTCTCATGATTTTGACATAGATTCCCATGAGTATGAGTTCCATTTAGACTCTGAAGGTAACCCTTGGGGAATTCATCCAAAATTTACACATGTTCTTGATTTTCCCAGAGATCCTGATGAAGAATCAAATGACTATGAATGGGGAATTATTCTGGGAGAAGATGAACTTGTCACAAAAAAATACATAGATGTCATTCATTGATACAAACCTATGCCTGACATAAGTCTAGAACAAAATGATGGACCTTGTGAGTCTGACTCTCTTATCACTAACGCTAGATCCAACGATGACATTCAGACACCTAATGAACTAAATATCTTGATTCATAATATCACCTTTGAATTTGAGATTCAGATCAGGACTAATGATGACAATATTGTATGTGTGAACACTATCAGCCAATCCTTTCCTACACTTACTATCCAACATCCCAAACTCATAGACTAGACATCTAACAATCCTAGCCAAGACATTCATACTTTCCCAACAGACTATGCTCTCCCATGTTACCTCAATGTAGTAAAACCCATGATGACTTCCATCAGTGAACCTAGTGTTAGCATGAAAGAGTCAAACATCAAATATCTTAGTCAAAAGAATAAAATAAAAAAGAAAAAGAGTTTTGAGGGTGAAAACCACCATGTGGTAGTCTCAAAACCAAAAATAGTAAAAATAAAAGATGTATTCGAAGGTGAAAACCTCTCTGAGGTACTTAAGGATGAGATGTTTGATGTCCTTCTGAGTCAGTTATAGGACAGATCTCCGGTATTGATAGAACCAACCCAACCTATCAATCTAGGTACAACACAAGAACCTTAGTTAATTCATGTAGCACAATCTCTATCAGAAGAAGAAAAACAAGCATTTACCAAATTCTTAAAAGAGAAGAAGATCAACTTTGCATGGATATATTTAGATATGCCAGGATTGGATCTTGATCTCATAATGCATCATCTTTCTATATCTCTAGGAGTTAAACCTATTAAGCAAAAGTTGTGTAAAATGCATCCTCATGTTGCACTCATCAAAATTGAGCTAGAAAAGTTGCTTAAAGCCAGATTTATCTGAGTCATAGATTATGCAGAATAGATCTCAAACATAGTTTCAATTTCAAAACCAGATAAATCTATCAGATTATATAAAGATTTCAGAGATGTAAACAAAGCATTCCCTAAGGACTATTTTCCACTATCAAACATCAATATGATAGTAGACATGACTGTGGGTTTCAAAATGTACTCTTTAATGGATGGTTTCTCTGGATACAACCAAATCAAGATCACTCCAGAAGATCAAGAGAAGACAACGTTCACCTGTGCATGGGGTACTTTTTGCTGGAACATAATGTCATTTTTCCTTAAATATGCCGATGCTACATACCAAAGAGAAATGACATTTATATTTCACGATATGATGCATAAAAACATGGAGGACTATGTTGAGGACACCTTGGAAAAATCTATGAAATGATCGAAACATCTAGCTGACTTAAGTACAATCCTGGATAGAATGGAAAAGTTTAGTCTCTGACTAAATCCTAAGAAATGTGCCTTTGGTGTCACTTCAGGGAAACTTTTAGGATACATTATTTCAAATAAAGGCATTGAAGTAGATCCAGCAAAATTCAAGGCAATCATGGATATGTGACCTCCTAGAAACATCAGTCAAAATGCACACTCTGCAAGGGAGGATACAATCTATGATGTGCTTCATCTCTTAGTTAGCTGAAATATCAAAACCTTTCACTAGAACATTACATAAAGGTGTGACTTACAACTGGAATGAAGAATGTGAGAAGAAATTCAATCACATCAAACAATATTTGAAATTCAATCACATAAAACAACATGATGAGAATAAGAAAGAAAGAATTGTCTACTATATCAGAAAAACATTGGTAGCGTATGAGAAGTACTACTCTACGATAGAGAAAGTGTGTCTAGTTGTGATCTTTGCATCGCAAAAACTAAGACACTACATTTTAGCTCGTACAACACAACTAGTAGCAAAGATTAATCCATTAAAATACTTGTTAAGAAAATTTGTCGTCACAGGTAGATTAGAAAAATGGGTGATGCTACTAAGTGAGTTTGACATTGAGTACATTGATAGAAAATCTATCAAAGGACAAGTCATCATAGATCAACTAGCAAAAGATCCAATGATTGATGACCAACCAATGCAGATGGAATTTCCTGATTCCTCTATCATGCACCTATCTTCCAGAACATGGCACTTATTCTTTGATAGATCTTACACACAAAATGGCTTTGGAGCTGGTATATTGTTCATAACACCTCAAGGTTACTCTATTCCTAAAGCATTCAGAATCAAATTTCCTTGCACCAACAACATAGTTGAATATGAAGCTATCTTAAATGGAATGAAAATAGCAATCGAATGGAGAGTAATAAAACTACACATTCATGGAGACTCACAACTATTCATACACCAAGTCAATGATATGTATCAAATGAAAGATGAAAAACTCATTCCATACAATCGCATGGTAGATGATCTAAAGAAATACTTCATTTTAGTCACATTTGAACAGATACCAAGAATGGAGAACAAGACTACTGACACCATGGAAATGCTATCATCTCTTCTACAACAGCCCAAACATGAGCTACGTTATGAGTTCCTGGTGGAAGCACTTTCATTCCCTTCCTATGATTGCCCAGAAACCCACATGCTTTGCACCGTTGTTGGTCATGATTCCTCCCATTACCAACACATATACTCCTACCTTTGAGACCAAATCATTCTCGATTCCTTCAGCTGACATGAAAAATGTTACCTTATTCAAAATACATCGTGGTATGTCATCACTGGTAATGATCTATACAACCGAAGTCTAGATGGTACACTTCTTAGGTATTTAGAATGTAAAGAATCTCAATGTGCATTAGAGGAAGTGCACGAAGGTATTTATGGATCACATTCCAATAGTTTAACATTAGCTTGAAAACTCATTAGGGCAGGGTATTATTCCCCAGACATGGAAAAAGAGGCCATGAAATATGCTAAGAATTTTTAGAAATGCGAGGTCCATGGTAACTTGATTCATGTGCTAGGGAGAAATTTGATTCCCTTTACAACACAATGGCCTTTCCAGCAATGGGAATTTGATCTCATAGGGGCTATTTATCCACATTCGTCCAATGGTCATACCCATATAATTAGAGCAATAGATTATTTCACAAAATGGGTTGAAGCAGTTCCTTTGACACAAGCAACCGACAAATAGATCTCAATGTTCATCCTAACCTATATAATTTTTCGGTATGGTATCCGGCTCTCCATCATCACAGATAATAGAGGTCAATTCAAGAACAAGGACCTAGACTCCTTATGTTCTAAATTCAAGATCACTCAACATTGGTCATCCATTTACTAGCCTCAAGGGAATGGACAAGATGAAGCATCTAATAAGAACTTATTGAAAATCTTACATCACATAGTCAACAAAATAGGTAGAGACTGGCACCTGATGATAAATCTAGCTCTTTGGGCTTACAGAACAAGTATCAGAATGCCCATTGGGGCTACTCCTTTCTCTTTAGTATATGGGACTAAAGTGGTACTTCCTACAGAGGTTGAAATCCCATCACTCAGAATCAGAATGCATGGTCTAGTAACTGATGATGATTACAAAGTATCTAGGTTACAAGAACTTGAACTACTAGATGAGTGTAGGCAAGTCGCGTATGATCATCTCAGAGCCTATCAGAAAAGAATGAAAAGGGGCTACAACAAGAAAGTTAGACATAGAGAATTTTAGGTTGGCGATCTAGTCTTGAGAGAGAACACTAAAAATCAATCCCATCGAGAATGCAAGGGGAAGTTTTAACCCAACTAGCTGGGTCCCTTTTTTTTATCACTGCTACTTTTGGCTCTGGAGCCTATCAACTCTCAACGATTGAAGGAGAACAACTCTAAGAACCAATCAACATTCTCCATCTAAAGAAATTATATGATGAAGACATTCAGTATGTGGTAAATATCCTAAAAAAGCATAAAAATAAAAATAAAGCCCTGAAAAAGGGGTCATGTTGGTGAAAACCTAGCAATAGGCACCTTGGTGATTCAACAAAAAAATCAAAAAAATGGAAAAATACAAAAAAAAAGAAGAAAAAGAAAAAGTGCCTTGGTGAAAACCTGGTAAACAGGTGCCTTGGTAGAAAAAATATAATCTTTGCCAAGATGGTGAAAACCCAAAAAATAGGTGCCACTTGTATCAAAATGTCCTATCTATCAATGCAATCTTGGTATTTCCTAGATTTCTATTCTACTTTAGTTTGTACATACCTTGCAATTCAATGAAGTCGATCTGTGCACCAAACAAAAAAAGCATCTACATCCTATCAAAGTTTCAACTTGGTGGCAACCAATGTCATATCCTATGGTCCTGAGTGTCTTCAAATGAGTCATCTCTAGTTAACATCCTTCAAAGCTATATTTGAGTCATTCTATCTATCTCCCTACCAGAAAAGGATCTTGCACCTAACGACAACACAACCAAACTACAACAACAAACAAAAATAAATCTTTGTGACGTGCTTTAATCTTCTTGTATGCTAACTGATTCACATTGATATTTTGGCATATTCTATCCCTTCAATTTCATCGATAATGTCCTTTACAAGATTTAGAGACTGATGACTGGGGGCATAATCTTTTATTTTGTCTCCTACTTTTAAGTGAAAATATAATAACTTTGGAAATTTTGGATTGAATTGGTGTCCACTATAAGTGCTGGCATCATGATTGGATGGCCACATGTACCTCAACCATTGATACCCATATGCTTCAGGGAAGTTGGATCTAACTCTATCTTTTTGAATGATTCTTACTCCTACTATGAAACATGATACTACCCAAGGATGTGAACAATAAAGGGTCACTACGGGTAATTCAAATTGGAATTAAAATGATCTCTAAAATTCTTGGTGTGTTTGTATGCAAGGCGTATTCAGGTCATCACAACGCTTATGTTCTGATGCTTATACAAATTGCTAAATAAAAATGGACATGATATTCAAGTCATCCTGGCTTTTTTTCCTTGGTGCTTATATCTAATCCAATAAATCTGACAAAAAGTCAATATTCATATTTCCATGGTTTTCTAACCACTGAACATTGTATCAACATTCGGTGTTACCTAAAAAATTTCAGTGATGATAAAAGAGTGACAAATGATCAATGACTAAGTCCTAGGTTTGCATTTCATTTTCATTTTACACTTTGCATGGTTCCATCTTTCTCATTATTTTAATTCAACATGGTATGTGATATTCTCCAAATTTGCACTAAAACACCTCACAAGGACTGAGCATCACATGAAGGTCCCTTCAACTAATCAAAAAGTAGTTGTTGTTCTAGGTTATACATGATCCCTTTTGACAATGACTGAGCACTTGAACTCTTCATGTACCTACAAAAATATCATGTGAATCACTACATAACATCTCATTTCCATAAACATTTCATATATTCATTGCATTCATAAATATACATCCATCAAACATAAATAAAAGAATACATTGACATTAATCATTTACCATTTATTATTTCACTCTACATTTCATATTCATACATTCAAGAGTAAAAGAGAAGCAGTTCATACATTTGCATCACATGATAATACATCATAAATAAAAAATACAAGTGCAATGAAGTCAAAACCACCAAAACTGATCTCATATATATAAATCGATATCGTATAAAGGGGTGCACCAAGTGCATATGATACAATAAGATGAGCTACAATGAGCTATCTAGTAAAGTACAAAATGTAAAAAATGACGAACAAAAATGAATCAGGTCTCAACCTAATCCTCAGTGTCAAGCGCTCCTCCTCCTCCTTCGACTAGTGCATCGGATAGTGGCTCGGTAAATCATTCTCTCAGAAGCTAACATGTACTAGGAGTAGGAAGTAGCCCTTTTCCTAGGTGTCACAATTGAATAATATGTAGAGATGTAGTATGTAGGACACTCTGTCTGATGAATAACATCATCCTATAATCATCGAACCTCTTCCTATGACTCCCTCAACTGACGGTCACGCTCTCGTAGTTGAACCTCCAAAGATAAGTTATGGGATCTTTGGTCCCAAAGCTTGTGTCGTATACACCTGATAATGTCTTAAGGTGTCTGCCTCATCACAAGGTCCGCACCCACTGCTACCTTAGCCTCCTCCATAGTCTCATCTCCACCACCACCTATGTTAGTCTGTGCCTTGCGAAAATGAACCTTAGCTCCCAAATCAAAATATGGTGCCTCTTGCACCTCATCCATGGGTGCATCCTGATGGGCACCTAGTACCTCCTCAACAGCCCTAGTACTATGAATCCCACCTAAGGTCCCACCCTCACCTCTAGACTATCGATGCTACAACATTCTTTGAAGTGCACTATACTCCAAGCTACAAACTGCTGGTGATAACCTTGCAGACCATCCCAGTTCGATCTCTCACACCTGTCATGCATATGCATCAAACTCCTGTGGCTCATCCTAAATGAGGCCATACTGCCTCCAAAACTAAGTAATTAAGAACCACTCCAAGACGCTGGTAGACCACCACATAAGTATCTGGCTCTGGCATAAGTAGCTAAACTGAGCTCTTGTCATAGGCCAAGCCTCCACGTATAAATATGGTTACCAAGTGACCATAGTCATGTCATCTAGAACCCAGCTCCAATACTCAGTCCACCCCATGCATACCTATGTGACATATCTAGAGTATTTGTATATAAGCAACTCCTAGGCCTACCTCTCATCACTGCAAATGGGTCTACATATGGGAATGTGCTCCCATGCCTAGATCTATAGTACAATAGCTCCAGAGCTGAATGACTTAACCTCATGGTAGACAATCTTTTGCATCTTCCAGAACATGTGCGCTAGTAGACAGTGTCTCCAAATGAACTTTGAAGGTTGTGCCATCAACTGCTCAACCATCGGAGCCCAGCCCATTAGTAGATCATTTTTTTGGTGATCAGACATGATAATCCTATCGATCATTCTAGAAATGATACTCTCAAGCCTATGTGTCTTCCCGTACCATTGCACGAGCACCTCCCAAGATATCTCTTGAGAAATCTACTCATTTGCACCTAATAATGTGTGAAACACCTATAAACATGTATTACCCGAACTCATATAGTGTGGGTGAGTGCCATGAAATGGAATCTAAAGAATCCTATAGACATCCTCTAGTGTTACTATAATCTGCCTTGTCAAGAGATGGAACATCTGAGTCTCTAAATGGAAATGCTCTATGAGTGCGGTGATCAACCCATGGTTCACCCAAATGTAAGGTAAACTGATCAGATACTTGAACCCAAAAGTGACTAGGTGCACGCTCATAGGATCAGGAAGTGCTAGGCATAATCTTTGTGTCGCTGGGTGAGAGATACAGATATGGATATTGGAATACCTAACCTACAAAGCATATAAAATGGGATGACCATCATTAATTCACTAAAAAATAATGATACATGCACACAAAATGAGAAAATGAGTATATACAAAGGTGCATAAAAGTTTATGGAATTCAACTAGACAATCAAAATTTTTGAAATTTTTTCCTAAAGACCTAAAAAATGTTCACTATTTTCTATACAACATTTCAGGATGAAAAAACTAGTGCCAATTGTCATACGATAATATACAACTACCCATATGACATTTGATGGGTATAAGACATTATACATGTTCCCGCACGACACTTGAGGGACCCAACAAAATGTCGTACGAGAGATGGGTGTCTCCCATATTACACTATACAAGCACATAAATGACAAATAATTTGTACTTGAAATGTCATACGACTCCCCATAGGTTGTCGTATGACATCCCGTGAAGCAAAATTTCAAAAATTGAAAAAATGGCCTAAAAATCCTAAAAAATAATAAAAATATGCCACCAAACAATGTGATGACACTGGCACTTGCATTTTTCTCTCAGAGGGCTCCACAAGGTTTTCAAAGTCAACAGGTTCAAATGAATTGAAAATGACCCCTTTTGGCCTTATATAGCTTTTGACCTAAATTTTCAAAGTGCTTCATCTTGTAAAAAAATGGAACCCCTAGCTAATGTCGACGCTCTGAACCCATTTTCAAGGTCAAAATCAAAATTTGAGATCGTTTACATTGTCAAAAATGTGATTTAACATTTTTTAGACCCAAGATGACTGACTGCTTACATAATCGACGTTCATGACATGATGTATAAATCCAGTCATCAACTCAATTGATTATCTAAAATCAAACTCTCAAAATTTCAACTTGGTCAACCATGGTCAACTCATTGTCAAACCTAGTCAAACTTGAACAATAAGACCCCAAAAATGATGCAAAATGCATTTTCGGACATGTACAACCATTACTATAATTGATTACATTGCTTCTAATCATTCACATTGGCTTTCTTGTTAGATTTTGATTTTAATCCCAAAGGGGGCATGGTATTTTATATCATTAATCATGATGCAGGAGCATCTCGGGTCCTCGACAATCCTGTGTCAACAAAAACAATTTGGAGTTTGTTTATGTTGCTTGATTTCTACTTTGACCAAGTTGGTCGGTAGTTGGTCAGTTTCCTTTGGTTACCAAGTGTGGTCGGTCATTTCCTGGGCGGTCGGTTGTTTCATTGGCGATCGGCGTTGCTTATCTGCTGCTCCTTTATCCTTGCTCACCAATAGTTTAGTTTAGTTTTCTGTTGAGGCCGACTTGTGCATTTATACTGGATCATGGATTTAATGTTGGAATCCATCATTGGGAAGCTTTTGGTCCTAGATCTGACTATTCCTTTCATTGATTATGGATCTAAAGGCCGACTCAGTTCGGTAGCTTCTTGTATAAATGTAGTTGTTGGTTTAGAGTTTAGGAGGCAGTTTTGATAGGAGTTTGGATAGAAGATAGAAGTAGATATTTTGATAGATCCTCACATGTTTGAGGACTTCTGTATTTCATTTTAATATCTGGCCCTAACCGGGAAGGCCTTACAGCCTGGCATGTATAGTTCTATTTGATGAAGATATATGAAATATTTGGCATTCTCTCTCACTGTTGTGTTTGATTGCTTCTGCATGTGTTGAGCAAGATTGGATCATTAGGGTGTGCCATTTTTGGCCCCTCATGCATCCCTGCCTTGCATCAGGTGGTATCAGAGCAAGGTGAGATCTTGATCTAGGTCTGTGGATCTAGGTTTGTAGGTTCCTCTTGAAGCCCTAGTTGATTGTTGTGGGGTAGCAGATTGCGATCTGACCTACAATTGTAGAGGGTTGTCAAGATGATTTGTGGGAGGTGAGATGCAGATCCAAGATTGGAAGATATGCTAAGGCAGATTGCTACTAGGTTAGAAGCTATTGAGATAGCCCAGAAAAGAGGTAGACATCTTGAAGATGTTAGTGATGATGAAATTGAGGAAGAACAGGTGAATGTAGAACCTGCACCTATTATGGATCAAGGTGAAGAAAGATTTTTGAAGGCTTTGACAAGTCTGAAGTCAACACCACATTTAAATCCTCCTAAGTATGGTGGAAAGCTAGATTCTGATGAATTGGTGGACTAGATCACCCAAATGGAAAAGTATTTTGAATATGAAAATCATGAGGATAAGAAGGTGAAGATTGAAAGCACAAAGTTGAAAAGTCATGCATCCTTATGGTGGGAACATCTACAGTTGGATAGGAAGAGGAAAGGCAAAGACAAAATCAAGGTATGGAATAAAATGGTGAACAAATTGAAAGGAAAGTTCTTACCTTGTGATTATCAAATTAACCTAGTTCGGTGAATGCAAAGTTTGAGATAGAAAGGTAGCAAGGTAAAGGAGTATACTAAGGAATTCTATAGATTAGATATCAGATCTGGACATGATGAAGATGATGTGGAAAGAAGTGGTAGATACCTGAATGGTTTGAGAGTTTCCATCCAAGAGGAAATTAGTATGGTCAAGTTGGAGAACATTGAAGAGGCTTATCAATTTCCTCTGAAGGCCAAGGAGAAATTGAACAAGAAACATGAATAAAGACAAAGAGGTCAAGGTGGTAGATTCCCTAGAGGGAGAGGTAGATCTAATAGTGAAAATGGTAGATCTGAATCGGAAAAGCCAAATCTGGACAAAGGCAAGACCGAGTGGAAAGGTGAAAGTTCATCTAGAGGTAGAGGCAGCAACTGCCAAGGTGGTTATGGTAGAGGAAGTTTCTGAGGAACTTGTTACAATTTTGGAGAAGGACATATATCTTTTGAATGTACACATGCTAGTAAGAAGGTTGGTAGCAATAGAAATGCTTTGGTGCAAGAAGAGTCACCAAATGAACCTAAGAAAGAAAATAACTTGATGGAAAGGAGAGCACTGTGGAATGAAAGAAAGAAGGAAGATCTAGTAAGGAAAAGTTTGTTCAAGACCAGATGTAGAGTCTCTGACAAAGTTTGGAAGGTAATCATTGATAGTGGTAGCTCAGAGAATCTGGCATCTGAAGAGATGGTCACAAAAATGTAGTTGGAAAGGTTGGTACATCCAAAGCCCTATCAGATTTCATGGATCAAAGATGAGCATACACTCTTGGTAAGTGAACAATGTTATGTGAATTTGAAGATTGGAAAGTACTATAATAGGGTGTTATGTGATATTAGGCCTATAGATTGTTGTCATATTTTGTTGAGTAGACCTTGGCAATATGATAGACATGCTATATATGATGGGAGATTGCATAAGTATACTATTGTGGCTGATGGAAAGAAAAAAATCTTAGTAATGTTTGCAAATCTGTGAAAGTTTGTTAACTCTTTGAAGAATAATGATGTATGTTTTGTTGTGATTCCTAACAAGTCAAGTAAGAAAAAAAAAAGGATAATGTTCCTAAGGAGATTGATAAGTTACTCACCAAGTATAGTGATATCATTTCTACTAATGTACCTAATGGGTTGCCACCAAAAATAAGAATTGGTCATTGTATGGATCTAATCCCTGGAGCTAGTTTACCGAATAAAGCACCTCATCGATTGACACCTACCAAGAATTGGGAATTGAACCAACATATTCAAGAGTCGCTGGAGAAAGGTTTGATTAGAGAAAGTTTGAGTCCTTGTGTAGTACATGTTGTATTGGTAGTGAAGAAGAATGGAGAATGGAGAATGGAGAACGTGTACTGATTCCAAAGAAATCAATAAGATAACAGTGTAGTATAGGTTTCCTATACCGAGAATGGATGATGTAATGGACAGTTTGACTAGAGAAAAGTATTTCAAAAAGATTGATTTGAAAAGTGGATATCATCAGATCAGAATCAGAGAGGGTGATGAATGGAAGACTACTTTTAAGAAAAAAGTAGGTTTGTATTAGTGGTTGGTTATGCCCTTTGGTTTAACTAATGCACTGAGTACTTTTATGAGGTTGATGAATGAAGTTTTTAAGAAATTCTTGGGTAAGTTTGCGAATGTATATCTTGATGACATTCTGATACTCAGTAAGACCAAAGAAGAAAATTTGTTGCATGTTAGACAAGTTTTGCAGAGATTGAAACAGGAAAAGTTGCTGATAAATCTAGAAAAGTGTTCCTTCATGAAAGATGAGATTGTATATTTGGGATTTGTTATTTCAACTAATGGTTTGAAGATGGATCCTGAAAAGGTTGAAGCTATTCTGAATTGGCCTACACCTATGAATGCTAGTGAGGTAAGATTATTTCATGGTTTGGCAAGTTTTTACTAAAAGTTCATGAGGAATTTTAGTTCAATTTGTAATGCTATGACTGAGACTATGAGAGGAGAGAAAAGAGAATTCAAGTGGACACATGGAGCTAACAAAAGTTTTGAGACTCTGAAGCAGAAGGTTGCTGAATTACCTATTTTGGCATTACTTGATTTCAGTAAGGTATTTCAAGTGGAATGTGATGCAAGTGGAAGTGAAATTGGAGCTATGTTGAGTCAAGAAAGTAAACTTGTTGCTTTCTTTAGTGAAAATTTAAATGATGCTAGAAGGCAATATTATGTGTATGATCAATAATTCTACGCTATTGTTCAAGCACTGAAGAAATGGAGACATTATTTGATACTGAGTGAATTTATGTTGTATACTGATCATAAGGATTTATAATATTTGGGTAGTCAGAATAAGTTGAATCAGAGACATATGAAATGGGTTGAGTATTTTCAGAGTTATACATTTGTGATAAAGCATAAGAGTGGAGTCACTAACTGAGTTGCTGATGCATTGAGTAGAAGAAGATCTTTGATGACTGAGATGAAAATTGAAGTTCTTGGTTTTGACGAGATGAGAGATTCTTATGAGTCTGACCCTGATTTTTTTGAGCCATGGAGAAAGTGCAGAGCACCTATTCAAGATCAACAAGATACTAAATAGGATGAATATTTTATTCAAGAAGGTAGGTTGTTTAAAGGTATTCAGTTGTGTATACCGAAAGGAGTAATGAGATCTAATTTGATAAAGGAGAAACATAGTAGTGGTTTGGCTGTGCATTTTGGTATTGATAAAATATGGAATTTGCTTAAGGAGAAGTACTATTGGCCATAGTTGTATAAAGATGTTCAAAAATTTGTCAAAGTTGTGGAATTTGTCAAGTTGCAAAAGGAGTAAGTCAGAATACTAGATTGTATACACCGATTGTTGTTCCTGAGAAACCTTGGATTGACATCAGTATGGACTTTGTTCTTGGCTTACCGAAGACAATAAGAGGTAATGATTCTATATCTATTGTTGTGGATAGATTTTCAAATATGACACATTTTATACCTTGTAGAAAGACATCAGATGCATCACATGTAGCAGATATTTTCTTTAAGGAAATTATCAGATTGCATGGATTACTGAGGAGTATTATCTCTAACCGAGATAGTAAATTTGTTGGATACTTTTGGAAAACCCTTTGGAAGAATTTTGGCACTAAGTTGAAATATAGTTCTACATTTCACCCACAAACCAATGGACAGACTGAAGTTGTGAATAGAACTTTGGGAAATATTTTGAGATGTTTAGTTGGAGGCACACTGATTAATTGGGATTCTATGTTGGCACAAGCAGAGTTTGCATACAATAATTCAATGAACAGGAGTATTGGAAAGACACCATTTGAGATTGTGAACGACACACAACCGAGAGGAATATTTGATTTGAGAGATATTGCTGATGAGAATAAGAAAAGTGTTGGAGTAAAGTTTGTTGAGTACATGAAAACATTACATGAAGATGTGAAGCTGAAGTTGGAAGACAGTAATCAGAAATACAAAGATAGAGATGATAGATCAAGAAGACATAAAAAATTTGATGTTGGTGATGAAGTGATGGTTCATTTGAAGAAAGGTCAATTTCCCGTTGGAACATATGGGAAGCTGAAGATGAAAAAGTTTGGACCTTGCAAGATGCTAAAGAAATTTGATAGTGGAAATGCATATGAGATTGAGTTACCTGATGACATGGACATATCACCTATTTTCAACACTACTGATTTGTATGAGTATCATGAACCTGATGAAGAAGTGATAGTATCGACAAAATATCCTAAGAAGCAGAATGATGAAGTTGAACAGATTTTGAAGGAAACAGTTGGAAAGAGTACAAGAGGAAAACAATATATGGAATATTTGGTAAAGTGGAAGAATATATCGATGGAAGACAGTTCATGGATTTCATAGTTTGAGTTGGATACAACTTGGACCAGACCTACCAAATGATTTAGAGAATCATTTCAAAATAACCCTAGGTGTCTGATGCAGGAGCATCTCAGGTCCTTGGCAATCCTATGTCACCAAAAACAATTTGGAGTTTGTCTGTGTTGCTCGATTTCTACTTTGACCAAGTTGGTCGGTAGTTTGTCAGTTTCCTTTGGTTACCGAGTGTGGTTGATCATTTCCTAGGTGGTCGGTTGTTTCACTGGCGCTCAACATTGCTTGTTTGTTGCTCAATTATCCTTTCTCGTTGACGGTTTAGTTTTTTTTTTTCTGTTGAGGCCGACTTGTGTATTTATATTGGATCATGGATTTAATGTTGGAATCCATCATTGGGAAGCTTGTGGTCCTAGATTTGACCGTTCCTTCCATTGATTGTGGATCTGAAGGGTGACTTAGTTTGGTCACTTCTTGTATAAATGTAGTTGTTGGTTTAGAGTTTAGGAGGTAGTTTTGATAGGAGTTTGGATAAAAGATAGAAGTAGAGATTTTGACAGATCCTTGCATGTTTGAGGACTTCTGTATTTCATTGTAATATCTAGCCCTAACCGAGAAGGCCTTACAGCCTGGCATGTATAGTTCTATTTGATGAAGATATATGAAATATTTGGCATTCTCTCTCACTGTTGTGTTTGATTGCTTTCGCATGTGTTGAGAAGGCTTGGATCATTAGGGTGCACCATTTTTGGCCCCTGATGCATCCCTGCCTTGCGTCAAATCATTAATCAAATTTGTTTCTTTTTCAAATTTTCTTCAACAATCAAGACAAAAACCACATCTAGTTGTTGACTCATCAAAAGTCCTCGTCTCATGGGGCACATCCCTTGGGGCATATTAGATTCATCAAAATCCATATCAATCTGGTATTCTCTCATAAACATGTAAACTCTATCGGTTTTTCCTAACCATCAATTCATTAGTGTTATTTCTTTGATTCTTTGTAACTGAAGGGATCAGACTTGGCATCCTTTTGACTCATTTGGATAATCAGGTCTGGAGTTAGGATAGTCAGTTCCTCATAATCAAAGGTTCATAATCAGGTGTTTTATCACTTCTTTGTAATCACTAGTTCATTGTTGGTACCATTAACAACATCTCAATTCTTTGGTCAATCAAGACCTGAATCAACATCTTCAAATCTTTCCATCAGTTTCTATCTCAGAGTCAGTTAATCTTCCAGGATCAGTTTCTCCACCACATAAATGAGTTCAGATCTTATCAAAAACATATTTATCTTTGAACCACTGTGCTTCACACAGTAATTCAAAGAGGGGAAAAATGTAATACCCCAAAAATGGGCTTCAGTACCATTAACCTCCTACATCGACAAATCGATTGAAATTGACTTCAAAGTCCTAACCGAAGGCACATTTGCATATCAAATCATCAAAACCCTAATCAATCCTATTTCATATCTGCATTGGAGAATATTCCTAATTTATCCTAATTATTTCTAATTAAATATTATTTGGCGATAAATGATATTATTTTATTTATCCTAAAGTCAACTAATTGAATCTGTTGAGTATATAATTAGATTTAATTGATATTTATTCCTAATTAATATTGTTTATCTGACAATAAATCACAATTTCTAAAAATAATCGATTGAATATTTATTTAATTGATTAAAATTAAATTGTCAAATTTAATAATATAATTTTGAATAGAGTTTGATAAAATAATTGATTAACCCATAAATCAGTTATTTAATTGTTCAAATCAGTTAAGTTGAGGATAAAACATATGGAAAATTAAATAATTCATAATTATCTATACACAAATCATAAAAGCAGTTAGACTCAAAATCAACTATTGAATTCAATTTGTTAACTTTTTAGACTCAACATGTGATTGTGAGTTGAAAAGCAGATTGGAGCGATCTCAACTTCTAATTTGAGTTAAAAAGTTATTTTTGCATAATTTTGTGAGATAATTATTCCCAATTTTTTGATAACTCCATAATCAGTCTAAGTTGATTAGGGAGAGATTTTTGGCTTTTCGTGAGTTCTCAAAACCCTAGATTTCTATATAAATAGGCCTTAGTCCTTTACAAATGACCGTGAATTTGGAGAATCTTTGCTCATGCAATCTGGAGAATTTAGAGATTGGGCAACTTTTCAGATTCTTTTCTAAGCATTGTTTTCTCATTTTCATAGAATTCATAGCATTGATAGCGTAGTTTTCATCATTATTGCATAGAAAATATCAAAAACATAGATTAAATATGCATCCATTTTCATAGCTTTCATCATTTAGATCCTTCATTTAGATGTTGCATTGTCACTGATCTCAGTCAATTTTTGAGAATACAAAACTTGCATCTTCTAGAAGGCATTAAATTGCCTGGTTAATGATATTTATCCTTATTGCAAATTTTTTGATTAGTAACCAATAATATTTTACTAAAGTGTTGTGTCCATAAACAGGTAAATTTTCACACACACAAGGGACACTTTGGTCTGGCATGGTCATGAATGTTCTAGTGACTTAGTGGTCAAAATGGGATTGTCACTAGTGTTTACCCACCCAACTAGAGCTAATGGCATAGACCATTCGGTGTCAGGATGAACGGTTTGGAAAAAACCTAGTGGTGCAACTTCAACTGACCCTCACTGCAAGTTTTGGCATCAAGCGAGATTGGCATGCCAAATTCAAAAAAAATTGAATCTCCCAGAATGGGGAGAGGTTATTGTAGGCCTCAAAAACATGGTATTGTAGCATCTCACGATTCATCGATACCTCTCACAGGGTTCAAGATATGAGCCTCGAAAGATATCTGCCCAATCGTGCTTAGTGCACCTTGGGGACACTATGGTCTGGCATGGTCACGAATGTTGTAGTGAATCAGTGGTTGAAATGGGGTTGTCACTAGCATTTACCTACCCAACCAAAGCTAATGGAATAGACCATTTGATGCCAAGATGAATGGTTTGGAAGAAACCTAGTGGTGCAACTTTCAACTGACCCTCACTACAAGTTTTGACATCAAGCGAGATTGGCGTGCCAAATTCAAACAAATTTGAATCTCCTAGAATGGATAGAGGTTATTATAGGCCTCAAAAACATGGTCCTATATCATCTCACGGTTCACCGATACCTCTCACAGGGTTTGAAGTATGAGCCTCATAATATTGTTGCCTAATCATGCTTAGTGCACTTTGGGGACACTTTGGTCTAGCATGGTCATGAACGTTCTAGTGACTTAGTCGTCTAAAAAGGGGTGTCACTAGCATTTACCCATCCAACCAGAGCTAATGGCATAGACCATTCAGTGCTAGGATGAATGATTTGGAAGAAACCTAGTGGTGCAACATTTAACTGACCCTCATTGCAAGTTTTGGCATCAAGCAAGATTGGCATGCCAAATTCAAAAAAATTCAAATCTCCCATAATGGAGAGAGGTTATTGTAGGCCTCAAAAACATGATCATGTATCATCTCACAGTTTGTCGATACCTCTCATAGATTCCAAGATACAAGCCTTGAAATATCACTTCCCAATCATGCTTAGTGCACCTTAGGGACACTTTGGTCTAGCATGTTCGCAAACGTTCTAGTTACTCAGTGGTCAAAATGGGGTTGTCACTAGCATTTACCTAGCCAACCAGAGCTAATGGCATAGACCATTATATGCTAGGACAAATTTTTTGGAATAAACCTTGTGGTGCAACTTTCAACTGACCCTCACTGCAAGTTTTGGCATCAAGCAAGATTGGCGTGCCAAATTCAAAAAAATTTGAATCTCCAAAAATAGAGAGAGGTTATTGTAGGCCTCAAAAAATTATTCTTTTAGCATCTTTTGGTTTTCCAATACCTCTCATGGGGTCTCAGATACGAGCCTCGAAAGGTCACTCTCCAATTGTGCTTTGTGCACCCTGGGACAATTTGGTCCAACATGTTTGCAAATGTTCTAGTGACTCAATGGTTGAAATGGGGTTGTCACTAGCATTTACCCACCCAACCAGAGCTAATAGTGTAGTCCATTCGGTGCCAAGACAAATGATTTGGAAGAAACCTAGTGGTGCAACTTTCAACTGACCCTCATTGCAAGTTTTGACATCAAGCAAGATTGGCATGCCAAATTCAAACAATTTCAAATATCTTAGAATGGAGAGAGGTTATTCTAGGCTTTAGAAACATAGTCCTATAGAATCTCAAGGTTCTCTAATACCTCTCACAGGTTCCAAGATACGAGCCTCGAAAGATCTCTGCCCAATTGTGCTTAGTGCACCTTGGGGACACTTTGGTCTGACATGGTCACGAACGTTATAGTAACTCTATGGTTGAAATGGGCTTGTCACTAGTGTTTACCCACCCAACTAGAGCTAATGGCATAGTCTATTTGGTGCCAGGATGAAATCCTTCAACACTATCCCTTCACCCCAGGTGATCACCATTTTATTTTGGACACATTTGACCAATTTTGACTCAATGACTCCAACTATTTCATCATTTGACCATACAAATCTACATGGAATTAAGACAATACAAATGTAAGGATACAAAATTAAGATGATACAAATATAAGGATACAACATTCATAGTAAGGAATCACAATTTTTGCACTTTACATGGCATTAAGATGATACAAATGTGGGCTCTTAATATTTGCAAATCAACCCCATGGGCTCTTTTATATTTCAAATTTTACATCTAATTTTTTATTTACAAAATTTGGCATCTAAACATGCACATTAAATTTGATTGTTGTTTTTATATATACAAAATTTTGCATTTAAATATGCACATTACAGTCAATTATTATTTTTATATACAAAATTTGGCATCTAAATATGCACATTACTTTCGATTGTTGTTTTTATATATAAAATCTTAGATACACAACTATATATAAAAAATAAGTGTCATTTCCACTCCTAAAGTGTATAAGTTTAACACATGGTACTCGATGATGTCTACATTCCAATCCTTGCATTCAGAAGGTAGAAGAAAAGTTAATAGAGAATATAAGAAGTTTATATAGGTTGACAAAAAGATTATGAATGTATAAGTAACATAAAAAGAACCAAAGAACATGACTAGCCAATGCATAGTGAGGTTTATCATCATAAAATATGGGCTAATCAAATGCACAACTCGATCTTCTATATTTGTCATATATGTATCCAACTACATTTACAATCCACATGCAAAATCAAGTTTATTTGCTCAAACAAATAAAGAAAAAAACTACAATTAATTTATTGAACATAATCGTAATAAACATGGAAAACCTTGCAACTTGAGTTGAACTTACCTACTGAAGTGTGCATGAAGGATCATCTCTTTGCTTGAGGGTATTCTATATTGCTTCATGATCAACAATATTTAATAGTCCAAAGTTCCTTTGTCTTTGGTTTTCCTTGATGTTTCAACAAATTAACTTTGGCTGCTATAACAAGGTGTGAATACATGAGAATGGTTTTGTTCTTCTCATAGTCTTCAAATGTAGGAATGCCATTATTTCTAATCATATATGTGCACAAACATGTTCCTATAACAACATGTGATCCTGTTGGATATGTGAACATATCATCATTTTTTGTCAGTTGTGCAAATTTCTTCTTTCCTCATACACAATGTGCTAACCAGTAATCCAATCTCTCATCATTCCCTTGTGATGCAACCAATGCAAAAACATGTCCTGATTGTAGAATATTTCAAAGATGGTCATAGTCAAGTGAACAATCCATGTCATCATTTATTACAAAGACTATGAAAAATATATGAGTTAGATAATGTGGAACCCACGTATCAACCCACTCACTTAACTCACATTGATCCCAATCACATTGAAGACACCTCGAACAATAACAAGCCAACTCTCATTTCCAAATGGTCCATGTACTAGCATCTAAGCTTCGAAATGAATGCATTTTGAAGAATATTTCATAGTTTGAAAATCCAACCTATCTTCTATTATTCCCAACTCAAAAAACCAAAAAAATCTACACACCGATGAATCAAGGGTCCCCCCCTTGACAATGTTGAAGTACACCAATCAACAATAGAATGAGCATCAAGGATTTATACACCTGAAATCCTCAGTTTCTCCTTAATTAGAGCTCTCTTTACACATGCACATGCTCCATCATGCTCCCCTTTTCCATGACCGACGTAAAAAAAAATCCAAATATGAAGTACACCTCTCTCTACATGCATTCTACATAACCAATAAAACATACGAGCATTTTCTAATTAACCTGTGCAATTATCTGACCAAATGAGATGTCTATCCATAGCAATATTATTTTCCCACACCCACTCAAAATAATTCTCAAATCAATGTTGGACATACTTGTGAGAGTGAGATTTATCATCGCTCATATAAAAATGGTACTCTCTGATTATCTTCTGGTCATCTAATGTACTATCAGATGAATGTCTATATATTATGTGCACAAAAATAGCAACCTGAATAGAATTTTAATATTGAGTTTGCAACTCATTTTGGGAATGCAATATATATAGTTCTCTACAAAGTCAACAACTGATATAATAGTACCAATCAGGAAAGTGTCCTTACACATCCTAAATTTTTTATCCAACCACTGAGACCTGTGACTATGCCTTGCATACTTGTAAAAAAAATTCTTCCTGAAATTTGAAATAAAATCAGCTACATTGCATTCTTTTGTAACCAACTCACATCTAGAGCCTTCACCTCCACTTTTCAATGTATATTTGATGGTTTCATATAATTTTTTTTGAACAATTGTCTTTCCAAAATCATGTTAGCATCCCTCATGAAAAAATTCAAAAAACTTCACTATCCCACCACACTCTGAGCACTTGTCATTTAAGAAATCTTTTCTATAAAATAAACACCCATCATATATAGGACATAAAAAATAATCTAGAAAGTCTCTTGATGATTTTAGAAGAGCACTTGCACCACACTCCTCCAACATTTCACTAGTATGCAAAGTAGAAGGAAGGGATTGTAACAGTTCATGGTGCATTGAAAAATCCACATAATATTTGCAACAACAAGTATTTCAAATCTTAAGAGGCACACAAAAAAAAGGCTTGAGGGCTTCAAAATCTCTTTGTGATATCTAAAATGTTGGATGTGTCTCACAATGTTTTTGAACAACATTGTTTGACTCACCTCCAAATAATGTTTGGGATGCGGGGTGTGGTCTCGAATGTCAATTCTCAACTTCAAGACATCCTTCACATTTGGTGACACTCTTGAGTTAGATTTCCAAAATAGTTGATTTTGATCCTTCACATCATTGATAAGCTTCTTATCACAATGTGAAATTCTCCCACCATAAGCCCATGTATCATGTTGAAGAGGATCATGAATTCTTTCTCTTCTTGCAAGTGCTCTATCCAAAGTTTTACGATTTAGGTTCAAGTCAACACAAGTTTGTCTCATCAAACAAGCCTTTCTCAAATGATGACTTACTAAGGAGGTTTTAATAACCCTCCTAGGGGCTCTCTTATATTTTTCCTTGGTAGTCTTTCCAATGGAATTGAGAGAACTAAAAATATTTCTCACAATAATAGCATTCCTCTCCTTTTTCTTGTTCACACTAATCTTCAATTTGACTAGTATACGTCTCATCTTCTGCATCTTTAACAATTGCACAAACATTTGACATTTATCAACCAATGTCTTGTGGCTAAAAAATTGATTAAAATTTTTTGAAACCCACAACCGAACGGTTCTTTCTGATCTCTTGCCATCAAAATTGCTCATTATGCTCTCATCAATTTCAAGTAACTATTTTTTTTGTTCTTGAAGGTATCAATTTTGAAGTTTGTCTCTCTTCCTCCCAAGGGACTTCATTTCTCATCTAATTTGGAGATGTGTTACATTAATCTAGTTCTTGTGTACCATTATCATTGTCAATTCCTTCATATTCAATCGGTGGATTTTCATTCATGTCAATGTCCACACTTCCATTGTCCACATCTACATGTTCATTTTCAAAACCTACATTTTCATTTTCAATCCCTACATTCTCATTTTCAATATTATTGTCATAAATCATTTCAAATTAATGTTCTCTTCACTTGAAACCACATTTAATAGTAGGCCTATCCTCACATCTTCATTAATATCTACCATACCTTGTCTCTTGTTCCAATGGGAAATCCTATCCATTTCTCTATACACTTCAATCTCTTCATTTGTGAGTTTCCTCTTTTGTTTATTCTTTTGACCACTACTACTCACCATAGTGAGACCAAAGGTGATGCAAAAACCTTTGATAATAGAGAAATTCTAACCAACAAGGGCGAAAAAGTGGATTTTTGTCTTCTACAACTGCAATCCTGTGATTCTCTATAGAAACATGCTTTTCAGGCTGAGGGACTCAGAGAATAATTTTTTTCTTTTCAATACTAGTAAAAAAAATCAAATATCCAAAATATCCCGCTCAAATTTTGCCAAAATCTCTCTCTCTCTCTCTCTCTCTCTCTCTCCCCAGTAGGGGTACCTCCACCTTCCAATTTCATATTATTTAATTCATGCCAACAAATGCTTTATTTATTAAGTCATTTTAAAAATTCATGGAACCATGTCAAAGAATGCTATATTCATTAATGTGCATTGTGATTATTTGATTCTTGTCACCAAAAGGTCGAAAGGGAATGTGAACGATCATGTATGGTTGGTAACTGTCAATATTATCTTTAAATAGACAATATTATGTAATCAAAGGAGGATTCAATAGAGGGAAGTTAAGTTAGATAGTGAAAAAGGCTGGAAATAATTGGGCTCTCTGGCCTTCAGGTAGAGAGCCATTCCTATTTTGTTGTAATTAATATTTCAATATATTTTGATCTGATCAAATGGTTTTTTTCCAATTCCATCAAGTTATTGCTTTCATCTATAATGTTATTGCTTTATGCAATTCACTTTTGAAGATCTATGTTAATTTTTGGGTGAAAAATTGGTTCTGAGAGTTTAGTATTAATGGAGTTTCTAATGTTTCTTATTTTCGGGTTTATTTTATGAAAGAAAGTAACAGTGAAATGTATTAGGTTTTTTTGAGTAATCAAAAAATAATATTAAATAGTCTGTTGTTTATGAATTAGTTTATAACAATCCCGATTTGGGATGAAGGAAGTCATTTATTTGGTAAAGGATGGATTCTAAATCCGATTAACAATTTTGGAATGTGAGTAACTCTAAAATGGTTTTCAAGAACTGTTATAAAGCTTGCATTGGTTTTGAATCATGTAATGATAGTGGGAACATTATTAAACAAGCCATTTATGCCTGTGGGAAGCCTGAAAGTTAATGTTTTATAATCATTTTGAAAGAAATTCAGGAAAGTTCTAATTGTTAGGTTATTGAATTTGGTTACACTCGCGAAGGAACTGAGAGACTATGTTTGGATAGTCGCTTCGAAGGACACTTGAGAGAGGGAGATCTATTTGTAGAATATTTTGGGTTTGATACTCATGGGTGACTTAGCCTTGGAGTGGACAAAAGGTGGTGAAAGTGTGCATGCTTGAGTTGGAACCGACCACAAGGAGCTAAAACTAATCATAGGCTGTGAATGATTTGCACGACATACTATCATGAGTGGATATTGGTGAGATGAATCATAAATTAAGTGTGAAATATAAGATATAGTTGATGTGGTTATATTTAGTTGACATTATTATTTTTGAAAACTGAAAAGAGTGAATCTCTCAAATCGATGCTTATGAAGAAATACAATAAAATGAAGTATGCATATTTAAAAGCATTTGAATCAATACCCTCTGCATAAAGTGGTATCAGAGCTCAAAATATTGTGAGCATGTAGATGGAAGGAAATCTACACCAGGTAGTGGTTGTGGTTATTTTGGATTCTCGTTATGAATTTTTTGGTTGCAGATTGGTGCTGGTTCATTTAGTTGCAGTGGGTGGACAACAAAGGTCTACCAAGGGACCATAGGGGGTTTTCTTGTGTGTCACCAATAGACTGGGGAGAGAGGCATGAAGGGACTCCCAAGTGAGGGATAGAGGTTGTGATGTAGCATGAAGGAGTAGACTATGAAATGGGAGAAGCAACTTGAAGACAACCAGCATAAACTCCATTAATAGGATCAGTCGCAGTTGATAGAGGAAACCATGGAGGCATCGATCCAATAGAGGCAAAGATTTTTGCACTCTCACCAAAGACGCATTTCCATGGGACATGGAAAATTTTTAAGCTCAGGAGTATGGTGCAGGGGAACCTCCACCTTCCAATTTCATATTATTTAATTCATCCCAAGAAATTCTTTATTTATTAAGTCATTTTAAAAATTCATGGAACCATGTCAAAGAATGGTATATCCGTTAATGTGCATTGTGATTATTTTATACTTGTCACCAAAAGGTCAAAAGGGAATGTGAACGGTCATGTACAATTGGTAACTGTCAAGATTGTCTTTAAATAGACAGAATTATGTAATCAATGGAGGAGTCGATAGAGGGAAGTTAAGTTAGATATTGAAAAAGGGTGGAAAGAATTGGGCTCTCTGGCCTTCGGTCGGAGAGCCATTCCTATTTTTTTGTAATTAATATTTCAATATATTTAGATCCAATCAAACAGTTTTTTTCCAATTCCATCAAGTTATTGCTTTCATCTATAATGTTATTGTTTTATGCAATTTAGTTTCAAAGATCTGTGCTAATGTTTGGGTGAAAAATCAATTCCGAGAGTTCATTATTAATGGAGTTTCTAATGTTTCTTATTTTTGGGTTTATTTTATGAAATAACATAATAGTGAAATGTATCAAGTTTTTTTGAGTTATCAATAAACAATATTAAATAGTCTATTGTTTATGAATCGGTTTATAATAGTCCTGATTTGGGATGAAGGAAGCTGTTTATTTGGTAAAGGATGGATTCTAAATCTGATTAACAATTCTGGAATGTGAGTAAGTCTAAAACAATTTTCAAGAACTGTTATAAAGCTTGCATTAGTTTTGAATCATGTAATGATAGTGGGAATGCTATTAAACAAACTGTTTATGCCCATGGGAAGCCCGAAAGTTAATGTTTTATAATCATTTTGAAGGAAATTCAGAAAAGTTCTAATTACAGGGTTATTGAATTTTGTTACACTCATGAAGGAACCGAGAGACTATGTTTGGATAGTCACTTCAAAGGACACCTCAAAGAGGGAGATCTATTTCTAGAATATTTTGGGTTTGATACTCGTGGGTGAGGTTTCCTTGGAGTGGAGAAAAGGTGGCGAACGTATGCGTGCTTGAGTTGGAACCGACCGCAAGGTGGTGAGGATAATCACAGGCCGTGAATGATCTTCACGACATACTATCATTAGTGGATATGGGTGAGATGAATCAGAGATTAAGTGTGAAATATAAGATAGAGTTTATGTGGTTATATTTAGCTGAAATTATTATTTTTGAAAAATGAAAAGAGTGTGAATCTCTCGAATCGATGCTTATGAAGAAAGACAATAAAATGAAGTATGAAAATTTAAAAGGATTTGAATCGATACCCTTTGCATCAAGTGGTATCAGAGCTCAGAAGATTATGAGCATGTAGATTGAAGGAAATATGCACCTGGTAGTGGTTAAGGCTATTTTGGATTCTTGTTATGAAGTTTTTGGTTGCAGAGTGGTCCAAGTTCATTTAGTTGTAGTGGGTGGACAACAAAGGTCTACCAAAGGACCATAGGAGGTGGTCTTGTGTGTCGGTGATAGACTGGGGAGAGAGGCATGAAGGGATTCCCAGGTGAGGGACAGAGGTTGTGATGCAGAACGAAGGAGTGGACTGTGAAATGGGAGAAGCACCTTGAAGGTGACCAACATAAACTCCATTAATAGGAGTCACAGTTGATAGAGGAAGCAGCGAAGGCATCGATCCAGTAGAGGCAAATATTTGTGTAGTCTCACCAAAGCATTTCCATTCGACATGGAAAATTTTTAAGCTTGGGAGTATGGTGCAAGGGAACCTCCACCTTCCAATTTCATATTATTTAATTCATGTCAAGAAATGCTTTATTTATTAAGTCATTTTAAAAATTCATGGAACCATGTCAAAGAATGGTATATTCGTTAATGTGGATTGTGATTATTTGATACTTGTCACCAAAAGGTTGAAAGGGAATGTGAACGGTAATGTACAGTTGGTAAGTGTTAAGATTATCTTTAAATAGACAACATTATGTAATCAAAGGAGGAGTCAATAGAGGGAAGTTAAGTTAGATAGTGAAAAAGGGTGGAAAGAATTGGTCTCTTTGGCCTTTGGCTAGAGAGTCATTCCTATTTTGTTGTAATTAAGATTTCAATATATTTTGATCCGTTCAAATGGTGTTTTTCAAATTCCATCGAGTTATTACTTTCATCTATAATGTTATTATTTTATGCAATTCAGTTTCAAAGATCTGTGTTAATGTTTGGGTGAAAAATTAGTTATGAGAGTTCATTATTAATGGAGTTTCTAATGTTTCTTATTTTTGGGTTTATTGCATGAAAGAACGTAACAGTGAAATGTATCGGGTTTTTTGAGTTATTAATAAACAATATTAAATAGTCTATTGTTTATGAATAGGTTTACAACAGTCGCGATTTGGGATGAAGGAAGTAGTTTATTTGGTAAAGGATGGATTCTAAATCCGATTAACAATTCTGGAATGTGAGTAAGTCTAAAATGGTTTTCAAGAACCGTTATAAAGATTTCATTGGTTTTGAATCATGTAATTATAGTGGGAATGTTATTAAAAAAACCATTTATGCCCATGGGAAGCCTAAAAGTTAATGTTTTATAATCATTTTAAAAGAAATTCAAGAAAGTTCTAATTGCAGGGTTATTGAATTTGGTTACATTCACAAAGGAAATGAGAGACTAAGTTTGGATAGTCACTTCAAAGGACACACAAGAGAGGGAGATCTATTTGTAGAATATTTTGGGTTTGATACATGTGGGTGACTTGGCCTTGGAGTGGAGAAAATTTCACGAATGTATGTGTGCTTGATTTGAAACCGACCGCAAGGTGGTGAGGATAATCATAGGTCACAAATGATCTACATGACATACTATCATCACTAGATATGGGTAAGATGAATAAGTGATTAAGTGTGAAATATAATATATAGTTGATGTGGCTATATTTGGTTGACATTATTATTTTCAAAAAATGAAAAGAGTGTGAATCTCTCGAATCAATGGTGATGAAGAAAGACAATAAAATGAAGTATGCAGATTTAAAAGGATTTGAATCAATACCCTCTGCATCAAGTAGTATCAGAGCTCAGAAGATTCTGAGTGTGTAGATGGAAGAAAATCTACACCAAGTAGTGGTTGTGGTTATTTTGGATTCTTGTTATGAAGTTTTTGGTTGCAGATTGGTGCTGGTTCATTAAGCTGCAGTGGGTGGACAAGAAAGGTCTACCAAGGGACCATAGGAGGTGGTCTTGTGTGTCACCGATAGACTAGGGAGAGAGGCATGAAGGGACTCCTAGGTGAGGGATAGAGGTTGTGAAGTGTGAAATGGGAGAAGAAACTTGAAGGTGATGACCATAAACTCCATTAATAGGAGTCACAATTGATAGAGGAAGTAGTGGAGGCATTGATCCAGTAGAGGCAAAGATTTTTGTAGTCTCACCAAAGCATTTCCATGGGACATGGAAAATTTTTAAGCTCGGGAGTATGGTGCAGGGGAACCTCCACCTTCCAATTTCATATTATTTAATTCATGCCAATAAATGCTTTATTTATTAAGTCATTTTAAAAATTCATGGAACCATGTCAGAGAATGGTATATTCATTAATGTGCATTGTGATTATTTGATACTTGTCACCAAAAGGTCGAAAGGGAATGTAAACCATCATGTACAGTTGGTAACTGTCAAGATTGTATTTAAATAGATAGAATTATGTAATCAAAGGAGGAGTCGATAGATAGAAATTAAGCTAGATAGTGAAAAAGGGTCGAAAGAATTGGGCTCTCTAGCCTTCGGCAAGAGAGCCATTTATGTTTTTTTGTAATTAAGATTTCAATATATTTTGATGCAATCAAATGGTGTTTTTCCAATTCCATCAAGTTATCGCTTTCATCTATAATGTTATTGTTTCATGCAATTCAGTTTCTAAGATTTGAGTTAATGTTTGGGTGAAAAATCAGTTCCGAGAGTTCATTATTAGTGTAGTTTCTAATGCTTCTTATTTTCGGGTTTATTTTATGAAAGAACGTAACAGTGAATTGTATCGGGTTTTTTTGAGTTATCAATAAACAATATTAAATATTCTGTTGTTTATGAATCATTTTACAATAGTCCTGATTTGGGATGAAGGAAGTCATTTATTTGGTAAAGGATGGATTCTAAATCTGATTAACAATTATGGAATGTGAGCAAGTCTAAAATGGTTTTCAAGAACTTTTATAAAGCTTGCATTGGTTTTGAATCATGTAATAATAGTGGGAATATTATTAAACAAACCATTTATGCCCATGCGAAGCCTGAAAGTTAATGTTTTATAATCATTTTGAAAGAAATTTAGGAAAGTTCTTATTGCAGGGTTATTGAATTTGGTTACACTAGAGAAGGAACTAAGAGACTATGTTTGGATAGTCACTTCGAAGGACACCCGAGAGAGGGAGATCTATTTGTAGAATAGTTTGGGTTTCATACTCATGGGTGACTTGGCCTTGGAGTGGAGAAAAGGTGGTGAATGTACGTATGCTTGAGTTGGAACCGACCGCAAGGTGGTGAGGATAATCAAAGGCTGCAAATGATCTACACGACATACTATCATCAGTGGATATGGGTGAGATGAATTAGAGATTAAGTGTGAAATATAAGATACAATTGATGTGGTTATATTTAGTTGACATTATTATTTTTGAAAAATGAAAAGAGTTTGAATCTATCGAATCAATGCTTATGAATAAAGACAATAAAAAGATGTATGCAAATTTAAAAGGATTTGAATCGATACCCTTTGCATCAAGTGGTATCAGAGCTCAGAAAATTCTGAGTGTGTAGATGGAAGGAAACCTAAACCAGGTAGTGGTTGTGGTTATTTTGGATTCTCATTATGAAGTTTTTTGTTACAGATTGGTGCGGGTTCATTTAGTTGTAGTGGGTGGACACGAAAGGTCTACCAAGGGACCATAGGAGGTGCTCTTGTGTATCGTCGATAGACTAGGGAGAGAGACATGAAGGGACTCCTAGGTGAGGGATAGAGGTTGTGATGCAGCATGAAGGAGTGGACTGTGAAATGGGAGAATCACCTTGAAGGCGACTAGCATAAACTCCATTAATAGGAGTCATAGTTGATAGATGAAGCAGCAGAGGCATCGATCCAGTAGAGGAGAAGATTTTTACAGTCTCACAAAAGCATTTCCATGGGACATGGAAAATTTTAAAGATAGTGAGTATGGTGCAGGGGCACCTCCACCTTTCAATTTAATATTATTTAATTCATGCCAAGAAATTCTTTATTTATTAAGTCATTTTAAAAATTCATGGAACCATGTCAAAGAATGGTATATTCATTAATGTGCATTGTGATTATTTGATACTTGTCACCAAAAGGTCGAAAGGGAATGTGAACGGTCATGTACGGTTGGTAACTGTCAAGATTGTATTTAAATAGATAGAATTATGTAATCAAAGTAGGAGTTGATAGAGGGAAGTTAAGTTAGATAGTGAAAAGGGGTGGAAAGAATTGGGCTCTCTAGCCTTCGGCTAGAGAGTCATTCCTGTTTTGTTGTAATTAAGATTTCAATATATTTTGATCCGATCAAATGGTGTTTTTCCAATTCCATCGAGTTATTGCTTTCATCTATAATTTAATTTTTTTATGCAATTCATTTTCGAAGATCTGTTTTAATGTTTGGGTGAAAATTTGGTTCTGAGAGTTTATTATTAATGGAGTTTCTAATGTTTCTTATTTTCGGGTTTATTTTATGAAAGAACGTAACAGTGAAATGTATCATTTTTTTTTGAGTTATCAATAAACAATATTAAATAGTCTATTGCTTATGAATCAGTTTACAACAGCCCTAATTTGGGATGAAGGAAGTTATTTATTTGGTAAAGGATGGATTCTAAATCCAATTAACAATTCTGGAATGTGAGTAAGTCTAAAATGGTTTTCAAGAACTGTTATAAAGATTGGATCGGTTTCAAATCATGTAATGATAGTGGGAATGTTATTAAACAAACTATTTATGCCCATGGGAAGACCAAAAGTTAATGGTTTATAATCATTTTGAAAGAAATTTAGGAAAGTTCTAATTTCAGGGTTATTGAATTTGGTTACACTCGCGAAGGAACCAAGAGACTATGTTTGGATAGTCATTTCGAAGGAGACCTGAGAGAGGGAGATGTATTTGCAAAATATTTTAGGTTTGATACTTGTGGGTGACTTTGCCTTGGAGTGGAGAAAAGGTGGAAAACATATGCATTCTCGAGATTGAACCAACCGCAAGGTGGTGAGGATAATCATAGGCCGTCAATGATCTACATGATATACTATAATCAGTGGATATGGGTGAGATGAATCAGAGATTAAGTGTGAAATATAAGATATAGTTGATGTGGTTATATTGAGTTGACATTATTATTTTTGTAAAATTAAAAGAGTGTGAATCTCTCGAATCGATGCTTATGAAGAAAAACAATAAAATGAATTATGCAGATTTAAGAGGATTTGAATTGATACCCTCTCTCTCTCTCTCTCTCTCTCTCTCTCTCTCTCTCTACCCATGCTTATGCCTTCCCCATCCATGCCTATGCCAAAATGGCTACCCTTAGAATAGTAGGGGCCAGGCGGAATGGGGAGGGGCCCCCCTACTATCTATAGGCTAATGGTGGGTGGGAGATCTCTCTCTCTCTCTCTCTCTCTCTCTCTCTCTCTCTCTCTCTCTCTCTCTCTCTCTCTCTCTCTCTCTCTCTAGTGCAGGGGCCCCAAGGACAATCAGTCAAACCATGAAGACCATGAAGAATTTGAAGACACATAAATATTATCATAGGGAAAAGGGGGTCAATAAGGATTTCAAAGGTGTAAATCAAATCAATTACAACATATTGGAACCTATAATTTTTTAATGTCATGAAATGACATTACAATGTAAAGAGCTTCATTAATCGCCTAAAGGTCAAATTGTTTGTAAATGGATCATTAGTGTCCAAAGGGGTCCAAGGATAGTTTAAGGTAGAGTGTTTCAAATAAGTCTCCTAGGTTTTTTCAATCATTTGGAGTTTTTAATTTCAAGTTTAATAAGGTTTTAAGTCATTTTCAAATGTTTAAATATTTAAATTTAGCCAAGTAACGACTACATAGTCTTTTAGAAGGAAATCCCATTTGTGGGATCCTTAACCATATCTAATCCTTGTAACCAACCAAATATGGTTGAGGAAGTTGTAATGGACTTTGAAATACACCAAATAAGTGAGCGTATGATAGAGAAGTGCCTGGGTATGTACGGACAACACAAAAACTAATACAAATTTAGTTTTCTCTACAAATTTGGAGCCTTTTTGCATTGTTATTGATTGTTTTTTATTGGGAATCAAATGAAAATGTATTGAGAGACTTTTCAAATAAATAGAATACCTCTTTGAATGGTTTAAATAGCATTTTGTTTTTCTATCTAATACATCTGTTGAGTTTTGATAGTCACAATCTAATTTTTCTTACTAAAAATCTAATTCTTCATTAGAAAATTATCATCCCATGAGATCTTGAAGCCTTTACTTCATGGGATGATGTTTATCTAATATGTATCATAGTTTTTTAAGAGTGTATGTGTAAGAGAAGTGACAAAATAGGGTAATTACCATGGTTGGGTAGTGAAAAGCATTGAAATATGTGGGTACAGTATAGCAGCAAGAGATCAGGCTGATTAGAAATAATATTTTATGATTTGAGGAGTCTTGGAATGTTGAATAAAAGGTGAATCAATCATCAATTGAGCCTAAAACTATTAGGAAGGTTGGGATTTGAAAAACCCTTGGTTTAAGGGTTTGATGAGAGAAAATTTGGGGCTTTTGGGGTTCTACAAGGTCTAAGTCATTATCCTTTGAGATTTATAGGTTTTATGACATAATAAGACACTTTCTAGATTTTGGATTCTTGGGGTTAATTATTTCATATAGTTCCTTTGTTAAATCACTCACTTTTCATGCATTTTTGGAGCCATAGGGGTGAGAAGCAGTACATGCTCCAAAAAAAAACATACCTAACCTTTTGATATGACAATTTAATAAGAAAAGGGTACTCAAAACAATGATTTTTTTTATTATTTGTTTGTAAAGTTTCAGAGATAAGGAGCATTTTCATTTGCTGCAGGGCTACTAGATAGGGCAATTAGGTCTCTGGACAATTTGGGAAAGATTGTAGAGTTGGGTATTTTGGGTATTGCCAAGAATACTAAAACCTATCAAATCCATCTAGATATAAGCCTTAAACACCATCTATATCATTTTGGATCCTTGGAAAAGGTCTAGTCAAGTTTGAGCACTTGGGAAGCATTTGAGACTTTGGGAAAATAGTGGCTTTGTTAACCAAAATTCATAAATTTTCCTTGTTTATTAAACCACCAACCTTTCCTCTACATCAAGTGGTATCAGAGCCTAAAAAAGTTCATGTGATAAGGTTTGAAATTGGTCTTGTGAACTTTTTTATCTTGGATGCTTCGTTAAGCCCTTAGAGTTGAAGTATCCTTTAAGGTGAAGCCCTGAGTTGATCTATTATGTCAAGGAGAGAAAGAACCATGTATGAAGCTGAGGAAGGAGATCTACCTACAAGGATGACAAAAATGGAGTTGGCAAGGATAGTCAAAGATCAATTCGCATATAATAGAAAGTTGAAGGCAACCCTTGAGAAAGAAAGAAAAGAGAAAGATGAGAAGGATATGGAGATGAGAGTCATGATGGAAAGGATACTGGCATTGGAGAGAAGAGAGAAGAGCACAAAAAAAGATGATGAAGTTGGTGATGAAGAGGAAGAGATACCCCAAGAGGAAGAACAATTAGATCCTGAAGATCTAAGGATGGCTAGGTTTGCTAAAGTCATTAAGAGTGGTGATACAAGGGCAGTAGCTGATTTGCCTATGTATGGAGGGAAGATGGATGATGAAGAGTTGATTGATTGGTTCAGTGCCATGGAGAATTTCTTTGAATGTGAAGACACTAAAGAGGGAAAAAAGGTGAAGATAGAAAAATCAAGGTCGAAGGGACATGCTCTACTATGGTGGGATTGTGTTCAAGCAGAGAGATGGAAGAATGGGAAGCCCAAGATTTCATCTTGGTATACTATGATGGACAAGATGAAGGAAATTTTTTTTCCCAATGATTATAGGGTGCAACTATAGAAGAAGATGGAAGGTCTTATGCAAAAAGACATGGATGTACAAAGGTACACTGAAGAGTTTCACAAGTTGGATATAAGGGTGAGTCATGAAGAAGATGTGGAAGAAAAGATTTCTAGGTACATGGGGGGACTTAGGTTTAATATCCAAGATGAACTTAGTCTTGCTACCCCTAGATCAGTGGAAGAGTGTTATAAATTGGCCATTAAGGCTAAGGAGAAAATAAAGAGAAGGCAAGAGAGGAAAAGTAGCACAAGAGGAGGATCTTCTATGAGGGGAAGAGGTGGAAGGACACATTCTGATTTTCAGAGCCACATTCAGAAAGAGAAGGACAAGACATTCACTTTTGATACAAGAGGAGGGTATAGAGGTGGAAGAAGTGGAGGAAGATGCAATGGAGTATTTATAGGTAGGTGCTTCAATTGTAATGAATTGGGTCATTAATCCTTTAGATGCCCTAGATGGCATGAAGAAAAATGTAGAGATAGGAGGGTAATCTTGGTAGAAGAAGAGGCAAGCAACGAAGAGAAGCATGAACCTATCTTGGCATCACCAGAGGAAGGAGAGTACTCATTCATGGGAATAAATCAGGCACCATACAATCCGAGCATCTTTAGATCAAATTTTTTGATCCAAGGTAAGGTATGTAAACTCATTATATACTTAGGAGCAAGTCATAATGTAGTGTCTCATGAGGTTGTCAATAAGTTAAATCTAAAAAAATTTCCATAGCCTAAGCCTTATTAGGAAATTTGGGTGAATATGGATCAGAATTTTCTTCTTATTGATCAAGTCATGATTGAATTTTCAATTGGAAGGGACAAGGATAGGGTATGGTGTCATGTTCTCAATATGAGTTGTGGGCATTTGATTTTGGGAAGATCTTGGTAATGGTCTAAGAAGGTTATCCATGATGGTTTTACAAACAAGTACTTAGTTCATCATGAAGGTGGGAGGTATGAGTTGCAGCCTTTGTTGAAGAATCAAGATGATCCAATCATCATGTGTTTTGGGCAGGACATTTATAGGAAGGTATAGTATGATACTAGATGGTATAATGGAGGAAAATTATAGTCAAAAGGAAGCCATGACATTCCTAAACAAGGAGAGATTTGGGATCTAGATTTTGTGCAATTTGGGACAATAAAATGTCCCATGATGAACCGACCATATAGAGATGGAGCAGAGGTGGTTATGCAGATAATTTATCCAATGAATGGATTAGAGATGAAGGACTTGTAGCCTTGTCACTGTCATTGACAAGGAAAGTCAACAAATAACCATATATATATATATATATATATATATATATATATATATATATATATATATATATATATATATATATATATATATATATATATATATATATATATATATATATATATCTAGTGTAGGAGCACCAAGGAAAGAGCATGAACCAAGGAGGCATATTAGGGTCACTAATAGATCCTTGGGTGAAGATGAGAACAACATGACCATCAAAGGTCATTTGATATTGTAATGACACTTAAAAGTCTTCTAATGATATTTTGTAATGTTTTTTTTAAGTCCTTTGTGAAGGACCATGCTTTGTAAGCCATTAAATGGCATTGATAAGGGTACCTAGGGGTCACTAGAGGAGAATAAGTTGATCCTAGTTTAGTGTAATTTAAATTATTTCCTATAAGGTCTATAATGTTTGTAAAATGGCCAATAGAACCATAAAAAAATATGTAAGTGCACATAGAGTGCAAAAAGTGAAATTTACCTATATTCACAAAATAAGGTCTAATGAGACTTGTAGGAGTGTTTTAGAAGGTTTCAAGTGTTTAAGGGTGTGATAAACCTTTAAAAAGGTTGAGAAATTATATAAATGCCTACGTGGTAAGTGGTTGTCAAAGTTGACAACAAGTTGCCAACTAGACAACAAAACATAATAAAAAACTAACTGGTAACAATCATATAATTGACTTCTTATGGTTATGAGGAGATTAAACCAGTTTGGAAGGCTATTAGTGGTGTGTGTACATGAGTTTTAGAGAGAGGAGGAATAAGGGAGAGATAGGATAAGTTTCTGGGGTAAAAAGAAACAATGTAAATATGTTTTAATGCAATAAAATGTAATTTTTTGCAAAAGACCCTATCTCTGCTCGTGAGGGTCCAGTCCAAGTTTTGGACATCTAAAACTCCTTCTTTCATTGAAATATGGATAAAAATGATATATTTTAGTATTCTTGTTCATTTATATGTTGATTGGGATCAATTTGTTCAGATTTTGAAGTGATTAATCGCTATTTTGTAATGACTGCCCCTAGACAGTGATTGGACAACAATCTTTTTAATTTGAAGCAATGGCATAAAAATGTAACCCCTCACTACCATGGGTGGTAGGATATGTAGAAGGGGATATTTTTATGGAATTAATTTTTTCAAATATTTTTCTATGCAGGGAATGCAGAGGATAAAAGAGTTTGATCTCTGATTGAGGAGATTTGGTGATTGAAGGGTTACTAGCCCTTGGGAACAGTCATGGTCTGAGACATCTTCCCACATGAGGACCATGTTTTATGGTTTGAATGGTCATATTATGTTGTTTTAATGGATTTTGAACCCTTCTTTTTGTTGGGAAGAGATTGGAGAGGTCGCTTTGGGAAAACCCTTGTTATGAAGGTCTCAAATAGAGTGTTTCATAGTTGGGCGAATACAACTTGTTGGATCATCTTTAAAAGTGGAAAATAATTTTTTTGGGATCTTTTTATAACTCTATTTTTTGGTTATAAGTTTTGGGAAGGTGTTGTGATAGCACTTTCTTTGTATTTGGAGACCTATTGAAGGGGTAACAGCTTGTACACCAGCAACTGTTCATGTAGATGGTCCAAAGAAGTGATAGTTTATTTTTAAGTATGTTATACAACTCCCAAAAGGGTATCTAGATATGTAATCTTTTTTCCTAGTGTTGTGGAAATTTTTGGAGAAAAACTTGAAAAATTGTCCAGGCAGGGCTACAAGGGAAATAGGCCTAATTAGCCTTAGGAGAAAGTCATAATGTAGTGTCTCATGAGATTGTGAAGAAGTTAAATATGAAAAATTTTCCATACCCTAAGCCTTATTATAGAACTTGGGTGAATATGGATAAAAATTTGCTTGTTAGTGATCAAGTCATGATTGAATTTTCAATTGGAAGGTATAGGGATAGAGTATGGTGTCATGTTCTCAATATGAGTTGTGGGCATTTAATTTTGGGAAGATCTTTGCAATGGTATAGGAAGGTTATCCATGATGGTTTCACAAACAAGTACTTAGTTCATCATGAAGGTGAGAGGTATGAGTTGCAACCTTTGTTGAAGGATCAAGATGATCCAATCATCATGTGTTTTGGGTAGGACATTAATAGGCAGGTGCAATATGATATTGGATGGTATAATGGAAGAAAAGTATAGTCAAAAGGAAGCCATGACAGTCCTAAAGGAGGAGAGATTTGGGATCTATCTTTTGTGCAAGTTGGGAAAATAAAATGTCCAATGATGAACCAACCACATAGAGATGGAGTAGAGGTCATTATGCATAGAATTTATCCATGGAATGGATCAGAGATGGACTTGCAGCCTTCTCACTATCCTTCACAAGAACAGTCAGCAAATAACCATTTTTCTTCTAATACTTTATGTTTGAGTTCAGGTTCTTGTAGGAAGAAGAAGGTCACTTTGGGGGATTACTTTACCCCTGCATATTAGAGATCATTCAAGACAGCTCCTTGGAAAAACTAGATCAACTCTTAGGATGAGAGTTTCATTGGAGGTGGGGAGAATGATGCAGGGGCACCAAGGACAATCAGTCAAACCATGAAAACCATGAAAAATTTGAAGACACTTAAATATGATCAAAGGGAAAAGGGGGTCAATAAGGATTTCAAAGATGTAAATCAAATCAATTACAATATATTGGAACCTATAATGTTTTAATGTCATGAAATGACATTACAATGTAAATAGCTTGATTAATGGCCTAAAGGCCAAATTGTTTGTAAATGGACCATTAGTGTCCAAAGTAGTCCAAGGATAGTTTAAGCTTTTACGCGTGTTTCAAATAAGTCTCCTAGGTGTTGGAAAGCCTTTGGAGTTTTTAATTTCAAGTTTAATAAGGTTTTAAGTCATTTTGAAATGTTTAAATATTTAAATTTAGCCAAGTAACAACTATATGGTCTTTTAGAGAGAAATCCCATTTATGGGATCCTTAACCATTTCTAATCCTTGTAACCAACCAAATATATTTGAGTAAATTTTAATGGACTTTTAAATACACCAAAGAAGTGAGGGTATGACAAAGAAGTGCCTGGGTATGTACGGACAACACACAACAACTAATACAAATTCAGTTTTCTCTTCAAATTTGGAGCCTTTTTGCATTGTTATTGATTGTTTTTGATTGGGTATCAGATGAAAATGTATTGAGAGACTTGGAACATCAATCCAATACCTCTCTGAATGGTTTAAATAATGTTTTGTGTTGCTGTCTAATACATCTATCAAGTTTTGATAGTCACAGTCTAGTTTTTCTTACTAAAAATATGATTCTTCATTAGCAAATGATCATCCCATGAGCTCTTAAGGCCTTGAATTCATGGGATTATGTTCATATAACATGTATCATATTTTTTTAACAGTTTATGTGTAGGAGTAGTGAAAAAATAGGGTGATCACCATTCTTGGGTAGTGAAAAGCATTGAAATGTGTGGGTACAATATAGCAGCAAGAGATCAGGCTGAATAGAAATGATATTTTATGATTTGAGGAGTCTTATGATGTTTAATACAAGTTGAATCAATCACCAATTGATCCTAGAAGTTTTAGGAAGGTTGGTATTTGAAAACCCCTTGGTTTAATGGTTTGAAGAGAGAAAATTTGGGGCTTTTGGGGTTCTACAAGGTCTGAGCCTAGTTAGTTTGAGATTTAGAGGTTTTATGACATAATAAGACACTTTCTATAGTTTGGATTCTTGGGGTTAATTATTTCATATAGTTCCTTTGTTAAATCACTCACTTTTGATACATTTTTGGAGCCATAGGGGTCAACAACAGTACATGATCCAAAACAACCATACCTAAACTTTTGATATGACAATGTAATAACAAAAGCATATTGAAAAAAGTGATTTTTTTTATTAGTCCTTTGGAAATTTTCATAGATAAGGAGCATTTTCCTTCAATGCAGGGCTACTAGGTAGGGCAATTAGGTCTCTAGACAGTTTGGGAAAGATTGGAGAGTTGGGTATTTTGGGTATTGCCAAGAAGCCTAAAAAATATCAAATCCATCTATATATAAGCCTTAGACACCATCTATATTATTTTGGAACCTTGGAAAAGTTCTGGTCAAGTTTGAGCACTTGGGAAGCATTTGAGACTTTTGAAAAATAGTGGCCTTGTTAACCAAAATTCATAAACTTTCCTTGTTTATTCACCCACCACCCTTTCCTCTACATCAAGAGGTATCAGATCCTAGGAAAGGTCTTGTGAAAAGGTTTGAGATTGGTCTTGTGAACTTTGGTATCTTGGATCCTTGGTTAAGCCCTTAGAGATGAATTATCCTTTAAGCTGAAGCCCTGAGTTGATATATTGTGTCAAGGAGAGAAAGAACCATGTCTTAAGGTGAGGAAATATATCTAACTACAAGGATGAAAAACATGGATTTGGAAAAGATAGTCAAAGATCAATTGGCATATAATAGAAATTTGAAGGCAGCCCTTGAGCAAGAAAGAAAAGAGAAAGCTGAGAAGGATAATGAGATGAGAGTCATGATTGAAAGGATATTGGAATTGGAGAGAAGAGAGAAGAGCATCAAAAAAGATGATAAAATTAGTGATAAAGAGGAAGAGATACTCCAATAGGAAGAACAATTAGATCCTGAAGATCTAAGGATGGCTAGATTTGCTAAAGTCATTAAGAGTGGTGATGGAAGGGCAAGAGCTGATTTGCCTATGTATGGAGGGAAGATGGATGATGAAGAGTTGATTGATTGGTTCAGTGCCATGGAGAATTTCTTTGAATGTGAAGATACTAAAGAGGCACAAAGGGTGAAGATAGAAAAGTCAAGGTTGAAGGGACACACTCTACTATGGTGGAAGTGTGTTCAAGAAGAGAGATGGAAGAATGGGAAGCCCAAGATTTCATCTTGGTATACTATGATGGACAAGATGAAGGAAAAATATTTGCCCACTGATTATAGGGTGTAGCTATACAAGAAGATGCAAGGTCTTAAGAAAAAATACATGTATGTACAAAGGTACACTGAAGAGTTTCACAAGATGGATATAAGGGTGAGTCATGAAGAAGATGTAGATGAAATGATTTCTAGGTACATGGGGGGACTTAGGTTCAATAGCCAAGACAAACTTAGTCTTGCTACCCCTAGATCAGTGGAAGAGTGTTATAGATTGGCCATTAAGACTGAGGAGAAGATAAAGAGAAGGAAAGAGAGGCAAAGTAGAACAAGAGGAGGATCTTTCCAATGAGGGGAAGAGGTGGAAGGACACATTGTGATTTTCAAAGTAGCATTGAGAAAGAGAAGGACAAGACATTCACTTCTGATACAAGAGGAGGGTATAGAGGTGGAAGAAGTGGAGGAAGAGGCAATGGAGTATTTACAGGTAGGTTCTTCAATTTTAATGAAGTGGGTCATCAATCCTTTAGATTCCCTAGATGGCATGAAGACAAAGGTAGAGACAGGAGGGTAAACTTGGTAGAAGAAGAGGCAAGCAAGGAAGAGAAGCATGAACCTATCTTGGCACCACTGGAGGAAGGAGAGTACTTATTCATGGGAAGAAATCAAACACAATACAATCCAAGCATCTTTAGATCAAATTGTTTGATCCAATGTAAGGTATTTAAACTCATTATGCACTCAGGAGTAAGTCATAATGTAGTGTCTCATGAGGTTGTAAAGAAGTTAAATCTGAAAACTTTTCCACACCCTAAGCCTTATTATAGAACTTGGGTGAATATGGATAAGAATTTTCTTGTTAGTGATCAAGTCATGATTGAATTTTCAATTGGAAGGTACAGGGATAGGGTATGGTGTGATGTTCTCAATATGAGTTGTGGGCATTTGATTTTTGGAAGATCTTGGCAATGTTCTAGGAAGGTTGGCCATGATGGTTTCACAAACAAGTACTTAGTTCATCATGAAGGCAGGAGGTATGAGTTGCAGCCTTTGTTGAAGAATCAAGATGAGCCAATCATCATGTGTTTTGGGTAGGACATTAATAGGTAGGTAAAGTATGATACTGGATAGTATTATGGAGGAAAAGTACAATCAAAAGGTAGCCATGATAGTCCTAAAGGAGGAGAGCTTTGGGATCTAGCTTTTGTGCAAGTTGGGACAATTAAATATCCTATGATGAACTAACCACATAGAGATGGAACATAAGTGGTTATGCAGAGAATTTATCCATGGAATGGATCAGAGATGAAGGACTTGTAGCCTTCTCATTGTCCTTTTAAAGGACATTCAACAAATAACTCTCTCTCTCCCCCTTAGGTATTATTGAACATATAATATGAATATTTTAATAAATATTTAATACTAATATTATACTATTATACAATAGAGAAATAAATAATAATAATATAAAAATTGATATAGTAGTAATACTTTCTTATTATCATTTAATATTAATATAAAGAAAAATTGTAATATATAACTTAAAATTGAAAAAAGCAGTCAACTCATTTAATATTAACATAAAAAAAATTGAAATATGTAACTTAAAATTGAAAAAAATAGTGAAATTGAAATGTTGAATTAGGCGGGAGATTTTGCATATCTGATATCCAAAATTATCAGATATCCGATTAGGCTTGGTATTTGCATTGGGCAATGCCAAACGTGAATGGTCAACTCATAATGCATGTTCACCAGATTTGTTTTGATCTCGAGACTTCGACCATGTAGCTGACTACCTTTTTTTCACCCAAAATTGATGAAATTAAAAGGCTTTATTAAAGACATTATCATCTTTCCATCAATGTAATTGCTGTCAAATTTTGAGTTCAGTAAGTAATTATTACTTATTTTTTAATTGAGTTATCTTTAAAGTCCTAATTGACATATTGATTGAAAAACAACTATAACTTTCAAATCTTTTAACCTTTTTGAAATCTGAAACATGCATCACATTCTATGCTTCGCCTACTATAAGAATTTTTTTTTAAAATTTTGTAAAGTTTAGAATTAGTTAAGGTGGTCAGACATGAGAGTTTTTTTTATTCTGAATAAGTTGTCACAAAAAATTCATAATTAATTATTAATTTGAGAAAAAATTACACAAAAATATGTGTCACATCCAGACATGAGTCTACTACTTATATCTAGAATCTTGTGAAAATATATCATCATTTGATTGTGATTAAGGTGGTCAGACATACATGTACTTTTATCTTTTCCCTAAAATTTTTGTACTACTGCATTGAAATCTAAAATTTTGAACAATTAGAATTATTTTTTTCAGACAAAGGTTAGTAGTTTAGAAACTACATTCAATTTCCTACAGATTCTATTCTTACAACTTTTTCACATAAGGTTGATAAGATGTTCAACTTTTTATGTCAAGTTGAGTAACCCTATTTTTTTTATTTTTCATTATCACTTAAGGCCATAGTTTCGTATACCATGATCTAGCACATACCCTTAGTGATAATTTGAAGTCAATTTCCTACCAACTTTCAACTAATATTGATGAAAAATTCACTTGAGAAGAAATTATTGAAGCCATGGGTTGTGTGTTTCCTCATTTTTGGAAAAACATAGGAGACAAACAAACTGATGAACATATCTTTCATAAAAAAATTGATTAATTGGTGAGAGAGTTTTCAAAACACTTAGATTGCAATGAACAACCAATTAAAGGAATTTTAGATTCAGCTAATCTTAAAAAAGAATGTAGATGATTTGCATCATGTATGAAATTGCAGTTAAAAAACTTGGAGAATCCATTTGAACTTGGTGCAATAACTAGGCTTTGGAAAAGGATAGAGCAGAGTGAAGTATCACGTGATTTAATATTAGAATATTCAAAACTTTTTGATTTATGTCAAACAATGATATTGGGGTCAGTGGAAGATGAAAGAGATTTCAGTGCATCGGGGTTTTTGAAATCAAAGAACATAAACAAACTAGACAAAAATTTGGAAACTTTCTTTAGGTTGTTTGAAACTTAGTACAAAGTAAGATATTTTTGTTATGATAGGGCATTGGAAATTTTTAATTCCATTCGTGAAAGACGAGGGCTTTGCAATAGTTCAAAACCCGGTTGTGCTATTGCTAGTTTTGAGACAAACGATGGATCTTGGTCCCGGACTCAGAATGAAGATGAAGAATTTTTTGATTTTGAATATTCAACTTAGACTGAAGAGGAACCTTTTACTACTAGTCAATTTCAGGATGTGGATTCCATGTGGGACTTAGAAGCGTCAAACTGCTCACTGAGTCAGTGAAGTGGTTTAGCATTCATTAACTAGTTAATAGGTATTTATACAAAATCATAGTCTATTGATACTTCATATACTGTACTTCTTGAATCTTGACTCATTAATAATTACATTTACAATTTACAAAACTATTGTTCATAATTTTTGTAATTTGAAGTATAATGTATAATGTTCATGTTACTATATTGAAATTTGAAGTATAAGGGTGAGACTAAATTCAAAACTTTAGTAAATTAGTAAATAACACATATAACACAATTTGAAACAGGGGTTTCTCTTTTGTATTAATTTCTAAAATGGTACAATTAAGTTTTTACAATTTATAACTTGTCCAAAAGTATATTCATTATTCCAAAAGTTAACCTTTCAGAGGAAAAGTCTACATATCCTAATTATTATAGTATCCAGAAGATCATTTCATAATGGCTTCCAATGGAATCCAAAAGGTGACAATCAGTCGATGTCAAGGCCAACAAATGATCGGTTCAACTAGTCCTAGAACCCCTCCTGGTCAAAGTCAGGATTCTCAAAAATAGTGTGCATCTCTTGTTCTACTCTACTTCCAGTTCAAACATATGGCTTTGGTATTCAGCGTAAATGGTAGCATGTTCCCATGCTGCAGACATGAGATGACTTAGAACATCCTGTTGATTCTCCTCGATGATATCCAAATTTGGTTGGAGAATAGGTTGTGGATTCTCATTTGATAATCCCTAAGCTACTAGAAGACCCATTCTCTCTTCCAAAATTAGAAAGCACCTTGTGTTCAGTGTTTTTACTTATACTATTCTAGTTTCCACTACTGAGAGTATATAAAGAAATTAATCACCAACTTGGCAGCTGCCACTAATACATTTTGCACCATTTTTTGATGCACTATTGGTAGAAGTTTCTACCCAACTCGGTCGAATAGTCGACCAACTAGTTCTTCGCTATTATCTACATCAAAATATCGACCCATTTCTGTAACCGTAGAATAATCGATGGCAATATTGGTAAAAAGCAAGGGCAATCTAGGCCTAAAATAACTTTGGCAAGTGTTGGTATATTGGTCAATCTTTCAACCAATATAGATTAATATTGGTTGAAAACTTTGGTCGCTCCAACTAGGATTCCAAACTTGTGACGGTCATATTTTGACCACATTTCATCGCACGTTAGACCAAGATGCCAAACCCATGACGCCACATTTCATCATAGATTGGTCAATTTTTAGACCAAACTAGGCCAGACTTTCGACAAAAATATTTAGCGGCTCTGACCAGGATGCCAAACCCACAACGCCACATTTGGATAGATAATGGTTGATTTTTAGACCAAATTAGGGAAAACTTTCGACGACTGTGAGTCAAAATTTTTGACGAAATGCAGAGTGTTTAAAAAAAAATTTAAGATAAATATCCAGAATAATCACCAATGACATCCTGGTCGGTGATTAGTCTAGATATTTATCTTTATGTGTCCACACTCATTCTACTACTTTTTTCCAATGAGTCCCTCCTCATTCTATTTTCCAGACTACTTTGAGCTCTAGCAATCCATCTACTCTTCTCTGCGTGAAACTGTGGGTTTTTTCATTTTGTTTGAACTATTTGAGAGATAGGCTCTAACTGGTGATCCGTGAATTGGTAGAGCTTCCTCTTAGATGCCCACAACTCTTCAAATCTATTGGTGTGAATCCCCCAAAGGATATTTTTCTCTATAGGCCTCCTGGTTCTGGGAAAACTTTAATTGCTAGGGCGGTGGCAAATGAAACTGGTGCCTTCTTTTTCTATATCAATAGACTTGAGATCATGTCAAAGTTGGCTGGAGAAAGTGAAAGCAATCTCTGGAAGGCTTTTGAGGAGGTTGAGAAGAATTCCCCTTCCATTATATTTATTGATGAGATATTACAGATATTTTTCAGTGGGCTTGCAAGTATGCTATTAGAGAAAATATTGAGAAGGTGAGTTTCAATTGTGGCGGCTTTTGCAAACTAGATTTGGTTATGAATTTCTTAATGGTTTTTTTTAACTGGTTTGTTAGAATTTTACATTTTTTGATTCAATTTTCCTCAACTTGTATCTTATTATTTCAATTTGTCATGTTCTCTTTCCTCTGCACTTTTATAGGATAATATTGAACATGAAAGAAAAAGAAGTGAGAACCCCAAGGCAATGGATGAGGATGATAGTGATGAGTTAGCTGAAATAAAGGTTGCTCATTTTGAGGAGTCAATGAAATATGCCCAAAGAAGTGTCAGTGATGATGATATTCAGAAGTATCAAGCCTTTGCACAAACACTATAGCAATCTTGAGGCTTTGGTTCTAAATTTTGATTTCCTGGTGCTTCTGGTGGTGCTTCTGATGTATTTGCTATAGTAGATAATAAAGATGACGATGACTTATACAGTTAGGAAACTTAGTACACAATTTTCATCTTAATGAAGTAACAAATGTGTCTATTCTAGAAGGGACCTTCCACTGACAAATAGCCAATGCTATTCAATTTGGCTTTGGCTTTGGCTTGTATGAGTTTTATCTGTTCATATGTTTGAAACTTTATTTAGTTTATTAGCCCTTTAGCCGAGGACTTACTAACTTGTAAGTCTTTAGAGCAATATTAACTGTAGCAAGGAAATTTAGCTATGGAAACTTTTTCTCAAGTGGTAGATAATGCTACGAAAACCTTGCTTTTTTATAAAAAAATCCTGCTGGAAAATCAATATTGCTCGCAATTTGATTGCCAAAGTGGCCAAAGACTATGTTAGGCTAATAAAATATGGGGATTCTCTTTACCGCTGCAAATCTTTGAAGGTTGCTGCACTTGGACAGATATGTACCATTGTTAAGAGAATTGGACCGAGTTTGGCTTACCTCAAACAACTAAGGTAGCATATGGTTATGTTCTTTTTTCTATCTATCTAGTTTTCACTACTGTCGTTCCTTGGGATATCTTGCAAGGGTTCTATAAATTGATGGTCTATATTTTGGTGGGTGTCTTGTATGGGCCTATGAAATTTTTTAGGGTACTTATTCTAAATTAGATGTAATAAGTTAGAGAAGTATGTCTCAAGGAGAATTTATTTTGCAAATTCAAAGTTTATAAGAGCATAGATGTTTTATTTTAAGGGTATTGAGCACGCCGCTTGACTCCAAATATTTCCTAAAAGCTTATAAGAAAAGAGATATTATACGATAATACAAATCACATTAATCTAAAAGACTACTACACCATTTCGAAGATCATATCAATCAAATTAATTTGAATCCTCACAAGGCAAACATAACATTCAGGAATCCAAAAATAATGGATGCAAATTCACAAACTAATTTTCTAAAATCAGCATTTCATCATATAAGAGGAACTGCCAATATTAATGTATTATCTCACAAATAGATGCAAATACACAAATTAATTTTCTAGATTCAGCATTTCATCATATAAGAAGAACTACCAATATCAATATATTATCTCCCAATGTATATTACATACAACTTTTAAAATTATAAATATACAAATCTATAAAATATACATATATAACATAAAAGGAAGTGTTTATGCATACTGACAAATAAAATAAGGAAAGCTTCAAACCCTAAAACAATATCATCACAATGTACATTAACTTTAATGTTGTTGTCGATTTTGTTGTGATGGCAGTTACTGATGAGAGGCATGTGATCCCTAAAGCAGTCCATCTCTGATCTACTGAGCAACATCATGAACTGCACCAGGTCCATGAGGTATGAACATTATTGAAGATTTGGGATGTGCTCCAATCTCTTTCATGGTGTCAAAATACTGTGTCACCAACACCATATCCATCACATCCTTTGCAGTTGTGACAGGCACATTCCCTAAGAAAGAAAGCACACTCTCTCCTAGGCCATCCGCAATTGCTTGCCTTTGCGTAGCAATGCCAACTCCTGACAGATACTTTGATTCTGCTTCCCCTTTTTCTCTCTTGATTTGTAAAATTTTCTCTACCACTACTTTTTCTTGTGTTGCCACCCTCATTCTTGCAGCTGGTATAGAACAATGAAATGAATGATGGTGAAATTGAGAGAAATTTTGGGTAAATAAACTAAACAGATATAGAACAAAAATATGAACAAAGTTGAGGATAATGATTTGGGTTTTCTTAAATAAATTAATACCATCGACCCATTTACAAAATGCAAAAGTATATGCTAGCAATCTCCAACAATATCATGGTAAAAAGGACATTTAGTATTGGATGTAAAAGTCTTGCCTGCATTTATTTAATTCATTTCTTTCTGACATGCACATCATTGTCTATATCCACAATAAGTGTTTGAACTATCTCATATTCATAATTTGACATAGCCTGTAAGCATAGAAATGAACGATTGAATCATACTGCATTCAAATTTCATCTTGTTTGATATTTAAGAGATATTTTACAGTAATCAATTGACAATACACATCAATAAATAAATGAAATTGATATGAATATATCAACCTTTTCAAGTTCTTCAACAACTTTAGCAACCTCATTCTTTTGCTCAAAGATGTCATCCAGATTCATCATTGGAACACTGGAATGAATAACTGTAAATCATACATGCAAACAAGGTAGTTTATAAGAGCAGAGATATTATATGATAATACAAATGACATTAATCTAAAAGACTACTACACCATTTCGAAGATCATATCAATCAAATTAATTTGAATCCTCACAAGGTAAACATAACATTCAAGCATCCAAAAATAATGGATGCAAATTCACAAACTAATTTTCTAAAATCAGCATTTCATCATATAAGAGGAACTACCAATATTAATATATTATCTCACAAATAGATGCAAATTCACAAATTAATTTTCTAGATTCAGCATTTCATCATATAAGAAGAATTGTTGCAAACCTTTTGTGAGGGTATCAAGCATGCCGCTTGACTCCAAATATTTCCTGAAAGCTTCCTTCTTGGATTCATTTGCCTGGCATATAAGGATGACAAGCATTATCATAGAGCTTAAAAGTTACAAAAAAACTTATAAGAAATGTAAACCCTTCCAAGAGCAATGCCCATGTTTCAAATAGTTCCCACACCATTTCAAAAACAAAGTCAACCAACAAAGTTCCACAACTTATATTACCCAATAAAACCTTCAGGGCAATAATAGGACTCAATGGACACAAATAGATTTACTAGAGAAACAATGACAAAAAAATTTTATAAAATGTTTGTGGAATCCAACTAAACATTTGGCACACTAGGGCATTGGATGAGCAACAGTGTGCACAAGATAAGTCAATTAATAACCATAGAGGATGGTCAAATGAAAATCCAAAAAATTGAATTATCTTTTAAGAGATCATCATTGTGCATGCATAGCTTCTTGGATTAGCAACCCTTCACTAGGTGCTTGACACTTAACTGCATCAAGTCATCATTTGCAAAGACCTAAACAGATAGGCATTTAAATCTTCAATAGGGACAACCTTGTTGTGAAAGAGTTTTCACCACATCGTGCTTCTCTCTAGTACTATCTTGTGTTATTTCTTTATTTCTTAATGTTCAGTTCTTGTCATTGAATTCATGCATACAACCATCTACAATTGCAGCACTAAAACAACTAATTTTTTAGTACATAAGGACTGTTTGCTTAAGTAAATCCTAAGGGGACAACAAGTAAATTTATTCACGTGGGTGTATTAGCCTATTAGCTATAGAATATCTATGCTACTTATAGATCCAACTGATATCTTATTTAACACTTCACCTACTCAAAAACACAAACCAATGAAATAATCCACATTAGGCCAAGAAAGGTTGACGCATTCAATAGGAGAATGCTTACACAAAATGAAGCCAAATCATGCCAAACAATGACAATGAGAAGTTGACTATTGGCCCTTCTAGTTTTTTATTTGATAGTTTCCTAACAATGACACATTCAAAATGCACTTATGAGAAAAGACATAGAATGAATGAAATTGATTAAATAATGAAGGTATGTTAGTTTGAGCTTCACTTAGTTTTGAGAATACTTTTATATTCTCTACTTAACAAGGCCAACCACGTGAAGGTGGAAGCTCATCTAGCCTCACCCCCCTCCCCCTAAAATCAATCTAAATTCCCCATTAGCATCTAATTACACACTTCATTCATCCATTTATGAACTATAACATTCAATCAATACAATCATATAACATTCATTAGTATGATATAACATTCATTAATACACAACACTAATCAAGAATTCATTAACACATAACAATATTCATTAACATGACATATAATTCAATATTAAAACACAACATTCATAGATAATTACTTAAAACAACGTTCTTTCATTATCCAACAAAGTTAATCAAACAAGTTTTATCAAAGAGCATTTTTAAGAAATCATTTGTTTTTTGGGTTTTTCTTAGATTTCTTATTTAGGAAAAGGCTGACAGGAGCATCAATATTATCTTCCTCCTCTTGTGGTTTTGATCTCAAATTATGATGCTTCCTCATGTCTCGAGGAGGATGTAGTTGCTGCACTAAAGGGGGGTTCCGCTGCAATAACAAGTAAATGGGTTAAATTTGCATACTTTTTTTTACTGTTACATGTATTTCATTAACCAGTAGAACATAACATGCATTTTTCTTTACCTGACAATGCCACATCATCATGTACAATAACATTTTGATCTTACGCCACCTCAACATGCTCAACATGCTCTAAAATATTCAAAAAAAGGTTACACAGCCAATTGCAATTAAAGATGTTAAATTCTATTAATAATTGCATAATTTATTTCCAATAGAAAATTAATACCTCCAACACTGTGATGCACATCATGGCCTTCGTCATGCCTAGGTTTTGTGGTAGGATTTGAAGGCTGTAGTGAAATGTCATGCACATTGTTATCATGAAATAGTCAATTTATGTTCGAAATTAACTATTCAATTTGATTTACTTTTCATTTGACCAATTTACCTGTGTGTCATCTAGTGCAGCAGATTCTTCATTATGGCTTTGGAATTCTTGGCGTAGGTATTCAGCCACAACTGCATAGCCTTCCTTCAAGGCTATTCTCTTGTCTTCATCCATGGGCTCTACATTGAATTCTATACCATGTATTTTTTGTTTAATATCATCACTTTTACATGTATGATTTGATTAAATAGAATTGTTTGCAACCTTATATATAAAAATTTGATATGAAATTCCAATGCTGCTACTTACAAGTTGAGAGTGAAGTTTCATATAGCCACCAGAGCTAAGTTTGTGTTGGCCAACCTTTGTTAATCTCGCTTGTGTGGCTTTTGATGTGTCTTACAATCTATGAAAAGTTTGAAACATGTTAGATTATGTATTTAAAAAGATCACTAATTAGTGCATGATTACATTCTACTTAATACTATCATGACATACCTTCTTTTACCATCTTCTGGTTAAATTCCACTACCCTTTAGCCTTTTCTCTTTTGCATCTTCCATTATTTCATTCCACTCCATCAGTGGAATCATAGGAGGACGCTCATACTTTGGGTTATCCTTTAGAGCCCTTCTATATTGGTCCCTCGTAGTCTTTATATGTTTGGATGCTCTTTTAAGAATCATGACTCTATCAAAAGTTTTATTTCCAAAGAGGTCCTCTAAAGATTTAATGAGATGATTTTTTAAGTCAGCATCCTGATCATTCCACCTTTTTTGAAAAAACAAAATTGTTAGATATCATAACTTTAATATAGTACAATAAATGGAAGATAAGAAAAATATTGTACCAATATTATGAAGCTACTTACCTTTTACGTATGGTGGGCCCAAATAGCTTCAATGTCATTTCAAAAAGATGATCATAAAAAACATCATTTCCTACAAAAATATCATGGGATTGTCAATCCAAAATGAGTTATGTATAAGTAAACTACAATTACACTATAAATAATAAGAATTTTAAAGCACATGGAAGCTTTGGTAATTTTAACGGAACCATATTGTTCTTGTTCAACAATAATGTCCCCACAAATGAACCCGTACTAGTAACACGAGCTGATCCAAGAAATGGTTGATCTTCGCTAGTACTAGTCTAATCTATTCTTGTACCAGGAGTAGGTGTATCTATTAGTGCACAAAATAGGTCCATGTAGTGTATAAAATTCACACAAGAAAAATAATCAATGCATGATTAGCACATAACAAAATATAGAAAAAAAGGTTTTACTAGTTGTAGATGGTACAGAGGAAGATGTCTGCAAGCACCTTGTTACAGACAATGCAGTCGTCAAATGCGCAATGTTAATCGAAGGAGGCATTTGTACTTCATCATGAGCTGAAGAATACATTGTTAGCAAAGACATTTGCAATGGATAAAGATTAAATGGGGTACTAGAAGCATCCCAAACATAAGTTGAGTCAAAAATGCATACAAAGGTTAAATCAATGGTTAAAGGTTTAAGGATTATTTACATGAAGGCGGTGTGGCACTACAACCCTCACCATGTTGATGAAGTTTCACACGTGTCAAAAAATCCTATAAGAAGATCGAACACATCATATTTTAGATCATGATCCATAAGATAGTATAAAATATAAACATCTATTGAACTTTAATTATTGCTTAAGATTAATTACTGCTTACATTAATAGAATTGACTCTAGGTGTCAATTCTTCTTTGAGTTCCTTTGACTCCTTAGTTTCATTTGCTTCCATTATAAGGTTAAGAATTTCTTTACCATATTTAGTTTTTATTTGAGTAGCCATGAATACATGGTTAGAGTTAGATTCTACGTCATCTATAAATATCGCCTCAACTTTAGATCACAATTGATCTGCTACCTTTTTTGCTTTTATCCATCAATAAGTATCAAGTTGTGACATTAATATCAGTAAAATTCTATCAAAATAACTCCAAAGCCATAAAGAAAAGAACATAATAATATGACATTTGTTTCTATATAATTTGTAGAATTACACTAATTAAGGTTTACCTTTGATGAAGAAGGTGTACTGTGAGGAACATCCCCACCTGTATCTTGAGGTGGAATATCCATGTCACCCTGTGACAAAGATTAGTAATTCTTAGCAATCAGAAGTGATTGGAGTCAAAATTAACTGGAGGCAATTGGTTTAAATGTTATACTTACAAGTCCCATGATAGAGAATTTTTTTGTATCTACACAATTCAAATTGTAATCTATTAGAATCTTTTCCCTTGCACTTACTGATTTTATCGCACATACAAATACATGATTTCCCTCGCGTGCCTTGAATATACAATTCAGCTGCTTATTAGTTGACACGGGTCGAGAACTATTTATAAAACCTACAATATTCCCTATTTCTTTTGGCCTTCCATCAATATACATAGCGAGCCTTTTAGTTTGATCATTTTCTTTGCATTGTATATAATTTGCTGACAATGCATATCTACGCATACTTTTTTTATATTGCACAATCTGCATCCAATTCTTGTAATTGTAACAAGGTCCTACATACTCGATCAATTCAACAGCTTGATTATAACTGACCTTTATGCCATCCATGGAAAATAATCCCAAACCATGTAATGAAGATGGAGCTATGCGATATATCCTTTCATTAATAGAAAAATTAGTATTAACTGGAGGTAGTTCCTTGGGTACCCATTCTTTCTAAAGATGTGTGTACCTTAAAGGAACCTTCATGTCACCTTTGGTCTCATTATCATAAGAACATGGCCCCCCTAAGCAAGGAAAAATTGCATTCGTTTATCAAATTTTCTTCTAATCTTTTGACCTCTAGTTGATCTCCCTATTTTAGACCTACTAGATGTCTCACTTTTGTCTTCTATTCCCGCATTTTCCTCACTTGAGGAAGAAAGATCAGACAAATACCTATTTGGTGATACTTGCAATCCATCAAATGTGAGACATAGTAGGATCTATATATTTTTCTGACTAAAGAGAAGGAAACCAAATAATAAATTATACCTATTGATCCATGCCAAAGGCGTTAAATTTCCTGCATATGTAAATCATTTATCTTAAGTTAGCTAAAAAATACATGATATGTAAGCTACAAATTACATAGAAGATAAAATTTACATGATGCAAAATATACTCCATGACTATAGAGTTCAACACATAATAACTTAATTCAAATTTCTATGAATAAATCAATACCTCATACATGACATTGATCATACCTTGACATACATTGCATTGATCATGTTATTGATCATCATCCTCATCCATGTCATCATCATCATCATCATGACTACTATCATAATCATCATCACCATCATCATGACTATCATCATCATGACCATCATCATCATGACCATCATCGCCTTGATCAACACCATCTTCATCACCATGATCATGATTGTCACCATCATCACCATCAATATCGTTAGCATCACCAGAATCATCATCATTTTCTTCTTCTTCTTCTTCTTCATTGTGTAACAGTCATCCATGATCATCATTTACTTCATCTTCTGATTCTTCAGTATCTTCTTCTTCCATCACATTATATTGTACCGGCCTTCCTCTTGGATCATGTCTAACAACAAATGACCAACCCAGTTTATGTGGAATGACAAAGTAAAATACTTGCTCACATTGGCTTGGAAGAACATAGGGCTCATCTCCAACTAGCTCAAATGACCTTGTATTAATCATTTTAAATCCACTATCATGTTCAATAATAGTCCTATTAGGATCATTTTGATTCAGCCGTAGCCTATACCATTTGACAACAAATAGAACTAATTTGAATGAATTAAAGTTGCACTCAAGTATATCATCCAAAATGCCATAGTATCGATTTTCAGATTATTGAAGATGTATCTCATTTCTAGATGAAATATTAGTGACCTCAAAGACTGTACTTATCCTAGAATCACAAGTTTTCTTCATGTCATCTAAATTTTTGATCTAAAATTTATAGCCATGGTAGTACATAGCTTTGTGGTGTTTGATCTGCAATTATTCAAACATGTCAAGATTATTTGCATCGATTCGTGAGTTGATATTAAACTTATGGGTCATGGTTAGTAAACTTATACGTACCTTTCTACCTCTTAAACCATATGCTAGATCAAGTACCATTGGCGTAACATTGGGATCTCCATTATGATGAGCTTCTTTAACCAATGATGCAACACCATCCCATGTTAATGAGCGACCATTTTCTTGAGATTGTTGAATCCATACCGTCATCCAATCAAGATTGTTTGCAATATACAAATGTAGTGCATCCCACTCACGACCAACTGTAAAGAAAACAAATAGACCACTTAGAAACAACTTATATTGAAGATCTATAAGAATTAATAAACTACAATAACATCATATAATTACCTCTCAATTTCCTCAACCTACCTTTCCCCATCAAGTACTCCCCTTCAAATTTGTTAATAGAGTTGGGATCCCAAATGTGATCTACATGGATATTTACTGCAAACTTGGGAAGATATTCACTAATATACACCATGGTCTGGTATACCATATATCCCTCCACCATAGAACCCTCAAGACGTTCTCTTTGTCGAACCAAGCCCTTGATAAATTTCAAGTATCTCTCAACCATCCACATTGACCTAGTTTGTACAAGTCCACACAATTCAATCTCCTCAACTAGATGTATGAAGTAGTGTTCTTGAGCATTGAAAAAAGTTGGAGGTAGAAACTTTTGCATTTCACACATAAGCTGAGGAATTTTTCTCTTCCAATATTTTATATCTTTTTTTATCAATTTCTTTAGATGATAACCACCTAAAAGAGATTCAACTTGCAAGAACATATAAACAAGATTTTAGATAAAAATATACAATAAATTACATAAAAAATAAAGCAAGTCATAAATATAATAACACTTCTAACCTCATGAATTCTCCATGATTGTATATTACTTGTTTAACACTATTTTCAAATTAGTCTAGGAGGGATAGAGGTAGGACGTACTACAATGATTAAAAAATTATCTTTTCAATATATTGTAAAATAATACAATAAAAAGTACATGCAATTTGACAAATATATTGTAAATAGAGAACATGACTTACCTTGATGAAGGTATGCCAATCATGTGTTTTCAACCCTGGCCCAAAATCACCTTTCTTTGATACAAGACTGCTTATATTTGCAGCAAATCTTGTTGGAAATTTTGTTTTTTTTATGACTTCTTTTAATGCATCACTTTGTTGCTCAGTTAATAACCAAGGAAGGGCACTCATATTTATGTGGTCTCCATTTCTATTTGATTCAATGAAATTTTTCAGTGCATGATTGTATTGATGAATGTCATTACAAATTTTGGCCATTTTTTCTTTGTCACGCCTTCCATCCAATATTTTTCATAGTGTCTCTATTACATTCTTTCCAATATGCATAGCATCAAACAAATGCACGATTGGGAGATCCTTGTAGTACAACAACCTACTAAATTGACTAAGATAACTTTTTATTTGTCTAGGAAGTTGGTCATTGATGCCTTGACGACCTTCACAAGCATCAATAACATCATTAGTATATAAAAGACAATATCAAAATCTAAATTTCAAACAAAAATCATTAGATGGAATGACATTACCTCAGTGATTTAGTCTATTGTATTCCAACTTTCATAGACGAGGTGTCATTCTTCGTGGCCTTGATGTCATCTCTTCTTTCCCATTAAAAAGATGTTTTTCGATAGTTCAATACTTATGATTATTGTAGAGAAAGTGCCTAAACTCATCAAACACCTGCTTTCCTAAACTTCTTGAATGACGAGATTTCATCTTCGCACCAAAAACTAGACATGTGAATTTACCCTTTGTCTGAAGACCTAAAAGATATCATACAATTGGATCATGTACAATTATCATGTGCAACTTCAACATACAACAATAATGTGTAAGCATTATAACATACTAAAAATACGTGACCTTAACATGAATATATAACATACTGCAAAAATGAGTTAGCCTAGGGGCATCATGTATTGTCCATACAAGCATTGCATGGAATTGAAATTTTCTTTTTCCTATTGGTCTAAATATGTCATACATAGTGATACCATTCCATAAAATCAACAACTTGTCAATAAGGGGCTCAATATACATGTTCATATCTTTAACTTGGTACTTACCTAGTTGAATGAATAAAAACATTACATAATTATTATGACCATCTTGATGCGGTGTTTATAAATTAATTTACATAACTATTAAATGAAAAAATACTTGGTACAATCATTGACAACATTATGTGCTCTCTCTTTATGGACATCCAAGGAGGAATGTTATTGTTAATAACAAAAATAGGCCACAATGAGTAAGTAGATCTCATATCTCCAAATGGATTGACACCGTTCAATGCCACTAAAATCTTGAGATTAGGAGGTTCTTCTTTAAAGTGTGTCCATGTTGTTTCTATGTCTTTAAATGCAGAACCATCTGCAGGCATTCGCATAATGTCATCTTGACTTCTATTGTGTGCATGGTAATCCATAAATTGTGCCAAGCTAGTGCACCTGAATAATCGTTGAAGATGTGGAATAAGGGGAATGTACCAAAGACTCTTGTGAGACACCTTTTTTATTATTTGATCTGACTAATATCTACTAGTATGAAAAATAGGGCATTTTGTTGCAAATTCATGTTGTTTATGATATATAATGTGATCATTGAGACATGCATGTATTGTCTGATACTTCATTCCAATTTGATTCATAATGGTAGATAATTCTCGGTATGAATGAGGCAAAATATTTGATGGTGGTAAGAAAAAATCACCTATCAACCTACAACAACAAATATGAATTGTTAATATAATGAATCGTAATGGTATGCTAACATTAAAGATGACAAAAATGGCATACCTTAGCATATGTGACATTGCTACATTGGATAAACCATTCATAACCTTGAAGTTCACCAACAACACTATAGCGGAGAGAAGAGTTGTTTGGAAGCCTTGGTATAGGGGCTCTTATGCCTTCTCAATTATATCTATATCAAGACCATCTTCATCATCATTATCAGATGCACTAGTACCATCAACTTGATCATCTTGATCAGCTATGCCAATACCATCCTCTTCAATCATGTCCTCTAGCACATTATCAGCTACGCCAATACCATCATCTTCAATTGTGTTCTCTGCCAGAGGATCATCTTCCATGGGAGTGTTATCATCGGCTTAGATATTCACACCTCCATGTTCCTCCAATTGGAAATCCACATTTACCAATCAACAAAAATCATGCCCCCCTTCAATGTGACCATATTGCCTACAATGACTCTGGGCTATTTTGATTAAAATTCTTTGATTCTTTAAGCCCTTACACTTTTTGCAAGGACAATTACATTTTTTAACGTCTTTTCTTTGGAACTGAGACTGCAATCTAGCAATTGTCTCATTATTTTGTTCTGGGTTCATATTGCCAGGTGTGGACTTTCTTCACAAGCTATAAATATACAAAATGTAAACATACAAACATTAGTAGTATATTGTATATAATAAAAAAAAAAATTATAAGATTATACAAGATTTACAAATACACACAAATCATGCTCACTAGACCATGAAATATTCAAAAGGATAAGTATTTTGGGAGTTACAAAAATCTCCTCACCAGACTACTGAATCTGTGGATATTATTCTTGATGCTGAAGTAAATCAAGAATGTGAAGTTGAAGCAATTACATCTAATTCATTGCTGCCTATATATAGTCTGCTACTGTCTGGATATAATTCACAGATGTTTGTGTTGAATTTTATTTTTTTTAATTGGATGAAGAGTTTCATCTTTCATTCATATGAGTCTTTACCTCCCCTAAGACATGTCTCCTAGTTGGCTGACTAGGCATAGTTGGCCAACTAGCATATAACAAATTTATTTTAGTTCTAACAAATCCCTAGGGAAGTCACATGAACTATAAAGGTAAGTATTGTAATTAGTAGAAAAGGGTTGGAATTTTATCCAAGGAATACTTTATTTCAATTTACACTTCAGTTTGTAATTAGAGATTATAGAGAATATATTCTGGAGTTGTACAGTCACATTGTCCAGTCTGTAAAGATATACAATTTATTTTTGCAAAAGAAACTTGCAATTGAAGATAATAACACATCAGAATTTGGCATTGTAGTGAAGGTGATTCCATACCTAGTACAAATTATTTTCTCTAAAGCTTCCAAATGGCCTTTCTCTGGGAGCTACATTAAGGCATTCAATTGAGCATTAATGCATTAATGCCCATCTATATCTAGGTTTGCATCACACATGATTAAGGAAAAAGTTCCTAATACAACTGAAGAGAGTAATTAATATGGAAATTGAATCAAATGTAAGCAACATATGGCATTAATTTTCAAAGACAATGACAATTTAAAAGAATTGGAAAAATACAGTGTACAAGCAATGATAGTGTGCCATGGGAAGTCACAATAAGTATGAAACCATAGAGGATTTTCATTGTTTCCTAAAAGAAGATCATTTTTAGAGTGAGATTTAGCTACATAGAGGTGAAGCCATGACATACAAAAGGTAAGAGAACCTCAAAGTTTTTGACATATAATGCTATCATGTCAAAAGGACAACAAAGTGTAGTTTTTAGAACAATGGAACAACCATCTCTCTTAAAAGAAACAACCATCATATTATAGAGTTATTGAATATGGCCATTATCATGAGATCATAGGGCAAAACACATCTATCTACTTTTAATGAAAAATTTCTTCTATAGAGGCAATTTTGAATTCTATGCTCATGTGAAAAGGAAATGTCACTCAGTTTGAAGTCCTAATAGAATAAATACAATAAGAAGACATTGACATATCATGCCTTAAATCGGCAACAATCACAATAAGAAGATGGAACAACCACAAGGTACAAGCATGTGCAAGTCATTGTAATCATTAGAGATATGTTAAAGGTTAAGTACAATAGTAGAGCACAACCATGATACAATTAATGAAAGTGCCATAAAACACCATGATATTTATAATCAATCATAGAGAAAAGAGACAGTGTAGCAAATTTTACATATTTTGCTTAGTTTGTTCAAGATTATATTTTGTTCAACCTCTTCCCATAAAAACCACATGTATACTTTAGTTAAAATAGTTTAGATTTACAACATGAACAATAACTAATTTCTGATTTGCCAATAAATTTTTTATTAATAAAAAGTTAACACTAATGCATTGCCTTTAGTTCTACTTCAAAAGTTAATATGTGAAAGTTTGTCAAAAATTTAATAGTATATAAAGTACATCATATTCTTGCACGAATTGAATTGAGAATACAAATCCACTTAACAATGCTTATACTTGTATTGATATTATTGATTTTTAAATTAAATTTACATAACATCAAAATAAATACACTCTAGAAACTAGAAATTAAAAACTCCATTGTTTCAGATTATAGAGATCATAACAGTGAATGTAAACTATGTTCAAGCAATGAAAATGTAAAGTCATTTGAAATCTGCCAGTCACTACCCGTGAGGGTACAGTTTGACTATATTTTTGACAAACATTTATTTTTATGGTTGATATGGATTCAAATGATTGCTAGGATATGGTGTTACATTTCATTGGAGTTTTGAATATTTTTGTGCATGTTTGGAAGGTGTAATATTTTCACTTTTATTTCCCAATCTAACTTCAACATTATTTAATGAGATGTAATATGAATTTTTTTAATGAATTTAGACATGTTCTCATATCTCAAGTTGGCTGATGTTTTTTTGAAATTTTTGGTGTTTGGAAAAAGTTAAGCTTGAAAGCATGGTAATAAAAACTTGTCATTTTTTAGTTAGTAGGTGGTAGGCTAAGAATAGTAATTAACTTACTCATTTTCAGGTAACAGCTGATGAGCAATAGGGTGGTCATGCCTTGTGCTGTAACACATGAAATGACTGAGTATTAACATGTACTATAGTTTCCTAATCCATTAATGTAATGAGAAGGAAGAATGTTTGTGTCATCACCATAATTTATAGAGGAAACTTAATGAATTTTCTTGGTATGCTATAGTACTAGCCATTTGGTCTGAAGGAGGAACATAGATTATGATTTGGATCATCTTATAATGATCATCTAATGGTGAAACAACTACCTATTGGACCTAGAAGTGATCGGAGATAGGAGATTTAAGAATACCCGAAAGCTTCAATGGTTACAAATGAAGCTCTTGTAGGCCCAACCAATTATCACAATAGAATAATAATGTCGATTCAAACCATGGACAATGGTTCCAACCAACACTGTCAAAACTCCTTAGTCTCTAAATTTCTTTAGCCATGGGATGATTCTTCTAACTACCAATTTCGTTGAATGGGATTTGTAAAGTTCCAAGTGACACTTTTCTTCACAAACATCAATTGGTTGTTGATATTTAACCCAATTCCTGATTCCCTTCAGGATCACAATCTTTCTCTAGTTTTAAGCTTGCAACTATGTTCCTCCCTTCAATCGGTTATTGGATTTGGGTCAAGGTCATTCTACATAGAATTCACTATCTTCTAATGTGTCACACTAAATCTTCTAACTAACTTTAACCACTCTATTCCAACACTATCGACTGTCACAGAGACACTCTAATCTAGTTGATCAAGTTAGATTAGGGTTATCTAGAATGGTCTAACAGTGGGTCCTTACAATGGTTATTGTCATTTAGAATTCTTCAATGTTCCTGAGGCTTTCAAATTTAACTAAGCCTTGAATCCAGATTATTCCTAGGACGCTGCTACAAGCATCTTCTTACTTTGTTGGTTAAAAACATAGCATATGTCTAACTAGGGAATCAATCTTGAAGCAGTCTAGCTACTTCCCCCAAATCTAAGCACTTAGGTTATTAAAATTCATTTCCTTGGCTTTCTTCACACCCAATGGCATTGGAAACCAATGGAGAAATTGCAAGTCAAGGTACACTCTCCATGACAAAGCTGACTGAGGAGTTTTCAGGATGGTCTGACAGAGAGTTTAGTATCTCACAGGCATAGCACAAAAATTTCAATAAAATGTTTGTAGAACTAACAAATGAACTTCAAAACTGTGGATGCATCGAAGGTTAAACTTGTAGAGATGTTCAATCTATCCACTCACTTCACAAATTGACAAGGCATGATATATAAACAAAAACATACTCAGGGCAAATGAAATCTAATCAATGTAGTTACATGACCATGTTTGTGATGACAGTCAACTATTTGTTCATTGCGCAACTAACTGTGTAAAATAGAGATAAAACTAATCAAGTGAACATCAAGAACCGTGAATGCATCAAATGGACTTGTAGGGGTGTTTTGATGCAGAGCATCCAGGAGAACAACTAAGACCAAGGACCATGGAGGAGAATTAAGATCCATTGAAGACCAATAGTCATGTTAGATCAATGAGTTTCACGAATAAAGTCCATGTAAAGGACAATGTAATGTAATAAAACAATGTAATGCATGATGTAATGCAAATACATGGTCAAATAGGATAGGTTGAGTCATTTTAGTCTTATAAACATTTGACTAAGTCCTTGGAGTCATTTATAGGTAGGTGATATAGTTTAAAGGTTAATAAAGTGCATATAGTCCTTAGTTCATAATTTGAATTTAAAAACAACGGTCATAATTAGTTTTGGAGGGAAAACCTCAAACTAATGTTTATTTGCTTAATCAAAGCTTTGTAACCAATCTAGTCAGTTGGGTAGTTGGTTCTAGGTCTATTTAAGTTGCCATGGTCAGATGAAACTGATATCTCACTGTTTTGTACGGTAAAACCCAGAATTTGTACGGACAGGGCATGTTTTAATAAAAAATCTGAGGGTTTTCTTGCAACATTGAAGTGTTTTGAATGCTATAATCTTTCCTTGATATTGGTAAGATCCATTTAAAGGTTCTTGAGGCAGTTTCATAGCATTTTGAGGGTTTTATACAAGTTTATTTACTGCTGTCTTGCCAAAACTAAAGTTTTGCTTTGATTTTTCAATGGAAATAGGGGGTTCCATCCTATGTTTGTGCATCTGATCCTTAGGATGGACCCTAGAATCTCTAACATGTATATCTAACCCTGAAATTACCAGTAGAATGAAGTTTTGCAGGAGAAGCTAACGAATATGCTAACTTGAGTGATTGAAGGAGTGGATTTGGGTACCCAAAACAAGGCAAGTGTATCACAGCCAGGTATTTGGCTGAACAAGGAGTATATTTTATTGAATAACCTTTCATTATATGACTAATACATGGTGTATGTTGAATTTTATGATCTGGAAGTGAGTGCAAGCATCAGATTGATGATACCCTAGGTGGAAGAGGGTTTTAATGGTGAATTTGGGGTTTTTGTATCAATTGGCCTCATAGAATGAAACTGACTGAGGATTTGCCTAATAGGACATGAAATATGACTAACCTATGATTTTTTTGAAGTTTGGATGTGTTTTGTGTAGGGTTTCTTTGTAAAGGCATCAAATTAGGCCTCTTAAAACAGAGACAGTCAAGATTTTGGGGCACACTTCCCAAAGAAGTTGATACTAGATTTTTAGTATGTTATAGTTCTCCCAAAAGGGTATTTGGAATGCTAATTTTTTTTGCAAGTTCATTTGGATAAATTTTAAGTTATTTGGGTTATAATGCTGCTGGAGGGCTACTAGCCTATTAACTAAGCCTAATTGGTAGTTTTGGAGAAATTGACTGTTTGAAGTTGCATAAGGAGTTGGGATTGATTGAAACCAGTTTGAAACCTTATTTTACTTCATCTTAAATCCTTCTTGAAAGTTTGGAAGTTAGATTTCATGTTTTGAGGGCATTTTGCTTTGTATTGCCTTGGAGGCTAGTGGGTAAACTTGTAAATCAAACAAACCATATTGTGAATCCACCACATCTGCTAACCACTCTGCATCATGTTTAGTCTCTACATTCCCTTCACAACAAACAACCTAGTAAATACCCAATACATGATTCCCTGGCACATTTCTCACAGGCCCTAAGTAGGTAACCAATAAAACAATGCCAGACAAATGCAGAGTAAGGAAATCCTTACAGGCGGTCCTCCTTTTACACCAAATCACAGTGGCAACCCTCGTAGGTATGCAGTCCTCCTGTTACACCAAATCATAGTGGCAACCCTCGCAGGTAGGTGGCCCTCCTAAAACTCTCACCAAATAACAGTTCAAACAATTGCATGCTCCAACTCCTTTGTGCGCTCCAAGCGAAAACCAAACAATGAAATGAGACACGAAATCTTTTTTCTTTTTAAAGTTATGCCCATGTTGGTTGAAATTTTGACCTGCATGGTATTATTCAAAATTTTGATGAACACAAGCATGGATTAAAAAAAAAGGAAGTTTTCCTTCTATAATCTGACCAACCTAAACCTTTTTAATTGATTGTCAAAAATTTTGGTAGAAAAATGAGGTCAAATGTAGTAGTGCGCATTAAATTTTGAAGAAATGTTTCACGTAAGGTGACTTGGCTCTAAAAAGAAAAATAATTTACGTTGATTAATCATAGCTCATATCCCAAAAAAATTATCATTTTTAATGTCTAATCAAAATCTTGGCCTGGATTATGTACTAGTGAATAATTTAAAATCATTGATAAGTCTCATTAATGTCCCTAATTGTGCTTCACTATCATGAAGTTATGCAGATTGCCAACATGACCTCAAAACCCCCATATCATAGCTATTATTTTAATTGCCAAAGTCATGCCAACCGCTAGCTTAACCATGTGTGTAACTTCATGACCTTATTCTTTAACCGTGGGCCTAACCTTGTGAAGTAACGCTAAATTTCATCCAAGCCCTCTCGTATCATCATGACCTTCATCTAAGACCACCAACATAGCGGCCAAAGTCACACTAATTGGAAGACCCATTCTCTCATCCAAAATTAGAAAGCACCCTGTGTTTACTGTTGTTACTTGTCCTATTCTAGTTTCTACTACTGAGAGTATATAAAGAAATTAAATTGTTAATCACCAACTTGGTAGCCCCATTCAATTTTGAAGGAATGTTTCACGTAAGGTGACTTAGCTCTGAAAAGAAAAATAATGAATTTTGATGAATCACATCTCATATCCCATACAAATTATCCTTTTTAATGTCTAATCAAAATCTTAGCCTGGATTATAGACTAGTGAATAATTTAAAAGCATTGATAAGTCTCATTAATGTCCCTAATTACACTTCACTATTGTGAAGTTAGGCAGAATGCCAGTGTGACCTTGGAACCCCCATACCCTAGCTATGATTTTAACTATCAAAGTCACACCAACCACTAGCTTAACCATGTGTGTAACTTCATGACCTTTCTCTTTAACCGTGGGCCTAACCTTGCAAAGTCACACTAAATTTCAGCCAAGCCTTTTCATATCTTCGTGACATTCATCTCAGACCACCAACATAGAGACTGAAGTCATGCTAACTACATGTGCAACCTCATTGTAACTTTGTGACCTTTGCGTATCTTTGTGGCCTTCAACTCCAAACTACCAACATAACCACTGAAGTCATGCATGCCATCAACCTAACCATTGTGTATCTTCATAACCGTCAGCATCAAAACTCCTTTTAGCATGCTAAAGCTATGCAAACTATCACTAGTCACCATAAACTAACCTGACCTTTGTGTATCTTCATGTCCTTCAACTCCAAACTACCAACATAACTGCTAAAGTCACAAACATTGTCAAACTAACCATTGCGTATCTTCGTAACCATCCTCATCGACCCTCATTTTAGAATTCCAAAGCTACGCAAACTGTCACCACAAACTAACCTAATCTTTGCATATCTTTGTGGCCTTCAGCTCCAAAACACCAACATAACCACTGAAGTCACGCACACTGTCAACCTAACCATTGTGTATATTCGTAATCATCAGCATCGACCCTTCTTTTATCTTGTCAAAGCTACGCAAACTATCATCACAAACTGGTCATTAGACAACTTGTCAACAAATTCCACGTGGAACCCAACTTATCTATGTCTACTTCTAGGTGCACTAAAGTCAATGATCGACTCCACATTGGCTTAGCCCCGTACGCCTATGCCCTCTGCCAAAAGGTGTTGTGCCTTTGGCAAGTGAATAAGTGAACGCCAACATATAAAAGCACAAATGTAGCACTTTGCATCATCAATGTGGGATATGTCATCTGACTTTGTGCTATTTACATGTATATCTGACTTTTTTACTTGAACTTCTATTGATGTTCCTACTTCTGTGAGACTCAACCCGATCCAAAAATAACTATTTTTTCCTTTCCATGGTCAAGTTTTGGTCTCAATCCTATGTTTTGAAGATAGCATTATTGTCTAAGTCTTTTGATATTTTTGACTCATAATTCGCCCATGAAATTATTGTTATACTATATAAATATTATTTTTTATTTTCTAATATATTATTTTATAGTTTGGAAGAAAAAACATAATTCACCAGGATTTTTCACATAGTTTCAGGGAGCATGAATGATTTTCCAATTGAGATTATTATTTTTTCTTTGTAAACAAAATTTTTTCTCCAATAAGATAAATATTTTCCTCTGTAGTTTTACAAATTTCACCAGTTTTTTACACCTTTAATGAAGGGGGGGTTTCTTAAAGATTACTCTAGCGTGGATGGGTTGGAGAAGGTCTAGTGGCCTATGTGGCATTGATTCACAAGTCAACAATTCATGTCCTCGCAAAAGGTTGTCATTTCCACATGAGTTCCACCTAGGAGCCAAGGTTAAGAGGGGGAGACTATCAAGACAACCAAGGAGTGGGCGCTATGTGATGAAACTCTCTAACACGTGTCGTAGGATTCCCTCATGTCCACCTTGTGTTTTTCCTATGGTATAGTGTAGTGTCTTATGGTATCCCATGTGTATCTTTTTGATATGTCATATGTATCCTCTGAGTAGTTGTCGAGTGTTGTTCAATCTTTTTATATTTTCCTATGTTGTGAATTGTTATGCTTTTTAGTGTGGTGTGGGGCCTTGTGTTATCTCCTAGCACGAGGGAGTGGGCCTTACGGTTCCACATGGATGGGTGGAAAATAATTTTCTATCGAGGCTCATTGTTGGTTCATGCTTTTGGTTTGTCCTTTTGGATTTTTTTTACAACATTCTGGCATCTTCATTGTATTCTCATACCAACTTCTTAATAGTTGATCAATTTTGTAAATTGTATCATATGATGTAAAATATTTTGGCATTGTAACATATATTCTTGTACATGATTGTAAACATGTTGTATATATGTATTGATGAGCATTAAGATATAATAATTAAAATTGAATAGATTGATTATGTATTTGGTTAGCATCATTATGTAATCGATTAGTCTCATATAAGTGTAGGGAGTTAAGAAATGGTTGAAAGTGGCATTATTTATCTAACATAAATCCTTTTGTTGTTTATTTATTTATGCATTCCTAAGTAGTGATGTCGGGGAACCTAAGAAGACATGTTGTTGTTATTGCAATGAAATAATATGTTGTATCATTATGCGACTACAAATGTTAATTGTAATAGTTAAAGTTTAAAAAAATATTGTGTCATGTTTCTTAGTGTTTTCATGTTATCCTCTCGAATTCCCAGGTCGGGCATTACATGCCAATGTTAGAATATTTATATTTAAGTTGCATTTTTCTTATTAATTAATTTAATGAGCATATAAAATAAAATAAAAATAGCATGAATATTTTAGTCTGTATTTAATTTATATTTTAGATATTTGTTAAAATATCATTTATTTATCTTTGTATTTATTGGTATTAAAAATAGTGAGTGCAAAATTTATTTTTTTTGCATTTTTTTTAGTCCTAATAGGAATATTTATGCATATGTTGCTTTTGTTTTACTGAATCAAAGAAAATATTACAAAGAATAAATACATCAAGTAGTTGGAAGAGAGATACATAGTCTAATAAAATGAAGTATGACAAACTAGAACATATTGCATTAGGCCAACAATTGGCATTAAAATGAAGAAACATGACAAAACAAATTGCAAAGGTCCACATGATAGTCGTTGAAGCTAATTCACTTGGTCTTGAAGTTGCACTATGGCTGAAACATTTCTCTTGGATAAATATAGAAGTTGAGACAACAAAAAAGAAACCAAGAAAACTATATTAGAGTAAAGCATTAAGATACTAGTTTCACAAAGATAAATTGTTTAAAAATATAATAGTACATCTGGCCTTCCAAATATGCCTTAAAACAACCTTCCTAATAGAATCATCAATGACATCACTATGTAAGCCAAGGGCAAAAAGAGCTTCCTTCCAATTCCATTTATCATGGAAAATAGCTGAAAATCTTTTAAAGAAGCACTCCATTGTTTTTCTAATGAAGCAAAAATCCCAAAATATATCCTTCATATTTTTAGTATGCAAAAAGAAGGGGAAGTTAACTGGTTGTAGTGGAATGGATCTTAGTCTATCACCTATCGACAGCTTATGGTGTAAAATATTCTAGGATAGTAGTTGAGTGTCCACACCATCTTTGGATTTTCATAGTTGTGCACTCATATTGATACATCTTTTGGCACTAAATTTGTATCTTCATTTGTTATTTCAAGACAAGGAAGGATACACCAATGAGGTAATGAATGTAGATAAACTTTCTTAGGTGGAAGATAGTTAAAATGAGATGAAGAAAGCCAGTTCCAATCTTTAAAAAAATTGCACACTCTTGAAGTGTGGATTTTAATGGACAACTCAAGAGGAACTAACAATTGCACAAATATGAGAAATGATTTATATACTTGTTATCTAGAGTAAACTAAATTTTAATGTTTAACCATGGAGACCATTCAAAATTATTAAAGTTTGAATTGTCCTTAAATTCTGGGACACATTTCTTATACAAATAAGAGGCATGCTTAGGAGGAAAAATAGAAAGTGGTTTATTATGGTACTGAACAAGTTTGTTCCAAGAAATGATGCAAAGCTGAAATCATGTTGCAAGGAGGAGTCATTCCACTGAAGAAAATGACTTGAGCATGTTGCAAAGACTTCCAAATGGATTGTAAAGGTAAGGAGGCCTTGATTTTTAAAAAATGGATCCATGATAATATTGTCAATCTAATTGATATAATGCTATTTTTTATTTACAACAACTTCAGTTATGAATAATTATTTTCCATAGTTCATCCCCTTTAGAAGCTCTCATGATCCATTTTGCAACATGACAAAACCCTTGAATTATAGGATCAATAATTTACCCAACCATCCCTTTTGCCTTGGTTGAATGTAATGAGACCAAGAAGAAATAATAAATCTCGCATTACCATCTCATTTAGACCAAGAAATTTTTAGATTAGTTTTTTCTAATCTTCATATTTTCTTTGAGATGGCATCTAACAAAATGAGAAATAAACATGGAAGGAAATGAAAATTTTGTTTGCAACTTGTATTTAGAGCCTAGGTGTTATATGCTTTATTAATCGAGGGCTAATTAAGTGATTCCTAAAGGGACGAATAAAATACTATTGCTAGTTGGAGACCAACACTTATTATTATTGTAAAATCTTTGGTGATCAGAATTAAACCTATAGCCCAAGGTATTGGGAGACTATTGAAGTAGAATGTAAAAAATGTAATTAATAATTATTTTACAACACCATTTGATCTACAACTTATATGTGCTCATGGTTGATGCCGAAGGATCAAAATAAGCATTTTTTTTTCCATCTGGATAGATTCCTAAGTGAAGGAATGCAGACATATTAGACATGGGGTATTATTTTTTGCTATTGGTTTACCAATCATCACACTCAATTAAAAACATATTGAACAAAAATTTTATAGTTTAAATATCTATTTTTTATTTTAAATAATATAAAATATCATTTTTCTTTAACGTTATTGATCTATATTGTAGACAATTAGTGCAAAAAATGTTTTTTGTAACATACTTCTCACGCAAGCTCTGCAACTTCTCGCCCAAGCTCTGTATTCAAACTGTAGGCTCCCATGCCCACTTTTCCTGGGGGAGAATCTTCCCCCCTAGTAGGCCCCCTTACTGGACCCCATGTTGGTCCTGAGAATACCCTTGTCACGGACCCAACAAAAGAGTCAACAGAGGGAATCCATAGGGCATCCCCTTTTGCTGATGCCCTTCATCCCCGCCAAAATCTAGCTGGAAAGGTGCTCTCGTTGGCGAAGCCCATAAATCTCTAGATGCTCTCCTAGAGGATTTCATTCAGACGGAGGAAGGCATTGAACTCTCACTCCTTGATTCTGTGGTGAATAGAACTATGGCAGATTTTTAGTTGGCTCTGGTGGGTCAATTCTTTAACTTTCGACCTACCATTGAAATGGTTAGAAAATGGGTGGCTACCCAATGGAAGATTAAGGGTTCCTTTTGTGTCTCTGCTATGTCGGGTGGGTTGTTCTTGTTCAATTTCACTACTTTGGAGGACCTAGCCTTTGTCCTGTTGGGGTCACGAGTCTATGGAAAACACTTCCTTTCCCTAGAAAAATGGAAACTCGGGTTCAATCCAGCGACTGAGCTGACCAGAATGGCCCCAGTATGGGTATGACTCTCTGGTCTTCTGCTTGAATACTAGGATGAACAAGTGTTCAAATGGATAGGTGACTCCTTTGGCACCTTTATCACAACAGATCAGGTAACTAGCTCTAAATCTAGGCTGGTGTTTGCTAGATTTTGCGTGAATGTCACCCTGAACAAAACCCTCCCCAACTTTGTTATTTTGAAATCCAAACTGGGCAGATGGACTCAAGCTCTGGTGTATGAGAATGTCACTCTCTACTACCAAAAATGTGATGCCAGGGGCCACTCGAGTGATACTTGCAAGGCCTCCTTGTGGGGAACCAAAAATGGAAATAAGGATAAGGGCATCTCTGAGGAACTACCCTTGATAGTAGGAGCAGAGAAGGAGATGACCAACCCACCCCAAGTAGCTAAAGCGTTGGAAAACCCAGAGCGGGAAAACCTAGAGATGGAAGAAGTTGAGATAGTCTCCCTTCTAGAGAACAAAGTGGTTCACCCTAAACTTGAAGCTCCAAAACCCCCTCTAATGGGGGAGCCATTGGAGAACCCCCCAATGGCTACCTCGGAGATGAATGAGATTATCCATACTATGTTGGATTAGCCTGCCATTTTGGTTGCCCTAGAACTAAAATCCCTTAAGTCTGATACAAAACCTTCTCCACAGTTGGAGAAAAAGAACTACCCTTCCTCTCCGAACTCCCTAGGCGCAGATTGTTGTGTGGAGGAAGATGACGGTGAATGGAAAACACAAAAAAATAAAACCAAGCCCAAGAAGGATGATGTGGGGATGGAGACACCCAGAGGGAGGAAATCAGATCATGCCAGGAGATCGAGAGGGACTACAAGGGATGTTGCAGTAGGTAAGCAACAAACCTTGGAAACAAGCTTTAGAAATAAGAAATGATTTGTCTTTCTTGGAATGTCAGGGATCTTAATAGCCCCCTCAAGCAAAGTGTTGTTAAACACTACATTTTTTATCATAAAATTGATATTCTTCTCATTTAAGAGGTTAAGATGTCTTTCAAAAAAATTTCCACACTAGCTACCAATCTTTGGCCAGGTGCTGAGTTTCTCTACTCTAAAGCCTCTGGTGCTTTTGGGGGCATTGCTACTCTCTGGAACCCAAATACTATTACTGGTGAACCACTTTCCTTCTCCCCAAACTTCCTTGATGTTACCTTCAGGAAAAAAAAACTTGTGTGGCACATGTTCAATATCTATGCCCCTAATAACTGGTTTGGTAGAGCTTCCCTTTGGAATGACATGTCCCTCTGGATAGACCAGGAAATTTTTGCTAATTACTTAGTGGCTGGCAACTTTAACACCCCTCTTTACCACTCAAAAAAATGCAGAGGCTTAATGGACTACTCTGACAATATGGGGGACCTGGTGGAATTTATCTCCTACACTGGCCATTTGGACATTGATCTAAAGGGAAACCCTTTCACCTAGACCAACAATAGGAAAGGCTCCCATCTCATCCAGGTGCAGCTTGACCGTGTCTTTTCCATCTCTTCGTGGGATCTTTTCTTGACCTTCACTTTGTCCTCCCTCCCTAAAACTATTTATAATCATAACCCCCTCCTTCTTTGTTGGCGGGACTCCCCTAGGATTGGCCCAACCCCCTTCAGGTTTGAAATTATGTGGTGCTCTCATCCCTCTTTTAGAGACCAAGTGAAATCCTAGTGGGCCACTAACATCAAAGGCACTGTAATGTTCAAGATTGCCCAGAAACTAGAAATCATCAAAAGAGAGGTCAAGGGCTGGAATAAACATAATTTTGATGATTTCCATAAAGAGAAAAAGGAGCTTATAGAGACCTTAGAGTCCCTCCAAGTCCAGCTGGCTACTCAAAATTCCCCACCCCAAATATAGGTGGAAGAAGAAATGACTAGGCACAAATGGTAGGAAACTCTGAAAAAAGAAGAAATCTACTGGAAGCAGCAATCCAGAATACAGTGGCTGGTTGAAGGATACAAAAACATGACCTTCTTCCATAGATCTTCCAGGAACCACAAAAGAAGAAACACCATCAACACTATTAGGGATGAGGGAGGGATTGAAGTTATTGAGAAGGATAAAATCAATCAGGTTGCGACAAACTATTTTAAGGGATTGTATTCGAATGCTGGACAAATATGCCCAGCCAACACCCAAAATCAACTCCTGGACCACATCTAATGTGTTCTTACTCATAGTGAGAATTCTCAGCTCACTGAATGTGTGTCTAAAGAGGAGGTCAAGGTGGTGGTCTTTGCTATGGGTGCTTATAAAGCTCTAGGACCTAATGGCTTCCCCCCGGCTTTCTTTCAGGAATATTGGGATATTGTGGGACTTGATGTTACCCGTGCTACCAGAGACTTCTTCAGAACGGGGAGACTATTAAGACAACATAACAAAACCTATATCATGTTGGTCCCTAAGAATGACAACCCCACCTCTATGTTGGACTTCAGGCCCATCCATCTTTGTAACACATTCTATAAGACCCTTACTATGATCCTTGTCAGCAGAATGAAGCCCCTCCTAGATAAGCTAATCAGCACTACTCAAAAAGGCTTTGTTCTGGGAAGGAAGATCCTTGATGTGGCCATTTCCACTCATGAGATCATCCACTCCATATTGGATAGGAGAAATGTTCCAGGTATGGCCTTCAAACTTGATATATCTAAAGCCTATGATAAAGTTAATTGGTCTTTCTTGCAAAAAATCCTTACTAGGATGGGGTTTAATGAGAAGATTATTCACATTATCCAAGAATGTGCACAAACTATTAGCTTCTCTATTTTAGTTAATGGCACCCCTGGTGATTTCTTTCAACCTAAAAAGGGGCTCAGATAGGGTGATTCTCTCTCCCCCTACCTATTTATCATGGCTGCTGAAGTCCTCAATAGGAATCTAACTATGCTCTCTGCCACGAGAAGATAAAAGGTGTCAAACCTGCTTCCACTCTGCAACAAGTTGTGTTGGAGAAATTTGTGGATGATACTTTCCTCTTTAGGTATTCTTCAGTGATCAAGGCCAGACAATGGAAACAACTTTTGGAGAATTATGCCTTTTCTTCCGGACAGTGTATTAACTATCAGAAAAGTAGAATGTTCTTCTTCAATACTCCCATTGAGACACAAACCAGAGTGCTTCAAATCTTGGGTTGTCAGTCATCTTCGCTCCCCACTACCTACTTAGGTCTCCCCCTCATGGTCAAAGAGGTTTCCCATGAATTCTGGAACTCCATCCTAGAAAGAACCGAGAGAAAACTTGCTAGATGGAAAGGGAAGATTTTGAGCAATGCTGGTAAGCTTCAACTGGTGGCTTCCACTTTCTGTCCCTCTTCAAGATTAAAAGCAACATGGTAGACAGCTAAGAGAAGATATAGAGAAACTTTTTGTGGGCTAGCTCTGAAGAGAAAAAGAGGATGTCCCTAGTCAATTGGGATATGGCTTTTCTTCCAAAATGCTTGGGTGTTCTGGGTCTAAGGTGAATTGGCTTGATGAATAGAGCCCTCACCACAAAAGTGGCTTGGAAGCTTATAGAAAGGAAAGTAGACTGGTGCAAGATAATGGAAGCTAAGTACCTTCAAGGGCACCCCTACAGGATGATGTACCAAGATAATGACCTCCCCAATGGCTCCAAACTTTGGGCAAACATCTGCAAATGTAAAACCTTGCTTTCTAAGGGTGCTTTCTGGCAACTTAGAGATGGGAGATCCATTAGATTCTAGAATGACTCTTGGATTCTAAACTTCCCTACCCTTAGTGGTAGATTTAACCCCATAATGAACTACCTCAAGCCTACCCTAGGCAACAAAACTTCTAACTGCATTACAAGAGGGAAATGGAAAGATATATCTAGTATGACCAGAGACAGACTAGAGTTAAAGCACTTGCCTAATGAGCTCATGGAAATTTTGGGAAATGTCAAAATCTTGAGATTTGGTGGCCAGGATTTCATCATTTGGGCCCCCACCCAAGGGTACCTTCTTGGTCAAGACTGCCTAAAACCTTCTTCGAAAGGAAGAGAATAATCTAGGGGATTGGACGAAGGTGTAGATTCCTTAGCTCATGATGAAAATCAACTTCTTCTGGTGGACCCTTATGCATGGTAAAGTCTTAACTCAGGACAACCTCATAAAAAGAGGTTTCTCCATGGCCAGTAGGTACGTCCTATGCAAAAAGGAGGAGGAAACAGTAAACCACCTATTCATACACTATGATTATGCCGCTAACATTTGGTAGGAAGTTATCGATAAATTGGGAATCCTGTGGGTTCTGGGTAATGATGCCCACCAGCTCACTGACTAGTGATCTCCCTCCAATCACTCTCTCCTCCAACTCCTATGGTGAATTCTACCTCCGCACATCTACTGGACTATTTGGAAAGAAAGGAACAATAGGATATTCAGGAAGTCTAGTTCCCCACCTGAGGTTTGCCTTTATCTCGAAACCAAGCTCCTATGTGAGAATACTAGAATGGCTAAGTGGAAACTCCCCTCGACACCCCCCTCTTCCTAGGAGATCAAAATGGCTAATAATTGGAACCTGCTAACGGGCTTCACTAAGTTTGACAACTCCAAGTTGATGGCTAGGAATGCTACCTAATGGGTTGCCTCGCCCATTGGCTAGACCAAATTAAATTTTGATGGTGTGGCAAATAAGCTCACCCAAGGTGGGGGAGGTGTGCTAAGAGACCACAATGACACCTGCCTCTTGGTTTATGCTGGGCCACTAAAAAATTGTACTGTTAATCAAGCTAAAGGCACAGCTCTTTTATGGGGAATCAAATTTTCCATTAATATGAACATCAGGTTGCTAGAAATTTAGGGGGATTCCAAAGTGGTGGTGGAGGAGGCTATCAAAAGGAGAGAAAATGTGGGGTGGCAGGTCAACACCATAATTATGGAAATCTAGGAGCTTCTCAACAACCTCCAAAGAATGACTATTTCCCACACTTACAAGGAGGGAAATGTGGTGGTGGATTTGATGGTTGCTATTGGACTTAGGCAAACTAGGCTAAGTAATTGGGAGGAGATCAACGAGCTTCCTAGGGAAACTGAGCAGCTGATCGGGCGAGAGAAAAGTGTCACCAATAATGTTTAAAATGTGCCAAGCTATCAACCTTGCTAAAGGCACCACCTTGATTACGTGTGGGCATAACTTGATAATTTTTGTGATTATGAATGAGTATGCCCAAAACTCCAGAAAGGATCATAATTATCTTTCACGTGAAAATGTGTGGAAAGATAGTTGTCTGCATCAATAGGTTTTCATGGTTAACAAGGACACTAAGTGCAACTCCAACGTAACTGCTAATTATTACACCTGGAGATCCGATAGATATCATCGTACGGAGAACAACTCCCCAAAAACCACCCAAGGCCTACCTTTTATGTATATTTTTCTCTTAAAATAGTTAACTCAAAACAACCTATTTTATGCTCTAGTTTACGAAGCACGGCCCTGTGATTCTCAGGAAAATCTAGGGCAGGATAAGGAGACTATCGACATGGGGGGAAAAACCTTATGCATTGAGCCTAATAAGATTGATGAGGAGTTTACTACTGACCCTCTAGTGACCCACTTTTATAAAGAAAGCGGTATCTGGGGTTTCATGGAGCATATGAAGGGGGGGCATGATGAGCAATTATCCAAGTAGTTCGTCTCCTCCTAGAGAAACATGAAAGTTTTTGTTGGGGGTATTCACTTCCAAATTAATGAGGAGGTTATCACTAAGGTGATGAGGCTCTTTATGGAAGGAAGAAAATATAAAAAAACTAGCAGGACATCAGACCCCACTAGCCTCAACCAATTCTTTAGGCTGGGAGAGAAACCTATGAAGAAGTCTAGAGGTTTCAATCATGAGGAGCTCCCCGAGTTTTGGCCCAAAATATGTCACATTGTTATGAAGCACTTCACACTGGAAGGTAAATTTATAGTGTTTTACTATTACCATTTTCCATTTCTCAATCATATCAGGAATATGGATCTCATATCCATTCCTTTTTACCTTCTCCATTATATTGAAAGCAATATCATGGATATTAAGGAAAATAAAAACCCTGAAAAGCCAATCATTATTCTCCAGGGCCTCTTGCTATATCTTTATAACTTTCATAAGGCCATCTTCCCTCCACCCCAACCACCCCCTTTCATCCAAGAGGTCACCCATGAAGAGTCACCTTCAAAAGCTAACAATCCCACTCAATCCCCCTCCTAGTCTCTCTAGAAAATCCTGGAAACAAACCTTGTCCGTAAAGAAGGTAAAAGCTGCAAGAGATGTGTGAGAAACCCTTTTAAAAGGGTGGAGGAGCTTGAGGAATCCCATGTCTCAGAATTAGTAGAAGCTAAGGAAATGAAGGAGACTAATAGTACCCTTGAGACCGAAAGGAAGCCCAAAAAATGGAGGAATTTAGATGGCCAAGTCAAGTTGGAGGTGGATTTGGGGGGCTCTGTCTGCTGTTCTAACAAAATTGCTAAGGAAAAATACAAAATTAGAATCAGGGAAACAGCTTCGAAGGAGAAGTCCCTTTCAGAAAATGACACCTCTACCACCAAGTCGATTGAGGGCTCATATGATGATCAATTGAGCTCGCACAAGACTGGCACCACTCCCCCTTGAACCCCCAGCCAACTATGGAGATTCCTTGTAGAAATACCTTGCCACCAGCCTCCCCCCATGACCAACAGACCAAGTTCCCCCTTACTAAGCACAACTATGTGGCTTTGGATGGTAATGATAGGTTTAAGGGCTCCCTTAAGCTAAAATTCTCAAAACTGGACAACGAGATCTCTAGCCTCAAATAGGACATGCATGACATCAAGGCCCATGTCATGGATACAAAAAAGTTCTCTCTCAAGGTCATGCATGCATCGGTGGTGACCTTGTGCATGGTGCAGGAGAAGTTGGCTAGTGGCAAACTAGAGGTTGACCAAGACAACAAAGACATCTTCGTGTTCTAGAAGGAAGAGTGGGTTGCGACCTTGATGTCCAAACGTTTGGGTAGAAGACCCTAGCTTACGTTGCTGCCATGAGGTTTTTATTTTTTATCTGGCTTGTTAGACTTGGTTCTTCTATGCTACTTTCCTGGTTTAAGGTTAATTTGTCTAGTTCCTGGTTTAGCCCTGTGTGGCACGATACTGTTAATATGGTTTATATTATCTGCTTAAGATACTTTGGTTTGATATTTTTGAAAAGAACTGTTATTTTTGTTTTTGATAGAGGCAAATTAGACACTAGTTTTTCTGCTGACTTACTGTTGATGAACTACTTATGACTAGTGTTATTAATATGTTGTTAATGTGCTTCTAGTCCTACTGTACCACAGGCCAGCACCCTCTTGCTACTTTTTTCTATCAAAAACAATTAGTGCAAAACTTAATATTTCATTTCTTTAAATTGTATTTTTTAATCTATTCAATTCATTACATCACATCAAATGTTAAATGATATTAAATTCTAGAATGCAATATATACTATTATATATGTCATTGATTTAACTTTATTGTGTTGGAAACTACAATTGAAACAATTGTTGTATTGTCATTGATGTCAAACCTTAACTGGTAAGATAGTTGCTATCTAAGAAAGTACTATATTTATTGATTGATGAAAAGGATTAGGGCAAGGGAGATAACAAGAGAACCTAAGGAAAGGTTGAGTTATTTGATACTTCAATGGGTATTTGATTATTTGGCACATTGATAAGATAATGTATTGTTTATCTAAGTAAGAAGAAAGACTGAAGAAGTAGGCTTAACCGAGCAAAAGTGAAGAAATCTAATTTAATCTGAGTGATGTTAGTGTTGACCGAGCACCAATATATGCCGAGTAAATTTAGTGTTGACCGAACATTAGTTTATGTCGAGCGACAGGAAATTACCAAGCAAGACAGTGTTATCCAAGGAAGACAGTTTGTAGAAATGACCGAGTTACATAGTGATGACTGAGGAGATGAACACAATATTGACTGAGTATCAGTAATTTACATTTGGAGAAAGAATTCAGATTCTCAACCGACATAGTTAAATTCTTGGGTTATGTAAATCGTGCTGACTTTATTAATTAATTGTATGGAGAATTTAATGCATGATAAATCATTTTATTATGGATTCAATGAGAAGTTTGAAGATGTATCTAGAAGGAAGGATGAAGAACTTAAATGTTGGAAGGATTCGATGAATCTAACCTAAACCTAAGATCTATGGAGGAGATTAAGTGACAAAAGATGGATCTACCTAATTGAAGAGGTATAAAGGAAAACCTAATTGTGAGGTTACAGTGTATGCTGAAGTTGTTGATGTTATTGACTGACAAGTCTAAGCAGAAGGTTGAAGGTGAAATTGTGAAGGAGTTGATTAGAGTTGTGATTGCTTGAAGTGAATTCTGAGAAGATCAGTGATGGAAATGGAAATGGAACTCAGTCAGTAAATCAACTTATATGTGTGAATTAGATCTATCATTTGCAAAGTGAGTTATATTTTTTTCAAATCAGAAACTACTGCTACTTTCTAATCATTGTATCAATATAAATCCTTTAATCAAGGTTGACCTAACAGTCATTGATTAAATCCTTTAATCAAGGTGGCATTCTAATGGAATGTACTTAAATCCTTTAACTAGGTCAGTTTTGACAGAGTGTTTAAATCCGTTAACAACATCACACCTAACAATGTGTTTGTAAACTTTTAACAAGGTTGGCTTTTCACATAGCTCACTCCAGAAGAGTGAAAATATCAATAACATGTTACAAAGTGGTTTTCCCAAGTTGGGTTACCACTATAAATCCTAGTGTTATACGTGTGTGAATGTTTTGATGTGAATGTTTCTATATTCTACAAGTTAATTACTTTTGGACAGTGGACTACATGTTATATGTTTCTGATATATATACTTTAGAGACCAAGTTGTGTTGGTGATTAGATCTGAGATTGTTGAAGTGTTTAAAAGTTCAATTGGTACATCTAGACCTGAGAACAATTGAGTCACCACCTCCCCCCCCCCCCCCCCCGCTCCCCCCCTCTTATGTTCTAAATAATATTAACATATTGTACATTTTATTAAAAAAAAATCTAATCTAAGATCCCTGATCTTCTAATTTTTTATTTTTTTTTGTCTTTATACCATGCATGGAGGATAACACAAATAAAGATCACATGGAAATACATAAGACAATCAATAATAAATGTTTTAATAGACATTTTTTAGTCTTTATGTTTTTAGGGTGTTTCTAGACAACTTGACAAAGATATAGTTGATATGGCTACACTATTCATGTTTAGAGCTCTTAAGCATAACTTTAGATCTCTTAATCCACATATTAAAGTTTGCTAAAATTTTATAAAATAATAATAATAATAATATCATTTAGAAACTTAATTTATGCATAAAATATGATTACACAACTATTAGACCCTCTTCCCTAATTATTGTCAAATATATTTTCAAATATTTCATTTAACCATTAGACAACACCTACTAGTCTTTTTCTTAATTAGAGGATTTTATATCATCTACAAAATTATATTTTCTACCTTATACTTAAACCTCTTGAACTAATAGCCAAGGATTGAGGGTTTTTCATTTTACCAATTTTACCTTTGACACAATTCCAATATCATCTCTTATAGTGCCAAGTTCTTTCACTCAACAAGACTTGATTCCTAATGGATTCGTTCAACACAATTTCATGGAAGTGACTATCCAACCCCTAGGATGCACCAATACATAAGTTATGGTGTGTGAAGTTAACTTATGCATCAACGCATCCTAGGGGTTGGATAGTCATTTCCCAACTTCACTAATAGATCAAGAATCCAATGACGCCCTTGATTAATATTCACTCTCATCATCAATTTTGAATTGAAGTCTTTTAATTGACTTGACATCATCTCAACCATCCCTTAATTGATAAAACTTGTCCCAACTAATCTACCCACTCCAATAAACACCTAGTACATGATCTATTGAATAACATTTTCTTACAACCTTAGAAAACTCTACAAAATACTAACATCTCATCTACCTTGCTAACACATGCAAACAAACTATTGGTTTTGAAACCCTTCTGGTTATGAAGGAACCCATTCAAATCCAAGGTACTTTTGTCGCCAAAAGTATTTGGAGAGCCTGGGAGTCTGTCAAGCCCTAGCTCCGTTGGGCTAGGAATGGTTTCTGGGATGGTCTTTCTTTCAACTAGCAGAACATTTGGTGGTCCCCTCTTTTTGCTCAACATGGGATTCCTCTTGCCAGAGTTCTAGGGGTTAGTACTCTTTGGTTTCATAAGCGTGGCATGCAAACCCCGAAAGATCTTTTCTCCAGAGCCACTATGAATCTTCAATCTTGGGATGATCTCCGGGTTCAATTCCGGCTCATCTGCCCAGATTGTCAGACTTTTGACTTGTTGGTTTCAGCTATCCCACCTCATCTCCTGCACAAGTTGGGAATTCAATCTGTTAGACCTTGGTGGAAGGACTAGAAATGGTATCTTGCTATGCCCTTCACCAGTTACAAACCCAAGCTTGGATATTGTTGGTTGGTGCCTCATCTACCCATGATTGATTCTCTCAACCAACGCTGACATATCTCTTCTTCTCAGAAGAGTTAGAGGTGGCATTTTCCTACTATTTGGGATTTTGTAACTGAGCCTAAAATTGCTCATTTTACCTGGTGTTTGTTTTACCAGGGCTTGCCTTTGGGAGCTAAACTCAGGCATTTGGGGGTTCCTGATCCTAAATGCCCTTTTTGTGGTCATTCTGAGACTCTCATGCACATTTTTTTATTTTTTTAGCATGCCCAGAATTATTGGGTCTGGATTCACGACCTCTTTGCTCCTTTTAGGCCTGAACCTTTTTCATGGCATATGACGCTTCTTGGTGACCCTCCCAGAATGCCTTCCCAGTACACCCAAATATGACATACTTTCAGGATGGAGATTTTGTTTACCTTATAGAAAGAATGAAATTCTATGTTTTTTTCTCATAGTTCTCTGGATAATCATGTCTCTCTTTATGCTAAGGCATGTATTTGTAATAATGTCATGATGCAGATTCAAGTGCAAGTGGATAAAGTGGCCTTAGAGGTTGCTCATTTACAGGAGCTGCTCCAGCACTGGGGCAATGCCTCTTGTACTGTGGCTCGAGTGCCTCCTAATTCTCTCTCAACTGATCGTACATCATCTAGGGGCCGACGTTGTAGTCAGAGTTCCTCTGCCAGACACTCCAGGACTCTGCGCCAGTGGCGCTGCCACTCCACCTCTCCTCCTCCTCAGAGGGATGCGGGTTTTGGCTGGCCTCCTATGCTTGCTTCCACTATTGCAGCTATTGCTCGGCCTTCGGCCTCTGTCCCTGTCAATCAAGACAAGTCCTCTCGCCTGGCGCTTGCAATCTCACCCAAACGGGAGGAAGGAGAGCTGGAAAAAGAAGATCTAGAAGACAGTTGGGCCGTTCCTGATCAAGCTCTTGGACCAATGTTTGGGGCAATCCTAATGACAGAGATCCTCCTCCCTCTTCTGCTACTGCTCTTGCAGCTTGAGGGTTTCTCTTTTTATATGCTTTTTTTATAAATAGTTGTATGATTCCGGCCTAAGTGTCGTGTGACTTGCAGAGTGATTTTTTCCCTGGATACTGTACTTTTATATTATTAATAGAAAAGACCTTTATTCATCAAAAAAAATTTTAAACTATCCATCCATATACCTTTTTCAAAATAAATTTACTTTCAACCATAAAAATAGCATTGAGTGTGAACCCTCATTAAAAAAAGAATTTAGTGGGGTGGATGAGAAAGCACCCAAAAATTTAAAACAAATTATTATACAAAAGAAAGAAGATTTTAATAAGCAGTAATTTGTGGAACTGGTGGCCCCATAGAAGCAAAATCTGTTGCTTATTTTTAGATTTTAAAGATTCCAATTTATCGTGAGAACATTTTAAATACTTAAATTTAAGCAAAATTTGTCTATAAGCAACTCGATGCAGACATAGAGTTATTGTGGACAGTTACTATTCTGGTCTATCAACTAATCCAGTAATTAAGGACAGATATTATTGTGATCAAGAATGTCTTTCACAACTGCAGTCTGCGATTGCCTTAATCTATTATTTTTTTGCATAACTCTGTCAAAAATGCTCATCCTTTTCTTGATACTCTGCAAGTCCAACCAGTGTATGTAAGGAATAAAGTCTCCAATATTAATTACCGCAATCGTACCAATAGCTCTGAATTCTTTACCTTTGCCGACCAAATCCTCATCAGAAAATTTAGTGCCAGCCAAAATTCGCCAAATAATAACCGAAGTAAGCAATGTTACAACTTTGCTAACATTGAAAGCATTGACGATTCCAAATAAAGCTAATCGCTGCAGAAACTTCCTCCTCTCTAACAAATCTAAAGGATTCCAATCTTTTCGCGCTTAGCAATTCTGTGATCTGCTGCGGATGCAGATCTGCTAGCAAAAGCAAAATCATGATTTTTAAGGAATTGCTGTTGAGTGGTTATTTTGAAAATACGTACAAGCACAGCGCCTCATGGTCTTAGGGTTTGAATTACATATTAATGGACGATAATTTTCGGGTAAACTGCAAATTTATGCCTTTTTTGGATTAAACATGGAATTACGAGAGATCGGCTTTAATTAGAAATAAGTACGCCTGATCTGTATTGTTTGCAATGTGCCGGTTTCAAATCTTCCATTCATTAAAATCTTTGTTTCATCCATTGAATACAAGACATGAATCTGTTTCTTTCTGATCTGAGCCTAATCTGTATTGTTAACAATGTGCCGGTTTCAAATCTTCCATTCATTAAAATCTTTGTTTCATTCATTGAATACAAGACATGAATCGGACAACTATATGAATGATCTGAGCCTTTAACGTCAAAATCAGAAACAGTGGATTTTGAGGAACCCAAATTTAGAAAGAAACGGCGACTTTTGAGGAGGCATTGAATGTCTTACCGTTTGTCTGTGCATTTGGGAGGCAGGCAGCCATGTGCTTTGTACACCTCTGGAATATACCTTGTAAATCTGACAGTTCAAAAGTACAGGGGCATTTATTGCTAGATAACTTCTTTTATTTATGATAGTTATTATGGGATTAAGTTGCAATGATTGGAAATTTCAATTAAGATTAGAGATGAGATTCTAATTTTATGCTTGTCAATATTTAAGATTTTATTAGACTAAATTTTTTATCTGAATATGTTTTCTTGAACTTTCACATATTACTTTTGTTTTCCTTTATTTTATTTGAATTTTTGCACATCTACACATACACAATATACACACATGTACCCATACCCACACCCACATCCACATGCACATGCACAAGCACGCCACACACACACAATAGTATCACATTAGAAAGGCACTTTTACACAATACAAGAAGATGAAAGACACCTATATCAATGCAAGGAGACGAAAACATGATGCATTTATAGAAAAATGAGAAGAAAAGCATTCAAAACAAGCATTGTGTATATGTGTCCTACATCCAAGCTTAATTAATATCATTTGACAACAGCATATGTCACAATGTCCCAATTATAGCTACAACAATAGAAGAAAAAAGCTTTAGATCTCATGGAGAAAGAAATCATATAGGTTTTGAGCATCACTTCCAACCCTTGCAACTTGTTTTACCTCCTTCGTGATTGTAATCGAGGGTTCACAGGGTTTCTTTGAGTGTTGTGTTTTACCCTTTAGGCAGTGTTGTTTTTGGAGCTATTTTGAAGCTATGAAAATCAAAGAGATTACTCGCAAGAGAGGTGGGGAGTTGACAACAACAGTAAAGGAAGGAAAAATGTAGGACTTACTTGTAACAATAGATGGTGGAGTGAAAAAGACTGCTTTGAAGAATAACCGAGGTTTAACTGAAGATTAAACCTCCAAACCCATGATGACATCTGGGGTTGTTCATAACAATGAGGAAATGGTTGAGAATTTGAATGAACATTTAGGTAAAAGTATAGAATTTACACTCTCTGATGATGTGGTAGAATGTATTGTTGAATATCAACTTAGATAAGTTATTTTGCTTTTCTTAAGAGGAGTTCTTGCTAAATCTAAGTTTTATAAATGGGCTAAAGCTAACTAGGAAAAATGGGGATGAGAAATTGAAACTCTGAGAGGGTTAGGCAAAGGGTATGTCGCTTGCATCTTCAAGTTTGCAGATCATGCTCAGGTTGTGCTTTAGTATGCAACCTAGGTAATATGTGGGAAAATTTGTTACTTACAGGCTTGGACCCTAGATTTTCACCTGGAAGCACTAATACATTTGGGGGCATTTTGCGACGGCTATGTGTCGCAATTGCGACGGCTATGTGTCGCCATAGCAACACCCATAGACGTCGCTATTTTTTAGTCGCAAATTGCGACGTCTATGGGTAGCCGTCGCAATTGCGGCGCCCTCCCATCGCAATGTCGCTAAGATTTGTTAACGGCATGGGCGTCGCCACCCCGTCGCATGGCTTCGGAGGGCCGTCGCAATTGCGACGGGCGCCTGCATCGCATTACGACGGGCTCCCGTCGCAATTGCGACTCCCGTGGGTGGATTAAAAAAAAAAATTATTTAATACATTGCTAATGAACCACATTAATGCTTTTTTCTTTCAACAAATGAGGACAGCCACTGTAAAGACAACATGATAATGTACACTCACTGTAAGGATAGTCACAAATGAGGACATCTCACAGTGACTGTCCCTTGTGTAATTGCCACTTGAATGTATTGCTATTCAGCCACATTAATGCTTTTCTTCTTCAACAAATGAGGATAGTCAGTGTAAAGACAACATGATAATGTACACTCACTGTGAGTGTACATTATCATGTTGTCTTTACAGTGACTATCCTCATTTGTTGAAGAAGAAAAGCATTAATGTGGCTGAATAGCAATACATTCAAGTGGCAATTACACTAGGGACAGTCACTGTGAGATGTCCTCATTTGTGACTGTCCTTATAGTGAGTGTACATTATCATGTTGTCTTTACAGTGAGTGTACATTATCATGTTGTCTTTACAGTGTCAATATATGCATTATTACTTAAACTGAAGAGTACTCTAAATAATATGTCATTGTGGAGTTTTGATTGCTTCCAATTTGATATACACTTGTTCTACTTATGTATCCAGCATCATGTAAGAAAAGTTGATGCTTTTAAAATAGATTCATTTAGCCATGAAATGCCTGTGCATGTTACATACAAGATTCCAAGGCCCAAAACTGATTACTCATTATAATTCATGTACAGAATGATAATCAACCACAACGAGGCATGCGTAGGCGCTGCTTAGATTTTGAGGCATCAGAAGCTCGTAGAAGAAACTTGACCAATGGCTCATGGAATGCAACAAACTTATTGCCTAAAACAGGAGCATTGGTAACCACAGATGATGGTTCTGAAAAGAACACTTCACCATCAATGTCACGTGAGGGAACTACAATTTCTGATGGCAAGCAACTTGTAGTATATAAGAGAGATGCAGGTACAGATGCTGGGAGAAATTCCCAATCTTTATCTGTTGGACAGTTTTCATCTGCAAAATAGATTATAAAAACATGAAAATATATTAGAGATGTTTGATATTGATACAAAACAACACAGATTCATTTCTTCGTACTCCTGTATATCATAAAAATCCTTGCACACTTCAAAAAATTGTATTACCTTTTACTTACTCAAAAGTAATTTACATAAAGTAGTCATTTGATTAACATGGATCCTAATATTCACAAGTACATGGTCATGTGCTCCATCGTAGCATCTTATAGATTTAGATTTGTTCTCTGAAATAATTCAATGTTTTGTTTACAATCCACAAAAGAAATATTTTCCCTCGTCTACTTAATCCTAAACAAAAGGCCATATAGCAATATAGATAGAACTATATAATAGAAACCATAAACAATGGTAACCTTAGCAGCAGCAAGAAATTGTTGCAAAAACTTTACCTTATCATACCCAGATTGTTGCTTTGCCTGGCGGAGGGAAATTTGATCAGTAAAATTAACACAGAGTATGATGTCTCCATTGTCATGCTGGATAACAAAACACCAACTTTAATGGGCATGTACTGTCCCTTGTGTAATTGCCACTTGAATGCATTGCTATTGAACCACATTAATGCTTTTTTCCTTCAACAAATGAGGACAGTCACTGTAAAGACAACATGATAATGTACACTCACTGTAAGGATAGTCACAAATGAGGAAATCTCAGAGTGATTATCCCTTGTGTAATTGCCGCTTGAATACATTGCTATTGAACCACATTAATGCTTTTTTCCTTCAACAAATGAGGACAGTCACTGTAAAGACAACATGATAATGTACACTCACTGTAAGGATAGTCACAAATGAGGAAATCTTAGAGTGACTATCCCTTGTGTAATTGCCGCTTGAATACATTGCTAATGAACCACATTAATGCTTTTTTCCTTCAACAAATGAGGACAGTCACTATAAAGACAACATGATAATGTACACTCACTGTAAGGATAGTCACAAATGAGGACATCTCACAGTGACTGTCCCTTGTGTAATTGCCACTTGAATGTATTGCTATTCAGCCACATTAATGCTTTTCTTCTTCAACAAATGAGGATAGTCACTCTAAAGACAACATGATAATGTACACGGGCTGTAAGTGTACATTATCATGTTGTCTTTATAGTGACTGTCCTCCTTCAAGTGGCAATTACACAAGGGACAGTCACTGTAAAGTCAACATGATAATGTAGAGAAACGTTGTCATTTGTATTTTCAACAGTGCCGAGAGAGATTCCCTCCGCGAAATCACAGCTACAATTTTTGAGTACGTTGGGTTTATTTTTCTTTTGTCATTATTATGTAATTTGGTATTCAGCTATTACAGAGCTAAAATACTCAGAAATGAGGACATATCTGTGTTGAATTTATTGTTAGCGGCTTTGGTTATTTAGAAGTTTAATTTTATTTGTTCATCTTTCAAGCACAAACGTTTTGTGGACCGTAACATCTTCATTGTTTCGGGTATGCAATGAAACAGCCCTAACTTGCAACTACCTTCACGGTACTTGTGTACATTATCATGTTGTCTTTACAGTGACTGTCCTCATTCAAGTGGCAATTACACAAGGGACAGTCACTGTGAGATGTCCTCATTTGTGACAAGGACAGTCACACATGAGGACATCTCACAGTGACTGTCCCTTGTGTAATTGCCACTTGAATGTATTGCTATTCAACCACATTTATGGGCCCGTTTGGACCACAGCACACAGTAGCATCTACAGAGAAGAATATCCCAGGTGTAACAAGTTGTAAGAATATACCAACAGTTCTAAGAAGTTCCCTAGCACATAGTAGCATCTATAGAGAAGAATATACAACATGAGGGCAGCCACTGTAAAGACAACATGATAATGTACACTCATTGTATGTGTACATTATCATGTTGTCTTTACAGTGACTATCCTCATTCAAGTGGAAATTACACAAGGGACAGTCACTGTGAGATGTCCTCATTTGTGACAAGGACAGTCACACATGAGGACATCTCACAGTGACTGTCCCTTGTGTAATTGCCACTTGAATGTATTGCTATTCAACCACATTTATGGGCCCGTTTGGACCACGGCACATAGTAGCATCTACAGAGAAGAATATCCCAGGTGTAACAAGTTGTAAGAATATACCAACAGTTCTAAGAAGTTCCCTAGCACATAGTAGCATCTACAGAGAAGAATATGGGTCAACGAGGTTGACTTCAAAGCCATGCAATCTAATGGTAATAGTAATATCATAATTTGACATACTATCAGAAATACTTCCTAAATAGACTATTCAATCTTATAAGAGATGGATTCATGAGAACTATTATTTATGAAATATGAGTCAATGACTTTAATTAAAAAAATTACACAATCTAATTCTTGTAAAAATATCAAAATTTGACACATTGAAAATACCTTCCAAAAGTATCGTTAATTGATTAATATGAATCACTACTCATGAAATATAATTTTATAAACCTAATCTAAAAACTACACAATAAAAATCTTAATAGCAATATTGTAAGAAACTATTCCCAAAAGCAAGCCTAACAAAATTTGATGAAAATAATTTTTGTTTCACTCAACTTTGACATTCACAACTTCCTCTTTTATTATAATAAGAAAAAAAATGTCTTTTTAGATATACTTCATGAACCATACTCGAATAATCTATCATTTTTCTTCTCAAAAACATATTTGCAGAGCCTGCTTCTTTTACTTGTTTGTACTTTTATCTCTCTGATGGAAAGGGTTCCTTCAGGACACATTTTTCCAAGTTCACTGCTTGAGATATTTGAGGAGGGTTCCCCTGCTTGAGTATCCATCCAACCCATATTCGAGTAGTTCTACAATTGCACAGTCTAAATTAATAATACTGACAATTGAATGACGAATGATGATACATAGAATTGATATAAACTAATCCTAAAAACACTAAAACATTATTAATATATTTATATTTCATAAATAAAATTGATATAAAAGATCTGGAAAGATACATTAAAAAATAGAAAAAAGTAATTTATAATAGAAGGAAACTTAAATTCTATTTAAAAAAAAAACAAGAGTCTTAAATCTTATCATTTTGTTTCATTATCATCCATAAGTACACACCTCTAGCATAATAATTATATTTTACCACCCATAAAATGAAAAAAAGATTTTCACAAGAGAAATTGAAGCTAGATTATAAAAATGAACCATCTTATTGGAAACTGGAACTGTTATCATACCCAAAAGGACTACAAAATTTCACCTTATCATACCCAGATTGTTGCTTTGCCTGGCGGAGGGAAATTTGATCAGTAAAATTGACACAGAGTATGTTGTCTCCATTGTCATGCTGGATAACAAAACACCAACTTTAATGGGCATGTACTGTCCCTTGTGTAATTGCCACTTGAATGCATTTCTATTTGATGCAGGGGCATCCCTAATGCAAGCCAAAGACACCATGATTGAAGGAAGTTGCCATGAAGCCAAGGAGTCAAATCCTATCAATTGGAACATAAGATTTTCACCTTGGAGCTTTGAAGGATTGACTGGTGAAAGGTCCTTTTGATTGACAAATCAGAGTCTTTTTGAATGACAAATCAGAGTCTTTTTGAATGACAATAAATTAGAATAGGAGTTTTAGATGTTTTCTTGGTTTGTAATAAATATTAAGGATTGATTTTATCTCCTTATAAACATCCACTTGTTGGACACAAGACCCCTTGGTGACTTATAAACCTTGGGCATCTTTTGAGTCCTTGGATGAAATGAGCATAGTAAGTGTTTATTAGGTGTCTTTTAGATGTTGTTAAGAAGTTTGAAGGTCCAAAATAACTTTAATAAGGTTCCTAAAGTTTCACAACACATTTTTAACCTTCTCGGCAAAGTTGTAATGCAACTTTAAAAGTCGCTTAGCAAAGTTGACATTTGTTGGATAAACTGTTCTAACCACCTAGATGGTTGAACCAACGTTTGGAGAGCCTATTTTAGGCTTCAAATGGTTGAAGACAGACAGAGAACCAGTATTGTAATCATTTTGCTTTCATAAAAAATAAAAATAACCCTGTTTTAGTGCATTTCTGGTGAAAAATGAACTCTGTACGGCTGTACGGATGGTGGTTGGATGATAAAATTTGCCTGGAAGTTTTAATAGTGACATCTGATGCTTTGGAAGTTGGTTTGATTGATTCTCTTTGTTTTATATCTAAGTTATTTCAAATTTTCTATGCATTGTTTACAAACCCTCATTTTCAAGGTTTGACTGATGTAAAGACCTTAACTCACATTTCAACCATTGGAATTCCTTCTTCCTTGGTGGAATGAGAGTTAAGGATGTATATTTGTATATTCTAAAAGCCCTGAGGCAGGGGGTTGCATCTGCATTTGTTGAGAGAGAGCCCTAGATCAAAAACTACCATGTTTTTGGCTGGGAAGATGGTAATCAGAATAAAATCAGAAGCTTGCATCGTATTGAGGACTTGAAAACTTGTGCATTCTTGTTTATCTGGATCAGGAGAACACTCCAAAACTCTGATCTTGGTTTCATACACCCATTGTCAATGCTTTGTTTTGGAACCCACACCTAAAAGCATGCATTAGGTCTGTGGACTCAATGAAGACATTGATATGTTGGAGTGGAGTCAGGGTCTGGGATGAGTTGGTGTTCTGTTAGAAATCCAAAAAGGGTACTCAAAAAACATATAACTTCTTAGAGTCCTTTGGCAAGTTGCAGAGTTATGGCTGCAGAGCAGGTTTGGGAGACCTACTAGGGTCACTAGGTCAGTTTGTTATTTTGATGTCTTGGGTTGTTTAGATCACAACCAATGCATGATTCTTGTTATTTAGATGATATCTAAGGGGTTTCTAAGTTTTTCTACAGGAAGTAAGATCTAGAACCTTAAAAGTCTCTTTTGATAGAAAATCAGGGAACTTGTCCCTAAAAGGAAATTTGTTATTGAATGGGATTGAGTCCATAAGTTGTTGTGTGATCCTTGAAACCTTCAAATTCATTACTTTGCAGAGTTTAAACATTAACCTATAGAAATCAAAGCCTAATTGATTGGTTGAGTCATTTTGGTGTCTTGAAGTGGGTTGGGACATAGATCCAAGTTTCTTGCTGACTACTCTGCATCACTATTGAACCACATTAATGCTTTTTTCCTTCAACAAATGAGGACAGTCACTGTAAAGACAACATGATAATGTACACTCACTGTAAGGATAGTCACAAATGAGGAAATCTCAGAGTGATTATCCCTTGTGTAATTGTCGCTTGAATACATTGCTATTGAACCACATTAATGCTTTTTTCCTTCAAGTGGCAATTACACAAGGGACAGTCACTGTGAGATGTCCTCATTTGTGACAAGGACAGTCACACATGAGGACATCTCACAGTAACTATCCCTTGTGTAATTGCCACTTGAATGTATTGCTATTCAACCACATTTATGGGCCTGTTTGGACCACGGCACACAATAGCATCTACAGAGAAGAATATCCCAGGTGTAACAAGTTGTAAGAATATACCAACAGTTCTAAGAAGTTCCCTAGCACATAGTAGCATCTACAGAGAAGAATATACAACATGAGGGCAGCCACTATAAAGACAACATGATAATGTACACTCATTGTATGTGTACATTATCATGTTGTCTTTACAGTGACTGTCCTCATTCAAGTGGCAATTACAGAAGGGACAGTCATTGTGAGATGTCCTCATTTGTGACAAGGATAGTTACACATGAGGACATCTCACAGTGATCGATTGTCCCTTGTGTAATTGCCACTTGAATGTATTGCTATTGAACCACATTAATGCTTTTCTTCTTCAAAAAATGAGGACAGTCACTCTAAAGACAACATGATAATGTACACTCACTGTAAGGACAGTCACAAATGAGGACATCTCACAGTGACTGTCCCTTGTGTGATTGCCACTTGAATGTATTGCTATTCAGCCACATTAATGCTTTTCTTCTTCAACAAATGAGGATAGTCACTCTAAAGACAACATGATAATGTACACTCACTGTAAGTGTACATTATCATGTTGTCTTTACAGTGACTGTCCTCCTTCAAGTGGCAATTACACAAGGGATTTGTGTTTTCATTTGTGTTTTCAACAGCGTCGTAACCCTCTGCGAAATCACATCAGGATATAAGGGCAAAACAAACAAGAACGTTGTCATTTGTATTTTCAACAGCGCCGAGAGAGATAAACAAACTTAAAACTCAGACTTAAGAAAGATGAAGGCAATGCTTCAAAAGGCCGATGCCCTAAACACGGGAAAACACAATACCACCATTAAACGATGCCCTAGTCACCGTATCAATGCTGCCAGCTCCGTACCAGTATGCTGACTGCTCACTTTCATCCTGTGATAAAGGTAACTTCATTAATCATACTTGAAATGGCAGCATACGAACTAAAGTTGATGAACATTTATAAACTAAAAGTTTAAAACTATAGATTACAAATGTAGTAGTTTCATACGAAAAGAACTTGATGTCTGAAATTTACCATTAGAAGTATCCAAAGGAATACCACAGTACTATTGAACTTGGAGAATCGGAGATGATCTACACAGCAAGGTTCAACAGTTGTAAGGACTGTTACACCATCTGTAGCATTTGAATACATTTTCTCCTTGGCTTCTGGTGGATCCTCAAAGACCCCCAATGATGTTTTCCCTACAATTATCAATTGTTTGTCAGTATGAGATATTAATAAATAAACATTAATCACAATATTAGGCAAACAATGTTCTTGATGTCTGAATCTAAATCACAGAAAGCTCTAATAAAGCAGTTCTCAGTTTCACATTAAACTAAGTTTCAATTTCAAATGGTTATAATAATTTTTGCAAGTTATAAGTAGCTGGTTACAGTATATGACATAAAAAGAAAAAAAATCATTTCTATTCTTTTCTTCTTTTTCTCTTTCAATGAAGCTTTTGCACCACACAAATGCATACCAAGAATTTCTCAGGAGGTTTCAAGACCATTGCATACCAAACTTCTTCTCTGTAGATGCTACTGTGTGTTGTGGTCCAAACGGGCCCATAAATGTGGTTGAATAACAATACATTCAAGTGGAAATTACACAAGGGACAGTGACTGTGAGATGTCCTCATGTGTGACTGTCCTTGTCACAAATGAGGACATCTCACAATGACTGTCCCTTATGTAATTGCCACTTGAATGAGGACAGTCACTGTAAAGACAACATGATAATGTACACATACAATGAGTGTACATTATCATGTTGTCTTTACAGTGACTGCCCTCATGTTGTATATTCTTCTCTGTAGATGCTACTGTGTGCTAGGGAACTTCTTAGAACTATTGGTATATTCTTAGAGCTTGTTACACCTGGGATATTCTTCTCTGTAGATGCTACTATGTGCCGTGGTCCAAACGGGCCCATAAATGTGGTTGAATAGCAATACATTCAAGTGGCAATTACATATATTATAATGTATCTGTCTAGTCCTCATGACTGCTCATAACAGTACAAGTGATATTTTTTTGCGAGTGGGGAAAGGTTCGAGACTTTCACCTGTATGAAGAATCCTTTCTACCTAACACAAAAATGCACCCCATAAAACATCTGATTGGTTCGAGTATCTTTGAACTATTTGGGTCTATTGACAACACTAGACCAGTGTATACAGAATGACTAATTTCATGCAAGACAATGTGATGCAGAGTGGTCAGCAAGAAACTTGGTCTTAAGCCCCAACCCACTTCAAGACACCAAAATGTTACACCTAAGCAATTTAGCCTCTGATTCTATCAGACCAGTTTAAAATCTCTGTACTAGAGGGACTTCAAAGGTTTCAAGATACTTCTAACACCTTATTGACTCAATCCCAACCAAGACCAAATTTCCTTTTAGGGACAAGTTCCCTGATTTTCTACCAAAAGAGACTTTATTGATCCTAGGCTTTGCCAACCCAATCAAACATTTGAAAACTCTTAAGATTCCCTAAAACATGTAGAATCATGCATTGGTTGTGTTCCAAATAACCCAAGACATCAAAATCACAAATAGACCTAGTGACTCTAGTAGGTCTCCAAAACCTGTTCTGCAGCAATAACTCTTCAATTTGACAAAGGACCTTATGAACTTATATGTTTTTTTAGTACCCTTTTTGATGTTCTAACAATCCTCCAACTCCCAGACCCTGACTCCACTCCAGCATATCAATGTCCTTATTGAGTCCGCAGACCTAATGCATGCCTTTGGGTGTGGGTTCCAAAACAAGGCATTGAAAATGGGTGCATGAAACCAAGATAAGAGTTTGAAGATGTCCACCATGCTCTAAAGATCTAGATTCAACAAGGTTTGAGGTCCTTTACTTGCCGCTACCCTCTGATCTTGCATAATCCATCAACTCCTAGTCAAGAACATTGAGATTCTTGACCTAGGGCTTGCTCTCGAAATTCTCTAGCTTAGTATCCTGTTCCAAAGCTTTTAAAATATGAAAATAAACCCCCTTAACTTGCATTTTACAAAGAACAGAGGATATCCTATGGTTTATTTGCAAGTTAAGGCCATTTGAATGCAATAACCCAAAAAATGAGGGTTTGACAGAACAACAGATAAGAAAAAGGAATAACTTTGATATAAGGTGTCTTGAATCTACCAAATAAACTCTCAAAGCATAAGATATAAATACTCTAACTTCCACACTGGTCTACCCTCCCTTTCACATCCGTACACTGTACAGTGCTTGAAGGAAATGCACAAAAAAGGCTCTGAAATAGTGGCTCTATCTGACAGAGAGTCCATGCTAGGCTTCATGACTAACCTAGAGCACATTCCATGTTATGGAGGAAGTTTGAATGGTGAAGAACTTATGGAATGGATAGAGGACCTAGATAACCATTTTGACTACAAGTATCTTATGGATAGAGGACCTTGATAACCATTTTGACTCATTTAGTATCTTATTACACAAGGGACAATCACTGTGAGATGTCCTCATGTGTGACTGTCCTTGTCACAAATGAGGACATCTCACAATGACTGTCCCTTGTGTAATTCAAGTGGCAATTACACAAGGGACAGTCACTGTGAGATGTCCTCATTTGTGACTGTCCTTACAATGAGTGTACATTATCATGTTGTCTTTAGAGTGACTGTCCTCATTTGTTGAAGAAGAAAAGCATTAATGTGGTTCAATAGCAATACATTCAAGTGGCAATTACACAAGGGACAATGTCATGAGCCGTGACATATTGAACTTAGTATAATAATAAAATGATTAGATGATATATAATAATCTATTATTAACGGTATATAACAATAATATATAATTATTATCAAAAGATAATAATAATATATAGTTAGCATAATAAGTAATATGTTAATTAAATAATATTAAAAGATTAATAAATAATATAATTATGATTATAATTATAATATAAATTAATAATAAATAATTATTAATAAATTATATATATTATATTATAATAATATATTAAGTAATAATATTAAATCAATTATTGATATAATAATTTTAATATATAAATAATATTAATAAACCTCTCAATATAAAACAATATGTTATCACTATAATAATATTTATTATAATATTATTAATATTACTAACATCATTAATTATAATATTTAATAATAACAATAACATTAATAATAATAATAATAATAATAATAACGTTTAAAGCAATATCGAATATCTGTAATCGATATACATCTACATTAAACATCTGCATTATCTATCACGATGAGGAATGAAGAAGTGATACAACAATCACTAGTCATTACACATCGATACCATGAGAGGATGATTAATGAACCAAATACTATGAAGTCAAGATCAACATGATATGAATAAGGGATAGGTCGCTATGTGTTTCAGAAGATGTATTGATAAGCAAGAAGGATAACCATTCATATATTATAAATAATCATTAATTGCACAAGTTTAGACAATGACATATCCGATAAAGCAATATCAAACATGAAGACCCGCTAGCAAATATGCACCATCACTTCCTATGTTATCATGACAATAACATAAACTAGATTGAATTCTACTATCTATATCAATAGACACCACATAGGAGGATATCGACTAAAGGATTGAAAGATTATCGATTGTCTGAGATAAACCACATCTTGTAGAAACACAAAAGCATCAGTGATTATATCACAAGCTATTGATGAATGAGGCATCAGTCATGGATAATAAGTACAATGTATCCTTAAGTATTAACAGGAATGGAAGTCAATTTGAAGATCAAACTCCATTACCAGCAATCAACCAATAAATGGACAATTATCAAAAAATGATATCGACTTATATCAGAGTAGAAAGATTGGATATAATCATAACAATATGGGATAAGGCAAGAGTTAATATCGATTGACTAAATACTAATGATAGTTAGACCAAACTAATACAAACACAATGGATGTTAACTACTGGTTGCACTACCAATTAGGGAAGATTACCTTCATAAAAAGATTTGATATTGAGTCAATCTGGGAGTTATCTATGATCATAAAATAATGAAATAATATTATGTGAACTGTCGGATTATGGAAAGGTGTGATTAACAAAGGGACATGGAGGAAGAAACAAGACACGTCTCATTCATAGCATCTCTTCATTTGTTAAAGACAATATAAGAATGCATTCTCGTCAGTCACTCAAGGCATCATTAGAACTTTATTTACTTATCCATATTTGGATATACTCAATAGAGCATCTGCCTTTGGCAGTTTGGTTTCAAGTTTATCATTGCAAATCAGAGACAACACCATGATTGCACAGATAGAAAGGATAGTCAGAAATAGCATCAATATTTGAAGTTGCAAGCATATAATTCAAAATCTGAAATAGCAACATATCACTCATAGCGATATTACACATTTGCATAATTACATCATCATATCAGACACAGCAAATACATTGCTGTAAGCAATACTTATTGATTGTATATCGATATTGTTTATATCAGACATAGCATCATTATACTATCACTATAAGTGATAGGAAACATCATATTCATAGCATATTTCATATCATTATATCTGACAGTGCTATTAAACATATTGGTATCAATATCATCTTGCACACATATTGTGATTGAATCTGAAATAGCGGTTGATATCTTAAGTAACCTCCATTACTTAGTTTAATTGTAAGTATCTGATAGAGTAAGTCTGAGAAGTGGAGTAATTGTTCCTGTTTTCCAAGTTAGCCAAAAAGGGGACATTACAGACAATCACTGTGAGATGTCCTCATGTGTGACTGTCCTTGTCACAAATGAGGACATCTCACAATGACTGTCCCTTGTGTAATTCAAGCGGCAATTACACAAGGGACAGTCACAGTGAGATGTCCTCATTTGTGACTGTCCTTACAGTGAGTGTACATTATCATGTTGTCTTTAGAGTGACTGTCCTCATTTGTTGAAGAAGAAAAGCATTAATGTGGTTCAATAGCAATACATTCAAGTGACAATTACACAAGGGACAATCACTGTGAGATGTCCTCATGTGTGACTATCCTTGTCACAAATGAGGACATCTCACAATGACTGTCCCTTATGTAATTCAAGCGGAAATTACACAAGGGATAGTCACTGTGAGATGTCCTCATTTGTGACTGTCCTTACAGTGAGTGTACATTATCATGTTGTCTTTAGAGTGACTGTCCTCATTTGTTGAAGAAGAAAAGCATTAATGTGGTTCAATAGCAATACATTCAAGTGGAAATTACACAAGGGACAATCACTGTGAGATGTCCTCATGTGTGACTGTCCTTGTCACAAATGAGGACATCTCACAATGACTGTCCCTTGTGTAATTCAAGCAGCAATTACACAAGGGACAGTCACTGTGAGATGTCCTCATTTGTGACTATCCTTACAGTGAGTGTACATTATCATGTTGTCTTTAGAGTGACTGTCCTCATTTGTTGAAGAAGAAAAGCATTAATGTGGTTCAATAGCAATACATTCAAGCGGCAATTACACAAGGGACAGTCACTGTGAGATGTCCTCATTTGTGACTGTCCTTACAATGAGTGTACATTATCATGTTGTCTTTAGAGTGACTGTCCTCATTTGTTGAAGAAGAAAAGCATTAATGTGGTTCAATAGCAATACATTCAAGTGGCAATTACACAAGGGACAATCGATCACTATGAGATTTCCTCATGTGTGACCTTTGTGAAGGCAAGTGCCAATTTGTACCCAAGTTACCAATATTGTGGCAAAAGTGGGAATGAAGCATTTAGGGGTCAAATTGGGCAAAGAAGTGTAGAAGTGGCCTATGTGAGGTCTAAATAGCCTAACTAAGTCATGGTTAGGGTCTTAAGGTGTTTGAACAATAAGTTTTGAACCAAAATCCCAAAGGTTGTAACAAGTTGTCAATGTTGTCATTCACAACATTGACAACATTTGTGCAAGGGAGCATTTTCGAGTAAGATGGTTATGTAACTATATGAAACCATTGAATTAGGCATCAGATCAACTATAAGAGGCCTCCATCGATCTTTGCAAAAGGTTGGGGGGAAAAACATTTGGAATTAAGAAGATTTGTAGAGTAACACGGTTTTAGTGAATTCTTGAGTTTTTTTGTTTCTTTGTTTTCAGTTGATTAATGGATTAGATAGCTCGCAGTGTCTATTGGAAAAGTTAGTACAAGTTGTTTTTTTATTTTGTGTTGTGTTTTTTTTTATTTTTGAAGCATTCCAACTAGTTTGTTAATTCTTTTGTTATGTACCCTATCATTGGTTTGAACCAGGCAGGTTGAACAAATGGAGTCTTAGCTCATCATTCCATTGTCAATTTTGTACGGCCTCTTGGAATGGGTGAGGAGACTCCATGTACTATATGTTTGGAAGGAGGGGCCCTGGGAAGCTCATTTTCTATGTTTGCAATGATGTCCTAGGTGAGTCAGTTGAGCACAGTTAGGGATGACAAATCATTACAAGAAGATTACAACAAGTTGAATGCATTGGTTGCTTCAACTAAAATCTCATGGAGAGGTAGACACACATCTAAAGAAGCCCCAAGTCAAATTAGAAGATTGGATGAGTTTCTTTGGCTGCTAAGAAAACAAACTCTTAGTCAGACTGTCCAAGTTGTGTCAAAATACTTGTTTTCAGGCATGGCTGTAGCAGTTGGTGTACAAAAAATCTAGGAGGAGAAGACCTTAGATATCTTGGAGTTCTCAATAAAGGGCATCTGAATCCTAAGCCCTTTAGGTGGCTTAATATAAACAAAAAGGCTTGACAAAGGCCTAATTGCTAGCAGCCTATTTTTGGGTGCAATTGGCATGGTTTGATGAACCGGATTGAAGTACTGATGAAAAGTATAGGTGAAGGAGTAATATTGAAACCAATAGAGGTCCTAGTGGCCAGCCTCTCCATGGAGTAAAGTTCTAGTTGAATGTGTTTCAATTTGTGAAGACAAGACTAGGAGTGTCCTAGTAGCTAGATTGGTATTGAGCAGAGTTCATTGTATTTCTTGTTGGTGTGCACTAGTTGAAGGAGTGGGATCTTGGGTAGAGATACCTAAAGAGTGTAGGGATAGTTAAGTACCCTATCAAGTCAAAACATTGGCCTAAAGAGACCCTAGTGAAGGATAGGGAGTGAGCAAGACAAAGTGTTACATCAATTAACAAGATCATTTTTTGGTAATTGTGTACATTATCATGTTGTCTTTACAGTGACTGTCCTCATTTGTTGAAGAAGAAAAGCATTAATGTGGTTCAATAGAAATACATTCAAGTGGAAATTACACAAGGGAATATCACTATGAGATGTCCTAAGTGTGACTGTCCTTGTCACAAATGAGGACATCTCACAGTGACTGTCCCTTGTGTAATTGCCACTTGAATGAGGACAGTCACTGTAAAGACAACATGATAATGTACACAAGTACTGTGAAGGTAGTCGCAATTTAGGGCTATTTCATTGCATACCCGAAACAATGAAGACATTACAGTCCACAAAACGTTTGTGCTTGAAAGATGAACAAATAAAATTAAACTTCTAAATAACCAAAGCCGCTAACAATAAATTCAACACAGATATGTCCTCATTTCTGGGTATTTTAGATCTCTAACAGCGGAATACCAGATTACATAATAATGACAAAAGAAAAATAAACCCAACGTACTCAGAAATTGTAGCTGTGATTTCGCGGAGGGAATCTCTCTCGGCGCTGTTGAAAACACAAATGACAACGTTCTTGTTTTTTTTGCCCTTATATCCCGATGTGATTTCGCGGAGGGTTACGGTGCTGTTGAAAACACAAATGACAACGTTCCTTTTTTTTTTTGCCCTTATATCCTGACAACATCACAATTGCAAGTTAGGGTTGTTTCACTGCATACCCGAAACAATGAAGACGTTACGGTCCACAAAATGTTTGTGCTTGAAAGATGAACAAATAAAATTAAACTTCTAAATAACCAAAGCCGCTAACAATAAATTCAACATAGATATGTCCTCATTTCTGGGTATTTTAGCTCTCTAACAGCTGAATACCAGATTACATAATAATGACAAAAGAAAAATAAACCCAACGTACTCAGAAATTGTAGCTGTGATTTCGCGGAGGGTTACGGCGCTGTTGAAAACACAAATGACAACGTTCTTGTTTTTTTTGCCCTTATATCCCGATGTGATTTCACGGAGGGTTACGGCGCTGTTGAAAACACAAATGACAACGTTCTTGTTTTTTTTGCCCTTATATCCTGATGTGATTTCGCAGAGGGTTACGGCGCTGTTGAAAACACAAATGACAACGTTCCTTTTTTTTTTGTCCTTATATCCCGACAACGTCGCAATGGCGACGTTGCCAAATGTATTGTCGTCGCAAATTGCGACGGTGTCGGGCTATATTTGAAAAAAAAAGCCAAAACCGCATGACATTTGCCTGTCGTCGCAAATTGTCGTCTCAATTTCACCCCAAATGTATTAGTGAAGGTCCTTCAAGGTCAAAATATCCCATGTTGATTGAGTTTCCTTTTTTAAATTTGGCATTTAGACCCTTTACGGAAAAAATTGTGCCACAACTTGGGAGAGTGTTATGGTGTAAAAATAACACTTTAATTAATTTATAAGTGCAAGATTTCACCCTAGAGCATGTGTGGAGATGGACCTTACCATTCAATTACCAGATAATATTAAACTAATAGGCCTTGGGTTCGAATTTCCATAGCTAATAGTGTATTTCAATAAGCCTAATGCATATTTTTTCCATCAAGAAGATCATCTGATCTAAGATTGTCCTACATGGAAAAATAAATTTCCTATGGCTCAAATGACTATTGCACCCAATTCCCAATATGTGCAAAAGCTTTCTCAATCTCCTATTATGTCTACCTCATCTCTCCAATTGATTCAAAATAGCTCCGAGTCTATTGAATGCTACGCTTCATATTGTAATGTTTAAAACAATGATCAATGTTAGATCCCACTTTCTACATACATTAGAAATATCCCAAGACCTCCAACAAAGGAAATCCGATTAGCACAACCAAGCAAGAAAGTGTGCCAACTCGTGATCCTCTCAATGTAGGTTTTTGGATTATTTCCTTATGATAAAGATTCCAATGATGTGTAAAGAAAGGCAAATCCGATCTATGAAATTAAGAGGAAGAACAAACTCACCTTGAAGTTAGAAGAGGAGAGATGAACTTCAAATCTAGAATTGACTACTGAAAACCCGTCGGATCAAATTAGAAACAGTTTTGGATCTAGAACCTTGAGACTTGTAATTCCCAACTGTGAAATTTGGAGACCCTCATGATGATGTTGACTTGGAAGTCAATTAAACCTAGTCCTGGAAGCATAAAAATTGTTGAATGTTGTGAAGGATCGATCCCTAGTTCTAAAAATCTAAAAATCTGAATTTGCAACTTCGTCACCCATTCCTACACACAAGAGAGAAGGGGAAATTTGTTGTGGGTAGGGGCTTTTCTTGGTCAAGCCCATGTATAGAAATTAACCTTGAAATGAAATAGATTTAAATGAAGGAATGATAACATGCAATAGAGATTAGATCTAAGCAATAAAGTATATCATACCACGTAGATGCAATTGTACTTAGAATGTAATTAAGAATGTTGATGCAATAGCTTTGACTCGACTCAAAAATCAAAAGGAAATTATGTAAGAAAAAACCTCATGTATTAGATGTTGTAATTCACCACAAATGTTGATTTGAGGAAGAAGAAGACTTGATGGATGGATGTAGATCTCCCTCCTTGATTGCAAACTCCTTTGTTTGACCTCTAATGGGGAAAAGAACAAGATCTATGGAAAAAAGACTTGAATGCTTGAAGGATGCCTTCAATGGATGCTTGAATGTCTTATGTGCACAATAATTCACTTGATAATGATTGTATGAAGATGAAATAGCTTGCATAATGATGGTTTCTAGATGTTAAAATGAGAGGAAGAAGCTTCCTTTTATACACATTTCGAGGCTCAAATTCAAAAAGTCAACCCATATTACACACCTCAAAGGAAATACCCCCACATTAGGCTTGAAGCCCATTAAAAATTAACCTCTTGATGACATGGTCAACTTTGGCCTAGTCCTTAGGACAAGGCCAACTTTGGCCTAGTACTTAGGACAAGGCCAACTTTGGCCTAGTCTAGGAGATGAAAATTTTCAAATGGTTTTAGAGTTATGTGCTAAAAGAGGTATTGGAAGTCACAACCCGATAGGAGACTAGGGTGAATCTCAAGATCCAAAAATGAATGTAAAGGACCCAGGTGTAAAATGAATTATGTGATTGGATGGGTAAATGGGAAATTGTGCATAGAAATTAGAGCCAACTTTTAGTTTAATAAAAGAGGAGGACCTTAATTTAAATTATGTATGTATTTAGGTACAATGTGAGGTCCTACCATAAGGAACACACTAAAGTGGGAAAAAAATGGTCCCAAAATAAACACTAATGAAGTACTTACATTTTAGGATGGTACATTTAGCCCCTCCTTTAGCAGGAGTATGAGACAAGCTCATGCTCACGGTAAAGGAAGAGAAAGAAGAAAGAGAGAATGATGAGAGATAGATGATCATGATGAATTTCAAAGAGATAAGACACCACTAAGTTTATGGATGCAAACCTCCAAACCAAGGATCTTAACTCCACATTAATGCATGAGGGCATGAAAGAAAAGAAAAAAACAAACAAGGAATAAGAAAAGACAAAAGACACAAAAGAACTAAAACAAAAATCCAAATCAACTAGTGAAGTAGATCTCAATAAAAAATGTCCCACCCACTAATATCATGTTTGGAAAGCTATTGAAAGAGCACAAGTGATCACATAGGAAGAACAAGAGCATCACCAATGATGATACCAACTCCATGGTCTAACCTACTAACACAACCATGAAAACAAAGAGAGAGAGAGGGGTGTGATTACCTTATCCTAGTAAGATTGTATGTCTCATTGTGAACCACACAAAGTGTGACCACCATGCCTAGTAAGAAGGGATTTTTTTAGTCGCGATTATTTGCCAATTGGGGAATATGTCTCGTGGGGTGTATAGAAATTGGCAAAAATTATTCCGTTGGGCGTATAGACCGGTTCACCCAGATTTTATAAAAGACACGTATAGTGTTTAGCTTGTTCGCCACTATTTGAACATAATTTCACTATAGTAGTTGGGTTGTTCACCCATTTTTCTATTGTATATTTTACTATTATTCACCACGGATTAAGGGAGGGTGTATTTATCGAGGATCACCATTCGCCAAATGCCCATTGTTCCAAGTGAAAGTTTTATTTGCACTGGGACCCAATTCACCATGCATCATACATAATCATGTCCCAAATTTCTACCCTATTTGCCTAGTCAATTACTTGAAATTATACGGGGTTCACCAAATATTAGTTGTTATCATATGCAATTGTCGGCCCCTTCACCAAAATGGATGATGGAGATTATGAGGCAAAATCTGATGGCTGATATGAAAATGGTTTACTTGTCTATTTAAGAGATGAGTTTCATTATTGAAACATGCTGGAGAGAAGGAGACTTCAGGAGATTTAGTATTACAAAAATTCAGTTGATTCTGAGCTCACAATTGCGATTGGTAGAGAACCCGAACAACTACGAGTCCATAGTATCTTATTCAAGTAAAATTTTATTGCAGCCTTAATTTGTTGGAGATGATACAGTCAAAGTTAAACAGGAAGAGGACTATTAAAGGTGGAGATGTCCAAGAGAGGCCAACGAAATGCAAAAATATATCTTCATACTTTGGTGGGGGCAAATGCAATAGTGTTGGTCAAAGTGAGGAAGGTACATCATCAGTGGAACCTATACAACTTCAAGGTTCTTAACCTACACAGGAGTCTATTTAGCAAATTGGGGAGCCTAATAAATCTAGTGACGAAGTTGCAGAACCTAATATCTTTGATGAAGATGACCTTGAAGAAGAATTTCAAGTAAATAACCAGTACCAGGATGAATTGATCGACTTTGGTGATGATGATGGTTCAATTAACAGTAACACTAAAGGGAGAGGAAAATCAAAAGAAAAAATTGATCGTCAATGGGAGATGTCCAGGAGCTTTAAATTAGATTGGGCGGCAAAGTATCCATTCATTGAACCTATGGACAATCCAATTGTATGTGAGCCTCCAGTAGAATGCAGATGTAGGATTTTTAGTTGGAAGTATAAAAAGGAAAAGTGGTTGCAGCTTAAACTAGACACCATAGAGAAACATGTTGGTAAGGTTTATGAAACCTCAACTATAGATGGAAAGGAAATAAAAGTGGTAAGATATAAAACAAAGGAGCAATGTCAACTAAAAGGAATGCTGAGGAATATTATTTGTTTCAAAAATTTAAGACGAAGCCCGGTGAAGTTCAAGGTTCTATTAATGTTATTTTTGCAAAAGAAAGTGAAGTAGAAGAATGCAGAAAAGTTGTTTAATTAAGTAATGTTTTCCATATTTTGAGTAGAGGGCATCTAATGACAGACTATCCAAAAATGAGTGGTTTGTTACACTTTCTGAAAGTTCCTAACTATCTTGTCACTCATTGGTCAATAAGCAGTGGATAGCAATGGGCAAGTTGTATTGCCCGGGTTGAAATAGAGGATGTACAAAGAAAAATAAAAGAGTCAACCTTTATTGCATTGTCCTTAGATGAAGTTACGGCAATAGATAATACAGCGTGGGTATTCATGCATGTTTATATTACACAGAATAATGTCCGCCAACCACATCTACTAACTGTTGCAAAATTGAGGGACAATGCGACATCGAAAAGTTTATTTCAATTAGTAAAGAGCCATTTAATTGAATATGGAGGTATGGATGAATTTCCAATAATGAAGAAGTTGATCTGTGTTGGAGCGGATGGAGCTTCAGTAATGCAAGGTCAAAGGAATGGTCTTTGCACAAAAATGTAGGCTTCTTGTTCACCATATGTTGTTGGCATTCACTGTATGGCCCATAGTATGAATCTTTCTTTTAGAGTTGTGAAGAATTTTCCTTTAGTAAACAAGGTTGAAGATTTAGTAAGAGAGTTGTACTCATATTTTTGTTGAAGTCCCAAATATTTTAGGGAATTTGAGCACTTTTCTGATGGAATTACCAATGGAAACAAGCTTCTTAAAGATGTTGATACTAGATGGATCTCTTTGGATGGACCAATGCATCGAGTTTTTTCCGAATATCAATCTTTGATTGGACTTATGTATGAAAATCGTGACAACGCAGAAAATCAGAGATGTGGCGACCTGCTTCAGAGGTTAAGCAATATAGAGACACTTTTGACTTTAGCATCTCTTCTTCCCATTCTAGAAGAAATGACATTCATTATGAAAAAATCCCAACAAAGAGCCATGTATATTGCAGAATATGCTTACTTGCGTAAAATGTCATGCCAAGCCCTCGATAGTCTCTATCAAAATGACCCTAATTTATCCGATGAAAGATTTAATCATTGGCGGAAACTAACAGATTTGGACAATCCTGATAATTATTTAAAGATCATTAAAAATGGAGATTTATGTGTTTGTGTAAGGGGATTTTAGATACCAATGTACTACAGTGCCCCAAAGAAGCGAGCTACAAGAGTTACAAGGGAAGAGTTTACCAAGATCGTCGAGTCTATAGTAGCTAATGCAAGGGACATAGCCTTTAAATTTTCCTCTGAAATAAGATCTCGATTCCCATATGAACAATTGGTTGAGGCCATGGCAATTGTGTTTCCTCAATATTGGTGCTTAAACTCTAAGGAAGATTGTCATAATAGGCTATTGACTTTGATAAAGGAATTTTGCAAATCTGTAGAATTCAATGGAGTGACTATCAATGGAATTTTAGATGAGGATCTTCTTAGACAGAAATCAAGCACTTTTGCAAGGACTATGAAGCATCAATATCAATTAATCCATAACCCACATGAAGAGGGCTCGACAACATGGCTTTGGATAGAACTAAAACAGAGCACAATGTTGCGTGAAGAAATTTCAGATTTCTTCAAGCTTGTTGATCTATGTCAAACCATGATATTGGTTTAGTGGAGGATGAGAGAGTTTTCAGTGCTTTGGGCTTCCTAAAATCAAAGCTAAGAAACAAACTAGACAAGAATTTGGAAACATGCTTCAGGGTCTACACATATAGGTATGATGTCAATACTTTTCCTTATCAAAAAGCAATGGAAATATAGAAGACAAGATGCAAAAGAAGAGGGTTGGGAAACACCATTAGCCAATCTTTGACTCCGAGTGGGACAACTATAGGTGGCAATGGGAGTCATAGAAGCGGAGGTCAGAGTGAAGAAGATACAAATGAAAATGAAGAGAACAATGAAGGAACTGGAATACCAGAATTAGATGATGATGATGATGCAGAGATGGATTGGCAAATTTAGGAAATTTCTACTAAATTAGTAGTAGCAATCAATAGGTATTTTTTGAACTTATTAACTACTATATCCCATCATTCAATGTTCATTTTAGAAAAGAAAGAATGTATTATGTTTCATCATTAAAATTTGAGAACAACGAGTATTATTACTATAGTTTGTATCGTATCATCAATGATCATTCAAATTTGAATTTGAAATTCCTGAATGAAATTTTGTATTCCAATAGCATATAACAGAGTAAATAAACTAAGAATAACTGAATAAAATAGAGTAGTTCAACATACATTAAAAATTAGATAGAGCACAATTTTTTTTGTATTCATTTGCAATATATTACAATTTACAGTAGTTCAAAATTCAAAGCAATCTTTGTGGGCCAGTCCAAACATCTTCTCAAAGTAATCTTTCGAGCCCAGTCCAAACATCCTCTGATGGCAGAACAATTTGGTTCATAGTATAGTCACACTCCTGCAACTTCATTAGCAATTCATATTTGGAAGTGTGACTTGACAACACTATTTCTTCTAAAACTCCATTCAAATTTCTCACTGGCTTGATGAAATCCATGAATGTATCAGGAGACATGTCTATAGGAAGAAAGCATAAATCAGTATTTATTTTGTCCTGCAACCTTTTTTTGTAAGATTCTATTCCAATGAACTTATTTACATCAAATCCCTAAGGCAAACCAAGACTTTCGAAATTCGCTTTCCTTTGTTCCATCTTTGTGATCTTCTTCTTAGCTTTGCCATCCAATTCCTATGCTTCCCGTAGCTTCTCACATTTTTGAATGATACTTGATACCTTTACTGAGGCATCAAGGTGGGTGCTAATTCCCTTGTTTGATAGATAACTATCACTCTTACTGTAGAGTTGTTGCATAATATCTTTTGCTTTCTTTTGTTTCTTGAGAACATCCATGTTCTGTTCAATATTCTTATGGAGCTTCAAATAACATACTCTCATACTTTGAAGCATTTCAAACCACTCACACAAGCTATGAGACATCCCCACTATTTGGCCCCAAATGTGTTCTTTTAATCTTCACTAAATTATTACTAGTATTTGTTAAAGTTTGAATTGTATTATTGGCCTTCTTTAATTCTTCTGCCATTTTTTCACAATTATTTTTCTCTTCCACTGCTTTGTGTTCCTAATTATTGGCTTTATCCGTTTGAGAGTCCAATTTCTTTTGCAATTCACAGTTGGAGGCATCATTACTCTCCATGGTTTTAAATAACTTTTCTAAACTGAATCTTTTTTCCTCTAGTTTTTTACTAATTTCTGCCAATTTTCCCCTCAGTGCCTTCAGCTCTACCTGCTCCTGTTCCTTCACTACTACCTCCACATGTTCCTTCTTGTATCTGTTGATGTAGAGGTCAATTTTTTAATCTTTTTTTGTAATTCTTTCAAACTGTTCTCTGAAGCTTTCCTCTTTTCTTATTCATTGGCAATGTCTACCTGTAACTTTTCTATAATTTTCTTGAGCTTTCTTTTCTCTCTTTCTAGCTTTAGTAGTGCACTGTAGACCACTTGGTTTGTAGACTTTGACACATTGATTTTGTCCACATTTTTAACTTTGGAAAAATCCATTTGGAGAGTGCTAACTTGAAATTCAGATGGATCTATTTGACTCTCTATTGGGTTTCCATCTATTTTTGGTGGAATAACAACCATGAACTCCACCATGTCTTTGTTTGGATCATATGTAGGAAAAACCCTGTTGGACGCAGGTTGTTCCTCTACAGAGCAGTAAGGGCACCAGTCTGCAAATTCTTCTTTATTTCCTTATTCTTGGTTTTTGTTTCTGCAAATTTATTATAGAAATATTTGAAATAAAAATATGGTGTTGTAGAAGTATTTGAATGTTTGAAAGATGAACCAAAGCTTGCAATGCCTGTTGATCTAACTAATGTTGTTTGAGGATTTAAACTTCTAGAGGGTTTTGTTGAACGTGAAATTGCAAACAGTTCTTTACGATCGAATGTCACTGATCTAGAAACCTTTTGCTTCTTGACGCTATCTTCTTCTATGGGATTTTGTGTAGATTCTAGTGGCCTCTTTAGAGAGGGAACTTGTTGTATAAGTTTCCTAGTCCCATTGGCACCAGTGCCACTACCAAACCCAGTAGCAGTAGATTCCCCAATCCCACCTGTGGAAATAGATGTTCTTGTGGGCATAGTGGTTCTTGATGAATGTAATGGGCCCACTAATTCAAACCCAATGCCTGCACCATGATTATGATCAATTTTTTGTGTCTCAATTGTATTCTAGACACCTTCTCCTATGGGACCCAAACCACCACCTTTATAACCCATTTTTTCCACAATGATTTCCCCTTTGCTATATACTTTTTTCTGGTAGTCCCTGACTCCACTCTGACTCCCTGGAGTAAATGCAATTGGTGGATTATCATCCTCAGTTTCTAGATAACTGGTATTGTATGCCATCTTAGGATGCTCCAAATTCCACAATTTGTTAAACTCTATATCCTCATATATTTCATCCATATCTTTACTGGTCTTTGGTTCACCAAGATCCTTTCTCATAGTCCAAAAATCATTCATTTTCATTCTAGTCCATTTTCTATCCTTACAAGCTTCTGCTATTTTCTTTGGTATTTTTATGTTTGATGGATGAGCAGATTTTTCATAGAAATTGTAGGACACCCTAGGCTATACAATGCCCTGGTTTATTGTTGTCATAATTTTTTATGTCAACTGTTGAACTGAAATTTTTTTCTCAGCAAAAAATTTCTCCATCTCTTTTGTAATGTCATCCCAACTATCCTTGTTTTTCAACTTCTCTAGCAATGGTTTACTTTCATGTTGAAATAAGTTTGTAGAGTTCTTATTAGCAACAAGCATTGTTTGAATGATGTTGAGTGGATCATACTTCCAGTACCACTCTAAATCAAATTGAAAATTTTCTATAAAAAAATTTTCCACATTGAATGCCTTTCTCTCAAATGTTAACCCTCAAATTGAGAAAGGTAAGGAAGGGAATATGTTCTTTGACTGGCCAGTGATGAGTCTATCTGTGCTCTCTAGTTGTACTACATATTCTACTGCAAACGCCCTATCTATCACATGCATTAGAAGTTTATGGGGTTGTAGTTTTGATCCGTAAAACCCTAGCACAGTGTATTCTTCCATTAAGTACTAGTCAGCCACTTGAATTGTGCTTCCAAGTTGGATGGAATCCCTACATGAAGCAGACAATCTGGGCTTTGGAGTGCTTGTTATTTTTTGTACAATGGTGCCAAAAAGAAGTCTAAAAAATTACTGTAATTCCTTCTATTATCATACATCCTTATCTGAGGTATCCAGTTATATATTGGAGTACCTACCCACCTCTAAATTTCAAGCTTGTTGTCGTTGCTCATTAATATTGCAGCATGCTTGGCTAGTAGAAGATAGCACAAGTAGATTGTGAACCTAAATGTCTTAGAATTGCCTCTTTTAATCAATGCTAATTGTTCTTGAATCAATTGAACCATGTGTCCAACAAAGTTATATCTTACTGGTTCATTGACACAATGGATATCCCAAATCAATTGAAGAATGTTCACACCCACTTCCCTATTGTTTTCCAGTCCAAGGAAAAATGCTAGCGAGGATAATGGCATAAAAATATTAAAATCATAAGGAGGCTTATGGTTCTCACCCAATGAAGCCTTTACCTCTGCAACTATTAGACCCTTTACAAATGAATCTTTTGTGTTTGGCGCGAGTGCCTCATATTGCTCTGCCAACAATCATAGGTCAATATGGACATTACAGTTTTGTCCATCAAACCCTAGGTCTAGCAAAATGAGAAATTCTTCATGGGTTATTAATTAAATTTCTTCCTAATTTTTTTTATTCACAATTGCTTTTCTTTCTTCATCATAATTTTTGCACAAATCAAGACAATTTTTGGGCAAGGGAAAACTTCGGGTAACAAAATGCGACCCAAACCAGCATCCCACGAAGCAACTTTATTCATTTTTGCACCTATCGCTAGATTAAATTTTATAAATTCAGACCTCTTTGGCCCAGTTGCCTTACTGCACAATGAATGTCTAATTTCTATAACTCTCCTTTCACTGTCGATAGCAGGATCATAAACATCATGATACTCATCAGTGAAACCAATGATTTCTACTAGTTTTCTCCAATCTATTAAAGTTTTCCCATCTGCTTTCCCTTGGCCTTGAGTTTTCACTTTCCCCATTGTTCTTTGGAAGAATGAAAAAACACAGAATCACAGATATTTACTAACAAAATCACAGATAATAACTAACTAATTAAGAAAACCCCAATTATACATGCAAGAATTAAAATTTCAAAATCAAGTGAAACTAAATTTTTTACATTACAAAATCGGGAAGCCATCAAGCTAGATATCTTACCGGAAATTAAATTTTGAAATCTTGATAGATAGAAGTTAGAACAACCAAGGCTCTCATAAATTACAGTCTCAAAATCTTCGGTGATAGGTCAACTGTTCTTTTTAGCTCTACTGCTACGAGTCGATAGGTTTTTAAAAAGGAAATGTTAAAAACCTTTCATTAAATGTAACATTTTAACCAAAATTCCAGAATCATTTTAATGTTTTATCTTGACATGATATAATGGTACGTAATCTTTTCGATGAATTACACGTGTCAAGTTTCCGGAGCAAGTTTGCAGAAAAGGTTTTTGAAACCCATAGTACTTCTGAAATACAACTTCAACCGTTCATCTCTTGTAATCCAACAATTGTCATGATTTTAAAATATTACTAATTTAATACGCACTAATGAATATAATCATTAACTATAGTCACTTAGAATTCATGCATTTAAAAAGAATACCTTATCCATGAAATTTGAACCAGTCACCATTAAATGATTAAGTTTTGAAACATTTAATTATTACATGAAATAAAAGTGCAACATAAATTTTTTATATTGTATTACACAAAATTTCATTACAATTCAAGTCAATGATGCCCATAGGCCATATCTATTAATGATTCTTATAATCAAAACAAAAAAGAAAATCACTTCAAATTTCTTGAAACATTTTCATAGTTTTTTTAAACATACCTGATTACAATTTACATCATTGCAAAAACCCTGGTAAGCTACTACCACCAGAGGGAGACACAGTAGAGACTAGGTAGAGTCAGGGAATATCCAGCTAAGGTTCCCTTCCTTCTATGTGGAACTTTGAAGAGAGGATAATCTCAGAGAATTCTTCTAGCCATCGATAGTCCTCAATTTCCTCCAGTAGCTGCCACTTCTAGAGGAAATCCCTCCCAATCTGTGCCCACTTCCGATGATGTGTGAGCTGCTCAACATCAAGGTTCAGTAGAAATGGTTGTCTGGGCACATTTACTCTTGGTTGTAGAATCCTAGGCAAATCATTTGCCCAAGAAATTCCAAAGCTAATTTCTACAAATATGACAACATTCACATCGTCGCCGAGGTACTCTTCTCTGAAAACTTTCCTCAGAAGCATGATAATATCCACCTTTTCCCCCCCAGGTCCAACAAAGATGCCAAGAACCGAGATGAAATATCAGTGTTAACTCTATACCTATTTTCATTCTCCAGAAATTCATGTCCCAGCACCATCCTTATAGCCTCCTTGGTGACAGCTCCCAACTCTGTAGCAACAAACGCCAAGACTGTGACTAGGCCCAAAAAGGCCTTTTGATCCTCCAAGGCAATGCATCTTAAATGAATTGGAGTGTCCATTAAAAATTGAAATTTGACAAAAATCAAAGAGAACCTAGCACTCACAGACTATTTTCACAAATCTGCTATCACAATCATAAATTAACGAGCGTAGATCATCTATTTATAAGCCTTGAATACTCATTGAAATTATTTCTCTACCCTAAAGATCTAATTAATTCGTAAGTTAAATGGTAATCGTCCTTCAAAAATTTCCAAATCTTTCATATTCAATGCAACAATGGGTGAAATTGGAAACAACACTTATGATAAGACATTTTCTATCTTGGGAATAACAAAGGCTGAAAGGGTCGCATCACGCAGGTGGACATAACAATTCTTTATTATAAAAAAACTTGTAACCTGTGCCCACTCCGTAGAAACAATAAGCAAAGTACGTTAGCTGTGAAATGGCGGCAGGAAATGAACCTTTACCATTGATGTAAGATCATCGAACGATCAGAAAACAATGTCCTTAGATGACATGATGTTTTCATTTAAGCCTTAACTTTAAGGCATTATTCTATCGAGGTCATTATAATTTCACACATATCTATCATTGAAAATTGAAAGGCACCATCTAAGAAGCCATTAATTGACATTACTTTAATTGATGTCATCTACTCATCGCCATTAATTAATATTTCTATCTAATATTACTGAAGATTGCCAATAAAATTCTACTTCTTGGTGTCAGAAAATGAGGTCACAGACTCAGTGACTCGCACGTCCATTGGATTAGAACATATCAACGGCCAAAGGTGAATTTTTGGCCTATTGTTGGTCTTCAAAATATTTATGACAAACTCTCGGTGGAATCATGACACGTGGTATGAGTCATCATGGGCTTATTGGTACAATCAATCATACCACATGTCATGATTCCGCCAAGAGCTTTCGATAAAGATTACGAAGACCAACAATAGGCTTGAAATTCACCTTTGGTCGTTGATATGTTCTAATCCAATGAACGTGTTAGTCTGTGAAGTCATAGTGATAGGACCCACTGCACTGACAAGTGTAACTTCAACATCAAATCAGAACCATTGGATTAAGAGAGATGAACAATGGAAGGTGCATTTCAGAAGGAATGTGGTGAGATATCTCCTTTACTGAAAACTCTCTCTGGAATCATCACACGTGTCATTCTTCAAGAATGAAAATTTGGGACCGATCTAAAAACTTAAATCACCTAGAATGTTAAATGTAATAATTATTTCCAATTAATCAACTACCATACCAACTATAAATTTTTGAAAAACATTCGCAATGAAAAATAAATTAATTCAAATTTTTGGAAAATAGTTTCGCCATATTTTTATAAAAATGGTATCCGTTATTAAAAATTCACCACCAAATATCCATATTTTGAAACATAATTCGCCATCAATATTAATAATTTTCCTAAACAAAAAATTGTAGTCACCATTTTTTTTATAAAAATGGTATACACTATTAAAAAATTTGCCACCAAATATCCATATTTTAACACATAATTCGTCATCACTATTAAAATTTTTCCCTCCAAAACACATGTGATTCACCACAATTTTATACTTTTTGGGAGGGGGGGGTTCTTAAAGTTATCCATGCCAGTAAGATTGTATGTCTCACTATGGACCACACAAAATATAGCATTGAAAGTTCTAGCAGGTTTGTGTGCCATGTTAGTCAAACCCATCTTTAAAAAATTCTCACGCAGCAAATTGAAAGGTGGCTTTTGCAATACCATCTTAAATGTGTCTTGGCCTTGGAATACTAATTTGTTTTTGTGTGTGTTGTTGAACCCTCATGAATGGATTTTAGTATATGTTGTATTCATGAAGATTTTTTGCATGTGTCCTCATGGATGGATGTTAGTACCGGTTGAATCCGTGAAGATTGGTTGTATATGTTGAACCCCATGAATGGATGTTAGAATTTGTTGTATCCATGGAGATTTCTTGTATGTCATGTAAAAATGTGCAAGGGAAGCCATATGTATTCCCCCCTCCTTATCATGGTTGTGTAGTACACATTATAAGGAAGAGAATTTAGGATACCTACTTCCAGCAACAAGGAGATGTCCTTAGATCAACAAATGTATGTCATAAACTTAGCTAAGAGTGTTGACTCTTATGAGATAAGAAAATAGATAAGATCATGAAAGGATAATAGATATTCCACTTTTGGGAAGAGAAACATGAAAGGAAGAGAGATTGTCAACAAGACATCTACCTTCAAGGGAGCTCTTAAACAAAGATAACATCTTCAAGACAAAGAGGGGGAGGAGAAAAAGAATACACCCATTCATCCCCCTATTAGTAGGTGAAATATGGATTCTTGGTGAAGGATGACACACTTTGAGACCCAAAGTAAGGTAATGTATTTATAATGAACATAGTTTTGCAAATAAAGAAGAGGTTATGATCAAGGATGTTCACCTATTATAAAAGAGAGAATCCAAATGAAAATAAATAATTGATTATAGGAAAAGAATGTCACATGATAAACAAATGCCATTGTACTAAGGAAAGTAGGTCCTTATAATGTACATGAAGCCTTGCCCCTAAAGTGTGAAGGCAAGATAAACTATAAGTCACCCTTAATGATAATTACCTCATAATAGATACACAATTCCAAGAAAAATAAGTGGCACATTAGAGAGGACTCGTAATGTAAAGCAAACATATATATGATAGAAAAGACATCACATATAAAGTGCATGAAATTCATCAAAGAAAGAAATCAAATGATGATATGGATGCTTATTAAATGATTAACATTGCCCTTTTTGAGGCATGAAATAGATTGTTAAACAAAGATGTTAGGATCTTGTGTGAAACAAAGTATCTCATGCCAAAAGGAATGTACCATCATGAAATAATAAAAAACCATAGAGATGAAAGGAAGTAAAGAATGCCACATTATGTCTAGAATTATTGGTAACCTCAAGTATACAAGATATGCACTTCCAATTAAGGAAGAAATTGTAAGGAGGGTACTAATATTTGTGAAGGAGAAAATTCTTGTAACAATAAATCCATACATGGGAAAATGTCATAGTACAAAAGAGATGAGAAACTAAGAGATAACTGATCCTTTGAAGGAGAGATAACCCAATATGTTCCATAAGTGATAGATATTTTATAATAGATATACACTTTTAAGCATAAAGCTACAACTTTGTGTGAATGAAACAAATTTATGCTGTTACAAGTAGTGGTTGTCATTGCACCAAAAGATCAACCTGTTAATGCCCGATACAACCACTAGACTTATAGAAGACACAGGAGGCTGTTAAACCGTGTCGTAAAAACCTGAGGGGAGCGCTAACCATTTTTCCAACAATATTCCCCTTAGCATTACCTGAGGGGATTCAAACCTGTGACCAAGCTCTGATACCACTTGTTACAAGTAGTGGTTTTTGTTGCACCAAAAAATCAACCTGTTAATTCTTGGTACAACCACTAGAATTATAGAAGACACAAGAGGTTGTTAAACCATGTCACAAATATTGAGGGGAGCGCTGACCATTTTGCCAACATATGAAAGATAGGACATCATGTAGTATAAAAGATACAAAGTTACAATGGATATTAGACGCATTGAATGAGAAGAGAAAGAGGAAGGGAAGACACATTAAACTCCCTAAATGGTTTCTTATATATAAAAGATATGTTCTCATAAGAGAAATATCATTATATGAAAGAATGTTGATGCAATAGCTTTAACTCAACACAAAATTAGAGAGTTCCATGTTAACAAACACAAAATTAGATCTCAAAATAAGGAAAATGATCTACTATAATGCAAAGGAAGAATTCTAATAGAAAAATCAATGCAGGCAAAGAAGATATAACTATGGAATCATAAAGTATATTGCATGTTTCACATCGGGTTCACCAAAATATAATGTGGAAAATAGTGATCAATGTTAGATCCCACTTTCTACATACATTAGAAATACCCAAAGACCTCCAACAAATAAAATCCTACTAGCACAACCAAGCAAGTAAGTGTGCCAATTCATGATCTTCTCAATGATTAAGATTTCAATGATGTGTAAAGAAAGGTAAATCTGATCTAATAAATTTAAAGGAAAAAAAAATCACCTTGAAGTTAGAAGAGGAGGGATGAACTTTAGATTTGGAATTAACTTTCAAAAACCTATCAGAATAAAAAATAGTTTTGGATAGAACCCCAAGACTTGTAATTACCAACTGTTAAATTTGTAGACCCTCAGAATTATGCCAACTTGGGACTCAATTCAACCTAGTCCTAGGAGCATAAAATTGCTTAATTCTATAAACTATCAATCTCTAGTTTTGCAAATCTAAAAATCTGAATCTATAACTTCATTACTCATTTGTACACAAAAGAGAGAAGGGTAATTTTTTTGTGGGGAGGGGCTTGCCTTGGTCAAGTCTTGTATAGGAATTAACCTTGAAATGAAATATATGTAAGTGATGGAATGATGACATGTAATAGAGATTAGATCTAAGCAATAGAGTATAGCATACCATGTAGATGCAATTGTATGCTTGTAATCAAGAATATTGATGCAATAGCTTTGACTCAACACAAAAAACAAAAGGAAATTACGTAAGACAAAACCTCATGTAGTACATGTTGTAATTTTACACAAATGTTGATTTGAGGAAGAAGAGACTTGATGGATGGATGTAGATCTCCCTCCTTGATTGCAAAATCCTTTGTTTGACCTCCAATGGGGAAAAGAGCAAGATCTATGGAAGGAAGACTTGAATTCTTGAAGGACACCTTCAATGGATTCTTGAATGTCTTAAGTGCATAATAATTCACTTGATAATGCTTGCTTGAAGATGAAATAGCTTGCAGAATGATGGATAATGGATGTCAAAATGAGAGGAAGAAGCCTCATTTTCTCAGATTCACGAAGCTGACCCGAACTACACACTCCAAAGGAAAAACCCCCACATTGGGCTCAGATCCCATTAAAAATTAATGCCCTAAGGGAAAGGATGACTTCGGCCTAGTCCCAGAGAGGAAATTTTTCAAATGGTTTCAGGGTTATGTGCTAAAAGACGTATTGGAAGTCCCAACCTGATAGGAAACTACGATGAATCTCGAGATCCAAAAATGTATGCAAAGGACCTAGGTGTAAAATCAATTATGTGGTTGGATGGGTAAATAGGAAATTATGCATAGAAATTAGAGCCAACCTTGAGTTTAATCAAGAAGGGGGACCTTAATTTAAATTATGTATGCATTTAAGTACAATGTGATGTCTTACCATAAGGAACACACTAAAGTGGGCTAAAAATGGTCCCAAAATGAACCATAATGAAGTGCTTAATTTTTACGATGGTACACTTATATAGATTCCATTATGACAAATAATTGGAGGATGGTTAAGAAACAAAAGGAGCCTTCAAAATCTTCCATTTCATATGGTCAAATGGAATCTTCCCATCCTTCACCACACCTTCTTGCAAGAAACAATGTTTACTCTTCTAATCATGTGAGACATAGATCCCCATCTCCACCAACTAGCCATAAAACTTCTCCTCCCACTATGAGACAAAGATCCAAGTCTTCTTCCCCTGCATCAAAAGACTATATTCAAACTTAATAGTATATTGCAACTACTAATCATTTTGATGTTTTTCTACAAGAAGCTAACTTCTCCAACCTACCTAATGAAGCATAAAATCATTTCTTGGAATGTTAGAGTGGTTTTTCCCCCTCATTGCAAATATGAGGTTAAAGAACAAAAGCCATTGTAAAATGGAAACTAGAAATTTCATTTTGATAATAAGTTAAATTAAATGGCTCCCAACTCAGTTCTTCCCTATCCAACATATGGAGAGATGAAATTTTCTTTCATACGTTGCATATAGAAGGGAGGGGTGGGGTTGTCATTGATTTAACTCCTTCAGAAAGTAAGTTGATCATTGATAAAGGGGAAGATCCATCACATAGTTGTGTGTGGGTCCTTTCTTTTATTAATAGACATCGCATTGGATTTTTTTATGTTTATGCTTCTAACATTTCTAAAGAGAGATATGTATTGTGGGACTGGATGTCCTCCAATTTGCCTCAGGTCGATTAGGTCATTAGAGGTAATTTCAACATGATTGAACATAATATAGATTGCAGTTGGCCTAATGGTGTTAATTTGAGCAATGAAGAATTTGATAAATGGTTATTTTGTCAAAATTCTCTGGGGATGATTTTTTTATTAAGGAAAAAATAGGTTTTGAGGGGACCCAAAACCCATCACAAAAGGAATGTTAAATATATATTAGGAATTCCCATAAAAAAAGGAATGGATTGAAGACAAAAAACCAACAAGATTTCTCAACCAGAAACAACAGTTGCACAAAAATACAACAACCAAGAACTATAAAAAGGAGTAGAGAAACTCCAACCTACTCACCCTCAACAAGGGTCACTCAAGATTTTACGTTTGCACCTCCCTTGTGGGATCAAAGAGTCATGTCAAAAAAGGTTGTAGATAATTTATATTTCTTACCTTTAATAGTAATCCAACCCTCTTCAACCTTGGTAGCAGCATCCTGCCAGACCACGTGACCCCAAAGATGGGAACTCGTCAATCTGAGAAAGACCAGTAATACCCACCAAAGCAGAGTCTACAGTAACAACAACATCCATGGATATAATTCTTTGGGGAATATTGATCCTATCTACAAAAATAATTCTAGCCAAAATAAGAATTATTTCACTTGGTCTAATTGTAGGATGCGAGTGGATAGGAATCTTAGTAGGCTTAATAGGTTTTATATCTCTCCCTATTTACAATTGGCTCAAGTTTACAATGGATATTTAGTCAATGTGGATTTTTCTACATTACTTTTAGATCACTTCCCTATCTTGTGTTTCTTAAAGGAGGATGGTAAGATTTCTTTCAAGCTTAATTCTTCTCTTCTTAAAATCCTTTCTTGTTTGGCTTCTTTGGTCGGTGTTTGGAACTCTATTCCCAAACCTAAAGAAGGTTACTCTTACAGGGTTCGATGGCAGGAAGTCATTTCTAAATGTGCTTATTTTTAGAATATTTTGGTGAAAGAATGGCTTGGTAGTGAAGATGCAAAGAGAACTATCTCAAAGGAAAGTTTGAATTTAATAGAAATTTACTTAATTCAGACCCTAGAAAACTCTCTGCCCAAACTTATATATATGATATTGAGGCTTAGCTTTGAAAATTTGATATGTATAGAGGGAAGGGACCCAAAATCAAGGCAAGACTTCATTGGATTAAGGATGAAAATAAGGAAACTAAATACTTTTTCAATTACTTCAATTTTATAAACACAAAATGCAGTGTGTTGGGGCCATAAAAGTTGAAAATGGGTAGATATTAAATTGTAATGCCCAAAATAATCAGACAAAAACACAACAACAAATTTTTTTTTTGAACAAACACTATCATACGCCTAGGACAACTAGGTTACACAAAAGCCCTTCGACACGAAGCTTTGGGTTCGTAAGCTCGCTTGGGCAAGTCACCCAATGACACATAAGGGATCATAAGGCAAGTGTTGGTGTGCCTCCGTCCCTTACATGGTGGAAGTCATTAGGTGACAAGGGGATAGTAAAAGTTTTAAGGGGGAAATAAACTTTTCCCTACATTTCAAGTTTGTTTTTAGGATAGTACAGTCTATCCCTAAGAATCTTAAGGAGTAAAAATAAATAGATGAAATAAAAGAATAATGTTGAGTTCTAGAATGATATATAAAAGTCTATGGCAAAGCATTGATAAACTATATACCCTTACTAAATTTTAACATTTACCAGGTTATAAAATTTAGTAATTTCCATTAATAAAATTTATCCCTAATATTCATAATTTGTAAGGTCTAGCCCCATAAACAACTTAATTAACTTTTAAAATCAATATCATTAATATATCAACATAACGATGTCTACATCATTTTGGTTAAACAATACAATATCAAATACAATAAAAAATTAAAAGGATTTTACTTAACTATTATATTTAGACACAATAATTAATTATTTCAAGAGAATAAATTTTATAACTTAATTTAAATTTCCCATTATACATTAGCATTGTAACTTCATAAATTATATAAATAAAACACTAGGGTAACTAATAAAATTGTGCAGCATATATTTTTTTGTAATAATAGTTTTAAAAAAAGAGGTATATTCCAATACGCAAATTCCCAAAAGAACTTAGTTTAAAATGATATTAATAGGGCTAAATTAATTACGGACTTACCCATTTAAAATAGTCAACCCTTAGCAAGAGGGCTTTTATCATATTAGAAAGTTATTATTTATTTTAAGTTAGCAATTATAAGTTTGCTAAGTTCTAAACATTATAAAAGAAAATTTAATATAAAATATTAAGAGAGCCCCCTCCCAAACCCTAATTTGAAATTAGGGTTGGGGAAACACTTTATTAACTTTTTTCAAAACCCTAACTTCTCATTTTATCTCATGTAGGTTTGTGGGGAGGAGATGAGTTGCAGATTAAAATTTTCTTTGAAGAGAATTTTCCCAACACAATGGGTATTCTATCCGGCTTGCAAGTTTTCTCATAATGCCATATGAGTTCTTCTTGGGCTGTCCAACTACTGCCTGCTCTCAGAGGGTATACAAATTTTCTAAAACTATATATTATGGCTTCCAATCGTTTGCTCATTATTAAGAAGTTTGTGGAACTACTTTAGTTTTAATATATATATATATATATATATATATATATATATATATATATATATATATATATATATATATATATCCATTTTACGGATCAGTGGTATATGCATTCTGTTAGCAACCCAATTGAAATGGCGATGTTTTCCCATCTTACACATCTGGGTTTTTTTTCTTTATATATATATATATATATATTTTATAGCATAAATGAGTTACTGCATTTTTTTTTTTAATTTTTTTTTTTTTTTGGGGGGGGGGGTTGTTTTAAGGAGCCCCTACCTCCGAATCTGGGTGACTAGGCACGACAATGACATTCATTGCCGTGACTGTAGCCACGACAGAGACCTAGGTCTTTGCTGTGTCTGCAGTCACGGAAAGGACTTCCGTGGCTCTAAGCCACGACAGTGCTTAGGCACTGTCGTGACTTAGAGTCATAGCAGCACTGCGCGTGCGGGGGTTTGGGAAAGAAAGGGCTTCGACCCTAATGTGCATGCTCAATTTTTTTAAAAAATATGTTAAAATTTGTTTATTTAATATTATATTAGATACTATATAATATACATCGTTTAATGTATATTATATAGTATGTAATATTACATTATGTAATATTACTTGGTATTATATTATATAATATTATATAATATATACTATACATTATTTTATGTATAATATATATTATGTAATATTATATTATATAATATCATAAGTTATAATTTGTTTATTGGCTTTATTAATTTTAGCCCTTTATTTTAATAATTTAAGAAATGTGCAATGAATATGTTTATATATTATATATCATACATAAAAAAAATTTATGTAAGATATATTATATATAACATATATGTATACAAAATTACACTACAAGTTTATTAATCATATGAACAGAAACAATAAACTTATGGCATTGTAAAAAAATTATTTATTTTTCCTTGTTATAAATATATATATATATATATATATATATATATAGTATTGTGCTATATAAATATGTATATTTATAATAGCAAGAATATGTAGATTATTACACAGCAGATTCAACATCAAATTTGAAATAGATAGGGTACAGAAAATGAACTTATTCGTTCTATTGAGAATAATTACAACAGATTTCCAGTTTAATTCATATAATTTTCTTACAAGTTAGGATTTCAATCTTGACATATATCTATATAATTATTAAATTGTTATTCATTTTCTAATCTGAAAAGAGATTCTATACACAACTTTTAATTTAGCATATATACTACCAATTGCTTGATTTACAACTTGATAGATGAAATAAACAATTACTCAAAAATGTAAACCTTTTAATTCCAATCTGTTGTAAAATAAAATTTTAACAAATCTTAATAACAAGGTCAAATGTATATTTCCATGTACTCAAGCTTAAACATAAGACATTTACTAATGCAAAAATCTGAGACATAGTAATAACAAAAATTATCCTTTAACAACATTTAAATGCTCAACACAGATACATAAAATTTTAACTTTTAAGGAACTAATTTAAACTTCCTGTACATAATTATTTTATATTACATCATGCTGGAAAATTGATTTAATAAATAATTTTCAGTTGCAGGAAATTCAATCTTTTCTGAGCAAATAAAATTAATCTGACATTTCCAGTCCATGTCTAATCCAAATAACATTTATGCAGAGAACTGATTTTAAAATTCAGTTAATAGTTACAGATTCTAGGACTATAAAGAGAGCAAATAAATTGTCTTAATTTCAGAAAAACTACTAGAATAACCAGTCTAAATTCCAGCTCTTATAATATTACAATTTCTTTGTTATAGAAAACCAAAATGTATAGAGCAAGATCTCTCAAGCTATTCACCTAAAAATAGTCTTTAAAAATTTTTCAACTTAAACTTGAACTTCAAACTTGGACTTCTCCTTCAAACCAAGAAACCAAACCTGCAAACACAAGACTTTCTTCACATGGCCATGGAGGCTCACCTCCCAGCCTAGTCCATTACATGGCCACCCCTGAGCTAGGGGAAACAAGAATAAGATGGGTTACACACAAACAACACAAAGCATAAACATTCAAGCACAATTTTGGTACAAAGACTTTCACAATTTACTCCCTTCCCAAGCTTGCACAAAGGACTCTAAAGATTGAAATCATAGATGGATGAAGGTGGAATCTTCTCTTATGGAGACACCTATCTTATAACAAAACATCATTTCAACATATATTACAAGCCTTCACAAGGCCCTTCCAACCAAACAACTCAAATCCATGAGCATCAACAATTCTCTTATAGCCCCCAAACAAACATAAGAAGGCTCTCATGGTGCCCATGCAACCATGTTCTCATACATAAAAAAAATCTCAACTAGGCCCTTCACCCCAAGTCCTTCTCAAATCCTCCTAAGGATGAGGAGTAAACTTGCACACCAAAAACATGAAACAAAACAAGAAGGCAACAAGATTGAAAATAAAATCACACAATGAAACCAACAATATAAGATTCAACACAAGGTACCACAATTTACAAATTTCACACAAGTACATTTCTTTCAAAGCATATACAAAAAATTTACATGATAGGAACCACCAACCTTCTCCTAAGCCAAGGCAAAATTGAAAGGTTGAAGATGAGCTCCTCTTAACTCCAAGCTTGCTATCCTTCTCAAATCTACTAGTCCAAACCCCTCTAGACCTCCTCTCACTCTCTCCAAATCTAACATAGACAAAATGAACAAGTGTATATTTTTTTCTCAATCTCTCTCTCCCCTATAAACATTCAAACATTCCTCTCTCATCTCCCTTCCCAAAACAATTAGGTTTTTAAATCCTAGACAAAGTGACACTTGCCCTTACTAAAGGAATGGAATGAAATTCAACACATGAAAAGGTGAGACATCCTAGATAGCATTTCCATTTTCGTTTATATAAAAAATGACCCATTTAGAGAGGCAAAAAGGTGGCCTAAGAAAGTGAAAATAGAAGAAATAAGCCCCCTAACCCATGTACTAGCCTTGGAACACCAAAATCCAACCTAAACCACACCTTGGGACTCCACAGAACCCCTCAAAAACTCCAGTTAAACTTGCATCCGAAAATGGAGTATTGGTTACATAAATCTTGGTTCCTTAAACCACCTACCTAGGTTAGTAATACTCAAAACCAACTAAGGAGAGGGTGGGGTCCTTATTCCACTCAAGCATGCCACATCATCACCATGGTTTCAAGTGACACCTCACATAAGCACACATCACAAACACATTTGGCATGCTTTGTGGACAAAATATATTTATATTTTCACAAAAATGAAATTTACTTACAAACATTGTCAACCACATACACACATGCATCACATTTATGAATAAAATCATGATACGATGAGGTCATTCTCTTCTTAGAGTCAACCTTAGTTTCAAACTGATTGCACTTAGATCCATTCTTGTTTCCCCGAATTTACAACCATGGCCATATTCCTGCACACTCAATTTCGATATCAGTACATCATAAAATCTATGCATTAAAATCATTTCATGAAACATTACATAATCCACATCATTCGAAATATCAATTTTATTTTCACATAAGCATGTAATCCTAAGCTAACCATAGAACTGTGATTCCACCAATATTTATTATACTGAAAGATAACTTAACAAATGCAGGATGCAAAATTCATATAACATAGATAATCATGGAACCAAAATGAACATATATAAAGAGTACGACTAACATCATCGTCATCATAAAAATCAGTAACAATCATCTCATAAGATCTAATGATAGCATATGTAAGCCAAAATAGGTCAAATGTCTCTACTCAAAGTATCATCCTGATGAATCAAATGTCAAAAAGAATGTCGAGCTAAGATGGGTCGGGGTAGGACCTCACATAAATAATATAGAAGACATTAAAGTTTTGTTTCATAATTTTTATGAAAATGTCTTTAGGGAAGATCCTCATTGGCTTGATGTTCAAGAAATGCTAGAAGACATTATTAAAGATGACATTCCAAGGATCTTCCATATAGGTATCTTGATTGACATTAATAAGTATCTTGATCGAGATCTTTCCATATAGGTGTTGATTGGTGGTCAAGACCTCCTTGGAGATTCGTGACATGGCTTAACTTCCTCCTGTGGGTCGGGTTGAATCTGGAATTTGTATTGGGTATTAACAGTTCAATCTTTTGGTACAATGACAAATGATTACAACAATTGGTATCAGAGCCTTGGATCATTGGCTCGAGTCTCCCTTCAGTGGGTGTCAAAGGTTCAGTCGGTGTTGAGGGGGAGATTTTTGACTTGGTGGTCAACACCTCCTTGGAGATTCATGACATGGCTTAACTGCCTCCTATGGGTAGGGTTAAATATGAATTTCTATCAGGTATTGAAAGTTTGAGCTTTTGGTGCAATGACAAATGATTCCAACAAGAGGATTTGAAGCATTGTGTGTTTTCTATGGCCCCTAATAAAAGGTCCAAGATTGATGGTTTTTCTATTGAATTCTATCAAACTATGTGGCAACATATTAAAGATAATTTTTACTTGGTCTATTTGGAAGCCTTAAGGCAAGGTTCACTAGGTCCTTATATTAACAAAGGTTTAATTAAGCTTATTTCCAAAGGAAAAAAATGAAGATTCTCTTTTAGGATAGCATCCTATTATATTTTTGAATACATCTTATAAAATTATTGTTGATGCCTTAGTCCCAAGAATTAAATTGATGGTCAAATGTGTAGTTATACCTAAACAAATCAGGTTCCTAGGTGGGCACTTCATTCTTGATAACTTAATTCTAGCTTGGGAAACTTGTGAGTGGTGCAAAAAATAGGGTAGAATGCTATGCTTGTAAAACTCTATTTTGACATTTAGCATTGACAAGATGAGGTGGATATTTATTATTAAAATGATCCAAAACCTGGGGTTTGGTCCTAAAATATGAAAACATATTTTGATGTTATTTCAGGATCTTAACACTTAGCTTGTTATCAATAACTCCCTTAATGATTCATTTCCTTTACAATGATCTATCAATAAAGGTTGCCCCTTTCACCTTTTCTCTGTATGATTGTTGTAGATGCCCTTGGTTATTTACCATAGAAATATAATCAAATGAACTTAATTAAAGGTATTCTTATTCATAACAATGTTGAGCTATTCTCACTTCCCACATTGCTGATGACAATTTACTATTCATTCAAAATTCAGAATAAAAAAGTAATAGTGTTTTGGAGGCTCTAGTTCTTATACTGTTCTATTTTGGAATCCAAGCTATCTCACCATAAAAGAAAATTTATCATCATCATCAAAGTAGATCATGTTCCTTGTTGGATACCCAAAGAATAGAAGCAAATTAGATATGGTCAAATTACAAGATATTTGGGTATTCCCTTTGGTTTGGGGGTATCCTTAGTTGACATATGGAATTGGTTTATAGTCAAACTTAAAAACACAATCTTTAATTGGGAGGATGAATATCTCTCTCTGGATGACAAGATTCAAGTTGTAAATAGAATCTTTTTGGCTTCTCATGTTTACTATTCTTCTTATTGGATGCCCTTCAAAATAGGTTATGATGAGCTAATCAAAAAATTTCAACAATTCTTGTGGTCAAAATGGGATGACAAGGATTATTTTAAAGCTTCATCATGGTTACATTGCATACAACCTAGGAATAAGGATGAATTGGGATTGTTGGATCCCAAAACCTAAGGGGCTTATTTATCAACTAAATGGATTGCAAGAGTGGTAACAAGCGATGAGCCATGGACACTTTTAGTTTGTTTATGTATTTCACATGCTAGTATGAATAACAAATGACAAAGTGTGGGTTGGATTGATAAGATCTTGATGAATCCCTTCTTTTGTATAAGAGTGTCCTTTCCTTTGCAATCCATTTAGAAGTCTTGGCAACAAGTCAGTTCAATCTTTTAACTTGGAAAGAATCTCTTCAATGTGGGTTTATCTTTGCAACCTCTTTGATTTGGTGGTACAAATTAGTTATGTATCATCGTTAGCTGCTTGCAGTAAGTTCTCCAAACATGCTTAACACCGTTTCAAGGAAGGTGTGCATCAATTAAGTGATATTTGGGACTTTAAATCACTTGATTGGGTTGACTGGAAAAATTCCAAAATCTCTTTCAGATTGGATAATAAGTATAATTTTTTTTTAACATTTGTGAAATCGTGGTGCCTATGGAACTTCTTATGAAGTTATGTACATCCCTTCAGTGAAATATGTTCAAAGACTTGCTTTGGTTTGGGGCATATCCTTTTTATGTTTTCCTTTGAAAAGGGTCCATTTAAATTCCCTCCCAATATAAAACTTAATCCAACACTTAATGTCGAATGGGGTTGTAAATTTAAAGAGAAAAGGTAGAGAAACTTGAGTGCCCAAATATGGAGATCTAAAGTTGAAGCCAATACATAGATTTTGGCATGGAAAATCTTACACTTTAAACAGTCTATTGGGGATATATTAAAATATTTAAATTTTTCTCCAATCAAATGTCATTTTTGCCAATGTTCTGAAAACATTAAACACATCTTTTGGAATTGTTTTCGGGCTAGGAAAAAGTGGTTTTCTATTTTTTATCATTTTCCTACTATCTTTGACCATGTTTTGAGTTGGAAAGAAGCCATACTAAGTATCGGGCTATATAATAATTTAATTGCTAACACCTCGAGACAAACTATTTTGTTGCATATCTAGAAAAGTCAATGTTTAGCTATTTTTTCTAACCATGTTCTTCATTAGAAGTGCAAATGTTGTAGTTTTACTATGGCATCATGTTACAACTTGCCTTTTTGTGTTCTTATATGGAAAAGGTGGTTTCCAACAATAAATAATTGGACATGATCAAGTACCAATTTTTTAAATTGAGAGTAGGAGATGTTACATGCTCAAGTTAGCTGCACAAGCTCTTTAAATTTCAAGTCCAGATATTGTAGCTGATGTATGTTACTTTTTTTCTACTGAAACTTGGTGTGTATAGCTTGTATAGATAATGACATGTAATTGATATCTAAAATATGATATTATTTCTCTTCTTTATTTGGAGTTCTTCTTGAGCTGGTATTTTATTTTATTTTATTTGTAATCAACATTAATCAATAAAAAAGAAAAGAAAAATATGATATGAGATAGACAGTGGATTTCAACATTATATTCTATATGCGCACATGTTGCAAGTGCCTAGTCACATATTCATTGTTAATGAAAAAAAGGTACTTTGGAAGTAACATGCTTTTAAATAAAGACTTTACAAATAGGTAGGGATATAAGAGCTAGAGCTTTTCCAACTAGAAATATGACATTTTGAATAGTATGACTACCTACCTTTAAAAATAGGTGGGAAGTGAGTTAGAGATATTTCAATTATAAATGTAAGAATTTGAATAATATGACTACCGACAATATTAGCAAGAGGTTTGTAGATTTTCAAGAACTAATAATATTGAAAGGGAAATATAGTGGGTTTACTTTATTATGGATAAGTAGTAACTATGGTAAAGAGTAACTATTGTAAAGAAATATATAAAGATTCAAGAAAGGTTCTAAGCTCTAAATTTAAAAGTCAATCTTATTTGTTAAGCAATTTTTTAGGGGTGATTATTCATTTGAAGGTGTCCTTAAAATATCAAGTCATATCTTACTATAAATTAAACTTACATATAAATTATATATACTTATCAATATAATCTTATATAATACCATATTCAAAACTCTCTTTTCGCATTATATAGTCTTTTTAACTTTTTATTTTATTTTATTTTACAATAAAAGAGTCTAAATACATCTATACAATCATCAAAATTGGGCTCTAATAAGCTTTATATTCAAAGCTAAGAGATTTCCACAATCCATGATAATCATCTACAAGGGTTTCTTGATTTGATTGTGTTCTTTTTGCCTTTCAAAAGGTAAAATATATAGGAAAGGGGAAGCATTTGGATAGTGTTCAAGATGTTGCCCTTTTATTTTAGCAACATTTTAATTGATCGTTCCATTTCAAAGTTAGAATGTACTATGCTTTTGAAATGTTTATGTTTTCCTTTTTCTATATGATGGATTTTTATTAGGCCATGTTTTTTTCCTTCTTTTAATTTCTTAGATATTATTTTTCTTGTCTATAAGTTTGATGGTTTTGGTGTTTAGAACTGTGCTTTCATAAGTCTATATTTTACCTTGATTATGTGTTCAAACATGAATTTAACTTGGTCATATGTATTTTAGAATTAACATAACGGATTTTATTCATTTTCTTAAAAAATATTTTACAACAATTGTTTCAAGAAAATCAATATTATTTGTGAAGATCCATGAATGTATCCATTCCTAAAACTAATTTCTATTTTTAGAGAATTCAAAGCATACATTGAACAAAACCCATACAACCCACCCAAACATTACAAGATAGTTCAATATGGCAATAAGTTGGGTTAGTGCCAAAATCAATAATTTAGCAATACAAGGTGCAAGGTCCAACATGGATCCACCACTTCTGTCAAGGTGATAGAGGAATAATGGGGCAAACTGAACTAACTTGCTTCAATTGTTAAATATTGGTTTTTAAACCAATTTTCGAGGGGCCCGTTAGGGAAGTTGGAACGGTTTTGGGAAGGAAAAAAGCGCCTTCTAGAAAGGGGGTATTTGGTCTCTCGGGAAAAGGGGAGCCAGGAGCGACGCATGAGGGGAGGTGACCAATGGAGTTTGGAAATAAGAGGATCAGAGGTGGCCTGTCAGAGCAGGAACCATGAACAGGTTATGAAATTAAATAAACATTCCAAGCTTGTTCTCTATTCTGGTATTCGTTGATGTTTCCAGTTCTGATCCTGTCGCTTATTGTGGAAAGAATTTGTGAATGGAATTCTTATTGAAATTGGTCTCAGAGTATTGTCATTTTATTAAGCTATGGAGTCCCCTGGGCATCCCCTTCTTCAAGGTCCGAAAGGAAGCACCTCAAAATCTCGCCCTTTTATATCAATATCTTTACCCATGAATCTCTCAGGCTTGAATGTTAAAGGATCTTCTCATATACCTGGATCTCTTCCAATTGGCCACACAATAACCATAAGCCTTGTTTCTTGGGTACAACAAACCTCTGAGCCCCCACAACTCAAGTTTCTGTAGATTCATGTGGCAACAACAATGCCCTGAAGGGTATAATCTCAAGGACTCTTTAGTCATCCAATACGGGTATTCCATGCGAGAACAATCAGATTCTCTTACAAGGCGCTCCTTCCCTACCAGATTCAATTTCTTGCTTCAGCTTCTTGGCAATGTGAGGGTTTCTCACCATTTTACTCATAGTCCATTCTAAAGAAGTAGCTGTTGTCTCTATTCCTGCAATGAACAGAACCCGCAGACAGTCACACAAACATTTTTCATTAAAGTAACCTAATCTGGCCATAAACAGTTATTATTGGGGTCAGTACATCAGATCAGAGACCTAAATTAACATACGCTGGCCATAAACAGTTGTTATCATGGTCAATACATCAGATCTGAGACCTAAATTAACATACTCACGCCATACCAAAAAAAAAACATGCTCTGGCCATAAATAGTGATTATTGTGTTCAATACATCAGAAATGAGACTAAAATTAACAGACTCTGGCCATAAACAGTCATTATCTTGGTCAATACATCAGATCCGAGACCTAAACAACCGGTATTTTCACCAGAACGCGCCTTTTCTTTAAGCTATTCCATTAAAATTAGGGTTACAAAATAAAAGCGAAATGAGCAGAGGAGCGCACAAAAATAATAGCTTTAATATCTTTGATATTCATGTCGCCGCTCTCAGTCATTTCTTGAAGCACGTCAAGAATGTCTTTCACAGCTGTTGACTGCGATAGTCCCAAATTAACATTTTCATTTATTGTTTTTTGCATAACACTGTCGAAAAATGTATAACCATTTTTCATCCTTTTCTTGATACCCTGCAAGTCCAACCAATCTATGTAAGGAATAAAGTCTCCAATATTAATTGCCGCAATAGTACTAGTAACCTCATGTACCATAGCTCCGAATTCTTCCCCTTTGCCGACCAAATCTTAATAAAAAAGTTTAGTGCCAGCCAAATATTCTCATCTCTGCAGAAACCTCTTCCTCGCTAACAAATCTAAAGGATTCCTATCTTTTCGCACTTAGCAATTCTGTGACACATATTCTTCTTACCAGCCTCCAGTAAGCTCCGTTAAGGAACCAGCACCGGGCCCTTGTAATTACAGGCCAAACACTTTCCTGCTGCGGATGTAGATCTGCTAGCAATAGCCAAATCATGATTTTTAAGGAATTCTTTGGCCATTTCAGGTGAAGAAACAACAATTGCAGGAAAAGAGCCGAGCTGTAAAGACATGAGGGGGCCATATTTCTTGGCAAGATTTTCGAGGGCACGGCGGGGAAGCTTCTCCAGCTGGTGGAGATTTCCTATGACGGGCCATGCAAATGGCCTTGGGGGCAATCTGGATGAATAATAGCGTCTTCTATATATGTAGAGAAGACACAAGAAGAAGAGCAGGATGGTGAATGCTGTTATGGCTGCCATAAGGTCCTCACCTTCGCCTACTAGTCCTGAGCTTGCCTCATTGGAATTGCTGTTGAGTAGGTATTCGAACTGTTGGACACGAGGTATTATCTTCTTGTCAAAAATCGTACAAGCGCAGCGTCTGATGGTCTTAGGGTTTGAATTACATAATAATGGACGACAATCTTCCCGTAAACTGCAAATTTATTCCTTTTTTCGGGTTAACCATAGAATTACGAGAGATTGGCTTTACATAGAACTAAGTACGCCAGATCTGTACCGTAGACAATGTGACCGTTTCAAATCTTTCATTCATTAAATGTTTTGTTTCTTCATTCAATGCCAGACGACCGGTCTGAGCCTTTAACGTTAAAATCAGAAACAGTAGATTTTAATGAGCTCAAAACCAGAAAGAAACAGTGACTTTTGAGGAGCTGAAAAATTGCCGCCTCGTACAAACATTTGCAGGCATTGAATGTCTTACCTTTGGTCTCTGCATTTGGGGGCGGGCAGCCATGTGCTTTGTACACTTCTGGAACATAGTACATCCAACAAAAAGTACAGGAGCATTTATTGCTGCTAACTCTTTTTATTCATGACAGTTGTGATCTGGTCTGGAATTTAACGGTGACCTCTACCTGTCATATCAAATTTTATGATGATTTTATACAAATTTTATTTTTATTTGTGATAAAAAGAATATAGAGTTATAAAATAATTATAAACTAGTAATACAATTATAAACTAGTAATACGTGCAAAAACTAAGTTCATATAAAAGATTCTAAGTTCATATGCTTTATTTTAAAAATATTATAAATCAATAATAAATACATTAAAAATAATATAAAAACACATATATTGCATACTAATATTATAAATTGGTAATATTAGAAACATATATATTACATATATTATATAATTACTTAACAATTATTAACAAGTTTTTAAATTTATATTAAAATATCTTAAAATTTAGAAATATTCTATCAAATTTTTTTTTTATTAATAATAGAGTATCAACGGAGTATACAAAGAGAGACTAAAAAAGGTCAAGCCAAAAATGGGTTGAACACAAAAAGAGAGATCATAACAAGTGAGCAATAGAACCATAGAGCACACCATAAAACTAATCAACCCAAGATGTCCAGCCGAGGGGACCTTCCGTCCAAATAACTTTATTTCTTTCCTGAAGTTGAACAAGCATGTCCAAGGTGCTGGGTGACGAAGACCTGTTGTTTCTGATTTCTTTTATAAGTTGGGCACGAGCTTCTTCAAAATTGAAATGATTGTCCATGTTTTTTCTCCAAGTGGCACCATTTTTTAGCTCATAAGTGAACATGGTAGCATGACCATTCTTGAGAAACTGCTGCAACTTTTCCCACTCAATCACCATATTAATGGAGACCTGCATAAAAATTTTAGAATAGGTGAGACTGTGAAAGGACTCAGTAAGAACTCTGGGCATGCCCTAGTATCTGTCTTCATTTCTAATTTTCCAAATGTGCCATAAAATATGAGAGGAAAGAATGAACGAAAATAGGTTAGAGTCCTTCTTGAGCCCTTGAATATGACAAGAAATAATCTCCATAATGTCAATGAGATGTGGAAAAGTAATGCCAAATAGTAACCATATCTCTTTAGGAATAGAACATTCAAAAAAATATGCCTGCATGACTCGGGAAGCTAACAAATCTTACATAAATCAATATTGCTCAAATCCTTCCTAATAGGAAGCCTATCAAGAAGCAAAAGCCATTTAAAACTCATAATTTTAGGAGCAATGGGACTTTTCCATAATCTGATAAAGATTTTCTGCCATGAAGAATGAATCAGATTAGTATACCAAACATTATTAACATGAGGAAGAATGGAACCATCATGAGCAATAGTATTGTAAATGTTTGGCACTTTAACTTTTGAGAGAGGGGTGCCATCAGTCCACGTAAACTCAAGAAAACATGGGAGTCAACATAACAGTCAGTGGGCAAAGGGAGGGAGTGACAGGCATTAACAATCATATTGTAAGTTTTCTTTTGGGAGATGGGAATATTGTGGGTAGTGCAGAGCCTTTCCCAAGAAGTAAGGTGGTTTTGATCCCAGATATCTATAAATTGGTTGATGCCTAACATAGCCCAGGATCTAGCCGAGCATCCTTGTGTGAGGGTGAGGGGTTTGTTCAAATGGTAGAGGTTCCACCAAATTGAACACTCACCATGGATGAGACCACTGTTGTAGACCCTAGTCTTAGCAAGATGTCTTCTCATGAACTCCCAAGCTTTCCAAATGGATTTGAACACACAAGAACCTTGGACCGACATAGGGAACTCACCAGCAACCAATTCGCTAAGGGGAAGGGACTTCCAAGATTTAGCTTTTGTAGGCACACCTTTCTCAATATTGTTTCTGATCAGTACTTTCCACGACTAATGTCGTACAAGAGCACAGAAAATCCACTTAGCAGCAAGGGCGATGCCCTGGGTTTTGAGGTCCTTAAGTCCAAGGCCCCTAAGTTTCTTGTCAATGCAACACCACTCCCACCTAACAACATGAAGCTTTTTATTCCCTTTACCATCTGACCACAAAAAACTCCTAATAGCTTTCTGAATTTCATAGATCTGGTAGCTATTGAACATCCAAGTGGATGAGTAGTAAATGTTGTAGGAAGAAAGGATTTTTTGGCAAACCTGAATTCTACTAGCCAAAGAGAGAAATTTGTTATTCCATTTATTAAGCTTCATGTTTATCTTGTTTCTCACCCATAACCACATCTCTTTAAGAGAGGGGTTAACAGAGAAAGGAATACCAAGATATCTAACAATTTTGTTTGGTCCACCCCATTGGAAGCCATGTTGATTAAACCAATTCGAAGGATTCTCTTTCCAACCAAAAAAGATGGATTTAGAGTAGGAGATCCAAACTCTAGAGAAATTGCAAAACATATTCAATTTACTTTGGAGCGCTTCAAGATTACATTCAAAAAGCTCGATGAGCATAGAGGTATCATCAACAAATTGTATATTAATCAGTTCAGAGACATCGGGAAGCTTCACCCCACTCACTTTGGGAGAAAGGGTATTATCTCTAAGTAAATAAAAGAGGGCATAAGAGGCTATCACAAAGAGGGCAGGGGAAAGAGGGAAACCCTATCTAATGGATCTCTCCAAAAGGAAGAAAGAGGAAAGGGAGCCATTAATGTCAATTTGAGCAGAGGAATCCTTAAGGAGCAGTTTGACGTAATTAAAAAACTCCATAGGGAAGCCAAAGGCCTCAAGCATCATGATGATAAATCCCCATTCGACTCTGTCATACACTTTCTCGAAGTCCAAGAGCAGCATAGTAGTGTTTTGATCACAGGTTCTAAACCACTCCATAGCTTCCCAACAAGTGATAAGGTTCTCCAGAATGTACCTACCTTTTATAAATCCAGTTTGGGTGGAGTAGATGAATTTGGGCACAAACCGCACAGGCAAAATTTTGGCAAAGATATTATAAGAAACATTAAGAAGAGTTATGGGTCTCCAATTTTTTATAAGAACTTTATCACCGTCCTTCGGGATAAGCTTAATGATACCTTTGTTGATCAAGTTCCCCAATGAACCAGATTGGACCGCCTCAAAGTAGATGTCCAATAGGTCCTTACATATCTAGCTCAAATTAGCCTTATAAAATTCAACTGGTAGACCATTCAGGCCTAAGGTTTTATCATTTTTAAGAGTATTGATAGCCCTTTCAATCTCCTCAATGGAAATAATCTTCCTAAGCATAACCAAATCTTCTTCCAAATTCATGGAGGGAATAATGCCCGTGCATCTTTCTCTCAATCTACAGGCATCCTCGAAGTCTTTCGAAGTAAAGAGATTTTTATAGAATAGAGAGAAAGCCTCCTTAATACTATCAACATCAACAAGCTCCTCATTATCCACAATCACTCTGTCAATACTTTCTCTAGATTGCTTTTGTTGAAGAAGATTAAAAAAGAATTGGGACCCCTTATCCCCAAATTGCATCCATTGGGCATGGGATTTGATCATGGCACCCCTGATCTTAACTTGTTGGTGACATCTAAGAGCGTCTTTGGCACGAGCAACTTGATCTGTGAGGAGGGGGTCAACAAAGTTATTTTGAATGTTGGACTCAGCTAAATGAAGTCTTAGAGAGAGGGACTTTTCAAGAAATCTAAAGTCTTTGGCTCTTTTTTGACCAATAGTTTGAAGGAGCTTTTGCCAAGAAGATATGTTGTAATTCCATCTATCAATGTGAGAGGACAAGTTAGAGTTTCTTCTGTTGATAATTCTAACAAGGTTAATGGCAACCAAGACATCAGGGTCTTGGATAAGATCAACGTTGAGAAAGAACTTGCTGAGCTTAGTCCTGTCATGGGTTAAAGAGGTAGCAGTGTTGAACCTAGCAAGGATGGGGTGATGGTCAAAGAGGGAGTAGGGAACCACATTGCCATGACAGTCGGGAAAGAAGGAAAAGGAATCTTTGTTAGCATAAAATTGGTCTATTCTGGAGTAAATTATGTTATTCCCTTGCTGATGATTGCACCAAGTAAACCAGATGCCAGTATTGTCATTTCTATTACCAGCAAGGAGGTCAAAAAGATTCTTAGCATACTTAAATCTGTCCCACTGTAAATTTTTAGTATCTTTCCATTCAAAAGGTAGACCCCCAAATTTATCTTCTTGATCCTCAATCATATTATAATCCCCCCTAAAAAACCACGAGATGTTGGGGAGGTTAGTAAGCCAGGCCTAGAGTGCAGACCTATCTTTATGCTCATTTGAAGCATAAATAGAACAAATACCAAAGACAGTGTTATCAACAAGAAACGTGGCCCAAACAGCTCTATTACAAGGGGAGATACCTTTAGTTGTAATGAGGTTGCTCCACTTATGGTTAATAAGTAGGGCAACGCCACCACGGCCTCTTGGATGATCAGAGTAAATTTTAATAGCGTTATTCCAAATGAAGTCAAGGTTCACCTCAAGGGTGAAACTAGTAGCCTTGAGCTCTTGTAACATTAGAAAATCAATATCCTTCTAAGAATCCAAGAACCGCTTAATAACATGCTTCATGTCTGGGGATTCCAGACCTCTGATATTCCATGAAATGCACTTCATTATGGAGTATAAGAGCGATGGAAGCACACAATAGCCTTAAGGCTGGAAGAACATTCATTAATATCAATTGAGGGATCAACCATCTTCTTATTGGCAAATCCTCTATTTTTAGAACCCGGTGGACGACCTCTCATTTTAGGTATGTACCCCTTGTCATTAAGGTTTTCCTCCTCATTCCTAGAATCAATATCAAACTAAGTGGTAGTAGTAGGCCCAGCTATGTTGGGGGTTTCCTAGCTACCAGACCAAGGAATTTGCGGCTCTATAGAGGGGGAGGAGTGAGAATTCATAATGCTACCCCTAGGGTCTGCAACGATGATCTCAATGATCGCATCATCATCAAGTTCTTTAAATATTTTGGGAGGAAGTCGTAAGGCGGTGTCATCAATGGGTTGCTTGTCCAGTGATGAATCGGTAGAAAGCACCATTTGATCCGGATTCGTTGAGGCAGGAACAAGGGCTAAGTCAACATTACTAGGGAGGAACAAGGAAGATTTAGAGGCAAGACCTTGGGGAATAGAATCGACAACAAGGTTTAGCTTTGCAGAGTGCTTATTTGGGGTCTGATTAGAGGCGGCACCGAGATTGACAACACAAATTTTATCTATGGTAAGTTGCTGGGCATTTTTCCTCCTGCGTTTGTTAGATTTCTTGTTGACAGGATGAAAACCTTCCCGAAGATCAATTTCCATACTTTTAAGGGAAGCACCATTGTTGTTGCTTAGGGCTAAAGTCACAACTCGAGCATTTGGCAAACTAGTGCTAGGTGCGGTCGAGTCAGCGGGGATAACGTTAGTAACAATTTTAGGTGCGTGAGTGACAACAAAGGCAGTTTGCACATCGGAGGTTTTTTGGGCACTGTTGTTGGGCACCGAGGCTAGAGGGGTTTTGAACAAGATTTTGCCAATTGTTTCAACAGGGAGGTTACTTGCGCTAGGGGGGAGGGAGCTGAAAGATTTTCGGCTGATTTACGCTTAAGTATAGGAAATTATTTGCGAAGGTGCCCCTCCTTCTTACAGAGGAAGCAAGCATTTAGCCCACCAAGGACCTCAATAGGGAACGAAAAGGACTCCCCCTCAATGCATATGGTGAGAGAGCTCGGGAGGTCGACCCCAGGTTTCATGGAGATAAGAATCCTCGCATCTAGGTGAGGCAGAAGCCTGGTAGAGTCATCCAAACGAATAATTTTACCATTCGGATCCACAATCTGTGACAAAAAACACCATAAGAAAGGCAGGACATTCTTAAGAATGATCCATCTAGGGAACGATAGCGCTAGGATTTCTTCGTATATGGCTTCTGGATTCCAGCTAGGGCACGAAAGGACGTATTCCCAACCGCCTAATACTGCCACTTGAGCACAGAAGCTTGGGATTCAAAATCTTTAAATAAAACTACAAATAAACCTTTCTGTATTTGCCCGAAAAAAGAGATATGAAAACCTAATTTTAGATTCCAATAATTGTAAAACCAGTCGTCCATAAACTTACGGGCATGACATTTATCAACATCAATAGCAGCAAAGAAAACAGTTGTATTTTAAGCCTATTCTTTTCTAGGGAAATCTCATTGATCATGGCCTCATTTGGTGTAACAAAGACAGATGACAGGTCAAACCCAAGGTTCTTACCTTCTGGCTGGGTGCGTCCATGGTCTCCAGACGGAAGAGATCTGGCTTCCATCGACACAACATGAATGTGGTTATCCACCACAAAATGTCTTCTTGGGCAAGGATGAAGAAGGGTTGGCAGGATTAATGCGGGAGTCAGGCGCATTGATTGCACCGCTTGACTCAGGCTCCATCGGAGCCCCCGGGAGGCCGCTCAAGGCAAGGTAAAGAAAAGACAACAACGAATAAAACTAAATGCAAGGAGATTAAAAGGGAAGGAGAAAACCAAACTAGTGTACCACCTCAACAAACACGACCAATGTGGCGGGCTGCCACATCAATTCATTTGTTGGAAAACGCAAAAAACATCATAGCCGAAAAACATCAAAGCTGAAAAACCGTTATTATTGTTATTGGTACGTTTTTGAATTTTTCAAATTCTCATTCTATCATTTTTAAAATATTGTATATTATTATATATTATTAAATAAAATAACGTATATTTGTATTATTAAATAAAATACTATATTCTCTATAATAAATTTCAATTGTTGATAAATAAATTATAAAGCATATGAAATTAGAAACTTATCTCATTAAATAAATTTTTTTTATATATTACTAACTTATAATTATTTTCTAATTTTATATTTTTTATCACAAATAAAAGTTTGTGATTTATTGTATATTATTATTGATTTTAAAAAAATTCTAAATAAAATATATGAATTTAGAAACTTATTCAAAACTTGAACACTTGCATAAATTACTAATTTATGTTTATTTTCTAATTTTATATTTTTTCATATCTATATTTATTATGTTTAATATATGTATTACTAATCATATAATTATATTGATAAAATATTTAAATTTAAAATTATTTATTAAATAATTTGAAAACTAAACAAATTGAGTGAAAGATCATAAAATTTCAATAGTAGCAAAATATGATGGGTATATAATTTGCCAAAAATTAATTAGAAGTGAGATTCAATAATTTAAAACCCTAATTTTGTTCCTATCAAAAGTATTTTATTAGACTAAGTTTTTTATCTAAAAATATTTTCTTGAACTTTTAAAATATTAATATAAAAATAAATAAACTGCTTGATTTGATAAGTTGTCAGAGGTAAAGTGAAATTCAGAAATGCACTTCAAGATTTGACAATTGTTTTAAAACAAAGGTAAGTCTTGCTCTTTGATTTTTTTTAGTTTTGGTCATGTCACATTTCCTTTGTTGATGATCCCCAACATTACATTTGGCAAACATTTAAGATGTTGCTCAAAAAAATCATGCTTGTCGCAATGCATTTGATTAATCAAGGGAAAATGATATTTGTCACACTCTAATATTGATTTGAGAGTTGAAGTTTGAGTGCGACATATAAGGAACATTGGGGAAAATAAAATACAAGTCATGGGGAAGGAGAATGAAATATAGAACTTAATATACATATCAATGACAATGAAAAATGTCTTTTTTTTAAACAACTCATTACATATTAATAAACAATTATTATGTTACATTCTACATATTACTCTATTTTAATATTGGTTGCATAGCATAGTTTAGACGATTTTGAATCCAACTTCAGGATTTTCACAACACTCTTCTTCATCAACATATTGTTTCCACCACAAATTTGGTGCCCATGTGTCATAGCAAGTCAAATGTGCATAGTTTTGACTCCAAGTTCATGATTTGCACAACACCCTTTTTCTTCAACGAATTGTTGTTGCAACAAATTTCTTGCACATGTCTTCAGTGAAGTCCAATGCATCAAAAAGAAGAAGATGCAAGTGGAATCATCTGCTTCCTTTCTAGGAAGGATGTATTTCATTATAGTGCAAATTAAATATAGAAAGCGAGCCACCCTGTGCCCATATAAATTTTGGAATCCCTATTTCAAGGCTTCCTAGCTAAATTATTCCTCCATTCTAATTCTTTTTTATTCCTCCATTCTAAGTCATTTTTTAATCAACATTACTTATGTGTTGATCCTTTACCCCGATGTTGATGGACCATTCTTAGGGACTCCAATTATTTGACGACATTATTTGTTAGGGGATAATGTCACCACTCTCATTCTTTCCAATTCCGCCTGGATGCTAACAAGCACTACAATTAGTCTATTCTTGTGTGGGAAACTACACATTTGTAGTTAAGATAATTGACAACAATGACAATAGAACAATAGTATCATGTTTGTTATCCTATGATAACTCTTATAAGATTCAAAAATAAAGAACTAAAAATACTATTTGAGAAGCTTGTCTTGTTCTTGATTGTGTCAAGCGGACAACAATGGGATGAAGAGGAAGAATACGAAAGTGGAATAACAATGCCATGGACACAGTGATAGAAGCTAATAGTGTGGGTGGATTCTTCAGAAGTGACTCTCTTGACTACTACTCCCTTATTTTTTCCAATTCAAACAATCCTATCTTAGACTACAAAAATTATAGAGGACTAAAAGTAGTATAATCAACAATTAATAGTTTTAATCCTCATCACCTCTTTAAAGAAAACTCTTGTGACCAATTGCGTTGCTTAACGAGCTCAATTGTCATTAAAAAGGTAATAATTGCATATTTTTGGCACCTTCAAATTCTTTAGGAATTTGAAGTGATTTTGATAATATTTGATTGACATTTAGATATACCCTTGTTAAAACTTTTCTAAGTGACCTTGTTTGAGTCTAAATGGCTTTATACCTGATGATTGTCATGCAAAATACTTCTAGGGTCATGTTCATTTCTCATTAGTAAACCTATTTCCCACGTTATAGTCTCCCATGATCAATTTTAATTGACTCTTGAAGCATCTAGTTTGAGGGCCCATCAAAAGTTTACATTATGCACTTTTTCAAAAGTATCCAAGTAGCCCACTTTGAGGGTTCATAGTTTATGCCCAGTTGATTGTCATGAAAAAATTATTATTCCCCTGTATTGAAAACATATTATTCAACCCCTCTATCCATTTTGAGACTCCAATGATCTTGTTTGATACTTTTACTAGGCTCAAAGCAAATGCAACTTGTTTTATTTTTCAATGTGCACAGTGATGAGTTATCTAGAGGGTCAACTTTGAGCATTAATATTTTGAAGTCATTTGATTGTCATGATGAATGGGTTGATATTTTAGATTGTTTGCATGTAAAGGTACCACGATGATCATTTTCAAAGCTTAAAGATATGATATGGTATTTTCCAAGGGCCAAATCCAAATGCAGTTTATTGTGTTTTGACATCCGCACCTTCAAAAAGTTTCAAAATGGCCAAGTTTGGTCATTAATATCTGACACACATACTTAAATTAGGAAAAAATCCTTTTCACACATATTTAATGCACCTAAGTGAACTTGTATTCTCAGTGGCACCTTCTCGAGGTGAGATTTAGTAATTTTTTTGAGATGCATTTTGGAGAGGGTTTAGATGACTTTTGACACGTGTAATTGCAGAATGAATGAAATGGCCAACTTTGGACATTAAAATCTCAAATCCCAAGCAATGTCATGCAGAATTGTTTTCCAAGAATGCTTGTTTTATATTAGTTTGCATGCATCTCAAATTTTGTGGTCTCATGATGTGGTTTAGTTAGTTTTTGAAGCCAATATTGGAGGCTTCAAGCTTGTTTTAAGAAATGTTAAAAGATGTTAAAAAAATGAGCTTTAGTGATTTCCCACTCTTTGTTTTTGAGCTAAAATGCACATTGAAGTGGTTTCAAGTCAATTTAAGGTCCAATTGAATTATAATGAAACAAAAATTAGTTGGGCCCATAGGTGTACCTAACATTTGTTAGGATGTTGTTATGCCATGACAAGTCCGATTTAAAGAAATTTAATTTTTTAAATTTTTTTATGATTTAAATGAATAAATTGCATAAGGATTTTTGGCACCATCTAATGGGGTTCATATTTATCCTCTCAAGATAAAATGCAAAATGAGAATATTTTAAATCATTTAAAATGTACAATGGGAAGCACATATAAAAAATTGCCTAAATCATTTTTATAATGATTTAACAATGTTTAAAGGCAGGAATAAAAAATATATAAGGTCGGATCACGAATTACAAAAGCATGTATGGATAAAAGTTTTTGAAAGAATCATCGGACATGCGTCCAAAGAGACCATGATCGCAAGCCAAGATGGAAAAGGTTAGGACAAGCTACAAACATGCAATATGAGGCAAAATTCAAAACACAATCTAATGTTTATAGATTAAATATAGGTGGGCCCAGACACGTGAAGCAAATGAATTAATGAATGAAGGATTTTAATGACATCCATGAGATTGATTAGTCTAAGGGACCACAAAATCACAACCTTAAGCTAACTCCATATTCCTTTCGATGTCTGACCTTTTGCTATGAATCTTTGCAATCAAACTAGTAGTTTGTTTGATCTTGTCCTCCTTAGATAAATTGTGCATGTTTTCAGCCTTCAAGATGATTTTGTATTGAGCCCGGATGTCTTCATATGTTGTGAACTCTATGAGAAAGTGTCATTTAGTCTCAATCAAACCCATCTCATAGAACATGCAAGTCCTCTCTTCCCACTCCTCTTTGAGCCTTTTCCATCTACTCTTCTTGCATGTGAAATGATGTGAACCCATCCTCAATTGTGTTGCTAATAACCTAGCTTTTCCTTTTATAGTTGCCCCTAAATAAGCTTTATCACCATAACACTTTGATGCAGTGAGTCCTTTTCTGGCCCATGTGATCAGTCCACATGGAAGTATGATTTTTTTCTATGACAAACTTTTTTATTTCCACATTGGTATTAGGACACTCTTGTAACTTGATGTTCCACATGCTCAACTACTTTATGTTTTGTTTCATCCAAATTTTCAATAAAAGATTCATTTCTCTTGACAAGTGTCAAGAGAGCACATCAATGTAGGGAAAAATATTTTATTTTTTAATCCCTTGCCACATGATTTTCAGACCACATCTCCATATGTCAAAGACCAAAGGCAGCTACAAAGATCCTTATAAAATGCACCAAAGACAAAAAAAAAAAATGGCAAACTTTTTTTTTTTCCAGATTTGCAAAACACAACAATTTTTTTATAATTTTTTTGTGGTTTTCGACCATAAAATATGTAGATCATGAAAAACAAATGGTAAAAACTTCACGAAAATCTGTTGTGTTTTCCATTTTTTAAAATTTGGTCAACCATGCATTTTGTAGGGAGCTTAGCCGTGTCCTAGACCAAATGCTAGATAAAACATGTGATCATACTAATTAAAACAAATTGATATTAAAATATTTTAAATTTGAAAATTGCAACATCGCAGCCCAAAAATTAAATACCAGTGATGGGCTTCGTTCTTGCAATCTAGCAATATATGTTGTCGCAGAGACACTGGAAATTTTTTAACATTTCCCTGTTGTAGTTAGGGTTTCAGATGTGTTTTTCTATTGACGCCTTGCAGATGTGTTTTCAAGCTTGATGGATATGTTGTATTCAATGGGAGATCACAGTGGGTCATACAATTTGAATTTCTACAGATTGCAGAGATGTGGAGTTTTGTATCTGTGCTAGGCATGGTGACAATCTAAGGGCTGTGTCTCACTGTTGACAGAGAAATGAAATCGTTGAATTAATGTAATAGATTTGTGCAGCGATAAAGATTTGGCTTCGAAATCTCCTTCAGAAATACCAAGTGTAGGGTCTTCAATGACCTCAATGACTGCACAAGCATGGTGGATGAAGGTTGCACATGTTTCAACGCAGTGTGCAGACCATTTGAATCTTTTGCAAACTTGGTGTTTGATACTCCCTGTTTGAAAGATTTTCATAGTGAATTTCAAAAAATGAAATGCATCCAAATGGTTCATGGGGGGTGATACAATATGCATACTTGTTGTAATTCTACTTTGAAAAGCATTTAATATGAAGAATTATTCTTACCCCTATAATGTAATGTTATAGGTAAGTATTTTTCACCAAACAAATGAAGTGCAAGGCAATAATGTTTTCACTAACAGGTGAAAATATTCACACAGAAAGGAGAGACCAATGAAATACTTTCACCTGTGCTTTCAAAGGAAAAAAATGAAATATTGCAATGAAATATTTTGTCCAGAGTACAGACAACTTCACAAAATGATATTTTTACTGTGAGGTGAAAAGTGTTTTCACAAAAGTAGGTAAAAGGAAAACGGGAAAATCATTTTCACTAAGGTATATGTGTGACAACATAGAAAATGTTTATACTTTGAGATGAAATGTTTTGACAAGGGTAAGAACATTGAAGAAGACGAGATAAAGTGTAAACATATTTGAGGATGAAAATGTTTTTAGTAAATGTGAAATGAGCAAAATGTTGATGTTAAAGACACAAAAGAAATTTGCAATAAGGTACTAAGTACAATGTAGACAAAGGTAAATATATAGATAAAGGTGAAAAGTAAAGTGCAACGTATTTTTTAATTCAAAGGTGAAATAATTCTAACTACATATATTTGCAGGCATAAAGGGTATATATTAAATGAGAAAGAGGAATAAAAAATTAACAAAGTGCAAAATATTTTCAATTACATATGGTCAAAGAATAATGATCAAATGAAAGTATGGATAGTATATTTTCAGTTTCAAAAGAGGAAAGGAGATTAAACAGAAAAATTAGATATTGTGGTTGCAATTGACAAGTAGTGAACCAGATTTTGACGATTAGATGGAAAAGAGGAAAACTATCTACAACAGAATTAATTTAAAATTTCCTCTTTTTCTATATTTTTCTTTTCTTTCCCATTGTCAAAGGTTCTGAATTTCACTCTCATGAAATATAAATGTAGTAAGATGTATATCATAAAAATAAAGACTAGTTTCAAAATGTGTTCATATATCAATTTCAATCAGTTTTTTTATATTAAGATAGTTCAATAAGCTTGTACATCATCAAAAAACTGTTATTGTCATAGAGCTTCTACCACCTATGTAATCTATAGTATCATCTTTGTCTTTGTGTCATCATGTACATACATCATTACAAAATTTAGGCCCCGCCTTTACTATGGACATAAAGTCTCGAGTATATCAGAGTTGATACATTAATTACAAAAAGAAAGAACTTTAACCATCAAGCTAATTATTCCAATTGTCATTATTGTTGCCCCATCCTGTGATAACATTGCTACAAGAATCTTTCACCAAGTCAATCCCATCCTATAGTACCTTCAATAGAAACACCATCTCTAGTTCAATCACCTGTAGAAGAAGAAACCCCGGCTCTGGACCAATCATTTGTAGACTATTTGGAGGCATCTGTCACTACCCTCTGATAAGAGTTCCAAGGATTTCTATCCATTTCTCTATTTTGATTTGCTTCAATTTTAAGGTACTTAATAAACTGCTCCAATGTTTCTAATTCCTTTGGATCTAACACACCTTTATGTCGATTAAGATACTGAATAGCCTTAATATAATCTTTGTGAATCGTTAGAGATCCTTCTCTCATCAAAACCATGAATCTCTCTTTAGAAATCTCCAACATCGCAAAAACCTGTGTCATAATGTGATAATGAATGAGATTAATTCTAAACTCAATAAGTTGTCTCTAAGTACATATTTTGAAAAAATTCTCCATCCCTATCCTTCCAGAGGAATCACATAATCTCACATGTTAAAACAAACCAAAAATTATTCAACTTAATATCAAATGACTCCACAAACTAAGCAAGAATTTCACTCCAAGAAAGACTAGGATGACTATTCCACACAATAGGAGACCCAAATAAAATGAACCATACACCATGGGCATGCTTACAATCAAAGAAGAAATGCTCAAAAGACTCAAGAATAGAACACACACCATAGACAATAGGCTCAATACCCATAGAGGACAAGGAGGACCCCACAACCAACTTCTTCAGAAGCAATAACCATCTAAAATAAGACTTTTTTGGTTTAATAGGAGAATGCCAAAAAAATCAAACAAGAAGTGCCACTTAGAGAAAGCCATATCAAAGCCCCATCACTAGTTGACCCGATTGATAATTGAACAATCATCTTTCAGCATTTTATAGATGGGTTTAGTGGATGCATCTCTGAGAACAATACCATAAGCCCATTCAAGTTGCTACAAAAAAGTATTAGAATTCAAAAAATTTCCAAGGAAAAAGAAGCCAAGAGCTTTAACAATTAAAGAGTATGTCTTCTTTTGAGAGGAGGGAATGCCAAATTTAGAGCTTATCTCAACCCATGACCCTAATCGGTTATCAAAAAAATGTCTCTAATTAGAGAAATGTTTTTTTCACTCCAGATCTTAAAGCCGAGAAACTTTGAGTCAATGCTAGGGGTTTGTTGTTCATATACACTCCCCACGGCCTGATAGATCTATCTATAATAGCATAAGAGGGAGGGCTACCAATAGCCCCTTTGGATGAGAGTAGTGTTCTTCCATGGGTCCATGCCTTCCACATGGAACTAAAGACTTGAGAACCAAATATTTTCATATTAAAATCTCCCATGACAATATCACAGAGTGGAATGTTCTTCCATTTTTACCTCTTTTAATGTCAAATTTTTCAATGTTATTTCTAATTAGAACTTTTCATGGTTCATTCCCATTCAGGGCTTTAAATATCCATTTAGATTTAAGAGACATACCATGGGCCCTAATATCTATGATTCCAAGACCACCCAAATTCAGTGGTTTGCAACACCATTCCCGCTTAACATAGCATCTTTTATGTTTCCCCATGCCATCCGACCATAAAAAGTCCCTCATAATCTTTTCAATTTTTTTACACTAATATTTAGAAAATAGCCATGAGGAGGAGAAGTAAATATGATGTGAGGAGAGTACTTTTTGCACAAGTTGCACCCTCCCATCCAAGAAGAGAAGATGTGTTTTCCATTTCAAATTCTTGTTTTCAATCTTAGAGAAGATCCATAGCCACATATATTTTAAGGATGGTTCAACTACGAAAGGAATACCCAGATATCTAACTATGGTATTTGGTCTAGCCCATTGCCAACCTTTAGAGACAAGCCAATTAGGGGCCTCATTTGTCCACCATAGAGCAGTGGATTTGCTAGGAGCAATCTTTGCTCCAAAATCCAAGCATGAGATTTTTAATCTATTAAAAACATTATCAAAGTTCTCCTCATCCATCTCAAGGAAGAGGGCATTGTCATCTGCAAACTGGGCATTAATAAGTTCCTCATGATTGGGGAGAGATATGCCTTTGACTCAGGGTCCAAGATCAAGAGTTCTCAAAATGTAGTATAGTGCATCAACAACAATGACAAATAAAGCCGAGACAATAGGGCACCCCTGCCTAATGGATATCTTAAGGGGGGTCGCTTCTGATAATTCACCATTGATCTCAATAGTAGTATCTAGGAACCCTAAAACAATATATGAATCCATTTGTAGAAGTAAGAGGGAAATCCAAATGCCTGCAACATACCCATGATAAAGGGCCACTCAATTCTATCATATGCCTTCTCAAAATCCAGAAGGATCATAGCCACTTCTTGACCATCCGCCTTGGAGCAGTGCATAGCATCGCAAATGGTAATCAAATTCTCAAGGATATACCTTTCTTTGATGAACCCTGTCTGGGTGACATAAATAAATTTCTTCAACAATCCAACAATCTCCTAGCAAGCACCTTATAAATTATTTTATAGGATAGATTCATAAATGTGATAGGCCTCCAGTTCTTAACTAAATTATTGTCACCACTCTAAGGTAGTAGCTTAATGACCCCTTTATTAATGTCTTTACCTAGAGACCCCCTTTCAAAAAAATCCTCATACAAAGCCATCAACTCTAGAAAAATCCAATCCACATGTTGTTTATAAAATTCAGCAGCCAAACCATCAAGGCCTGGGGATTTTCCATTGGCCAAGGAACTAATGGCTACTTCAATCTCCTCAGCAGAAATAGATTGTTCAAGTTCTCCGGCCTCACTGTCTAAAATTTTCTTAGGAATCATCTTTAAGCATTGGTTTAGACCCTCTCAATTGTCTCTGCCATGCTCTGAGGAGAATAAATCCTTATAAAATTTATAGAATGCTTCTTTAATGGAATTAGGATCTTTAGAGATGGAGTCATTAATTTGTATCTCCTCAATGAGATCTCTTTTATTTTTCACTCTAATCAGATTAAAAAAATATTTAGTCCCCTTATCACCTTCCTTAATCCAATTCATCTTCTCTCTAATCTTCTGACCTTGAATCTTGTACTGTTATGTCATCCTTAGATTTTTTTTACCCATACCAATTGTTCTTCTAGAGCATTGTCATTCCTTTTAATCTAAAGCTCTTTCTCTATATAGTTCAATCTAGTCTATAGGAAAGACTCTTATTTGTTCCTCTCCACAAATTTCTTCTTGCCAATGATCTGAAATAGTTTCCTCCAAGTATCTGTGAGAGATGCCTATTGCTCTCTAGGTTTGAGATCCATATTGCAAAATTTAGATAGATAAGAATCCATTCTAATAGCCTCCCCAGTATCTTCATCCCTGAGAAGGGATACATTCAGTTTAAAGCCATTATCTTTTTTAGATCTAATGGGAGAATAAAGGTCAACATCAAGAGAAACAATAGCAAAGATTGGGGAATGATCATAAATGGTGGTTGGGACAACATAAATAGGGGCATGTCGACTCTAGGAAAAGAAGGAAAAGAATGTGGAATCAACATAGAGCCTATCCAATCTATAGTAAAGTCTCTATTAACCTCTTTGATTATTGCACCAGGTGTACCAAATATATAAAAAAAAGTCTTTCTTATTCTCTAAAGGATCCAAGAGATTGAATTTCCTTTTGAACTTGGTCCAAAAAAAAAATCATTGCCTTTCCATCCATGCTTGCTGACACCACACTTATCTCCTTTATGTTCAATCATATTAAAATCACCCACAAACATCCAAAAAGAATTAGGCAGACCATAAACCAACTAATCCCTCAGACTGGCCCTCTCTCTATAATCATTTGCAGCATAAATATTGCATATACCAAAAACCTTGTCATTTTCTTTAAATGTGCCCCAAAAGGCCCTTTGGCAAGGGGAGACTCCATTAGTAATAATCTTATCAGCCCACCGAGAGCCAACCACAATGGCAATTCCACCTTTCCCTCTTTCATGATTGGAATAGAAACCAATGGCTTGGTCCCATAGAAATTTAAGTATGGTGTAAGCTTGAAACCCTACAACCTTAATTTCTTGCAGGCAAACAATGTCCTTCACTTTAAGGTTATTACACCATTTCCTAACAACATATTTTATGTCATCCATTTCCAATCCTCTAAAATTCCAACTATGTATGTGCATCATCATAAGAAATTAATGGGAGGAGGGTTTCAAATTCTTATACAATCTATTAAAGCATTCTGGGATTTCATCCTTCTTTTTTACCGTTGCTAGACATTGACTGTCTATCCATGACTTTCTTTTTCTTTCTTTTTTAATTTCAATAAATGTTTCATAATTATAATCTCCACACCTATCATCTATAGAAATTTCCTTTGTGGTAGTCATGAGACCGCACATTAACCTACTCTCATCCAAAGGGGTGGGTTATCATTCTTTTTATACATAGACCTTTTAGCAATGGTTGTTCTGATTACTGGAAAAAATAGGTTTTGAAGGGACCCAAAACCCTTTACAATAGATCTAAAGGAAAGATTAGCACATCAAAAAAGAGGCACACAACAATGTGCTGCCCAAAAAGGGACTACAAAGCAAGTGGCAAAAGGGATAGAACACTAGTTGAAAAGACAACAGACAACACAAAAAACCAGAAAAGATAAGCATCCACATACATAACCTCTACTTTTTCATCTAGAGTCTTCTCCATTTTGGCCTAGATATTGTCCATTCAGCCAATGACACTCTTCAGCTCTTCGATATTCTTCTTCATAGGTGGAGACTTTTTCTTGTTTCTCCCACAGGTTCTGGAACTAGGGCCTCCACTATCAGCCAGGGGGACAATCCTGTGATCACTGTCCTCCTCCAGAGCTTTATCCAATAGATTGACCAGAGCTTTGAGGTTGGTGCTGGAGCCCATCATGCTATCCATGCTATGATGGAGGATATTAGTAAGAGTTTTGTCCATTTTATCCATTCTTTCATTAATATCCACATCAGGAGTGTTAGAAGTACCATCCTTGAGAAAGGAGTCAACTTTTTGTTGGAGAATGGTGTTATTAGCTTCAAGATTCATGCATTTCAGGTGGAGCCTTTTAATCTCCTAGAAGCACCATTTTTTGAATCTGAAGGAGTAGAGAGCCTTGACTTTAGCAGTTTGAAGAACCCCAGTCGTAACTTCCTCTTTGTCATCAAAGTCTTCAAAAATTAGCTTGATAGAAGATTCTCTAGCTCTCCGCTCACTGGAATCCTCGCTACCTTCTTGACCTTTGTCCTGAGAATCAGGGGAAACAGGCACACTGTGCCTCATGCCAGCAACAAAATCATCTAGGATTGGGACCTCCTCTTTGTGAAAATCCCTCTCCATATTGTGCTTCTTAGCATACTGAACATCTGTGTCAACAAGGTCATCAAGACTGTGAGAGTTGTGCTCAATAGTACCCTCCGACTTGGCCCCTTCAACGGCTTTGTTTTTTAGCTCACCCTCACTTTCCTGATTCCTATTCTCCAGGACCTCTTCTTTAGGCACATTCTCCTTATCAGTACACATAGGGACACACTAATACATTTGGGGTGAAATTGCGATGGCCATTTGCGACGGCAGGCAAATGTCATGCGGTTTTTCCCTTTTTTTTTCAAATATAGCCCGACACCGTCGCAATTTGCGACGACAATACATTTGTCACTGTCGCAATTGCGACGTTGTCGGGATATAAGCACAAAATTAAAAAGGAACGTTGTCATGTGTGTTTTCAACAGTGTCGTAACCCTCCGTGAAATCACATCAAGATATAAGGGCAAAAAAAATAAGAACGTTGTCATTTGTGTTTTCAACAGCGTCGTAACCCTCCGCGAAATCACATCGGGATATAAGGGCAAAAAAAACAAGAACGTTGTCATTTGTGTTTTCAACAGCGTCGTAACCCTCCGCGAAATCACAGCTACAATTTCTGAGTACGTTGGGTTTATTTTTCTTTTGTCATTATTATGTAATCTGGTATTCAGCTGTTAGAGAGCTAAAATACCCAGAAATGAGGACATATCTATGTTGAATTTATTGTTAGCGGCTTTGGTTATTTAGAAGTTTAATTTTATTTGTTCATCTTTCAAGCACAAACATTTTGTGGACCGTAACGTCTTCATTGTTTCGGGTATGCAATGAAACAGCCCTAACTTGCAATTGCGATGTTGTTGGGATATAAGGGCAAAAAAAAAAGGAACGTTGTCATTTGTGTTTTCAATAGCACCGTAACCCTCCGCGAAATCACATCGGGATATAAGGGCAAAAAAAACAAGAACGTTGTCATTTGTGTTTTCAACAGCGCCGAGAGAGATTCCCTCCGCGAAATCACAGCTACAATTTCTGAGTACGTTGGGTTTATTTTTCTTTTGTCATTATTATGTAATCTGGTATTCAGCTGTTAGAGAGCTAAAATACCCAGAAATGAGGACATATCTATGTTGAATTTATTGTTAGTGGCTTTGGTTATTTAGAAGTTTAATTTTATTTGTTCATCTTTCAAGCACAAACGTTTTGTGGACTGTAATGTCTTCATTGTTTCGGGTATGCAATGAAACAGCCCTAACTTGCGACTACCTTCACGGTACTTGTGTACATTATCATGTTGTCTTTACAGTGACTGTCCTCATTCAAGTGGCAATTACACAAGGGACAGTCACTGTGAGATGTCCTCATTTGTGACAAGGACAGTCACACTTAGGACATCTCATAGTGATATTCCCTTGTGTAATTTCCACTTGAATGTATTGCTATTGAACCACATTAATGCTTTTCTTCTTCAACAAATGAGGACAGTCACTGTAAAGACAACATGATAATGTACACAATTACCAAAAAATGATCTTGTTAATTGATGTAACACTTTTTCTTGCTCACTCCCTATCCTTCACTAGGGTCTCTTTAGGCCAATGTTTTGACTTGATAGGGTACTTAACTATCCCTACACTCTTTAGGTATCTCTACCCAAGATCCCACTCCTTCAACTAGTGCACACCAACAAGAAATACAACGAACTCTGCTCAATACCAATCTAGCTACTAGGACACTCCTAGTCTTGTCTTCACAAATTGAAACACATTCAACTAGAACTTTACTCCATGGAGAGGCTGGCCACTAGGACCTCTATTGGTTTCAATATTACTCCTTCACCTATACTTTTCATCAGTACTTCAATCCGGTTCATCAAACCATGCCAATTGCACCCAAAAATAGGCTGCTAGCAATTAGGCCTTTGTCAAGCCTTTTTGTTTATATTAAGCCACCTAAAGGGCTTAGGATTCAAATGCCCTTTATTGAGAACTCCAAGATATCTAAGGTCTTCTCCTCCTAGATTTTTTGTACACCAACTGCTACAGCCATGCCTGAAAACAAGTATTTTGACACAACTTGGACAGTCTGACTAAGAGTTTGTTTTCTTAGCAGCCAAAGAAACTCACCCAATCTTCTAATTTGACTTGGGGCTTCTTTAGATGTGTGTCTACCTCTCCATGAGATTTTAGTTGAAGCAACCAATGCATTCAACTTGTTGTAATCTTCTTGTAATGATTTGTCATCCCTAACTGTGCTCAACTGACTCACCTAGGACATCATTGCAAACATAGAAAATGAGCTTCCCAGGGCCCCTCCTTCCAAACATATAGTACATGGAGTCTCCTCACCCATTCCAAGAGCCCGTACAAAATTGACAATGGAATGATGAGCTAAGACTCCATTTGTTCAACCTGCCTGGTTCAAACCAATGATAGGGTACTTAACAAAAGAATTAACAAACTAGTTGGAATGCTTCAAAACTCAAAAAAAACACAACACAGAATAAAAAAACAACTTGTACTAACTTTTCCAATAGACACTGCAAGCTATCTAATCCATTAATCAACTGAAAACAAAGAAACAAAAAAACTCAAGAATTCACTAAAACCGTGTTACTCTACAAATCTTCTTAATTCCAAATGTTTTTCCCCCCAACCTTTTGCACAGATCGATGGAGGCCTCTTATAGTTGATCTGATGCCTAATTCAATGGTTTCATATAGTTACATAACCATCTTACTCGAAAATGCTCCCTTGCACAAATGTTGTTAATGTTGTGAATGACAACATTGACAACTTGTTACAACCTTTGGGATTTTGGTTCAAAACTTATTGTTCAAACACCATAAGACCCTAACCATGACTTAGTTAGGCTATTTAGACCTCACATAGGCCACTTCTACACTTCTTTGCCCAATTTGACCCCTAAATGCTTCATTCCCACTTTTGCCACAATATTGGTAACTTGGGTACAAATTGGCACTTGCCTTCACAAAGGTCACACATGAGGACATCTCACAGTGATCGATTGTCCCTTGTGTAATTGCCACTTGAATGTATTGCTATTGAACCACATTAATGCTTTTCTTCTTCAACAAATGAGGACAGTCACTCTAAAGACAACATGATAATGTACACTCACTGTAAGGACAGTCACAAATGAGGACATCTCACAGTGACTGTCCCTTGTGTAATTGCCGCTTGAATGTATTGCTATTGAACCACATTAATGCTTTTCTTCTTCAACAAATGAGGACAGTCACTCTAAAGACAACATGATAATGTACACTCACTATAAGGATAGTCACAAATGAGGACATCTCACAGTGACTGTCCCTTGTGTAATTGATGCTTGAATTACACAAGGGACAGTCATTGTGAGATGTCCTCATTTGTGACAAGGATAGTCACACATGAGGACATCTCACAGTGATTGTCCCTTGTGTAATTGCCACTTGAATGTATTGCTATTGAACCACATTAATGCTTTTCTTCTTCAACAAATGAGGACAGTCACTCTAAAGACAACATGATAATGTACACTCACTGTAAGGACAGTCACAAATGAGGACATCTCACAATGACTGTCCCTTGTGTAATTTCCGCTTGAATTACATAAGGGACAGTCATTGTGAGATGTCCTCATTTGTGACAAGGATAGTCACACATGAGGACATCTCACAGTGATTGTCCCTTGTGTAATTGTCACTTGAATGTATTGCTATTGAACCACATTAATGCTTTTCTTCTTCAACAAATGAGGACAGTCACTCTAAAGACAACATGATAATGTACACTCACTGTAAGGACAGTCACAAATGACGACATCTCACAGTGACTGTCCCTTGTGTAATTGCCGCTTGAATTACACAAGGGACAGTCATTGTGAGATGTCCTCATTTGTGACAAGGACAGTCACACATGAGGACATCTCACAGTGATTGTCTGTAATGTCCCCTTTTTGGCTAACTTGGAAAACAGGAACAATTACTCCACTTCTCAGACTTACTCTATCAGATACTTACAATTAAACTAAGTAATGGAGGTTACTTAAGATATCAACCGCTATTTCAGATTCAATCACAATATGTGTGCAAGATGATATTGATACCAATATGTTTAATAGCACTGTCGGATATAATGATATGAAATATGCTATGAATATGATGTTTCCTATCACTTATAGTGATAGTATAATGATGGTATGTCTGATATAAACAATATCAATATACAATCAATAAGTATTGCTTACAGCAATGTATTTGCTGTGTCTGATATGATGATGTAATTATGCAAATGTGTAATATCGCTATGAGTGATATGTTGCTATTTCAGATTCTGAATTATATGTATGCAACTTCAAATATTGATGCTGTTTCTGACTATCCTTTCTATCTGTGCAATCATGGTGTTGTCTCTGATCTGCAATAATAAACTTGAAACCAAACTGCCAAAGGCAGATGCTCTATTGAGTATATCCAAATATGGATAAGTAAATAAAGTTCTAATGATGCCTTGAGTGACTGACAAGAATGCATTCTTATATTGTCTTTAACAAATGAAGAGATGCTATGAATGAGACGTGTCTTGTTTCTTCCTCCATGTCCCTTTGTTAATCACACCTTTCCATAATCCGACAGTTCACATAATATTATTTCATTAATTTCTGATCATAGATAACTCCCAGATTGACTCAATATCAAATCTTTTTATGAAGGTAATCTTCCCTAATTGGTAGTGCAACCAGTAGTTAACATCCATTGTGTTTGTATTAGTTTGGTCTAACTATCATTAGTATTTAGTCAATCGATATTAACTCTTGCCTTATCCCATATTGTTATGATGATATCCAATCTTTCTACTCTGATATAAGTCGATATCATTTTCTGATAATTGTCCATTTATTGGTTGATTGCTCGTAATGGAGTTTGATCTTCAAATTGACTTCCATTCCTGTTAATACTTAAGGATACATTGTACTTATTATCCATGACTGATGCCTCATTCATCAATAGCTTGTGATATAATCACTGATGCTTTTGTGTTTCTACAAGATGTGGTTTATCTCAGACAATCGATAATCTTTCAATCCTTTAGTCGATATCCTCCTATGTGGTGTCTATTGATATAGATAGTAGAATTCAATCTAGTTTATGTTATTGTCATGATAACATAGGAAGTGATGGTGCATATTTGCTAGCGGGTCTTCATGTTTGATATTGCTTTATCGGATATGTCATTGTCTAAACTTGTGCAATTAATGATTATTTATAATATATGAATGGTTATCCTTCTTGCTTATCAATACATCTTCTGAAACACATAGCGACCTATCCCTTATTCATATCATGTTGATCTTGACTTCATAGTATTTGGTTCATTAATCATCCTCTCATGGTATCGATGTGTAATGACTAGTGATTGTTGTATCACTTCTTCATTCCTCATCGTGATAGATAATGCAGATGTTTAATGTAGATGTATATCGATTACAGATATTCGATATTGCTTTAAACGTTATTATTATTATTATTATTATTAATGTTATTGTTATTATTAAATATTATAATTAATGATGTTAGTAATATTAATAATATTATAATAAATATTATTATAGTGATAACATATTGTTTTATATTGAGAGGTTTATTAATATTATTTATATATTAAAATTATTATATCAATAATTGATTTAATATTATTACTTAATATATTATTATAATATAATATATATAATTTATTAATAATTATTTATTATTAATTTATATTATAATTATAATCATAATTATATTATTTATTAATATTTTAATATTATTTAATTAACATATTACTTATTATGCTAACTATATATTATTATTATCTTTTGATAATAATTATATATTATTGTTATATACCGTTAATAATAGATTATTATATATCATCTAATCATTTTATTATTATACTAAGTTCAATATGTCACGGCTCATGACATTGTCCCTTGTGTAATTGCCACTTGAATGTATTGCTATTGAACCACATTAATGCTTTTCTTCTTCAACAAATGAGGACAGTCACTCTAAAGACAACATGATAATGTACACTCATTGTAAGGACAGTCACAAATGAGGACATCTCACAGTGACTGTCCCTTGTGTAATTGCCACTTGAATTACACAAGGGACAGTCATTGTGAGATGTCCTCATTTGTGACAAGGACAGTCACACATGAGGACATCTCACAATGATTGTCCCTTGTGTAATTGCCACTTGAATGTATTGCTATTCAACCACATTAATGCTTTTCTTCTTCAACAAATGAGGACAGTCACTCTAAAGACACCATGATAATGTACACTCACTGTAAGGACAGTCACAAATGAGGACATCTCATAGTGACTGTCCCTTGTGTAATTACCACTTGAATGTATTGCTATTCAGCCACATTAATGCTTTTCTTCTTCAACAAATGAGGATAGTCACTCTAAGGACATTATGATAATGTACACTCACTGTAAGTGTACATTATCATGTTGTATTACAAATGGACCTTATGTTGGTCGGGATATAAGTGCAAAAAAAAAAAGGAACGTTGTCATTTGTGTTTTCAATAGCGCCGAGAGAGATTCCCTCCGCGAAATCAAGCGGGTTATCATTTGTGTTTTGAACAAAGCGGGTTGTCATTTGTGTTTTGAACAGCATCGAGAGAGATTCCCTCCGCGAAATCAAGCGGGTTGTCATTTGTGTTTTCAACAGCGCCGAGAGAGATTCCCTCCGCAAAATCACAGCTACAATTTCTGAGTACGTTGGGTTTATTTTTCTTTTGTCATTATTATTTAATCTGGTATTCAGCTGTTAGAGAGCTAAAATACCCAAAAATGAGGACATATCTGTGTTGAATTTATTGTTAGTGGCTTTGGTTATTTAGAATGCTTCCCCACAATACTTAATTACACAAGGGACAGTCACTGTGAGATGTCCTCATTTGTGACAAGGACAGTCACACATGAGGACATCTCACAGTGACTGTCCCTTGTGTAATTGCCACTTGAATGTATTGCTATTCAACCACATTTATGGGCCCATTTGGACCACGACACACAGTAGCATCTACAAAGAAGAATATCCTAGGTGTAACAAGTTGTAAGAATATACCAACAGTTCTAAGAAGTTCCCTAGCACGTAGTAGCATCTACAGAGAAGAATATACAACATGAGGGCAGCCACTGTAAAGACAACATGATAATGTACACTCATTGTATGTGTACATTATCATGTTGTCTTTACAGTGACTGACCTCATTCAAGTGGCAATTACACAAGGGACAGTCACTGTGAGATGTCCTCATTTGTGACAAGGACAGTCACACATGAGGATATCTCACAGTGACTATCCCTTGTGTAAGCCACTTGAATGTATTGCTATTCAACCACATTTATGGGCCCGTTTGGACCACGGCACACAGTAGCATCTACAGAGAAGAATATCCCAGGTGTAACAAGTTGTAAGAATATACCAACAGTTCTAAGAAGTTCCCTAGCACATAGTAGCATCTTCTAATTGTCTATACCACTTCACAAGGTATTGTTTGCACACATTGTTTTTGGTTCTTTTGATGACCCTTGTTTTGAAATTGCTATTAGGCCTTGTAGCTTATATGTTTTGATTGCTGGAGAGCTTCTAAAGCTAAGCAAGAAGACCATTGCACGAGTTATAGCCGCGCGCTCAGGTTTGAAAATTGTATATTTTTTAATCTAATGTATATTTTAACTAGACTTTTAGCTTATTTTTGCTGTATATTTTAATCTAAAGGGAATCATGGATGTGAACTTGAAAGAATTTTGTACTTAGTTCTTATGGAGAGAATAGTAGTAGTTTACGGTCTAATATCAAATAGAGTTTTCCAATTACAGAAAGTTAATGAATTCTAATAGCTTATATGTTTTGATTGCTGGAGAGCTTCTAGAGCTAAGCAAGAAGACCATTGCACGAGTTATAGCCGCGCGCTCAGGTTTGAAAATTGTATATATTTTAATCTAATGTATATTTTAATCCTTTTGCCATGTCATGTAATATGTCTTGCCTTGTAGCTTATATGTTTTGAAATTGCTGTTAGGCCTTGTAGCTTATATGTTTTGATTGCTAGAGAGCTTCTAGAGCTAAGCAAGAAGACCATTGCACTAGTCGTAGCCGCGCGCTCAGGCATGAAAATTGTATATTTTTTAATCTAATGTATATTTTAACTAGACTTTTAAAATATTAAAGGATTTAACTAGGTCTAAGAAGATTTGTGTACTTTTGACAATTTTGCTTAGTCACTGAGAGTTGTAGACCGAAGTTTTCATAGCCCAATTTTTGCTTCCTGCGAAGAACGATCATGTCAGATAATATAAGTGAAGAACAAAATAGGGAGACAATCGCTAGATTGTGGTCTAACTTGAAAAGAAAAGGTGATGGAAAATGTTATTGTCCCTGCAAAATTTGTAAGGGCTTAAACGTAGAAGATTGCTAATCAAAACAGTTAAGAGACATTGTAGGGAGAATGGTCACATTGAAGGGGGGCATGACTATCATCCACTGGTAAGTTGTTCATTATATCATTTTAACAATTTATATACATATGAAATCACTTGATGATGAGTTGAAGATCATGGTTTATTTATGTTAATCAATTTTATATAGGTTGATCTCCCCAGGGAAGTACATGATATGGAGGAACATGGGGGTGCGAATATCCAAGGTGAAGATAATGATCCCATGGAAGATGATGATCATGCACCAGAAAACACAATTGAAGATGATGGTATAAATACATTGATCCATGACACATTTAGTCCAAGCGGATCTGATCATGATGATGATGATAGCCTTGATGTACCTCTACTTGAGAAGGCATACGAGCCCCTATACAAAGACTCCCAAACAACTCTTCTCTCTGCTGTATTGTTGTTGTTGAACTTGAAGGTTATGAATGGTTTATCCAACATAACAATGTCATGTATGTTAAGGTATGTCATATATGTCTTTATAGTTAACAAAGGGTGAATAATGTACCACTAATATTGTTTATATTAAAAACTTATATTTTTTGTTGTAGATTGATAGGCAAGTTTTTGTTACCACCATCAAATATTCTACCTCGCTCATATCGAGAATTATCTGCTATTATGAAAGATATTGGAATGGAGTATCAAGCAATACATGCTTGTCCCAATGATCATATTATATATTATAAAGAACATGAATTTGCAACACAATGCCCTGTATGTCATACGAGTAGATATCAAACAGATCGAATAACAAAAAAGGTGCCTCACAAGGTTCTTCGTTACATCCCCATTATTCCACGGATGCGACAATTATTCAGGTGTACTAGCTTGGCACAATTTATGGATTACCATGCACGCAATAGAAGTCGAGATGACATTATTCGAATCCCTATGGATGGTTCGGCATTTATGCACATAGAGGAAAAGTGGCAACACTTCAAAGAAGAACCTCGTAATCTCAGGATTTCATTGGCAGCGGATGGTGTCAATCCATTTGGAGAGATGAGATCTGTTTGCTCGGTGTGGCCTATTTTTGTTATCAACAATAACATTCCTCCGTGGATGTCAATAAAGAGGGAGCACATTATGTTGGCAATGATTGTTCCAAGTATTTTATCATTTGATAGTTATTAATTTACATGTACTTACAAATCTTACAGTAAAATGGTCACAATAATTATGTAATGTTACTGTTCATTCAAGTAGGTAAATATCAAGTTAAAGATATGAATGTATATATTGAGCCTCTTATTGACGAGTTGGTGGAGTTATGGAACGGTGTCACTATGTATGACGTGTCTAGACCAATAGGACAAAGACAATTTCAATTCCATGCAATACTTGTATGGACAATACATGATGCCCCAGGGCTAACACATTTTTGTGGTATGTTATAGTGAATTCAAGTTGCGCATGATAATTCTAATTATAAAAATTAACATATTTAATAATCCAATTATATCATTATCTTGTAGGTCTTCAAACAAAGGGAAAATTTGCATGTCCAGTTTGTGGTCCAAAGATGAAATCTCCTCATTCAAAAAGTTTAGGAAAGCATGTGTTTGATGAGTACAGACACTTCCTCCACAGGAATCATAAGTATCGAAGTATGGAAAAACATCTTTTCAATGGGAAAGAAGAGACTACATCAAAGCCACGAAGAATGACACCTCACCTATGGAAGTTGGAATATAATAGAATTAATCGTCGAGGTAATGTCGTTCCACTTAATGGTTTATGTTTGTAATTTATATATTTCTATTGTGATTTTTGTTTACTAATTATGTAATTGATGATCGTGAAGGTCGTCAAGGCACTACTGACAACCTTCCAAAGGGACTAAAAAGCTATCCCAGACAATTTAGTAGGTTGCCCTACTACGAGGACCTACAAATTGTGCATTTGTTTGATCTTATGCATGTTGGAAAGAATATAACAGAGACATTGTGGAAAATACTGGATGGAAGGCGTGACAAAGAAAAAATTGTCAAAATTTGTAATGACATTCATGAATCCAATCATGCACTGAAGAATTTCATTCACTCAAATAGCAATAGAGATCAGATTAATATAAGTGCCCTTCCTTGGTTATTAACGGAGCAGCAAAGTGATGCCATAAAAGAAGTCATACGAAAAATTCGATTTCCCACAGGATTTGCTGGGAACATAAGCAATCTCATATCAAAGAAAAGTGAATTTGGGCCAGGGCTCGAAATGCATGATTGGCATACTTTCATCAAGGTAAGTTATGTTCTTCTTTATTTACAATATATTCATAAACTACGTGTACTATTCATTATGTTATGTTAGAAAATAATGAAATGATTAGTTTATAATTACTGCAGTACGTGCTACCTCTATCTCTCCCAGAGCACTTCAACAATAACATCAAACAAGTGATATATGATCTTGGAAAATACATGAGGTAAGCAGTAATATCTGTTCAATTTGTTGTATATATTTATTATATTCGCGATTTGTTTTTCTTTCTATGTAATCTATTGTATATTATTTTGTAAAGTCTCGTATTTATATATTTTTTGTGACTTGAATCTCTTAATGTAGGTGGTTGTCATCTAAAGAAATCCATAAAGAAGATATAAACTATTGGAAGAGAAGAATTCCTCATTTATTGTGTGAAATGCAAAAGTGTCTACCTCCAACTTTTTTCAATGCACAAGAACACTACCTCATACACCAAGTTGAGGAGATTGAATTGTGTGGACCTGCACACACTAGGTCAATGTGGATGGTTGAGAGGCACTTGAAATCTTTGAAGGCTTTGGTTCGACAAAGAGCACATCCTGAGGGTTCTATGGTAGAGGGATACATGGTATACCAGACTATGGTGTACATTACTGAATATCTTCCTAAGTTTGCTTCAAATATCCATGTAGATCGCATTTGGGATCTCGACCCTTTTAAAAAATTCAAAGGGGAGTACTTGATGGGGAAAGGTAGATTGAGGAAAGTGACAGGTAATAAATTATAAGATGTTATTGTAATAAATTATTTCTTAATCTTCAAAATAAATCGGTTGTAAGTCGTCTATTTTTTTTTTGTACAGTTGCTCGAGAGTGGGATGCACTACACTTGTATATTGCAAACAATCTTGATTGGATGACGGTATGGATTGAACGATGTCAACATTCTGGTCACACATTAACATGGGAAGGTGTATCTTCATTGGTTAAAGAAGCTCATCGTAATGGAGATTCTAATGTTACGCAAAGGGAAATAGATTTAGCATATGGTTTAAGAGATTTCCAGGTACGTACAAAATTATTAATCACCCGTATGTTTATCAACTCACGATATAATAATTTTGACATGTTTCACATATTATTGCAGGTTAAACACCACAAGGGTATGTTATGTAATGGTCAAAAATTTCGCGTCAAAGTGTTGGATGACACGAAGAAAACTTGTGATTCTGGAATAACTGCAGTCTTTCAAGTGACTAATATTTCATCTAGAAATGACTTAGATCCTCAAGAGTCTAAAAATCAATACTATGGCATTTTGGATGATATACTTGAGTGCGACTTTAGTTCCTTCAAATTAGTACTCTTCGTTGTCAAATGGTGCAGGCTACGACTTAATCCAAATGATCCTAATAGAACTGTTATTGAACATGATAATGGATTTACAATGGTTAATACAAGGTCGTTTGAGCCAGTTGGGGATGAGCCCTATGTTCTTCCAAGCCAATGTGAGCAGGTATTTTACTCAGAGGTTTCACATAAACCGGGTTGGTCATTTGTTGTTAGACATGAACCGAGAGGAAGGCCGATAAAGTATAATGCGATGGAAGAAGAAGATACCAAAGAAGTAGAAGATGATGTAGATGATGATCACGATCGACAATTATTGGATGATGTTCCTGAGACAAATTTTCATGAAGAAGAAGAAGAAGATGATGCTGCTACTGATGATGATGATGAAGATGATGTTGATGTTGATGATGATGATGTTGATGATGACGACGACGAGGACGATGATGATGATGACGATGACGAGGATGATGATGATGATGATGATGATGATGAGGATGATGATGATGAAATTTAAAGGTATGCCATCAATCCTTAATGTATTTAATATTCATTTCTTGATAGAAATATATTTGTCTTAAATGGTTACATAGTTTATTCATTATCTATTTAAAAGCTATAAGTGTTATAATGTGTACATTTTAATGTTTTTAATTTTTATGTGATGCTTATGATGGCTGTGATTATGATTATGATGTGATTATGCTCATGATAATTGAATTACATTTGCAGGAAATTGAACCCCTTTCAAGAGCATCCCGCATAGTCTCATGGATCAACAGGTATAAGTCAATACACCTTATAGAAAGTCTATTTAATACACTTATCAATAGTAAGATTGATGTCTTCTAAGATCTCTCCCATTTGCAGGTACCAGCAAATAGGTATTTGTCAGAAGTGTCTTCCTCGAGTGAGGGAAATATAGGAATAGAAGAGGAAAGTGAGACATGCAGTTTATCTAGAATAGGGAGATTAACTAGAGGTCAAAGGACTAGAAGGAAATTCAATAAACACATGAAATTTTTCCTTCCTCAAGGGGGGTCATGTTCTTATGATGATGAGATGAAAGGCGACATTGAGGTGCCCTTGAGGTACCAACATCTACAGAAACATTGGGTACCCAAGGAACTTCCTCCAATAAACATTGATTTTTGTGTTAATGAGAGGATATATCGCATAGCACCATCATCATTACATGGTTTGGGCCTATTTTCTATGGATGGCATAAAGGTGTCTTACAACAAAGTTTTTGAATTGATGGAGTATGTTGGACCATGTTACGATTACAAAAGTTGGATGCATATTGTTCAATATAAAAAAAGTATGCGTAGGTATGCACTCTCGGCAAATTATATACAACAGCAAGACAATAATCAAAGTAAAAGTGTGGCTATATACATTGATGGAAGGCCAAAAGCAACAGGGAATATTGCGGGTTTTATAAATAGTACACGACCTGGGTCAACTATAAAGCAACCCAATTGCATATTTGAGGCGCGCGAGGGAAATTGTGTATTCATCTGTGCGATAAAATCAATACGTGCAGGGGAAGAGCTGCTTATTGATTACAATTTGAACCGCATAGATACAAACGAGGCTACTATCATGGGGGTGGTACATACTATTAAACCAACTTCTAATCAATGACTCCAACATACCATTTAGTTATTAAATTTTTGGCTAACATTTTTATACTTGATCTTTGACACAGGGGCACAATATGGAGCAACCGCCCGAAGGTGATGGTGACGATATTCCTAGCTCATCTACACATGAGCAGGTAAAACTCATTGTAATTGTGCAAACTAGATAGAAGCAAAATGTTATTTTTTTTAATGTTATTTTCTTCATTGTTTTGGAGTAATTTTGATAATACTAATACTATTGTTGTCACAGAGGGCCGGTGGTCGGAGAGAGGGAAAGCAACCTGCAGTCCCTCAGGAGTCCCCCCTTGTGGACCCTTTTTTTATTGATTTAGCAGAGACCGATGACCCGATCGGTTCCATTAAAAAGCTGCTAAAGAAAATTGGGAAAGAACTTCTACGTTTGGTATCCATACATCCTCAGACTCAGGAAATAAAAGACAGGGCAGCTGAGTTGTTGCGCACTTTTGAAAACTTTAAAGTAAGTATTAATGAAATTTTTAATTATTACAAGAGTTCAATAATGGTTTTTATGTTATGCTCTTTTATGACATTAATTAAAATATGGATGCATTGTCTTTACAGAGTTATTTGCATAATTTTGAACCCCATTCCCATGATGAGGCCGGTATTGCAAGTGGTTCAGGTAGATCACATGTTCCATTCCCCACTTGTGTTTTCCACTGAATATATATAGGAATGATCATAATCATTGACAATACATGCTCGAACAATTTTTTTTTTTAATGCTCTAACAATCTTGTCCATGCTAGTCCACGCGTTCTATATTTATGCATGCTCTAACAATTTTATTCTTCAGCTCCTTTCCATGATGATATGACAACGCCACCTCCATCCAGGATAGCCACAAATGTCTTGCCGACTGCCATGTCAACAACACACAGCCTAAATGCACCAACTGTTGCAACATCTACTGGTACACAAATCCCTCTTTTTCTCTCTTTTGTTATGTGTTTAAGTGTTATGTGTTTACGATATAGATCCCTTGATTGTGTTTGTGCCATGGGTGCTCTGCACCAATTTATTTCCCTTGAAGTATTATTTCTTGGAGGCATTTGATAATGGTTTTCATTTTTTGCAATAGGAGATGCAACAAGTCCCGATGCAACATCATTTCCTGGATGTTCCCGTGTTCCTAGTATGGGAACGGTGAAGGATTGCATATTGATCATCAGCGATGATGAAGGCGTTCCCTTAAAAGTATCCAAACTTCCAGGTACTTTAAAGTTATTATTATTCTATAGTGATATAATAGTAATTTAGTTTTTGATCACTATTCATCGACTAATGATCCCATGATTATTTTGTAGGGAATGATATTTTTTGGCGAAAACTTGGTGACGAGTGTTTGCGGATATTTGGGCCCACCATACGTACATGGTGGAACATCATATCCTAACTAAAACCCCAAACCACTATTTTGATTTCATATCATTGCTAGAATAGTTTTCCTTTTCATCAATTTCTTGAACTATATTAAAGGTAGCTTCTCTTCATTTATGAGTCTAACATGTTTTTTTTTACTTAAAAGGTGGAATAACCAAGATAAAAAGTTGAAGGATGATCTTGTACATAGTATGACCTAGCTTTTTGGACCTCGTGCATTCGAGAGAAACAAGCTCCTTGAAAGAGCTGGTTTATGTTTGAAGTATATTAGGGACCAGTACAGGAAATATTTAGAGGTTAACCCAAGGCACGAGCGTCCGCCCTGTGTTCTTGAGGCTGAGTGGAAGGGTTTGATTTTGGATGGAAAGTATAAAGCCGACATGAAAAAAGGAATTACGCCAGTAGAGAGTAGAGCAAGGTATGTGATACTTTTGAGAATGTAATTATGTACTAATTAACCTCTAAATTTTTCCTATACTGGTCTCTAACATATTTCAAACTTTTCATAGATTGCCTGACACATCAAAGGCAACAAAGGCAAGATTAGAAAAGCACGGGACACACAAGCTCGGCTCTGGTGGTTTTTCCAAACTTCAAGCACGAGTTGTAAGTATTAGTAAATGAAAACTTGTATCAATTTTTTTATATATTGCAAGGAAATTTTTTTTGATCAAACAATGCAAGTAAAATTCACCATACCAAGAAAAAATGTAGGGGTCAGAGTTCAATAGATGCCTCACAGAAGAGGACAAGAGAATTGGCTTCCAACAAGGCTATAGAGCCGTGGCTGAACGGCTACGAGCTGAAATCAGTGTGCAAGGTTCAAATAATGATGCATCTGAGCCACAGGTAAATAAGCTAAATGAAATTTATTTCAAATTGAATACTTTACCAATTATTCTATTTGATGTTAAGTTCTAATATAAAGTGAGTATATCTGTTTTAAGAAAGCAATGATAACAATGTGTAAGATATTGAAATGCAGCCTGACAATCCTTCTACACAATCTATGCATAATGAAGGTTCGCATGATGTGCATCCTAGTGGTGGAGGTATACATTTGCTATTAAAATTTTTATATGTAATTACAATTGGTGTTTGGATTAATATAACATTTTGTATAGCAACTGTAGAGGATCGAGGGGTCGGTGCTCATGAGCATGTTGAGGTTGAGTCTAGACAAAATGATGTGGCCAGATCAGGTAATTAAAGAGCGCCACAGTTATGTTCTTTAAAATAATTAAATACTTGTAACAATTATAATTAAATATTTTAAATTTAACTCTTTTATTTGTTATTGTAGAGGACCCCCCTTTGCAGCAGCATAGGAATTTGAGATCATCAAGAACAAAGAACAAAACAACTGATGAGGGGGGTATTGATGATAACACTGATGCTCCTCTTAGAGCTTACATAGAAAAAAAAATTAGAAAGAGAAAAAAGAAATGATTGTCATCTAAATACCTTAATTGATAATGACTGAATTTTATGTCTCAATGAATTTAATTATGTGCTAATGAATGTTCATGAATTATGTGTTTATTTTCATATTGATGAATGTTGTGTGTTAACGAATCTAATGTGTTAATGAATGTTATCATGTGATATTGATTGAATGTTACATTTTATTAATAATTGAAAGAATGAATGAATGTTAGATTTTAACGGGGAATGTAGAGTGATGTTAGGGGGAGGGGGGTGGGGCCAAATGAGCTTCCACCTTCACGTGGTTGGCCCTGTTTAGTAGAGAATATTAAACTATATTCTCGAAACAAAGTGAAGCTCAATAAGATACTAAATGAGTTAAAATGGTTATCAAGGTCCTCTATCCATAAGATACTTGTAGTCAAAATGGTTATTAATAAGATACTTGTAGTCAAAATGGTTATCTAGGTCCTCTATCCATTCCATAAGTTCTTCACCATTCAAACTTCCTCCATAACAAGGAATGTGCTCTAGGTTAGTCATGAAGCCTAGCATGGACTCTCTGTCAGATAGAGCCACTATTTCAAAGCCTTTTCTGTGCATTTCCTTCAAGCACTGTACAGTGTACAGATGTGAAAGGGAGGGCAGACCAGTGTGGAAGTTAGAGTATTTATATCTTATGCTTTGAGAGTTTATTTGGTAGATTCAAGACACCTTATATCAAAGTTATTCCTTTTTCTTATCTGTTGTTCTGTCAAACCCTCATTTTTTGGGTTATTGCATTCAAATGGCCTTAACTTGCAAATAAACCATAGGATATCCTCTATTCTTTGTAAAATGCAAGTTAAGGGGGTTTATTTTCATATTTTAAAAGCTTTGGAACAGGATACTAAGCTAGAGAATTTCAAGAGCAAGCCCTAGGTCAAGAATCTCAATGTTCTTGACTAGGAGTTGATGGATTATGCAAGATCAGAGGGTAGCGGTAAGTAAAGGACCTCAAAAGTTGTTGAATCTAGATCTTTAGAGCATGGTGGACATCTTCAAACTCTGATCTTGGTTTCATGCACCCATTTTCAATGCCTTGTTTTGGAACCCACACCCAAAGGCATGCATTAGGTCTGCGGACTCAATAAGGACATTGATATGCTGGAGTGGAGTCAAGGTCTGGGAGTTGGAGGATTGTTAGAACATCAAAAAGGGTACTCAAAAAAAATATAAGTTCATAAGGTCCTTTGTCAAATTGAAGAGTTATTGCTGCAGAACAGGTTTTGGAGACCTACTAGAGTCACTAGGTCTATTTGGACCCGTTTGGACCACGACACACAGTAGCATCTACAGAGAAGAAGTTTGGTATGCAATGGTCTTGAAACCTCCTGAGAAATTCTTGGTATGCATTTGTGTGGTGCAAAAGCTTCGTTGAAAGAGAAAAAGAAGAAAAGAATAGAAATGATTTTTTTTCTTTTTATGTCATATACTGTAACCAGCTACTTATAACTTGCAAAAATTATTATAACCATTTGAAATTGAAACTTAGTTTAATGTGAAATTGAGAACTGCTTTATTAGAGCTTTCTGTGATTTAGATTCAGACATCAAGAACATTGTTTGCCTAATATTGTGATTAATGTTTATTTATTAATATCTCATACTGACAAACAATTGATAATTGTAGGGAAAACGTCATTGGGGGTCTTTGAGGATCCACCAGAAGCCAAGGAGAAAATGTATTCAAATGCTAAAGATGGTGTAATAGTCCTTACAGCTGTTGAACCTTGCTGTGTAGATCATCTCCGATTCTCCAAGTTCAACAGTACTGTGGTATTCCTTTGGATACTTCTAATGGTAAATTTCAGACATCAAGTTCTTTTCGTATGAAACTACTACATTTGTAATCTGTAGTTTTAAACTTTTAGTTTATAAATGTTCATCAGCTTTAGTTCGTATGCTGCCATTTCAAGTATGATTAATGAAGTTACCTTTATCAGAGGATGAAAGTGAGCAGTCAGCATACTGGTACAGAGCTGGCAGCATTGATACGATGACTAGGGCATCGTTTAATGGTGGTATTGTGTTTTCCCATATTTAGGGCATCGGCCTTTTGAAGCATTGCCTTCATCTTTCTTAAGGCTGAGTTTTAAGTTTGTTTATCTCTCTCGGCGCTGTTGAAAATACAAATGACAATGTTCTTGTTTGTTTTGCCCTTATATCCCGATGTGATTTCGCGGAGGGTTACGGCGCTGTTGAAAACACAAATGAAAACACAAATCCCTTGTGTAATTGCCACTTGAAGGAGGACAGTCACTGTAAAGACAACATGATAATGTACACTTACAGTGAGTGTACATTATCATGTTGTCTTTAGAGTGACTATCCTCATTTGTTGAAGAAGAAAAGCATTAATGTGGCTGAATAGCAATACATTCAAGTGGCAATCACACAAGGGACAGTCACTGTGAGATGTCCTCATTTGTGACTATCCTTACAATGAGTGTACATTATCATGTTGTCTTTAGAGTGACTGTCCTCATTTGTTGAAGAAGAAAAGCATTAATGTGGTTCAATAGCAATACATTCAAGTGGCAATTACACAAGGGACAATCGATCACTGTGAGATGTCCTCATGTGTGACTATCCTTGTCACAAATGAGGACATCTCACAATGACTATCCCTTGTGTAATTCAAGTGGCAATTACACAAGGGACAGTCACTGTGAGATGTCCTCATTTGTGACTGTCCTTACAATGAGTGTACATTATCATGTTGTCTTTAGAGTGACTGTCCTCATTTGTTGAAGAAGAAAAGCATTAATGTGGTTCAATAGCAATACATTCAAGTGGCAATTACACAAGGGACAATCGATCACTATGAGATGTCCTCATGTGTGACTATCCTTGTCACAAATGAGGACATCTCACAATGACTGTCCCTTCTGTAATTGCCACTTGAATGAGGACAGTCACTGTAAAGACAACATGATAATGTACACATACAATGAGTGTACATTATCATGTTGTCTTTACAGTGGCTGCCCTCATGTTGTATATTCTTCTCTGTAGATGCTACTATGTGCTAGGGAACTTCTTAGAACTGTTGGTATATTCTTACAACTTGTTACACCTGGGATATTCTTCTCTGTAGATGCTATTGTGTGCCGTGGTCCAAACAGGCCCATAAATGTGGTTGAATAGCAATACATTCAAGTGGCAATTACACAAGGGACAGTCACTGTGAGATGTCCTCATGTGTGACTGTCCTTGTCACAAATGAGGACATCTCACAGTGACTGTCCCTTGTGTAATTGCCACTTGAAGGAAAAAAGCATTAATGTGGTTCAATAGCAATGTATTCAAGTGGCAATTACACAAGGGATAATCACTTTGAGATTTCCTCATTTGTGACTATCCTTACAGTGAGTGTACATTATCATGTTGTCTTTACAGTGACTGTCCTCATTTGTTGAAGGAAAAAAGCATTAATGTGGTTCAATAGTGATGCAGAGTAGTCAGGGCTTTTAGAATATACAAATATACATCCTTAACTCTCATTCCACCAAGGAAGAAGGAATTGCAATGGTTGAAACGTGAGTTAAGGTCTTTACATCAGTCAAACCCTGAAAATGAGGGTTTGTAAACAATGCACAGAAAATTTGAAATAACTTAGATATAAAACAAAGAGAATCAATCAAACCAACTTCCAAAGCATCAGATGTCACTATTACAACTTCCAGGCAAATTTTATCATCCAACCACCATCCGTACAGCCGTACAGAGTTCATTTTTCACCAGAAATGCACTAAAACAGGGTTATTTTTATTTTTTATGAAAGCAAAATGATTACAATACTGGTTCTCTGTCTGTCTTCGACCATTTGAAGCCTAAAATAGGCTCTCCAAATGTTGGTTCAACCATCTAGGTGGTTAGAACAGTTTATCCAACAAATGTCAACTTTGCTAAGCAACTTTTAAAGTTGCATTACAACTTTGCAAACAACTTTGCCGAGAAGGTTAAAAATGTGTTGTGAAACTTTAGGAACCTTATTAAAGTTATTTTGGACCTTCAAACTTCTTAACAACATCTAAAAGACACCTAATAAACACTTACTATGCTCATTTCATCCAAGGACTCAAAAGATGCCCAAGGTTTATAAGTCACCAAGGGGTCTTGTGTCCAACAAGTGGATGTTTATAAGGAGATAAAATCAATCCTTAATATTTATTACAAACCAAGAAAACATCTAAAACTCCTATTCTAATTTATTGTCATTCAAAAAGACTCTGATTTGTCATTCAAAAAGACTTTGATTTGTCAATCAAAAGGACCTTTCACCAGTCAATCCTTCAAAGCTCCAAGGTGAAAATCTTATGTTCCAATTGATAGGATTTGACTCCTTGGCTTCATGGCAACTTCCTTCAATCATGGTGTCTTTGGCTTGCATTAGGGATGCCCCTGCATCAAATAGCAATGCATTCAAGTGGCAATTACACAAGGGACAGTACATGCCCATTAAAGTTGGTGTTTTGTTATCCAGCATGACAATGGAGACAACATACTCTGTGTCAATTTTACTGATCAAATTTCCCTCCGCTAGGCAAAGCAACAATCTGGGTATGATAAGGTGAAATTTTGTAGTCCTTTTGGGTATGATAACAGTTCCAGTTTCCAATAAGATGGTTCATTTTTATAATCTAGCTTCAATTTCTCTTGTGAAAATCTTTTTTTCATTTTATGGGTGGTAAAATATAATTATTATGCTAGAGGTGTGTACTTATGGATGATAATGAAACAAAATGATAAGATTTAAGACTCTTGTTTTTTTTTTAAATAGCAATTTAAGTTTCCTTCTATTATAAATTACTGTTTTTCTATTTTTTAATTTATCTTTCCAAATCTTTTATATCAATTTTATTTATGAAATATAAATATATTAATAATGTTTTAGTGTTTTTAGGATTAGTTTATATCAATTCTATGTATCATCATTCGTCATTCAATTGTCAGTATTATTAATTTAGACTGTGCAATTGTAGAACTACTCGAATATGGGTTGGATGGATACTCAAGCAAGGGAACCCTCCTCAAATATCTCAAGCAGTGAACTTGGAAAAATGTGTCCTGAAGGAACCCTTTCCATCAGAGAGATAAAAGTACAAACAAGTAAAAGAAGCAGGCTCTGCAAATATGTTTTTGAGAAGAAAAATGATAGATTATTCGAGTATGGTTCATGAGGTATATCTAAAAAGACATTTTTTTTCTTATTATAATAAAAGAGGAAGTTGTGAATGTCAAAGTTGAGTGAAACAAAAATTATTTTCATCAAATTTTGTTAGGCTTGCTTTTGGGAATAGTTTCTTACAATATTGCTATTAAGATTTTTATTGTGTAGTTTTTAGATTAGGTTTATAAAATTATATTTCATGAGTAGTGATTCATATTAATCAATTAACGATACTTTTGGAAGGTATTTTCAATGTGTCAAATTTTGATATTTTTAAAAGAATTAGATTGTGTAATTTTTTTAATTAAAGTCATTGACTCATATTTCATAAATAATAGTTCTCATGAATCCATCTCTTATAAGATTGAATAGTCTATTTAGGAAGTATTTCTGATAGTATGTCAAATTATGATATTACTATTACCATTAGATTGCATGGCTTTGAAGTCAACCTCGTTGACCCATATTCTTCTCTGTAGATGCTACTATGTGCTAGGGAACTTCTTAGAACTGTTGGTATATTCTTACAACTTGTTACACCTGGGATATTCTTCTCTGTAGATGCTACTGTGTGCTGTGGTCCAAACGGGCCCATAAATGTGGTTGAATAGCAATACATTCAAGTGGCAATTACACAAGGGACAGTCACTGTGAGATGTCCTCATGTGTGACTGTCCTTGTCACAAATGAGGACATCTCACAGTGACTGTCCCTTGTGTAATTGCCACTTGAATGAGGACAGTCACTGTAAAGACAACATGATAATGTACACAAGTACCGTGAAGGTAGTTGCAAGTTACGGCTGTTTCATTGCATACCCGAAACAATGAAGATGTTACGCTCCACAAAACGTTTGTGCTTGAAAGATGAACAAATAAAATTAAACTTCTAAATAACCAAAGCCGCTAACAATAAATTCAACACAGATATGTCCTCATTTCTAGGTATTTTAGCTCTGTAACAGCTGAATACCAGATTACATAATAATGACAAAAGAAAAATAAACCCAACGTACTCAGAAATTGTAGCTGTGATTTCGCGGAGGGAATCTCTCTCGGCACTGTTGAAAATACAAATGACAACGTTTCTCTACATTATCATGTTGCCTTTACAGTGACTGTCCCTTGTGTAATTGCCACTTGAAGGAGGACAGTCACTGTAAAGACAACATGATAATGTACACTTACAGCCCGTGTACATTATCATGTTGTCTTTAGAGTGACTATCCTCATTTGTTGAAGAAGAAAAGCATTAATGTGGCTGAATAGCAATACATTCAAGTGGCAATCACACAAGGGACAGTCACTGTGAGATGTCCTCATTTGTGACTGTCCTTACAGTGAGTGTACATTATCATGTTGTCTTTAGAGTGACTGTCCTCATTTGCTGAAGAAGAAAAGAATTAATGTGGTTCAATAGCAATACATTCAAGTGGCAATTACACAAGGGACAATCGATCACTGTGAGATTTCCTCATGTGTGACTATCCTTGTCACAAATGAGGACATCTCACAATGACTGTCCCTTGTGTAATTCAAGTGGCAATTACACAAGGGACAGTCACTGTGAGATGTCCTCATTTGTGACTGTCCTTACAATGAGTGTACATTATCATGTTGTCTTTAGAGTGACTGTCCTCATTTGTTGAAGAAGAAAAGCATTAATGTGGTTCAATAGCAATACATTCAAGTGGCAATTACACAAGGGACAATCGATCACTGTGAGATGTCCTCATGTGTGACTATCCTTGTCACAAATGAGGACATCTCACAATGACTGTCCCTTCTGTAATTGCCACTTGAATGAGGATAGTCACTGTAAAGACAACATGATAATGTACACATACAATGAGTGTACATTATCATGTTGTCTTTACAGTGGCTGCCCTCATGTTGTATATTCTTCTCTGTAGATGCTACTATGTGCTAGGGAACTTCTTAGAACTGTTGGTATATTCTTACAACTTGTTACACCTGGGATATTCTTCTCTGTAGATGCTACTGTGTGCTGTGGTCCAAACGGGCCCATAAATGTGGTTGAATAGCAATACATTCAAGTGGCAATTACACAAGGGACAGTCACTGTGAGATGTCCTCATGTGTGACTGTCCTTGTCACAAATGAGGACATCTCACAGTGACTGTCCCTTGTGTAATTGCCACTTGAATGAGGACAGTCACTGTAAAGACAACATGATAATGTACACAAGTACCGTGAAGGTAGTTGCAAGTTACGGTTGTTTCATTGCATACCCGAAACAATGAAGATGTTACGCTCCACAAAACGTTTGTGCTTGAAAGATGAACAAATAAAATTAAACTTCTAAATAACCAAAGCCGCTAACAATAAATTCAACACAGATATGTCCTCATTTCTAGGTATTTTAGCTCTGTAACAGCTGAATACCAGATTACATAATAATGACAAAAGAAAAATAAACCCAACGTACTCAGAAATTGTAGCTGTGATTTCGCGGAGGGAATCTCTCTCGGCACTGTTGAAAATACAAATGACAACGTTTCTCTACATTATCATGTTGCCTTTACAGTGACTGTCCCTTGTGTAATTGCCACTTGAAGGAGGACAGTCACTGTAAAGACAACATGATAATGTACACTTACAGCCCATGTACATTATCATGTTGTCTTTAGAGTGACTATCCTCATTTGTTGAAGAAGAAAAGCATTAATGTGGCTGAATAGCAATACATTCAAGTGGCAATTACACAAGGGACAGTCACTGTGAGATGTCCTCATTTGTGACTATCCTTACAGTGAGTGTACATTATCATGTTGTCTTTAAAGTGACTGTCCTCATTTGTTGAAGGAAAAAAGCATTAATGTGGTTCATTAGCAATGTATTCCCAGCATCTGTACCTGCATCTCTCTTATATACTACAAGTTACTTGCCATCAGAAATTGCAGTTCCCTCACGTGACATTGATGGTGAAGTGTTCTTTTCAAAACCATCATCTGTGGTTACCAATGCTCCTGTTTTAGGCAATAAGTTTGTTGCATTCCATGAGCCATTGGTCAAGTTTCTTCTATGAGCTTCTGATGCCTCAAAATCTAAGCAGCGCCTACGCATGCCTCATTGTGATTGATTATCATTCTGTACATGAATTATAATGAGTAATCAGTTTTGGGCCTTGGAATCTTGTATGTAACATGCACAGGCATTTCATGGCTAAATGAATCTATTTAAAAGCATCAACTTTTCTTACATGATGCTGGATACATAAGTAGAACAAGCGTATATCAAATTGGAAGCAATCAAAACTCCACAATGACATATTATTTAGAGTACTCTTCAGTTTAAGTAATAATGCATATATTGACACTGTAAAGACAACATGATAATGTACACTCACTGTAAAGACAACATGATAATGTACACTCACTGTAAGGACAGTCACAAATGAGGACATCTCACAGTGACTGTCCCTAGTGTAATTGCCACTTGAATGTATTGCTATTCAGCCACATTAATGCTTTTCTTCTTCAACAAATGAGGATAGTCACTGTAAAGACAACATGATAATGTACACTCACTGTGAGTGTACATTATCATGTTGTCTTTACAGTGACTATCCTCATTTGTTGAAGAAGAAAAGCATTAATGTGGCTGAATAGCAATACATTCAAGTGGCAATTACACTAGGGACAGTCACTGTGAGATGTCCTCATTTGTGACTGTCCTTACAGTGAGTGTACATTATCATGTTGTCTTTACAGTGGCTGTCCTCATTTGTTGAAAGAAAAAAGCATTAATGTGGTTCATTAGCAATGTATTAAATTAATTTATTTTTTTTAATCCACCCACGGGCGTCGCAATTGCGACGGCAACCCGTCGCAATGCGATGCAGGCGCCCGTCGCAATTGCTTGGGAGTTCCGTGGCGATTGCGACGGCCCTCCGAAGCCATGCGACAGGGGGGCGACGGCCATGCCGCTAACAAATCTTAGTCACATTGCGACGGGATATGTGTCGCAATTGCGACGGCTACCCATAGACGTCGCAATTTGCGACTAAAAAATAGCGACGTCTATGGGTGTTTCTATTGCGACACATAGCTGTCGCAATTGCGACACATAGCCGTCGCAAAATGCCCCCAAATGTATTAGTGACATAATCAACTTCCCAAGGCTGGGAATCAACAATGTCCTTCTAGTGGTTACCATCCTTCACTTCTTTTTTCCCCTCAGCCATCTTCTCATTATCCTTATCAGAATCCTTACTGCTAACCTCCTCCTTACCATCATGGGGAGTAGTCTCGTCATCAAAATCATCGATTTAGTCCCTATCCTTGCTAGGGCTCTACAAATTTTTGATCTCACCAGTCTCTTCCTCTTCAGAGTCCTCAGTCTCATACTCCTCAGAGTAGTCCCCGACATCAGTCTCACCAGAGCAGATTTTATTTGAACTACTACCCATTAAATCATCAGCCTTCCATTTAGTAGAGCTAGACTTAGGGGTCATAGGGCTCCATTTATTCTTTCCAGAGGAAGGCATAGAGCTAGGGTTAGGGAAGACCCTCTTGACATACTCATGAATCAACAGAATCAAACCCTCATGCTTAGTAGCTTTCTTAGGGGAAACCTTATGCTCATTAAGACTTTTAACAAGAGAGCTATGAAGGTAATAGGGGATATTAATAGTGTCCTTGTACTTGAAATGGTTGAGAAACATGAAATGGTGGGAATGAGCATGAGTAAAGCAACCATCAAGGGTGAAATACTCCATCACCACCTGTAGAACGTTGTGCCATATCTCCTTGATTTTGAAGACATCAATATAACCATTGGTCCTGGCTTCTGCGAAATCTAACTGGTCTTTCTCAGATTTAGGGAACTTTTTGGAAGCCATATCTGAAATCTTACGATTTTTGTAGAACGTCTGGCCATCATTGGGAATTCCAGTAACTTGAGAAATTAGCTCCACAGTAATCTCCACAGTTTTACCCTCAATGGAAATGGTGTCATTTTTCCATCCCTCTACAAATTTTTGAGTTATATCCTTATCAAAGCCATGTAACCTTTCCAGAAATGGAGTTACCCCACCTTTCTTCAAATTCCACCACACCATAGCCATGTCAAGCTCCTTGAGCTTCTTATAGTTTTTGGTTCCTCCCTTTTCAAATCGCCACCCATGGTTAGGAGAATTAACAACAAAGAGAGCTTATCAAAGTTTAAATAGTGCTTATCAAAGTTGCTTTCCCTGTTGATATAGATGTTTTCTAAAATCACAACCCAGAAAGCGTGTGAGTTGACAATGATAATGAATCTAATTATTCCTCTCCACACTTTCCCATAACTACTTCTAGACTCCATAGTGTTCAATCGAGTCTTATTACTAATATCAAATCATGTCTGCCTTGTGAGTAATCTTATCATAATTAATATATGATTTAGTATCCTCCTTGAGATCTGCCTCGCTGTCCCAAATGATGACCTCATTAGATTTAACTCCAATATTTTCCAAACTATCTGCCACGGTGTTACTTTCATGGTACACATGAGATATGTGGAATCTAGTATAGTTGGCAATAATATCTTTCACCTTGGATATGACATTCTCAATAGTCCAGGATAGAATAGTTTTTCCTTTAAGACAATTGATAATGTTCATGGAATCGCCTTCCAACTAGATATTATCTAGATTCAAATTGCTAGCAAGTTACAGACCATAGTAAGCTCCCAAGGCTTCCACCATATGGTTATTTTGAGTACCCAAAGGGGTAGCATTAGCAGCTAAAAAATTTCCATTGCTGTCTCTGATAATGCTTCCGCATCCCACCAGGCTAGGATTGCCCTTCACTGCACCATCAAAATTTATCTTGATCCACCCAACAAGAGGAGCAATCCCAACACTGTTCTCATGATCAATCTTCTTTGTGTCAGAGTTCTTACAATCCTGACTATTCTAGATGATACCTTTCGGGAGATTTTCCAGTATTCCTCTATTCACCTTTTCAAACACCAGGGCAGGAGTACTACATTTATCTTGAAATATGGTTGTTATGTTCTTTCCAGATACTCTAAGCAATATGAGGGGCAACCAAGATCCAACTTCTTTTTTTATCCCTATTGAATGAACATTAGGACAACACCATTGCTGGCAAAAATCCTGGATAGAGCAGGGAAAAGTCCAGCATAAATTCCAGTCCTGCAAAAATAAAGACCACACCTGCTAAGAGAAAGAGAAATGTAAAAAGAGGTGGTTAGTATCTTCCTTAGCCTCATGGAAAAGGCAACATCTATTAGGCATTATGAAGCCTCTCTTTTTGAGGTTGTCAACTGTAAGAGCTTTGTTTTGGATGAAAATCCAGTAGAAAATTTCAACTTTGGGGGTAAGATTTTTATTCCAAACCTTCAACCAGAAGGGGATTTCCTCAGGCACCTCAAATTGAAGATAACTAGAAGAAGCCAAAGAAAAGGAGCTATCAGAAGAGGGACCCCAAATCAGAGTGTCATCCTTGTTGGTATAGCAACAATGAGCCAGAAGGGCTTTGTCAATTTCTTGAAAAGTAGGGAAGATAGCAGCCAGATTCACCCAGCAATTATTAATCCAATAATCTTTCACTTTAGGTCCAAATCTAGAGGTGCACCTTAAGATCTCCTCATTATTTTCAAAAAAATAGCTCAAAGGTTTTTCAAACAGCCACAGATCTTTCCAGAAGTCAATTTTAAGGCCCTTTCCTAGCTTCCAGCATTTTCCTTTGCTAGCAATATCTCTAGCTTCATTAATATTCCTCCAAAAAATAGAACCCTCAACTTTCTCAGAACTGGAAAGAAAATGATCAAAATAGGGAGTATCATAAAGGTATTTACGTTTACATATAGTATTCCAATCCTTAGGATCTCCATATATATGCCATAACTACTTAGCCAACATAGCTTTATTCATAATCTTGATAGGCCCGAGACCCAACCCCCCCAAAGTTTTGGGTTTGCAAACCCTATCCCAAGCAATCAAAGGAATGTGATTTATTTCCTCTGTTCCAGACCAGAGGAAGCATTTAAGAATACTGTCAACTTTATCAACATACTTGGAAGGCATCTTAAACAAGCTCATAGCATAAACCATAAGGCTTTGAAGAGAAGACTTGATTAGGGTAACCTTCCCAGCTTGGGACAAAATCGAACCTTTCCAACCAACCAATTTACTATAAAATCTTTCCACCAGTTGATTCCAGAAAGAATAACTGATATTAAGGCCCAGAGGCAAACCTAGGTAGGAAGAAGGGAAGGAGCTAATCCCACAGCCAAGAATACTGACAATTTTACACTGTCTATCCTCAGGGGTATTCATGAAGAACAAGGATCTTTTGGACCAATGAATAAGCTGACTAGTAACATTGGTGTAAAGATTCAAGTCCACCTTAAAGGCTCTAGCTTCCTTGATAGTAGACAGTCCCATAGTGATAGTATCATCCACAAACTAAGCATGGGAACAGGTTAAGGGGTTTGAAGAAGGCCTAAGCCCTTGAATAGCCCCCTTAGAGACCAGGAGCTGAAAGTATCTTCCCATGCTTTCAGCCAAAAGATTAAATAGAATAGGCAAAATAGGGTCTCCCTATCCGAGGCCTCTAGAGTTCTTAATGAACTTGGAAGGAGACCCATTAATAATAACTGCAAAGGAAACCATTGCCTTTAGTAATGGTTGTTATAGTCAATTGTTGAGCATTAATTTTGGAGGGTGTGTATTTTTTGCACCCTTAATACCATTACTAACATCCAACACTATTGTTTGATAACCAGTTAGGGCCGTAGACATCTCACCATTATCAATGGTAGGATCCACCACAACCTCCCCTTAAAATAGAGGATTTGTTAAACTAGAAAATGCATTCAACTCAAAGATGGGTTTGGGGTCATCTGTAACTGGTTCATCAACATTTTCACTGATACCAAAAGTATCATCCAAAGCATCCTTCTTATTTTTATTTTCCATTTTATCATAGGCTTCATTAATTTTTCCCTGCATAGGCTCTTTAGAAGTCACATTAAAACTAGCATTTTTTGAATCTTTGAGGGAGGGGAAATCACGCTTAGTGTGCCCATTTAATTTACAATGAAAGGAGGCCCCCAAATTACCCAACATAGATAGCTCCCATGAAAAAACATGCTCTTCAATATTTAAAGAAATAATATCTGGAAAATCAACTTTTGGAGATAATGTAATAAGAACCCTAGCATTTAAATACGGAAGAGTGATTCTTGATTCTTCAATTTGCATGGTAGTGCCTAATAGCTTTAAAATTTGAGAGATAAATGACCAAAACTCAAGTGGTAAGTTTTTTATTTCAACTCGTCTGACATAAAAGTGTAGAGAACTTCATAGAAGCTTCCTAAAGGCATGAAATAATAGGTACATGTTTGAAGGACATGAATGAATACATGTGTAAGGTCGCATGTATTAATATTACAGTATCAAAGAGATATGTTTCATTGATTGGATGCGAAGATAGTAAACAGAGTATAACTTATTGGCGATCAATAAGGTCAACTTTGTGAGTGATTGGAAAGTTGTTTTTGGGCGTGCTCTTGGATCTTAGGACGACTAAGGATGATAATAAAGAGTGCAAATGTGCATTAAATAATATGATGTTTTGCTAGAGTAATGTCGGCTAGCTTTTGTAATATACCTCTAACAAGGTATAAGTATACAAACACTTTTATAAAAAGGATACGATGATGATAGTGATGATAGAGATAGACGTGAACTGTAAAGGCTTCTAAAGGAAAGAATAGAGATCAAGAAGAATAAGGACAAGAGGATTTCTTCAAGGAATAATTTGTTAACTCTTTTTATTCAGGACATCAGATTTGTTGTAAGTGTTGTTGCACCTATTGTATACCCCTAATAGAGTTTGATTTCCTTTAACAGGACTGGACTCCTAATAGGGTCGATTCCTTAATTGGAATCATATTGTAAAGACTCCTATCAGGGTATGTCCTTTAATCAGGACCCGCCTATTGTAATACTCATCTCCTAACAGGGTCTGAACTCTTAACAAGGTTATTATACTTATAGTGTAGACATTTGTGGGTACCATCACCACCGGGGTTTTTCCCTTAATAGGGTTTCCTAAAAAAAATGGTTTTATGAGTTCTCCTATTTTTGTTTATATTGCATGGTTATTTATCTTATTCTATATCTTCATATGTTGTTTAAATAAAGTAAATAAATTTAAGAATTCAATAAAGTACTGTAACATTAATTCACCCCCTCTCAGTGTTAGCAAATCCTAACAATTGGTATCAGAGCTTCAAGCCCCTGAAATAAAATCTTAACAGCTTTGGGGAGATCAAGATGGATTTGGAAAACTTGAAGAAGAATTATGAAATTGCATTAGAATATGTGGACATTGCTAATGCAGAGAGAGTGGATCTAAAGTACAAGCTAAGGAAGGTAGATGACTTTATAAAGAACTTGAAGCAGCAACTTGAGCATGAAATAAAACTGAGAGATGATCTCATGGAAGCACAAACTGAGGAGCCATGAGATCAAGATCTAATTGAGCAGCTAAGACATGAAAAGGACTCCTTGAAGGATGAATTAGAGGTCACAAAATTGAATCTGATGAAAGAACTTGATGCTGAAAAGGAAGAAAATGATTTAGGGGCATTCTAGGGTACTCGACAAAGCTACATGGTGGTGTGTTGATTTGGTTTTGTGTTACTCGATTGTAGCTTTAACCGATGGTCTCAGTTATTGAAGAAGCTTGGTCGCTAAAGGAATGCAGTGAAACCTATGGTGCTCAGTGGAACTTATGCTCATTAATTCTTGTGGTGCTCGGTTGACGTGCATGTTCGGTGATGCTTGGCATGCTTGATTATTTCATTGGCACTTGGTTGTTTCTCTGGGAGCTCGGTAGTTCTGGTTTATCGACTGGAGTTTTTAAAGATTTGGTTGGCCGACTTGGTGCATTTATTGTTGGTAGATTTTGTTGTATTCTCCCATGTAGATCTAAAAGCTAACATGGAGAATTAAATGTTTGTAAGGCTATTTGAGAGCTGACTATTTTTGCATTTAATATTTGTTTGTAATAGAAGCTGACTTGGCTTAGGAGTTAATTATTTCTTCCAACTGACTTGTGGATGAGGAAATGTATTTAAGGAGTGTTTGGGTATATGTTTAGGGAGTTAGTCAATGAATTCAGTAGAAGATAGAAGGATAGCATTTGGATCCTATGAGATCTTGAAGATCAAATTATATCCGATAGTTGTAATAGCAGAGCTAGTGGTTTGCATGCTTGGAGACAAGGAGTTTTCTTGGAGGCTTGCGAACTCAAGTTTAGATATGCCTTAGGGTTTCCATCAGTTGTTGATTTGTTTTAGAGATGGACTAGCTAAGAGATTGCAGAAATACTTTGTGTTGGTATTTTTCCCTAACCTGGAAAGCCTTATAGCCGGGCATGTTAATGAAAAATGAGTTGAAACATTGTCTTGTTGTGTTATTCCACATTGCTGGTGTTTGGCTACAAGTTTGGACTGTCCTTAATTGGATCCTCCTTACCTGTCCTGTGTCAGGTGGTATCAGAGCTTGAAGTTCTTGAATGTGTAAACTGATCTATGAGTTGAGGCTATTTGCACCAGGACCTTGGTTGGTGATTTATTGCTTTGGGTTTTTGAAGATCTTGAAGGATGCCTCCAAGAAGATTGGACCCTAGAGAGATTACAGATCTCTTTGATGTTGTGGAATCAAAGATTACAGAGAAAGTTAAAGTTTATTTTAGATATGAGATGGAATTGATGAAGAATGACATGATCACTGAGGTCATGAGCGCTATTTCTGGTATGCCAAGGAATCTTGGTATTGATGATGATTATGAGGAAGCTATTGAAGACTTTGAAGCTATTGGATCTAGTGGAGATGAATTGAGAGATAGATCTGGTGAAGACAAAACTAGTCGGTTGCATAGATTTGGAGCTCGGTTAAGTTCTATTTACCAAATGAAATTTTCTACTTTCTCTGGTACTTTGAGACCTAAGGATTTGATTGATTGGATTGGTGAATTAGAAGACTTCTTTGAGCTTGAAGAAATTGAAGATCCTCTTAGAGTGATATTGGCATAGACTAAGTTGAAAGGACATGTTGCTCTTTGGTGGAAAGAATTACAAAGAGATAGAGAAGATGAAGGTGAAATGAAGATCAATCGGTGGAGGTTGATGGTGACTAAATTGAAAGCTAAGTTCATACCTTCTGACTATGAGATTGACTTGTTTAAGAAGTTACAAAATCTGAAGCAAAAATATTTAACTATGGAAGACTATACCGAGGAGTTCTATAAGTTGAATATTTGGTCTCGACACATAGAACTTGGTAAAGAAAAAGTAGCTCGGTATGTGAATAGTTTGAGATTCAATATTCAGGATGATCTTGGTATGATAAAGATTGATTAGGTTGAAGATTCTTATCAGTATGCTCTGAAGGCAAAAGATAAGTTGAAAAGGAGATAGCATAGTAATCCCCGAGGGAAGGAAAAGATTGATCACTCAGTGAAGGATAAACTGACTATTGAAGATGAACCAAAACCCATGGAATTGAAGAAGACGGGTAGGGTTATCTTTAAGGGAACTTATTATAATTGTGGTGAAGAAGGACATAGATCTTTTGAGTGTACATAGAAGAAGTTTGGTGACCAAAGGACTACTATGGTAAATGAGAACATTCATAATGAACCTGAATCTGAGAGCTTGTTGATTCAGAGAACATTTCTCAGTGCAAAGGTGGAACCTTGTCAAAGGAGTAATTTGTTCAGAACTCGGTGCAAGTCGAGAGGTAAAATTTGTGATGTTATTGTGGATAGTGGTAGCACTGATAACCTTGTTGTTGATGACATGGTTTAGAAACTTGGTTTGAAGAGAATGAGACATCCTTATCCTTATAGGATTGGTTGGTTACAAGATGTTCATGCTGATCTGGAAGTGAGGGAGAAATTTATTGTTGATTTTCATATTGGCCAGTATAAGGATCAAGTGGTGTGTGATATTGTGGAGATGAATAGTTGTCACATATTGCTTGGTAGACCTTGGCAGTATGATTGCAGAGCTATGTATGATTGTGTCAAGAATGTGTTTACTATTGAGAAGAATAACAAGAAGCTTTCCTTGATGCCTTTACTGGATACAACACTTAGTAGGAGAATACTGAGATTTGGTAGCCAAGATGAGTTGAGAAATTTTGAAAGGATGGATCAGTTGGAGAACAAGCCTGTGTGTTATCTAGGAAAGATTTGAAAAGACAGAGGAAATAGAAGTGGAAGAGTATGCAAGGTAAAGAGTTGAAGGGATTGTATGTGAAGAACCAGTTTGGGGTTTATGTGCTGAATCTTGGAAGATGTTCTTCCAGCCTATGAGAACATCTTTTTGAACCTGAGGGTGTTTGATTTTTTGAGTACCAGGATCTTTTTGAACCCAAAAGATAATTGAGAGGGGGGGGGGTGAATTAGTTACCTACAAGATTCAATTCTTTATCCAAATTAGTACAAAAGAACATTGATCATAACTACAACAAGATAACACTTAACACAACACTAGAATTTTGGTTACGGGGAAACCCAAATAGGTAAAATCCCTGGTGGGAATTAGCACCCACTATAAACTACACTAGAGTATAATGATCCTTGTTAGAAGATCTTACAACCCTATTAGGAGTTTATCTTTACAATGCATGAAGTACATTAACGTGGTCAAAGGTCAGACCCTATTAGGAGTCTTGAATAAATAACCTTGTTAGAGGTGAGGACACACTGTTCGGGAGCACACTACTCAAATGGTGAAGGCTGCAACCTTCTGCACAAAAAATACACACTATATCTAGATCTTGGTGAACTATGAATTAGACCTGTTGTCTTGATCAGTTCCAATGTATAGCATACACTCTCTACTTCTTCACATAGATCTTCAACTGATGATTGATATGGCTTTACTGGCTCAATACTTTCACACCTTCTTACACTACTTCCATAATTCCCCCAATCAGCAATCACAACTAACCGGCTATAAGTAGCCTTCTCCAAAAAATAAAATCAAGTCAGCCTGTTAGAACCTTTTTGAAATCATATTAGAGAAACAATACAACTCTCCAACAACAAATCCAATGGCTATACTAAGCACACAACACAAATAGGACCGCACAACCCAATATGAGTAGACACAACGCTTCACACTATCGGCTCCACTAAATTAACTAAAACTTATCTCTCAAGATGAAATATGTTATGTGCTCTTAACCAAACAACCTTAGCTCATAACAAAACATGAAACCAAAAATGCATATCATAATGATAGGTGCAACTACAGAAATAATAAAAATATTGTCGGCTCTCAACAAATAATCTCCTAAAATTGTAACTAGCAAATAGAAACATCATAACTCAAATTATACTGCATAACTGACTCTGTGCTTATGAACAAAGCCCCATTAATATGTCTACAAAATAAAGGTAAATGTGAAATGCTCCATAGTAACCATACTGTGAATTACATATAAAACTCAGCTTGCAACACTGTCAGGAACACTACTGTTACAAACAACTGCACAACTGTCTGAACTCAGAATCATCCTTTGTGTCTATGATATCATGTTGATAACATATCCATACAACATATGTTCAAGGCTCTCTACATATAACTCCAATGCATGTTGGTTACCATATGTTTTCATCAATGACAAACATACAGTCAACATTGTCTTGCTGGCAAATCTCCAACAATCTCCCCCTTTGGCATTGATGGAAACATATGAGATGAAAAACACCATCAATCCAAAAGTACAATAACATTCTCCATTTCCTCATAAAATTCTCCATTTCCTCAACAACATACTCCCCCAAAAGTGAATGCTCCTCTGAATATCTACTGCTACATCTTCTTACTATATACTCCCCCTTACTTCATACTCCTCCTTAGAATAGATCAACTATTTTATTTTTCATGACTATATACTCCCCCTTTGACATCAATGGAAAAGGGTGCCAAAGAAAATAAGCATAGGTACTACTCCTAAAGTAGACTAGTCCACCATTCATCAGTCACTAAGGACTGATGTACTTCTTCAAACTCTAATCAGATCCAGGGAAGGGAATTACACCTAGCTTCTTCCTGAGATACTCAAATGTATCCTTTGGAAATGGCTTTGTGAATATGTCTACTAACTGTTCTTTAGTATTCACATAATCCAACTTTACTTCTTTCTCTACAACTTTCTCTCTTAGAAAGTGATATTTTATCTCAATGTGTTTTGTCTTTTCATGCAACACAGGGTTCTTTGACATATTGATAGTGCTAGTGTTGTCACAATGGATAACAATAGGACAATCAATCTGAATTCCAAAATATTTTATCATCTACTTTATCCAAACAATTGTAGATCAATTTAATGTTGCTGCTACATACTCTTCTTCTACTATTGACTAAAAAAAAAAATTCCTGCTTCTTTCTTGTCCAAGTGACTAGTCTATCTCCAAGAAATATTGCTCCTCCTGAGGTGCTCTTTCTTTCATCAATGCAACCTGCCCAGTCTGTATCTGTATACACATGAAGTTCTACATTCTCCAAGTTAGGATACCATAAACCATAGTCTATAGTTCCTTTCAAATATCTGAATATCCTCTTTACTGCCATAAGATGACTTTGTTTAGGTTCAGCTGCAAATCTTCCAACAATACCAACTGCATTAGAAATATCTGGTCTAGATTGAGTAAGATATATGAGTTTACCAATCATAGACTTATATAGAATCTTTTCAACTATTGTAGAATCATCATCTTTTGAAAGCATCCTTCATGTTATCATAGGGGTCCCTATTGGCTTGCAATCATCCATATTGAACTTCTTCAATATCTCTTTCACATACTTAGACTGATTAATGAATATACCTTTTTCTATCTGCTTCACATTTAATCCCCAAAAGTACTTGATAGGTCCAATCATGTTCATTTCAAACTCTCTCTACATCTCTTTAGAAAAATCTACACTAAGCTTGTCATTACCACCAAAAATAATTTCATCAACAAATATAGCAACTAGTAATAATCCTTCAAGTGTCTCTCTTATGCATAAGTTACAATCTGCTTCTCCTTTCTTGAATCTGATCTTTTTCAAGTAACCATCTAGTCTTTCATAGCATGCTCTAGGGGCTTTCTTTAATCCATAAAGGGATTTCTTTTGTCTGCAAACCATGTCAGGTTTATCTAATAAATTGAATCCTTCAAGCTGCTCTATGTAGACTTCTTCCTTCAATTCTCCATTTAGGAATGCTGACTTGACATCCATTTGATATACTTTAAAGTCTTTGAATGTTGCATAGGCTAGAAATAACTTTATAGCTTCCAATCTGCTTATAGGGTAAAATGTATCAAAGTAATCAATTCCTTCTCTTTGTGCATATCCTTTACATACTAGTCTTTCTTTGTTTCTCACTACTGTACATTCTTCATTCATCTTGTTTCTGAATATCCACTTGGTTCCAATCACATTTTTGTTACTAGGCCTATGGATCAATTCCCATGTATTATTCTTAACTATCTGATCTAACTCTTCTTTCATCGCTTCATGCCAATCTGAATCATTACATGCATCTTCAACACTTAAAGGTTCAATTTGTGAGAGTAAACATACCGCTTCATCAACTGGTGAACTTTTTTCTTTTGATCTTGTCATGACTTTTTTGTTCTGATCTTCAATGATATCTTCTTTTGAATGGTATCTAGATGTGAATTTTGGAACATTAGGTGTGACTCTCTCATATTTCTTCTGTGATTCTTCTTCACTTATTTTAGGTTCATTGATTAATACATCAATGCATTTCTTCAACATTTTCTTCTCTACTAATAGGTCTAGGTTCTTCTTTGATCATAGGTGAATAATCATAGAATCTCTCTTGAATCATAAATGTTTCATCAATCTTTACACATGCACTTTCAATGATCTTCTTCAATCTCAAATTAAAACATCTATAAGCTTTGCTTTTAGTAGAGTAACCAAGAAAAATGCATTCATCGCTTCTTGCATCAAACTTACCAACACCATCATCTCTCTTGATGTAACACTTGCTTCCAAAGATTTTGAAGTATTCAACTATAGGTACATTCCCAAACCATAGCTCATAAGGTGTTTTGTTTTCACCTGGCCTTAATTGAATTCTATTGATATTATAGATTGTAGTATTGACTGCTTCTCTCCAATAGGTGTGTGCAATGTTTCCTTCAATCATGATAGTGTGTGTTGTTTCAAGTATGATCCTATTTCTTCTTTCTGCAATTCCACTCTACTGAGGGGTTCTAGGTGCACTTAGCTATCTTTTATCCCATGTTCTTTGCAATACTCATAAAATTTATTAGAAGTGAATTCTCCTCCTCTATCTGATCTTAGAAATTTATCTTTAATCCAGACTCATTTTCAACTTTAGCTTTGAATATTTTGAACTTCTCAAATGCTTCAGATTTATCTCTTAAGAATGCAACCCACATCATTCTAGAATAATCACCCACAAACAAAATAAAGTACCTTTCACCATAGTATGATCTTGTTTGAGTTAGTCCACATAGGTCTGTATGCACTAGATCCAATTTATTCTCTGCTGAATTATGCTTGCTTCTGAATGAGTTCTTTACATGCTTTCCCATCATACATTCCCTACACATAGTATCAATTGGTCTTGCAATACTAGGGAGGTCTCTTACTACCTTTACATTTCTTATCTTTACTATATTGTCAAAATTGATGTGACATAGTCTTTTGTGCCATCACCAATTGTCATCTACTTTTGCAACAAAACAACTTGCTTCTAAATTAAGCTAAAAGACATTACTTTTTTTTTTAACCGGATGCAATCTTTACTCCTTTGTTACTAATGATGCACTTGTTGTTTTTGAATTCCAACTGATATCCTTTGTCAAGTAACTATCCAACACTCAGTAATTTATGCTTCAAACCATCAACATATAGAACATCATCAGTGTTTTTTTTTCCATCCAAAGTGATATCTCCTTTGCCTATGATAAGTTTAGGAGTTTTGTCTCCAAATCTAACCATGCCACCTTTGTACTTATCCAGATGTACAAATATATCTTTGTCTCTTGGCATGTGATGTGAACATCCGTTGTCAATGATCCAGTCTGTTCTAATGTCTTCTTGTGAAATCAATGCTAGCTCTTCTGCTTTCTTTTCACCTTCAATGTCCATGCCATCAAACATTTTCTCCATATCTTCAATTGAAATAAATCTAATTTCATCTTCTACTAAATCTTCATCTATCTCTCCATCTTCAGCATAATAACATTCTTTTGTATACTTGGGCTTGTAATTAGTTTTGTACTTCTTGACTCTTATAGGACACTTAGATGTAAAATGGTCAATCTTGTTACATGAAAAGCATTTAAATGGTAACTGGCCTTCATATTTTTCTTTTCCTTTTCTTTCTTTCTTAGCAACCATAGCAATGAATTCTTCTAGTTCTTTATCATCATCTTCATCATCAAAATTACCAGAAGTGTTCAAATATTTCTTACCATGGGCTGAGGCTTTGAATGTTGTTTCACTTTTAGGCTTTGTCTTCAATCTTGATATCTTGAATGCTGAAATCTTGCTGATTAAGGTCTCTCTCTTGAAGTCTTTTGAAAACTGCATAGTCTCATCTAGGATTTTTATCTTGTTCTCATATTCTGTTGTCAAAGTAGTCATTAACTTATCCATTATGTCTTCTTTCGAGATCTCTCCACCATTTTTTCTAATTCCTGCAACTTCTTCATTAGTTCTTTGATTATAGGATCTGATGTTCTCTTCGGGTAGAATTTCCAAAGTATTATATCTTTTCTTCCATGTTTTTTTGTGCGCATTCTTGGCTTGGATATCTCCTTCAAACATGTCTTCTAGATACTTCCATATTTTGTAGGCTTTATCTACTTTCTTGATCTCTAAAAACTCACTGTCAGATAAGGTACTGATAAGGGATTCTTTGGCAATTGCATTTTGAGTAAAAATTTCCTTTTGTTTAATAGTTGCATCTTCTTTGGAAAGATCTTTTAGAGAGGGAATATGAACATCTTGAGTAGCTACTTCAAAAATCTCAAAACCAATGCACTGCAAATGTGTTATCATTTTTTTCTTCTAGTCTAGATAATTCTCTCCATCAAACTTAGGACTTTCTTTTCTAAAGAACGCCATCTGATCAACTTCACGCTATTAAACTTTCTCTCTGAGGCACTTGGCTCTGATACCAATTGTTAGGAATAGTCCCAAGAGATAATTGAGAGGGGGGGTGAATCAGTTATCTACAAGATTCAATTCCTTATCCAAATTAGTACATAAGAACATTGAGCATAACCACAACAAGATAGAACTTAACAAAACATCATAATTTTGGTTACGGGGAAACCCAAATAGGTAAAAACCCCAGTGGGAATCAACACCCACTATAAATTGCACTAGAGTATAATGATCCTTGTTAGAAGATCTTACAACCCTATTAGGAGTTGATCTTTACAATGCATGAAGTACAGTGACCTGGTCAAATGTCAGACCATGTTAGGAGTCTTGAATAAATAACCCTGTTAGAGGTGAGGACACACTGTCCGAGAGCACATTGCTCAAACGGTGAAGGCTGCAACCTTTTGCACAACGGATACACACTATATCTAGATCTTGGTGAACTGTGAATTAGAATTGTTGTCTTGATCAATTCCAATGAATAGAATACACTCTCTAATTCTTCACATAGATCTTTAACTAATGATTGATATGGCTTTACTGGCTCAATACTTTCGCACCTTCTTACATTGCTTTGATAATTCCCCCAATCAGCAATCACAATTGACCGGCTATAAGTAGCCTTCTCCAAAAGATAAAATCAAGTCGGCCTATTAGAACCTTCTTGAAATAATATTAGAGAAACAATACAACTCTCCAATAACAAATCAAATGGCTATACTAAGCATGCAACACAAATAGGACCGCGCAACCCAATATGAGTAGACGTGTTGCTTCACACTATCAACTCCACCAAATTAACTGAAACTTATCTCTCAAGATGAAATATGTTATGCACTCTTAACCAAAAAACCTTACCTCATAACCAAATACAAAACCAAACATGCATATCATAATGATAGGCGCAACTACAGAAATAATAAAAATACTGTCGAATCTCAACAAATAATCTCTGAAACTGTAACTGGAAAATACAAACATCATAACTCAACTTATACTGCACAACTGACTCTGCACTTATGAACATAGCTCCATTAATATGTCTACAACACAAAGGTAAACACGCTAGGCTTCATAGTAACCATACTGTGAATTACATATAAAACTCAGCTTGCAACACTATCAGGAACATTATTGTTACAAACAATTGCACAACTGTCTGCACTCAAAATCATCCTTTGTGTCTATGATATCATCCTGATAACATATTGCAACATATGCTTAAGGCTCTTTGCATATAACTCCAATGCACATTTCTTACCATATGTTGTCATCAATGACAAACATACAGGCAACATTGGCTTTCTGGAAAATCTCCAACAGTATTGGTAGCATTGAGATGCAGTTAAGCAGAGGTATGAAGATTTAGAGTGAAGAAAACACATACAATAATAAGGGAAGCTATGAATTTGATGATAAGGATGTTGATGATGTGGAAAGTTTAAGAGATTTAGCAGTAGTAGTTCCTAGGATTTTATTAAAATTATTACTGTATCGCATCATTCATATTACAAAAACACGAATGTGGTTGATAACTTGATGATATTTTATGTTTCTGGAAATGACATTTAATATTGATTTGCAATTGTATTTTTAGATAGAAAATAGAAGAATAAAAGAGCATAATGTATTTATCGATAGAGTAATGTTTTGTAAGATATGAAAATAGAGTAGGTTACCAAAATGTAATGTACATTATATAGGATTGGGGAAGGTAAGATCTTCTTCTTAACCCAAAATTCCCAAAGGAAAGATCCAAATTGATTAACTACAAGAAGATGGTCAATGCATAAATGAATCAGTCAATGGAGAATATGAAGAAAGGAGAAAACCTTAAATTCTATTATGGAAAGAAGTATTGAAATCTTAATTGAATTGAAGACAAATACTAACCTCAAAATATGAAAGATTTGAAAAATGCTATTTTCTGGCGTCTATACTTAGTTTCAAGAAATTCTGCCACCGGATATGGCCTGGAAACACCGAGGCAAAGAAAATGTAGAAACTTTTTTCTTTTTTGAAAAAGGTCGACCTTGACCTAGGTAGAAAGGTCGACCTTGACCTACACTGCTCTGATGGAAATTCTATTTGCGGATCCCAAAAATTTACCAAAAAGAGTGTCCAGATTTGCACTATAATTCATTGTTTCATACCTGTTCCTACAAGAAAAAATGGTTTTGTTTGTTGGGGGGAGGGGTTTGCCTTGGTCAAACCCCAATTTAGGAATTAAACTTGAAATTGAATTGAAATTGTTGTAATAAACAAAGTAAATGAAACAATTCACCTTGCCTATGTTGAAACCCTTGTGAAGGATTCAAATCCTTGAGTCCACAAGTATGGATGCTCCAAATGAATGTAGAATTGGATGTACGATGTCTCAAATCAATTTTCTTTAGATCTTCAACACCAATCTTGAATGGATCTTGGAATAGGAAGAAGCTTGAATGGATGTGGATGGAGAAATCTTAAACAAGAGGGCTCCATAGAGATTGAATCCTTCAATGGCTACCAATGGATCTCCTTGATGAATTGGATCTTGAATGCTTGAATTCTTGAAGATGAATGAATGCTTGAATTCTTTCCTTCTCCTTCTTGCTTTCTTCTCAATTTCTTGATTTCTCTTGCTTGAGTGCTTGAGAGATGTGAAAGATGATGGATGCTTGATTATACTTTTTTGAATTGAGAGGAGAAGGCTTCCTTTTATACTAGTCTAGGGAAAAAAATTCTAGAGAGGCCTACATAGGATAATTAAATTCCCATTTAAGTCTTAACTCCTAGAAATGGACCTAAATTAAATATAATTTAAGAGTTTAACGTTTCAAAGCTCGAAATAGCCAACTCAGAAGCGAGAAATAAATCTTTCTGAAACCCGACATCCAAAAATGGGATCTTGAAATTTGGACCATGGGTTAGGGTCAAGGTCAACCTTGACCTAAAATGTTGACCTTGACCCTGAGGTCAAGAATCTCAGAGTTACAATTTAGGATGCTAAAATTATGCAGAAAAGAAGTGGAAAATGGGGCAGAATAGGGGAAAAAGCCAGATCCAAGTCAAAGACCCATTCAAGGCATTTGTCATGACCCCAAACCACTTACTCGGAGGGCTAAAATAGTCCTAAATGGAAGTGCTTCCATTTTTCAATGCTACATTTAGCCCCCACTTTAGTAAGAGTATGGACTCGATGCAAACTCTTGGTAAAGGAGATCACAAAGAAAAAGACAATCTTATTGAAATCAAAGGGACAAAGGAATCCTTAAGCCCCTAGAGACTCAAGTCTTCATCAACTCCAAGATTACAATAAGAGATACATCTCTAGAAAAAGAGAGAAGAGGGTGTGATTACCTCATCCAATGAGAACTTATGTCCCATCGAGAACCACACAAGGAAACAACACAACAGGAAAGATGGAGTTGAACCACCTAGTGAATGTGGCTACTCACTAGTCAAACCATCAAGGATTCACTCCTAGGAATATTCTATTCCAAAAGAGAAAAGCCAAAAAAAAAAGAGATCCATTCTTAAGGACACCTCTGAACTTAAGGGATCAAAACTTTAAAAATTGAAACTGGAGGGATCAAGAGATCCTATAAGATAAAAATCCATGCTTTAAGGATTAGTCACTAATCCATAAAGGGAGAAAAGAACCTTGAAAAATATATATATTGAAAGTGCGTGTGTGCAAAAAGTGCGCAGAGTGTATGTCCCCATGTTAAAGTCATTGCTAACACTTTAACAAGAGCAATGGCTTGAACAGAAACATAAACAACTCCATTGATTATGTTTCCACTATGAGATGCCCCCAAGTGATGACAAATCAACCACATAAACATATAGAGAAAACAGAAGATATCTGTTAGATTAAGTGAAAAACTAATCTCCCAAGAACACCTGCATGCATAAACCTGTCACATGGAAGAAGCAAAGAACAGAAAGCAAGAAAGTCATGGAGGCCAAAAAGCCAGAGACATCTTATGGACATGCAAAGAGAAAATTTTTATTATGATCCAATAATTGAATGAATAAAATACAAAGAGGGAATCCTTATAAAAGGATACCAAAACTCTAAAGGTGAAAACCCTAAAGAATAATGAGATGCCTAAGTCTAACTTAAGTGTAGATAATAATAGACTAATAATTAAATAAATTAATTATTAGCTATAATATGACAACTCTAACACCCCCCCTTAAGTGTAACTTAGGGAGAAGCTAAACAACTAAGGACTAAAAGGTGCATGAAAACAAAAATGCATGAAAGACCAATGGGTCCCGGCAACAAGGCCTGATCAGGTACCCGAGTACAAGAAATAAACTAGATGAAGGAAACAAAGCCTCCAATCTAGGGAATGTCCCAAAGAAAGGAACAAGAAAGAGCATGAAGCATCTCCGAAGCATGAAACTGCAAACACTATCAGAAGAAACTACTGGAACCCCCACTAAAATAGTGCATGACCAGGTAGAGAAGACAAAGTCTGAAGAGCTGATCAATCGAAGAGGTGGCCTCCAAAAGCAGGAATGAATGAGTGTCTATATAGTAGATGATCCATCTCACCGAAATGCATAGGTGCCTAGCCACTGCATCCGCCTAGTACATAGGAATAAAAATTGTATACGTAGATCACTCAATCAAACCAAGGAAGCAATAGAACCAACAGGTGAACCCCCCCCCATAATGCTGAACAGGGAGAGGGGTGACAGGAACACTGAAATGCAATGCCAAAAACATTTGCAAGAAGAAGAATCAGGAACACCAACAGTGCAATAGAAGTAAAAGCACAAGATAAAGGGCGGTGTCATAGACACATAGCATGGGCTAATGTCGTGGAAGGTACACTCACTTGACAAAGGTGGATGAGTACAAAAGGCAAAACATCATAACCCCCCATGGCACTTTATAACTGAGTGCGAGTACAAACAAACACAAGGTGTAAAAGATCCCAAATATGCAAAAGCAGGCACTTTATCTCAGTGCGTTTACAGAAAAGAAATGCTACAGAAGAGAAGCACACAATGCTCAAAAGTCAGAAAGAAGAGTGAGCCAGAAGAACAGAAGGAGAGATCCCAGGACCTGTAGAACCCAAGTAATCCGCCAGAGTGCGAAAGTGCAAAACTCAAAGGAGAGAAAACCTGGAACAAAATTTGGATAAAAGACCCCTGCAACTGAATAACTCACAAAACCAGCTTTTCGATGATATATGGTGAGCCCAAAAATGAGTCCGGATGAGCGAGATATGGCTCCCGGAAGGCAAAAAATAAACATCACCTTTGACAGAAAAAAACACTATCAAAATAGCAGATACAAAAATCCTAACCTCCATAATCGGAAAGAGATCGGAAAGAGCTTTCCGACGATATAAAGAAGTCCAAAAAAAACCTCCGTATGCTCCAGATAGAGCAAAAAAAAAGCCCAGGTACCCTTAAAAAGCATCATAAAAGATTTTTAAGCCCCTGGGGCTGGAAAAAAATAGAGCCCCTGGGCGCATGGCGTGCGCAGGGGGCTAAACCCGGAACCCTCGGTCACCCATATGACCGTCGCAAAGGCCCGCGGGGCTTAAAGCCTGCTGGGCGAAGTGCTCGGCGGAGGAGGCTGGGCGGTGCGCCCGCTGGAGCGGAGCGGGGCTGGGAGGCGGCTGGGGCCGCGGAGGTGCTGCAGCAGAGGTGGTGCCAGGCCGCGAGGCTGGAGGCAGTGCCAATGCTGGTGGGCGCGCTCGGCAGAGGAGCCACTGGCAGGGGCGCTGCGGAGTGGAGGCGCTGCCGAAGGAGGACGAGCGCTAGTGGCGCCTTTTGAAAAACAAAGGCTGCATTTTTTTTTAAACGCAAAAAATCATTAAAAAATGATTTTTTTTAATTTTTTTTTTAATTTTCGAGCCGTACGGCCCTAGGAGGGCAAAAATTTTCTCCCAGAAGTCACAGTGGCCAAAAATTTCAAATTTTATATGATTTTTGACTCTCTCGGACCTTCTGAGCGCAATGGCGGCGTTCGTTTTTGCTCAAAATACCCCCCAAATTTTATTTTTTCTTTTTTGAAGGCAAAAAAGAAACAAAAAATAACGTCTGGCAGGGAATACCAAAACTGAAATTTTTTTTGAAACCCTCCTACTTCTGAATCACTTCAACAAAACACGAACAACGAGCAGCAAGATGGCTCTGATACCATGTTAGATTAGGTGAAAAACTAATCTCCCAAGAACACCTACATGCATAAACCTGTCACATGGAAGAAGCAAAGAATAGAAAGCAAGAAAGTCATGGAGGCCAAAAAGCCAGAGACATCTTATGGACATGCAAAGAGAAAATTTCTATTATGATCCAATAAGTGAATGAATAAAATACAAAGAGGGAATCCTTATAAAAGGATACCAAAACTCTAAAGGTGAAAACCCTAAAGAATAATGAGATGCCTAAGTCTAACTTAAGTGTAGAGAATAATAGACTAATAATTAAATAAATTAATTATTAGCTATAATATGACAACTCTAACAATATCTACCTGTCGTGGGGTCAGTATGATCATAAAATAATATTTGTATATGATATTATTGCAAATCAATTGATATCATTCCTCAAAGAAAGTAGAAATACAATCACAATGGAGGAAAGAAAACATAAGAGTTACGAAGAAGAGTCTTTTCAGACCACAACATGGAGACCAAAAATATTCAGTGCTACCAAGTCGCAAATCCAAGTGGACTACACAAGAAAAACATTTATGAACAATAGCTCAAGTACAACATAACATGAAAACAACATATAAAAGAGTAAATATACATATAGAGGAATAGTAAAATAGGGTTGATTCCTTTATCACCTTGCACCAACAAAGTAACAAGGATCGTATAAAAGAATCTAACAAAAATTTAGCAAATGCATTATGGGAGAAGCATAATACAATAGGAAAACACACAAAAAGCTACCATGAAGGACAAGCCAATCAAGCACGTTTCCTACTCTCCCCATCTCAATCTATATCATTTCAGGAAGATGGGAAACTTGCAAGAGGGACTATATCCAACACAGTAAGAATAATAGCCAATTCCAAACAATGATCCTCTTCAGAATCATAATGTTCAATACTAGGTGTAATTATCAATTGTGTTGAAACAATATTAGGTAAATTAATATCAATGTCAATAGTCTCATATTCATCATTAGCATCATTAGTATCATCAAAAGTATCTTCTTCATCAAGATTAATCAAAATATAATCTAAGATACGAATAGAATCGTAATAATCATTCATCTTAACATCATTATTAACATTAACTTCTTCTAACACATCAGGCATAGGCTAGTCAAAAGAAGGTAAAGAAATTTGAAGAACATAGGAATGGGCTTTAGCTAAAGCTCGACGCTTCTTACGACGTTCATTAGCATATCGGTTACATTTTTTCTTGTTTGAAATATGTTAGGAACTAGGAGGGACAACCACTGGTTCCTTCACAAGTTCTATAGGAGGATCGGTAGGATTCTCAATAGGTAGAAAAGAAACACTAGGAGCTTGATTAACAAAACTAGAAGCCATGGATAAAGGAGGTATGGAAGGTGTAGGCAAAAGACCACGGTTAAGATCCATCTAAGGCATGCTTAACTCAAGAATTTTGTGATGTTTATAGGCTTGATATGAGTGAAAAAGGTTATCAGATCGAGGACATGAAAACTAGTACATTTTGCACCATTTTTCGATGCACTATTGGTCAAAGTTTCTACCCAACACAGTCAAATAGTCAACAAACTGGTTCATCGCTATTATCTGTGACAAAATTTTGACCCATTCCTGAAATTGTCGATTGATTGACACTAATATTGTTCGAAAATGAGGACAATCTAGGCCAAAAATAACATTGGCATGTGTTAGTGTATTGGTCGATCTTTCGACCAATATTGGTTGAAAACTTTGGTCGCTCCAACCAGGATGCCAAACTTGCGACGGTCATATTTCGACCACATTTGGTCAAAATATTTAGCGGCTCTAACCAGGATGCCAAAATCGCGACTCCACATTTCGATATAGAATGGTCGATTTTAGGCCAGACTTTCGATGCAGGTGAGTCAAAATTTAGATGAAACGCACAGTGTTTAAAAAAAATTGAAGATAAATATCCAAAATAATCACCAACGACATCCTGATCCGTGATTAATCTAGATATTTATCTTTAGGTGTCCACACTCATTCTGCTGCTTGTTGCTAGCGGGTCCCTGCTCGTTCTATTTTCTAGACTACTTTGGGCTCTAGCAATCCATCTGCTCTACTTTGCTCTATGTGAAACTGTGGGTTTTTTCATTTTGTTTGAACTATTTGATAGATAGGCTTTGACTAGTGATCCGTGAATTAGTAGAGCTTCCTCTTAGATGCTCACAACTCTTCAAATCTATTGGTGTGAAGCCCCTAAAGGGTATTCTACTCTATGGGCCTCCTGGTTCTAGGAAAACTTTAATTGCTAGGGCAGTGGCAAATGAAACCGGTGTCGTCTTTTTATGTATCAATGGACCTGAGATCATGTCAAAGTTGGTTGGAGAAAGTGAAAACAATCTCCGGAAGGCTTTTGAGGAGGCTGAGAAGAATGCCCTGTCCATTATATTTATTGATGAGATATTATAGAGATTTGTCAGCGGGCTTGCAAGTATGCTATTAGAGAAAATATTGAGAAGGTGAGTTTCAATTGTGGTGGCTTTTGCAAACTAGATTTGGTTATGAATTTATTAATGGGTTTTTTTTAACTGGTTTGTTAGAATTTTACATTTTTTTATTCAATTTTCCTCAACTTGTATCTTATTATTTCTTTTTGTCATGTTCTCTTTCCTCTGCACTTTTACAAGATAATATTGAACGTGAAAGAAAAAGAAGTGAGAACCCCGAGGCAATGGATGAGGATGATAGTGATGAGGTAGCTGAAATAAAGGCTACTCATTTTGAGGAGTCAATGAAATATGCCCGAAGAAGTGTCAGTGATGTTGATATTTAGAAGTATCAAGCCTTTTCACAAACACTACAACAATCTCGAGGCTTTGGTTCTGAATTTCAATTTCCTAGTGCTTCTGTTGGTGCTTCAGATGTATTTGCTACATCAGATAATAAAGATGATGATGACTTATACAGTTAGGAAACTTAGTACACAATTGTCATCTTAATGAAGTGACAAATGTGTCTGTTCTAGCAGGGGCCTTCCTCTAAAAAATAGCCAATGCTATTCAATTTGGCTATGGCTTTTGCTTGTATGAGTTTTATCTATTCATATGTTTGAAACTTTATTTAGTTTATCAACCCTTTAGCTGAGGACTTACTAACTTGTAAGTCTTTAGAGAAATATTAACTATGGCAAGGAAATTTAGCTATGGAAACTTTTTCTCAAGTGGTAGATGATGCTACAAAAACCTTGCTATTTTAAAAAAAAATCTTGCTGGAAAATATTCTATACTAAATCAATTCTACAAAGAAAGTCTTGTTCAACTAATTCTGACTGGTGATCCATGAATTGGTAGAGCTTCCTCTTAGACATCCACAACTCTTCAAATCTATTGGTGTGAATCCCCCAAAGGGTATTTTGCTCTACGGGCCTCCTGGTTCTAGGAAAACTTTAATTGCTAGGGCAGTGGCAAATGAAACCGGTGCCTTCTTTTTCTATATCAATGGACTTGAGATCATGTCAAAGTTAGTCGGAGAAAGTGAAAGCAATCTCCGGAAGGCTTTTGAGGAGTCTAAGAAGAATGCCCCATCCATTATATTTATTGATGAGATATTATAGATATTTGTCAGTGGGCTCTAGCAATCCATATGCTCTGCTCTATGTGAAACTGTGGGTTTTTTCATGTTGTTTGAACTGTTTCAGAGATAGGCTCTGACTGGTGATGCATAATTGGTTTGCATGTTTGCAGCGTGGAAGCAGTGTTGGGGATGCTGGTGGTGCTGCGGACAAAGTCCTTAACCAATTGTTGACGGAGATGGATGGTATGACAACCAAGAAAATAGTTTTCATTATACCTAATGGCATTGGCCTGTTATACCCAAGGATTCAATGGAGCCGATATTACAGAGATTTTTCAGTGGGCTTACAAGTATGCTATTAGAGAAAATATTGAGAAGGTGAGTTTCAATTGCGGCAGCTTTTGCAAACTAGATTTGGTTATGAATTTCTTAATGGTTTTTTTTTAACTGGTTTGTTAGAATTTTACATTTTTTGATTCAATTTTCCTCAACTTGTATTTTATTATTTCAATTTGTCATGTTCTCTTTCCTCTGCACTTTTACAGGATATTTAATGTGAAAGAAAAAGAAGTGAGAACCCCGAGGCAATGGATGAGAATGATAGTGATGAGGTAGCTGAAATAAAGGCTGCTCATTTTGAGGAGTCAATCAAATATGCTCGAAAAGTGTCAATGATGTATTTGCTTCTTCTGTTGCTTCAGATGTATTTGCTAAGACAATTTCCCTGCCAAGATGATGTGCATCCATTTTATGGAGATTTGCTAAATGTTTTATATGATAAAGATCACTACAAGTTGGCCCTTGGCCAGATCAATATTGCTTGCAATCTCATTGCCAAAGTGGCCAAAGACTATGTTAGGCTGATAAAATATGGGGATTCTTTTTACCGCTGCAAATCTTTGAAGGTTGTTGCACTTGGATGGATATGTACCATTGTTAAGAGAATTGGACCGAGTTTGGCTTACCTCAAACAGGTGAGGCAACATATGGTTATGTTCTTTTTTCTATCTATCTAGTTTTCACTACCTGTCGTTCCTTGGGATATCTTGCAAGGGTTCTATAAATTGATGGTCTATATTCTGGTGGGTGTCTTGTATGGGTCTATGAACTTTTTTATCTTGTCTTTTGTTTCAATCCTACAACTAGATTTTGATATGTGGATTTCTTGTAAGGAACTTTGATACCACCATTTTAGTAGTTCTTCATATGATAGTTTTCTATGCAGTCCCCAATCTAGGCTTTATTTGTAGATTTTTTATCTCAATATTAAAAGAATTAATTTAGTTAAACAAATCTTTATGTCCCAAACACAATGACAACTAGGATGTGAATTTAATCTTTCTGAAAACTAAAGAGTCAAAAAAGATAACAGATGGTTCAATATAACCTACAACTTTGTCCATGTAAGAGTTGAACTCTAAAATTTATGATATGAAGACCTGCAACTTGCAGCGAAGAATATGATACTGAATAATTATGACTTATTTTAAAAATTCAGGAAAACTTAACCATTTCTGTAGCGATTACTTAAAAAAAAGTATACTTGATGGATGACTCAATATTTGTAACCTCTCAGAAACTTTTCCTTTCCACTTCAATATCTTTCCTTGATAATTCTTGATCTCCTCAGAACCATGAGAAAAACAACAATGACAACAGAACTTGCTACTTCACAAAATTGCATCAATACTTAACTTAAACATTATAGTCATGAAGGGTGTAACAAAATCTGATATGCTAATAGACAAACTCATTTTGCACAAAATGACATTAAGCATAGATTTTGGTTTACATGTGGTACATCAATTCCTTCATCGAAGACATTATCTATTACATTTATAATTGTTTATTTAGGTTCCATAGCACTAGCATATACACAAAAATAATCTGTATTAAAAAAAAACATGGACACTACATATATATAAAAATAACCTATTAAAAAAAAAAGAGGCCACTGAGGAAAATTACACAGGTCTCCAGAAACAACATTACCCAACTCTTTCTCTCAAGCCAAAGACTCAGTGTGTTCAATTGCCCGGACTAGCAGTTAGTTCTATGTTGAGTATATCTGTCAAGCCCTCCTGCATTTTGAACAAATTAAGAATAGAAGATAGGAACTGATTTAACACTTCACCTACTCAAAAACACAAACCAATGAAATAATCCACATTAGGCCAAGAGAGGTTGATGCATTCAATACGAGAATACTTACACAAAATGAAGCCGAATCATGCCAGATAATGACAATGAGAAGTTGACTATTGGCCCTTCTAGTTTTTTGTTTGATACTTGCCTGACAATGACACATTCAAAATGCACTTATGATCAAAGATCTAGAATGAATGAAATTGATTAAATAATGAAGGTATGTTAGTTTGAGCTTCACTTGGTTTAGAGAATACTTTAATATTCTCTACTTAACAAGGCCAACCACGTGAAGGTGGAAGCTCATCTGGCCTCACCCCCCCTCCCCCTAACATCAATCTAAATTCCCCATTAACACATAACAATATTCATTAACATGACATATGATTCAATAGTAATACACAACATTCATAGATAATTACTTAAAACAATGTTCATGGAGTTATTATGATAGTTTTATTGATATTTTTGTCACAATTTGATGTTCAGGATAGGGAAAAGCACCTGCAACAACAGAGGCAATAGCTGTAGATACAAATGATGATATCCCAAAAATCCCTAATATAATAAATATGGTGAAGAAAAACTAAAAAGAGTCAATGCAGAAATTATTACTATTTTGCATAATGCTACTATCAGCCTCACCGCGATGTCCATGACCAGGTAATTGAGCAAGCAAAAAATCCTGTAACAAGAACAAATACATATTTTAGTTCACGACATAAAAGAGTATAAAATATAAACCTTTATTGAACTTTTGTTATAACTAAAGATTCATTACTGCTTACTTCAAAATGATGTGCTCGTGCCATCAATTCATCTGTCCTCTTTAGCATCTCCTCAGTTGGATTTGCATCTTCCAAAATAGTAATAATTTCTGCATTACTCTTTTTCTTCACTGTATTTATAATATTAGAGATTTGGGATATCCTCATCTGTATCTATAGCTATTGCCTCTATTGTTGCAGGTGCTTTTCCCCTATCTGATATTTATCTTCAGGTGTCCACACTCGTTCTGTTGCTTGTTGCCAGTGGGTCACAATCAGTGATTGGGAGAGCGTTGTTTTGGCACCAGTCATGTAGTACAAGCCCTAGAATTGATTTTTTCGGCACGAATGGGAAATTTTTGTATATCAACATGTGATAGAGTTTTTTGCCCAAACTCTATCGCATGTTGATATACAAAAATTTCCCAGCCTATGCCAAAAAAACTCAATTCTAGTGCTTGTACTGAGACCTTAAATTATTGAGCTTCTCTTTTTTTCAAGAATAGTTTAACATTCTCTACTTAATAGGGCCAACCACGTGAATGTGGAAGCTCATCTGGCCCCTAGGAGCCTCTTATGACCCTTTACGATATTTTAAGACCTCTAAGATGTATTCTTAGGGATCATAAATGGTCGTAAAGGGTCATAAGGGGTCCTGGGACACAACAGCTGACAAACATAATTGTAGGCATCATGGTCACATTTTTTTGGAGATAACGTAATTGAGTGGTATACCCAGACGATGGAGAGAAAATTTTGCACCTCCAGTTCCAAGTTGTTCTCCATCCCATAGTGTCAACTTGGAATCGAAGGTGTAGAAGTTGCACTCCATCTGGGTATATAACTCAATTATGTTGTCTCCAAAAAAATGTGACCATGATGCCTACAAATATGTTTGTCAGCTATTGTGAAATCCTCGTCGCCCTTAGTTTCCATCCTAATTAAGCCCTTCTTCCCTCTCCAGTTCTTCAAGCCTTTGCAAGATATCTAGATCAATAAAGTCTGCAACATTGTGTCCATCCATGATCTCAGGAATATCATCTTCTTCCCACTCTTCATTTGCCAAAATATATCACTTCTTCAAGCTTGTAGAGTAGTCTCTAGTGGTTGCAAATCAATCTTATTACAAACTACAATAAGAGGCTTAGTAAGTCTAATTTAATTTGTCTGTGGACTGAGACATTAAATTATTGAGCTTCTCTTTGTTTCAAGAATAGTTTAATTAACATTCTCTACTTAACAGGGCCAACCACGTGAAGATGGAAGCTCATCTGGCCCCTCCTAGGAGCCTCTTATGACCCTTTACGACATTTTAAGACCTCTAAGATATATTCTTAGAGGTTGTAAATGGTCATAAAGGGTCATAAAGGGTCATAAGGGGTCTTGGGACACAACAGATGAGAAACATAATTGTAGGCAGCATGGTCACATTTTTGGAGACAACGTAATTGAGTGGTATACCTAGACGATGAAGAAAAACTTATGCTCCTCCGATTCCAAGTTGACACTGCGGGATCCCAAGACCATAGATAAGGAATAAATTTAGAGAGCGGAGGAGGGCCATAATGACAAAAATAATACAGGACAAACCTCAAGTTAAATGAGGCAACTATAAACATTTTAATAGAATTTTATTATTAAATAATGAAATTTGCAAAGAGGGGCTTAGAACACTAGTATATGCAAATTTCATTATTTAATAATAAAAATGTATTAAAATGTTTGCAGTTGCCTCATTTAACTTGAGGTTTGTCCTGGGTAAAAGCACAATCGGGTTTCACCCTTTTGGCTAACTTGACAGACTTGGCCGAGTCCTCCTCGGCCAAGTAGGACTCGACCGAGTCATCTTCGGCCGAAGAGAGGGAGGTGCCACGTGGCACTAAGTGGCACCTACGTGGCAAGGTATACTCAGCCGAGTCCTACTTGGCTGAGGAGGACTCGGCCGAGTCTACCCAGCCCTACTAATAGCCCGATGAATGGCCTTAGCCCCTCATTTGAACAGTGATGGGCTAAGGAAAGGGACCAGAGGGGGTGATAGTGCAACTCGGCCGAGTTAGAGGTAGGTTTTTTGTTTTTGTTTTTTATTTTTTATTTTTTTGTTTGTGTTTTTTAATTATTATTTTTGTATATGTTGTTTAAATATTTCTTAATTATTTTTTTAATGTTCATATGTAAAATAAAGTCTTTTTTTAATATGTATTGTATTTACTTTTAAAAATGTACAAAATTAACATATAAAACTTAAACGTAGAAACCATAGAAAACATATATAATTTAAGTAAAACATAAAGTGAAACTTTTAAAAACATGTAATAGGACCTACCCTTGAGACATTTAATAAGACCATTAAAACCTAATAGGATGGACTTAATTATAAGACCCAATACTTAACTTAATAATATCAAAATTAAAACATAATGGACTATCTACTCTTACTGACCTAATAGGACCACTTAAGACTTAACATCCACTGAATATGACCTATTAGGACCCTTAAGACCTAATAGGACCACTTAAGACCTAATAGAACTTAATAGGTCAAAATAGTTCACCCTTACTTGGCTCAATAAGACCTAATTAAAACCCTTAAGACCTAATGTGACCCTTAAGACCCAATAGGACCCAAGTGACAAGGACACTTGTGCAACCACTACCTAGGTTAAATGACTAAACAATGTAGTGAGCAACTTACCTTATGCATTCAATAATCATCATTGTTCGAGTTATATTGTTTTCATGCCATTAGATCAAGTTATATAATTAAAACAACTTTTCTTTATAGCATGCACTTTTATTTTATTTCATTGTTGACTCCTGATAAATTAATCCTTAAGTTTTTAGGTTGTCATGTTTTTTAATATTGAACAAAGTAGTTTAATAATGACTAGATGCTATATCAATAAATGGAAAGAAAGAAAATAGACTAGCATAACCAAAACACATAATAGTCACAAAAAGGTTGAAATAAAGTATCATTATCCATTGTAACACTCATTGATTTAGCCCAAATATTTATTATATCTTTGAAATTGCATTACTTTCTTTTTTATATTTTGGAGTTGGACCATGTTATTGGCATTCATCTTTATAAGACCTATAGTTGTGAGACAGGAAAGGCAATATGAAGAAAGATGTCATAGTAAATCCTAAGAATTATAGTTATCTGATAACAATTATTAGATAACATTTGCATACTAATGTGTTTTAACTTATCACACTTTGTAATACAAAATTAATCATTTAATTATTATCCAGCCACAAGAAAACTATACCATCAATATCATATAACTTTCTATAAAGCCAAGGTAGCCAACTAAATTGATTCAATAGTATTGTTTGTTTTCACTTTGCTATCATTGAACTCTTAACACTTTTCTTTTGTATTGATTTATTATTGTTAGTCTTGAGTAATTAAACATTTTTGTCTAGTGCCAATATTATTTAATCAATTCAATTAGTTCTCTTTAATCTTAGTCATGGTCTAGATTGTCATATTTCCTTATTCTATTTGTCATGGCCTGTGGATGATCAAACTCCCCTATGCATTTTTTTTAGTCTAAATAAGTATAGTGCTGGATATTATCAAAACTATTATTTTCATCCTTTGCTAAGAAAATTCCTATTTATCAAAATGAATAAAGCCCTAACTCTTATTATATAGGATACCTTAATTATAAGGTCATCTTTATTTTTAGTTGCCTAACTACCAAATTGAGGTTTTGATACTATCTAAAACTTAGGATAAAGTATTTTCCTATGAAAGTTCCATAACACATTGTGGTAATCATCACACAGTCAAACATTACAAAGTCCCTCTAAGAGAAGGTTAATTTACCCAATAGGACCCTTAAGACGAGCTCATAAGACCCTTAAGATGAGCTCATAAGACCCATAAGACGATCTCATAAGACCCTTAAGACGAGCTCATAAGACCCTTAAGACCCATAAGACTAGGTTACTTTCAACCTAATTAAGACTCTTAAGACCCATGAACCCCTTTCCAAATTATTATACATTTTCACCATTTCTTTTAGTATTTAATTTAAATATAATGTTTTTCCCTCCCTAGTTATGGAAATTTGTACAAATTAATTTTTCTCATGTGTGTAAAGTAAATATGTACATGTAAATATGCATTCAAATTAGTAAATATGCGTGCACATGAATTAGTTCTACTACCATGATTGAATACATGTGTAAATGCCTTCAAGTTTAAATTATGTTTCTAAATATTTAAAAATATTACATGTACATATGTAAATGCATGAATTTAAATGTTTAATTTAATATAATATAATTTATATTATGTACAAATGCATTTGAAAATTAGTCCATGTGTGTTTGTTTGAAGTTTTTAAAATGTTTTCATGTTTACTTGAAGTATTGTAACACATGTACAAATTGAAAGTTAGATCTTTTTAATTTATTTAAATTAATTTCTATATATATATCAATTGATTTTCTAATGGATGTATGTATATGTGCCTGTGCCTACTTGCAGCGAGCATTTTTTATCTATATCTAGATCTAGATATATATATTACCTTTTTGTGCATATCATTCATGGCTTCTAGTGGTTCAGATCAGAGTGTCCATGATAGTCATGGATCACGAGCTCCCTCAAACCATGATAGTACCCAGGCCCCACATAATAGAGATAGTCGTAGAGATGAGACTATCTCTAGGATGTAGGCCGCTCTGACTGCGTTAGAGCGAACACTGCAGAATAGTACTACTCTCCCTAATAGGGAGAAATTGACATCTGTACGCACTGAGCTCATGAGTATGATTCAAAAGGCTAAATCATACAATCCATATGATGATGTATCGATTGATGTTTTTTATCATAGCCTATCTAGCACTATTATAGGGACAGTAGGTTGGAGGACAATTGATTCAGATGTCTCAGTCACTCAGGTGAAGAACATGTTTGGCACCCATTACATCAATAAGAGGGTGGTTCGAGCATATAGAGTCACTTTTTGTACAGATGACATAGTGGCCCCTTTTATATATCCTAGATGGTTAGCAGCACATCATATGTGGCCCCAAAAGGATGAGGTGCCACTATATTTCTGCAAACAATTGTTTGCAGAGTTTCATTTGGGCTATGATGTTGACTACATAGATCTACCTCCACATGCTAGTCAAGGTCAAGGGGGATATCAGGATAAGTGTAGACGACCTGATATACCACAGCCCCCTAGTAAGAGGGCATTGGTGGGTCAAAACCTTTTGGTTCTTCCAAAAGGTTTGGAGGCCTACAATGGAGCTGGGTAGGTTGTAACTGAGGACACACGTTTAGATATGTATTCTAGCATTGCCACCATTGTGACTCAGGTCAAGCAATTTTCATCTGATCGTGTGGGTAGGTACATGCTTCAATCACGAACGAGTGCAGGTGTATCACCATCTAGTCCATTTTATGACCCATACATCAGATTTGATCTTCCTACTCCAGATGAGATAGGACGACTACCCGAGGATCGCGTGCGTGAGATTAGTGGTATGTTAGTGAGTGATCTCCTAGCTGCTTACCAAAGGATTTCTATGTTGCATGGGATTGAGCAACGTGATTTGCCTACTTTCATTGGAGGAGGACAGTGTTGTAGATCCTCCACAGGTAGCAGTCGAGGTCAGAGCTCAGATACAGAGGCAAGTTCCTCTAGATAGAGTGTGGATGATCTTACATCACCTCCACAGCATACACAGGCTCCCACACAACAGACACAGGCTCCCATATAGCAAACACAGGCTATGACCTCACGAGTTCATAGTAGATTCTCAAATTTTCTTATGGATGAGGCCATTAATCCTAATGTAGTGTCCTTGCATTCTTCTGAGTTATCCAACCTTGGACGTGCATTACAGCAGGTACAAGAATCTAGATTTAATTTCAATTTATATAGATATACATGTGTACATATAGTTCTATATTTAAATTTAAATTTATTTAAACGTGGTATAGGACATTGCGATAGGTGCTACATATGGAGATTTAGAGGAGCCTACTGATCTGATTCATCATGATACAGAGGTACACTTGAAATAAATTACAAATTAAAAATTTTATAAAATTTATTTACATTTCAAGTTCTTATATATATATGTATGTATATTTACATTTACAAACTCAGGTCCAGCAGGACGAGGATCCACACAGGCCCGCACATCTAGCATGTGATGGTGATCATCAACGTAGTTGATGTGTTCATAGATTTAGATCTATGGCATTGATTTTGACCTAGAGTACACATGTACATGACCTAGATATATGCTTTACATTGATATATGTAGACATTTGTACATTGATATATATAGGTCCATTTGTACAAACTGATCTATTTACATCGATACATGTTTGAATTTTGTGATATCTAGACATTTACATTGATATGTACGTGCACATGTTTTATACGTTGATCTATTTGTTCATTGATACATTGTTGGATTTTTGAGATATATATATATATATATATATATATATATATATATATATATATATATATATATATATATATATATATATATATATATATATATATATATATATATATATCTACATTTACATTGATATGTAGGTGCATGTTTTGTATATTGATCTATTTGTACATTGACACATGTTTGGATTTTGCACTATACAGACATTTAAACATTGATGTACATGTTTGATTTTTGAGATATATATATATATATATATATATATATATATATATATATATATATATATATATATATATATATATATATATATATATATATATATATATATATATATATATATATATATATATATACATGTACATTTACATTGATATGTAGGTGCATGTTTTGTATATTGATCTATTTGTACATTGATACATGTTTCCAGATTTTGTAATTGAAGCCAAAAATTAATTGATCTTTAAAATTAATATTTAATTTATGTTCAATCTTTCATCAATCTAATTAATCAATCTTACTAAAAAATATTCTTATCAATTGAAAGTTTAAATCAATCTTTAAAATCTAACTTTATAATAAATCTTTAATTTCAATGTTTAATCTTTTTAATCAATCTTAGAAATTCAATCTATAGGTAAACCCCTTAAGCCCTATTATGCACCCTTAAGCCCTATTATGACCCCTTAAGCCCTTAAGTACCTCGCATGACCCCTTAAGACCTAAAATGACCTAACATGACCTTAAGACCTAATTTGACCTCACATGAGCCCTTAAGGACCAAAAATGACCTAATATGGCCTAATACTTGACCTAACATGACCTAACATGACCTAATATGACCTAATATGACCTAAAAGACCTAATATGACCTCACATGACCTAATAAGACCCCTTAAGACCTAACATGACCTAAAAGACCCCTTAAGACCTAAAATGATCGCTTAAGACCTAATTTGACCTCACATGACCCCTTAAGGACCAAACATGACCTAATATGACCTAATAAGACCTAACATGACCTAACATGACCTAATATGACCTAACATGATCTAACATGACCTAACATGACCTAATATGACCTAATATGACCTAATATGACCTAACATGATCTAACATGACCTAATATGACCTAATACTTGACCTAATATAACCTAACATGACCTAATATGACCTAATACTTGACCTAATAAGACCTAACATGACCTAACATGACCTAATATGACCTAACATGATCTAACATGACCTACCATGACCTAATATGACCTAATAAGACCTAATATAACCTAACATGACCTAAAAGACCCCTTAAGACCTAATATGACCTCACATGACCTAACATGACCTAAAAGACCCCTTAAGACCTAATATGACCTCACATTACCTAACATGACCTAAAAGACCCCTTAAGACCTAATATGACCTCGCATGAGCCCTTAAGGACCAAACATGACCTAATATGACCTAATATGACCTAACATGACCTAATATGACCTAATATGACCTAACATGATCTAACATGACCTAATATGACCTCACATTACATAACATGACCTTAAAGACCCCTTAAGACCTAATATGACTTCACATGACCTAACATGACCTAAAAGACCCCTTAAGACCTAATATGACCTCACATGACCTAATAAGACCCCTTAAGACCTAACATGACCTAAAATACTCCTTAAGACCTAAAATGATCGCTTAAGACCTAATTTTACCTCACATAAGCCCTTAAGGACCAAACATGACCTAATATGACCTAATAAGACCTAATATGACCTAGCATGGCCTAATATGAGCTAACATGACCTAATATAACCTAACATGACCTAAAAGACCCCTTAAGACCTAATATGACCTCACATGACCTAATAAGACCCCTTAAGACCTAACATGACCTAAAAGACCCCTTAAGACCTAAAATGATTGCTTAAGACCTAATTTGACCTCACATGACCCCTTAAGGACCAAACATGACCTAATATGACCTAATAAGACCTAATATGACCTAGCATGACCTAACATGAGCTAACATGACCCCTTAAGCCATGAACCCTTAATCCCTTAACCCCTTAAGCCATGAGCCCTTAAGCCCTTAATGTAATGACCCCTTTTCCTATCACTTGACTTGAGTTCTATAATTTAATACAAGCTAGGCGTAAATTAGGAAATCATCTTAAGAACTATTAAAATACCCTATGTTAACCATTACTATAAGAAATGCAACTATTAAAGCTCATAGATTAGATTTGATATTTAGATCTCTTCATATAGGATATAGGGATATTTCTCCTTCCTTACTAAGGTCACGATAGGGTGGAAGACTTATCGTGCTCCAGGCGCGTGAAATAGACTACAAGCGGCTTCCCTCAAGGCTTAACCCTAGTGTTGGGACAACCGACATGTGCCTGAAATTACTCCGCCTCTCCCCTCCACAAGCCCCCTACCCTAAGGTATTATAGTAAGGAAATGAGGGATAGATCCCTACATTCTATAATTTAAATATTTAAAAATTCTTTATTCAATCGCACCCTTATTTCCACATTTTCTTATACATTTGGAATTCATCTATATAAACATACACACATATATATATGATTTATTTAATAAACTAATTATTTATAACATGTCATTTCCCACTGTAATAGGTTAATTGCATGTTTACATTGCTCATTCAATAATTATAATGTTGCTGGCATTAACAAGTTACTTCCTACGGTTACATACTAACCGTATATTACCACACGTACCTTTACAAGGTACTCCGTGCATCAAGTGACTGTGTACTCTGTACACCTAATGGTAACCATATCTGCTTTCCTTTTTCCCCCTTTCCTTTGGATCGCATTCCCCATTTGTATATGTCCAATCGGTGCATACGTACGGTACATGCCTTTTGACTGATGGACTAATGCTGATAATTAGATTTAATATTTATTAATTTGTATATGTATCATAATAATAATAACTTTGTTTAATAGTAATATTATTAATGTATAGTTATTAATACTATTTATATAATTATTTGAAATATTATAAATTGATTAATTGTCAATAATGTCTATCATAATGATTGATCAAATATAAACATATGTATTAAAGAAATAGTACATCAACTTTGGCTCATGACAGTTACCACTTATGATGGTATTTAATTAATCAGTAATATTAATTATATACTTGATTAATAGGTTATGATAATCGATTATTGTTAATATTATTATTAATATTGTATTATTGTTATTATTATTTATTATTAATTGGTAACATTAATAAATATTAATCGACACTAATTAATATCAACATTATCTTTAACAACTACTAATTTGATTAGTGTAAATGATCTTATATTAATACCATAAATTGATAATATTAGTTAATATTATATTGATCAATAATATATTGCTTAATAATATTATATTGACATATCATTTGTACACTTATTAATATTAATATATTAACATCAATATTAGCGATTAATATCATATTAATTACTTAGTAATATTAATTAAGACTATATTAATTAGTATGTATTTAAGAATATATTTGTATTCCATACACTGATTAGGGCTCATGACAATTCGCCCCTCTCGAATTTGCTTGTCCTCAAGCAAAAATATATTTGTTAATCAATTATTTAACAATTTATTTATTTATAAAAATTCTTATTACAAAACAGGGAATATCATAGTCCTACCCTCCCAAAATTGCTTGTCCCCAAGCAATTTGTCATTTTAACTTAAGATAAATTTTCTTTCATCTTCTTAAGAATTAAGACATAAGTATTCATACATGGAATACAATAGTTCAGACATAAGGTATGTACACTTACAAGTAAACATGTTGAAAACCACCTCAAGCATGGAGAGAACATATAAAAATCATCATATGAATGTACATGAAACCTACACACAAGGCCTATAATATACACTTAGGACATGAAGCATCTATTTAAGTTATGAATACACATAAAGCACAAGTCATACATGAATACACATAAGGTGTACACACAAATTCACTCAAGGCATGAAGCATACACATGGATACATGAATTTACTTAAGTTAGGAAGCACACATATGTACACATCACATAACGCAAGAAGTATCCACATGAATTCATTAAGTCAAGAAGTATACACATAAATACATATGGATTTTCTTAGCATACATATAGCACATGAAGGATACACTTAAGGCATGAAACATACATGTAGCACGTGAACCATGAAGCAACAATATACACAGGTACACACAAAGCATTATATAAATTACTCACATAATGTGTGAAGTATAAATACAGATAGGGCATGAAGCCATATACATGTACACAAGGCCATCAAACACTCAAAGGATGAGGTAGCACACTTAATTACATCCCAAACATAAAGACATAAAGAAGCGCATAAGTACACACCCAAAGTGGAGCAATAAATACATATTAAATATTTAAGGCATGGAACAAGCACACGTACCCATATGAAGATAATGCATTCGGTACACTAAGAGTAAGCATATAGTTCAAACCATCAATGTTTACTCATAAACTCAAATTATTCTCTTGTTTCTAGATCAATCAAAAAATACGCTTGAAAATATGAAGTATATGTAAAAATGTATAATGACATAAAGTGTACATCAAGTATACACATTGATGCATGAATACACAGAGCATACACATTGAAGACACAAAGTATACATATTGATGCATGAGGACACAAAGCATACACATTGAAAACACAGAGCATACACACTGATGCATGAAGACACAAAGTATACACATACACACTGATGTATGAGAAACAAAGTATAGGTAATACACCTTATTAGATTCATCCTTATCGACGAGTGTCCTAACAAGTCTTTCCTAATTGATATTGATTGTAATGACACCAATCTCTAGGCACTGTCCATATACACAAGAACGGTGCCAGTTAGGAAACTTCTATTAGGACCATTTACATTTCATCCTATACAACTTATTTAAAGGAAGGTAAACCGGTAATGATAAATAAGTAGTATAATTTGCATAAAATATCTCCTGTAGATATTATAGGAAAATCCTTCTTTCTATCTCATTAAGATCATCCGATGTGGGAGAGTTACAGGGTCCAGGTCGCGTGGAACAGACTACATGTGGTTTCCCTCAAGGCTTAACCCCAGTGTTGGGATAACCATCATGTGCCTGAAATTACCCCGCTCCTACCATCCACAACCTTCTCTGTCGAGATGCCTTAGCGGAATGGAAGAGTTGAGTTCGTTTGATCTATATTAATACATCCCCCTTTGTTTGTATTGTTCCATGATTTTTCTAAGCTCATTGGTTACTTGTCCTATCATGGACACACTTCCCCTTGTTCGTTGATGGGTTTGCATGAATTTAATTCCCACAAGATGGCAAGATCATGCTCTGATACCACTCTGTCATGAGCCCTAATCAGTGTATGGAATACAAATATATTCTTAAATACATACTAATTAATATAGTCTTAATTAATATTACTAAGTAATTAATATGATATTAATCGCTAATATTGATGTTAATATATTAATATTAATAAGTGTACAAATGATATGTCAATATAATATTATTAAGCAATATATGATTGATCAATATAATATTAACTAATATTATCAATTTATGGTATTAATATAAGATCATTTACACTAATCAAATTAGTAGTTGTTAAAGATAATGTTGATATTAATTAGCATCGATTAATATTTATTAATGTTACCAATTAATAATAAATAATAATAACAATAATACAATATTAATAATAATATTAACAATAATCGATTATCATAACCTATTAATCAAGTATATAATTAATATTACTGATTAATTAAATACCATCATAAGTGGTAACTGTCATGAGCCAAAGTTGATGTACTATTTCTTTAATACATATGTTTATATTTGATCAATCATTATTATAGACATTATTGACAATTAATCAATTTATAATATTTCAAATAATTATATAAATAGTATTAATAACTATACATTAATAATATTACTATTAAACAAAGTTATTATTATTATGATACATATACAAATTAATAAATATTAAATCTAATTATCGGCATTAGTCCATCAGTCAAAAGGCATGTACCGTACGTATGCACCGATTGGACATATACAAATGGGGAATGCGATCCAAAGGAAAGGGGGAAAAAGGAAAGCAAATACGGTTACCATTAGGTGTACAGAGTACACAGTCACCTCGGTGCGCGGAGTACCTTGTAAAGGTACGTGTGGTAATATACAGTTAGTATGTAACCGCGGGAAGTAACTTGTTAACGCCAGCAGCAATATATTTATTGAATGAGTAATGTAAACATGCAATTAACCTATTACAGTGGGAAATGGCATGTTATAAATAATTAGTTTATTAAATAAATCATATATATGTGTGTGTATGTTTATATAGATGAATTCCAAATGTATAAGAAAATGTGGAAATAAGGGTGCGATTGAATAAAGAATTTTTAAATATTTAAATTATAGAATGTAGGGATCTATCCCTCATTTCCTTACTATAATACCTTAGGGTAGGGAGCTTGTGGAGGGGAGAGGCGGAGTAATTTCGGGCACATGTCGGTTGTCCCAACACTGGGGTTAAGCCTTGAGGGAAGCCGCTTGTAGTCTGTTTCACGCGCCCAGAGCACGATAAGTCTTCCACCCTATCGTGACCTTAGTAAGGAAGGAGAAAGATCCCTATATCCTATATGAAGAGATCTAAATATCAAATCTAATCTATGAGCTTTAATAGTTGCATTTCTTATAGTAATGGTTAACATAGGGTATTTTAATAGTTCTTAACATGATTTCCTAATTTACGCCTAGCTTGTATTAAATTATAGAACTCAAGTCAAGCGATAGGAAAAGGGGTCATTACACTTAACCCCTTAAGCCATGACCCCTTAAGACCTTATAAGACCTAATATGACCTAATATGAGCTAACATGACCCAATATGACCCCTTAAGACCTTATAAGACCTAAAAGACCTAATATGACCTAATAAGACCTAACATGACCCCTTAAGACCTAAAATGATCCCTTAAGACCTAATTTGACCTCACATGACCCCTTAAAGACTAAACATGACCTAATATGACCTAATAAGACCTAATATGACCTAGCATGACCTAACATGACCTCACATGACTTCACATGACCCCTTAAGCCCTTAAGGACCGAACATGACCCCTTAAGCTCTTAAAAGCCCTAACCCCTTAAGCCATGACCCCTTAAGCCCTTAAGCCCTAACCCCTTAAGCCATGAGCCCTTAAGCCCTTAAGCCCTCAAGCCATGACCCCTTAAGACCTTATAAGACCTAAAAGACCTAATATGAGCTAATATGAGCTAACATGACCTAATATGACCCCTTAAGACCTTATAAGACCTAAAAGACCTAATATGACCTAATAAGACCTAACATGACCCCTTAAGACCTAAAATGATCCCTTAAGACCTAATTTGACCTCACATGACCCCTTAAGGATCGAACATGACCTAATATGACCTAATAAGACCTAATATGACCTAGCATGACCTAACATGTCCTAACATGACCTCACATGACCCCTTAAGCCCTTAAGAACCGAACATGACCCCTTAAGCCCTTAAAAGCCCTAACCCCTTAAGCCATGACCCCTTAAGCCCTTAAGCCATGACCTATCTAATCAATCTAAACAAAAAATAGAAATATAGACCTATCTAATATTTATCTAATCAATCTAATCTGATAAATTGAAATTAAAATTCAAGTACAAAGTAAATTGAAAGTTCTATCTAATCAATTAAAATTAAATTTACCTATCTAATCAATCTAATCAATAAATAGAAATTTATCTAGACTAGAAAGGTATGCAATTTAGGAAATCAATCTATTCTAATCAATTGAAAAAAGAATCAATCTAATTTCAATTCAAATATAGACCTATATTTAATCAATCTAAACAAAAAATAGAAATATAGACCTATCTAATATTTATCTAATTGAAATCTAATGAATAAATTGAAATTAAAATTCAAGTAGAAAGTAAATTGAAAGTTCTAGTTCTAAGAGAGAGAGAGAGGGGGGAAGGGGAAGGGTAAGGGGAAGGAGAGAGAGAGAGAGAGAGAGAGAGAGAGAGAGAGAGAGAGAGAGAGAGAGAGAGAGAGAGAGAGAGAGAACTTTCATCAATTAAAATTCAATTCAGGTTTAATCTTGATCCATAAATTCAATCTAATCATAAATTTCAAATCAAATTTAATGTCTACATATAAGTTTCAAATAGGATTTAAATTAAGTATGCAAAAATTAAAATCCTTCAACCTAAAGCTCCTGATACATGTAGTCTGGATCCTCTCTATCCTTTATTATCTCCAAAAGTTTTTCATGCTCTTCAATAGGCAACTTCCACTTTTGGTTTTTACTTGACCCTTTTTTTGACATGGTTTCAAACTGCAATTTCATCGCTATAACCAAGTGACTATAATGTAGAACTCTCTCTCCGCACATGTATTCAACAAATTTAATTCCATTTTTGTTGATCTTATCTTGTTGATAATAGGTGCCTTCAATAACAACTGAACCAGTCAGATATTTTTGTCCATCACCATCAACAACTTCTTCAAGCAACTTGTGTTTTTCCTTGGTGCATCTTAGTAGATAATAATCTACACCTTCTATATTCTTAGGATCCGCAACCACAACAAAAATATCACCTGCATAATTTATATTTATGTGTACAAGTAAATGTTAAATTTAAACCTCAAGTTCATATATATATATATATATATATATATATATATATATATATATATATATATATATATATATATATATATATATATATATATATATATATATCACAAATATACCTAGAAATAAAAAATACGCACCTGTAACAACTAAATCAGAAACATGTTCATAGTCAGCTGAATATATAGGATCATGGATGTCTATGACATTGTCATCATCTTCATAAGGAGGTATTCTAATTAACACTTTATGATCCCATATTGAAACATATCCATTTGCAATATTAACACATTGACTCATTGTGTTGTTGTTAAGACAATCTTCACAAAAGCATGATTTATCTCTTAGTTGAATCAGTGGAGGCTTGTTTTGTCCTGTAGTCATCACTTGATGCAAACTTCTAATTCCAACAACTAATTGACAATTGTAGGGATTCGATCGATCGCTATCTGGATTGGATGGATTGATATATAAATCTCAGTTTGAAATCATGAAAAATGTGAAATGCAATATATATAGATCTACAACAAGTTAAAACACACATACATGACATACCTATATATGTAGTTTCATGAATTTGAGTTTGAAAAATAAAAGTAAATTAAATACATACCTATCACTTCCCAAAAGTAACATTTGTTGTATTTTGTGTCTCGAGCAGCGAAATGATTTTGACACCATTCAACAATTTTCTTTGAATTCTCTATCATGTTACCTAGAGAGATATATTTTTAACAATTTAGTATATATATATACACATGTGTACATGTAATGTAAAGTTTTAAATAGTCTAGTCAAGTAAACAAGTTGAATATCAAATGTATGTATGTACATACCTTGAAGTTCATGTTGTCAGAGTGCACACTTCACACATGCTCCTGCTCCATCATGCTCTCCTTTTCCATGTCCACTTTCAAAGAAGTTCCAAACAAACTTAACGTTGTGTCTAGCATGTTGCATGGCTAACCAATTAAAGGCTTTTGCAGACTTAAATTGACCTACAATTCAAATAAATACAAAAATGTATTTAAATGTGACACATAAATATATATAGAAATGCTCAAAAAAAATTTTAAAAGAAAATTTATAATGCATGTACATACTTACCTGCACACCCATCAGACCAGATCCAACGTTGTGAAGCATTTATCCCACGACTCACAAGATTGTTGAAAAACATGTTGAAACAATGAGCCACGTAGCTCCTATCATGAACCCTATCATCACTAATATAGAAATGAACCTCCTTGATGATAATGCGATCATTTTGATCTATACCAAATTCTATCCCATCCAAATCATATTGTGCATGTCTATAGGTCACATGCACAAATATTGCAACTTGATCAGAATGATAATATTGAGTCTGGAGCTCCTTTTGAGGGGAAAATGTATAGTTGTCCGCAAAATCTACAACTGAAAGAATACAACCAAGTGGGAAACAATTTTTGGAATCATGAAACTGTTTAGCTTGCCATCGTGCACCATGACAATGTTGGATATGTGGATAAATCATAGATCAAAATCTGTCCATGAACTGAAGGTACGATAATTCACTCTCCTTTAATGTAATTTTTTTTGATTCACCTCCTGTCTTCGTTTGGTATATCTCATATTCAAATCTCTTCCACTGGACTGATGTTGTAACATCAATATTATCAAATTGTAAAGGAAATCGCTGCAAATTTTCACAATTATTGCATTCATTTTTTATACACTGGACATTAAATTCATCTGAATCTTTTGATTTATCACATAAAATGGACTTTACAAATTCTATTGTACTTCCAGTAACCATACCTAGATTAAGTATTTCCATAACCCTTTTATATGATTGCAAGTATAAGTGAAACTCAACATGATTTCGACAACAACATGTTTCACGAACCTTATTTATGCATACGAAGCAAGGGCGCAACATCTCAAACATTCTCTAACATATTTTCATATCTGAAAATTCATGCTTGAATGCTTCAAACAATTCACTTTGTGTAGTATCGACAAAATGTTTTGGATGTGAAATCTTCATACCGGTTTCTTCATTGTCCATTTGTATAGTGTCCCTTCTATTGGAAGAAACACGAGAGTGGTTGGTCCAAAAATCAATGACCCGTCTTCTTACATCTTCAGAAATTTTATCTTTACGGGGAAGTCTACAAATCTGTACCCAATTCTTTTCAATATTCATATCCAACATATTTCTCTTCCTAATATATCTCTGTATAGTTCTTCGAGATACGTTGAGTAAATTAGAAATTGCTCGAACTTGATTTCTATGTGTCAATTTCTTACTAGTTATCATAGTCATCAAGGCTCTTCTAGCTGCATTTGAATCTGGTCCTTTATGATCTGCCCTGTTAACAACGTTCAGTGCATCTTGTAAATTTTGAATTATTGTCTCTTTTACTTTACCTCCTCCAACTTTCCTATTATCAATACCCAACAACTCCAAAACCGGAGTCATTTCTTTTTTCTTGAATAACTTTGCAAACAATTGTGCTTTTCCCACCAAAGATTTACTCTCAAAATATTCCATCCACATATTTTTGAGATGTAATTTAATAGTGCTTTCAGGTACTAGGTGTTTCAGTTCAATTTGACTAATAAGTGATTCCTCATTCATGTCCATCAAATTCTGCATTGTAGGAAAAAAATGTATACTTCGACTAATACCAATATCCTCCCCTAGTTGAGTTGCACCTTCTACAGCGATAGGTTCTTCTTCAACATCCATCAGTTGCTCTTGGACACGTTTCGTATGACCTTTCATTTGGTCATCCCTTTTACGATCATACTTCCTTGTTCTAGTCCTTTTATTTCCCATTGCTCAAATATCTAAGCAAGATTTTTTTTATTGTTTTACTATTTCGTCACTGAAAAACTTGTCTTCAAACTTCTTCGAAATCAAAATTTCTTTATAACTTCCCCAAAAGAATGACTCCTTGCTTCAAAATATCCTTATATCCTAAAATAAGAATGTAAATTCACAATTGATATATATTTTTTTTAAAATATCACGCACATATATAGCCTTCGGATTGAAAGGACGGGTCACTCAGGCGACCGGTCGCGAGGGGCCGACGTCTTAGGGGACTCGGCTGAGTCCCACTTGGCTGAGTTGGACTCAGCCGAGTGGTACTCGGCCGAGTCATCCTAAGTGGCATGCCAACTTGGCAGCCAAAACTTTAAAAACACCAAAAATGCACAATTTGCACTTATGGTGTTTTTTTCTCTTCTACAAATAAAAAATTTCAAAAAACTAAAACTACCCTTTTGTAGATCTCAGAACTACAATTCTAAAAATATAAATATTATATAATTTCAATTGGAAAATGTTAAACAAATTTATAAAAAACTACATGTAGGTATATAAAGCTTTGAGAAGTCGCCGATTCAATAAATTAAAAAAAATAGTAAATCAATTTAAAAAAATTTTAAAATTATATGAGGCACTAGAGAAGAGAATCTTCTTCAAGAATATATAATTTATTTGAATTTTGGAAAAATTTTGATAGCTGAAAAGTGGCAGGAGACAAAAACTGTTGATTTCATGTAAGTTGTACTTTGAATACTTATAACGGGCAAATTATAAATCAAAAACACTTCTTTCCTTTTTGTTGCACTAGGTATACATGTCATCTAAAACATATTTTGAAATTGGAGGAAAAAACAATATTTTACTTATAATTATTTGACGGGAGGTAAACCCCCTGATTTGCTGTATTTTCAGGACATGAAAAATAGACCTTAAAAATTAAAAATATATATTAATTTATGTCCAAAATAATTTTTAAAAATTATAGGCGTAAAATTCATCCTATTTCACACATTTCATCAGTTTACATCATCTTCAAATTCTAAATAGTGACTTTTATGCCCTTGAAGTTTTTTAGTTTTGGTGTTGTTAGCCTCTTCCTTTGTAAAAGGGTGACAACCTATTGTGCTTTTACCCTCCTGTATTATTTTGGTCATTATGGCCCTCCTCCACTCTCTAAATTTATTCCTTATCTATGGTCTTTGGATCCCGCAGTGTCAACTTGGAATCAGAGGAGCAGAAGTTTCTCTCCATCATCTAGGTATACAACTCAATTATGTTGTCTCCAAAAAATTGTGACCATGATGCGTACAATTATGTTTGTCAGCTATTGTGAAATATTTTGTAGTCTAACTTTTTTTGCCTTTGATGTGTCCTACAATGTATGAAAATTTTGAAATATGTTACATGATATAGATATAAAGATCACTAATTAGTGCATTATTACATTCTAACAGTAGTTAATAATATTGCATACCATCTTCTCTCATTTGTTGGTGTAATTCCTCTTTGAGTATCCCCTTTCTCCTTTGCATCCAAAATGAACTCATTCCAATCCCTCATTGGAATAAAGGGAGGATGCTCGTACTTCAAACTTCAAACTTCAGCGAGACTTCATACCATGCAGTGTTCATAGATTACATTCAATGCATTATTTAGACTTGTATTGGTGGAAAAACTCTTGAAAATGTGCAAAAGAGTTTGCATTCAACCATGTTGTTTACATGACACATGTAGTTTACCTCCAGCCTAAATCAGCATTGCGTACAAATCTACAAATGGTGCATGGTATGAAGCCTCGCTCAAGCTTGAAAATGATAGTCAATCCATAGTCAATGTCTATTTAAACTTTAGGATGATACTTATATGATGGCTTAAGTAAATTGTTCTTACCTTGAGACTAGTACACCATGGGATTAGAGGATGGTTGTTATAATAGAAACTGTGTCTGTGGGATACTTTTATATTTTGTATTAAATGATGATACATATGTGTTTCTTCCTTTTACAACAGTTTATATTCTGATACTTATAGCTTATGATTCTGATACCTTGTATTCATCAGATGTTGGCAAGCCCATCTCATCATCCTCATCACCCTTAGCTACCATCCAAAGCCCTTCTTCCCTCTCCAGTTCTTCAAGCCTCTGCAAGATATCTAGATCAATAAAGTCTACAACATTGTGTCCATCCATGATCTCAGGAATATCATCTTCTTTCCACTCTTCTTGCCTCTCTTTCCCATCTCACAGCTTGGGCATTGCAACATGAATCATATTTTCCACAACTACTGATGGATCCTTATGTGTAGTTGAAATTACCAAATGGCCTTTAAAGGTCAAGGAACAAATGGAATAACCAAGAAAACACTATACGTTAAATCATGTGATTGATAGAAGATTGGGGCTCATGTGAGCCATAAACATGAAGAATTATTCTAAAAAAAGATGTAAACCATATATATGCGCACTTGAGGGAAAGATAAGTTACGTCATATCCATATTAAAATATTAGTTACAATATGAAAATACTAAACTAACTAATTCTTGAGTTCATCTCTGCATATGGTCGCAACAAAGATATGCAATTACAATATAGAGAAGGCATCGTAAAAATATAATTTTAGAATTTTCCCTAGCCTGACACATTTTGCACTCAAATCCTTCATCGTAGATAAGTGGAGATGGGTAGATAGAAGCATATGAGTTGTCATCGACCTAAATAAAGTATCTACAGCCATTATTTCCCTGTGATGCCCAATCTACATTAGTTCTTATAATATAATGAATAGTATTTACATTAGAAACATTAAATATATACACATTAGCAACCTTTTTTCTATTTAGGCAGCACCAAAATTATCATCTAGGGTTGCTCTGTGTCTGTGAAGTCTTCAACACACACTGCCCACCACCACATTGACAGTTTGGCACATTGACAAGAGCCATCAAGCCTATATCAATAATGCACCGCACCATCGTTACTACATTTATTATTTTTATATGATTATTTTTATATGGAATACACCAAGGAGTACCATCAAAAATATTAACCATTTACAATAATGAAAAGTAAACCTAAATCAAATAGCTCATTTTTTTATCAATGTGTAGTCTCCGTGTATATGAAAAATGAAAAAATATCAAGCTGAAATAAAATAGTGAACAAAATAGTATTCCACATAGAGTGAATGAAATATACCATCAAAAGAAGGTGACAAAATCCTGTCATGAAGCACACACATAGGAAATAAAAAAGGTACAAAAGACAAGAAATAAGAAAAATCATTGACTATAGAAAAATCATTTATACTATAATAAAAAAAAGAAACACTCTTTGTCAACAATTTTCAAAATCATTAGGACTATAGAAAAATAATTAAGACTATACAAAATCTAATTTTAGAAATGGACGGTTCTGATGCTTTGCCATTACAACAATTGAGCATTCATCATTTGGTATTGTGTATTCCATTTAAGTATGTCAACATTGTTCAAGAAATAAGAAAAATCATTAGGACTATAGAAAAATCAAGTTCTAGAAATGGACGGTTCTGATATTGCTTTTCCATTACAACAATTGAGCATTCATCATTTGGTATTGTGTATTCCATTTAAGTATGTCAACAATGTTCAAGAAATAAGAAAAATCATTAGGACTATAGAAAAATCAAGTTCTAGAAATGGACGGTTCTGATATTGCTTTGCCATTACAACAATTGAGCATTCATCATTTGGTACTTCTTGGTGTAATCCATTTAAGTTTCTTGTTGAATCCTCAAGTTGAGTTGCCCCATTTAAGGTGATAGTAGAGGGCTCTGCATCAACAGTCTACAGAATTAGACCTTTATTTTAAATGCATTTAACACACAAAAAAATTACAAAACTGAACCAATGGCATGTTTACAACAAAGAAATAGAATGATAATAATATGCTGAAAATTTGATTATGTTTAATACATGCCAAAGGACCGGTAGGGGAGAGAGAGAGAGAGAGAGAGAGGAGGGGAATGATGAGGATATTGATGCTTTGCTTACCCGTTATATTAGAAAAATGAGCAAGAAACCAAAAAAGAAATGATTGTAATTAACAGTTTTTGCTAATCATTTCTTTTTTGGTTTCTTGCTCATTTTTCTAAGGTAACGGCTAGTAAGTGGAGGTACATGAGTTATGTGCATCTCGCTAGTTATAGATGGGAAACTATGGCACACTAGTATCTATGAACTCATATTAATCTACAAACTCTCATGTTAAATAACTACAAAATAAAGTCAACATAGTTCTATTAATCAACATGTCCTTTGGTTTACTAGTTTACTTATAATCAGTATGTCCTTTGGTTTACTAGTTTAATCTAGTTTAAGAATGGTTTGTTTCATGTTTGAATGTACCATTGAATGAAGTTTGGCTATATAAAGTACAATCTTAAGACTCGTGACTCTTCAAATTCTCTTGTTTCCTTCAGACCTCCAAACATGTGTACTATGAGATTTCCTCCAACAAATGGACTTGTGATGATTTTCAAAATAGTACATGTGTTGGAGGACTACTCAAAGTATTTCTTAGGAAAATTTGAATGTTCACCACCTATGCATATAAGAGTTGATCATAGAAGGTATATGCACAGGTGAAAAACATGCATATTTGACCAAGCAATACTAGGAGCTAGCCCCAACAGCAAATAGATTTGTGGTTATTTTCAAAATAGTACATGTGTTGCTGGGTAAGCTCCCAATAGCGCTCAGGAAAATATGCATGTTCATCACCTATGCATATGAAGTGGCTCTAATGGAAGATACAATCACTAAATTTTGCATACTCCTTATTTTGTTCTGGGTTGATATTGTCAGATGTTGGTATACAGATTTTCCTTCTTACTAAAACTATAACAATCTACAAATACTCTGGCCCAAGATGAAGGAAAAACTCATACAATAATTGAGTTAGTCACTCACGACTAAACTCTCTACGATCAAAGGAGCAGCTACCTTATATAAAAATCAATCTTGACAATTCATTTTTTTGAAAAGAATGAAAACTGTAAAAGAAATGTATACTTTTGACCTGAAAGTACAAAAAGGCTTTTTCAAAACTCATATCAAATAATTACTGAAAGATTTATGCTCTAAGAGAGAATCCACATTTATCTAAGCCAACTGACTAAGACTATAAAGAAAATTCCCAGAAAGAACGATTCAACATATACTGAAATAAAACTGAAAAGGAATGTATGATCTTGAAACACATACACAGATTGCAGCAACATGAAATCAATTCCAACTGAAATCAACACACATGTATTAACCAAACTCACTAATCTAAAAAAGATACTACTATTTGTTATATATATCCACTGATACTATATTATGAGTTTCAAATCAAAACATGAACCATTTCACGAAAGTATTTGTAGTAAATATTAAACTATAAGTTTTTCTACTACCAGAGAACCCACCCTTGCAAGGTCTTTCAAAAATTAACTTATAGCCACGCAGGGCATAATCAGTTTCATAACTAAAGTCTATTCTTGGAAAAGAACTAACACCCTATAACTACTTGGAACCATCCTTTCAAAGACTAATCAAAATAGATTATCTTTTCTCGGCCTCAGCATTAACAATGGACTTAGTTGTTTTGTGCTCATCTAATCACTCCTTGAAAGCCACCGTGAATCTCTCCAACATCTCCTTATTTGGTGAAGAAACAAGATCTAGCCTTTGTTCCCAGATATCTTTGCAGTTTTGTAACTGCTCCAGCTTAGTATTCAACATTTTCACCTATTCTTCACCGAGCATTATTAGCGATTGTACCCTGGTGATGACTGAGAAATCTTGGGCTACCATTTCTTTGGCATCTTTTAACCCTTGTGCTTTTCTAGTGAAGGATTCTTTCATCCTGGCCTCGTCTGTTCCCATTTTCACTTCACCTATGGATAGATTGTAGACATAGTTTATATGATTGTTGACAACCTCCTCAACACAAGCTACTGTCTTTAGAATCTGCTATGATTCTTCAATACCTTGATCAATTAAGGTACATCACCATTTGTCATTTACATTTTCCACAAACAGGAGACTAGTATCAGCATTAGGAATTGTCTTCTCAGACAAGAACTTTTCTATGCCGTAGCTGAAAGCTTCATCCATATTAGCTATTGCTATCTCTAGACTGTCTCTCTTTCCTTCCCAAAGCTTGACTTTAGCCTCTAAGTCAAATACTAGTTCCGAAGACCGATTAGTTGAATTCTCGTAGGCTTGAGTGAAGCGATTAACCATCTCTCCAACTTCTCCCATCCAATTATAGAACACCTTAGAGAGGGATCTCTCTTTATGTACCTGATCAAGGAACTTTTGATTGTCTAGGGACTTGACATCCAGACTTAGGGGTACCATCGCCAAAGGTTGAGGAATAGGATTATGCAAATGATGGATGTACTTTTCCATTTCTCATAAAGCTTACTTCAGCTTGGCTTTGTCTTCAGCATCCTTCAGCACTCTGTGATTGATTTTCTTATTTGTTGAATTCAAAATCTTCAGATCAGTAGCTCTGGAAGATACTCCTAAATCCACTTTATGCACAATGAAATCTTGCTCGGTGACTTCAGCACTGGTCTTGTTGGAATTGGGCTTGAAAATCTCTGCAACCCCATGACCTGTGGTTGGATCCACATCCACCATAGACTCTATTTTAGGCTTCTTTGTTCTGGGAGACTTTCCAAGGTATTTACTAACCAAGTCACCAATAGGGACTGAGGTGGACACAATGTTCCTCTTCTTATTCATAGTTAGATCCATCCAATTTGGTGAACTAGGAGTTACATTCTGTAGGGAAATAGTGGTACTAGGATTTCTCAGGGTAACAAGCTCTTCTTGACTTGAACTTCCATCGCCTCCAGCTGATATTGAATCCATATTGGGTGATTTACCTCTTTTCAACCTTTTGAACTACTTTACACTAGGCTCCTCGGTGTCAGAATCTAGGATAATGCAAAAAGGAAGATCCCCCTTCTCACTTCTTTTTCTTCTCTATCTTGTAAACTTCATAGCATCATTAGAAACCAACTCTGAATCTTCAGGAACTTCTAGAGAATATGAAACACCTACAGAAAGCAACGGTTCAATCTTATTAGTCAAAACAGGGAAGGATTCAATTTTATGAGCCCTTGGACTCTTTCTGGTTCCCAACACAGGGGTAGCTGAGATCTTCTTCTTCTGAGCCTTGAGCCACTGTTATGTCTTCCAGAAAACTTCCTTAGTTAAAGACTTCACATTTTCTTCTTCTTCTGCCTGCCAGTCAATTCTTCTGATTACCATTTTAGCTCTTGATACTACATTTTCTGGCTCTAATGCATTGCTATCTTCCTCCTTAATATTTCTGATGCTGAAAGGTAGCTTAAAAGATGTGATTTGTTTAAGGGAAAACCTAGAACACAATCTTTTAGTAACCTCAACCTCATCTATGCAATCATCCAAGTAATCTTCCAAAGCTGGTTGATGAAGGAACATTGCATCCACTCTGAAACAGCTCTCAACAAAACCTTTCCTATCAAATTAGTTCCTTTCCTGATATGGCTGGAGATTCATTTCTTTCAATTCATTGATAAAAAGGCAAAGTCATACATCAACCGGAATTTTTAATGTCCTAGTTCAAGTGGGAAGAAGGTACCAATACCTCTCTTGACCTTGTACTTCTTCTCAACCATTAATAATTGTCTGCGTACTTCAAGCAGAATGCACTTGTCTAGGCAATACCTGGGAAGTTTTAATGGAGCATCACTAAAACCTCCTACTCTTAAATAGGTAAAAGTAGGGAACTGAATATAAAAACTTCCATAAATTTTCACAAATTCCATAGCCTCCTCCAATATCCTACAATTAGGTTTTCCTCTTAATTCAAAGACCAATTTGGAGGAAAAGGTATCATGCACCTTCTTAAAACCCATGGGATGTTTTCCTTTTTGTAATAGGGGGTGATATTCATAGATGGGCATACTGCTATTCCATTCTTGATGAGGGAGACCATCCCAGATTCTACAAATGGTGAGAATATAAAAGAGGTATTAATACATATAAAAACTAGAAATTAAAGCTGGCTGAGATAAACTTTCATATAATTGCTCAGCTATTATTTTGGCCTAGTCAACATCATTACCGACATCTAGGATAGCCTGGACAAAAATGTACATCCAGTCTTCCTAGTTGGTGTCTATAGGATTACCTTTAACCCTGTTCAACATTACCGTTATATCCCTAACCTCTCTGAATAGGTGATCTTTTCTAAGTGGTCTAGGCAAATGGGAACCACCCTTTTCTGGGTTTAACAGCCAATCCCTTGCTATGTTATTCCTATATTCCTTCTTGTTATTCTCAGAGTCCACTATAGCTTTACAGATACTCCAATCTCCATAGATTTCAACTGCCAAAATCTTGAGAGCGGCCATTATTACTATTCTATCAATATTTACTAGAACTTCACCACTTTCTGTTTTAATGCACCTCTCAACCTTGCTATACCTATTACAGCATTCTATTACTAACTTTGAGCATGGAATCACTTTAGGAAAACCAGCGGCTTCTAATAAACCACTTTCTGTGATCCTAATAGATATGGCTTCATCTACCATTTTCCTCAGCCTTGAAATGATTTCTTTGATATCATCATCTACTATAGCCGTATCCCTCATTTTAGGTAAACAACAAGTAATTGGAGAAAATATATTTTCCTTCATGAATTTTACTTTGGAAGAAGACATTCTGAAATACAATCTTGTAAAATTTTTATGAAGATAGCTCTTTGAAAATGCAGAAGCTCAAATGAATTACAGGGACAAGGTTGCTGTGAAACTCACTGTTTTCTTGCCTTTCAAGAAAGTTACCTCACAGCTCCCAAAACACCTCTAGAAGATAGCAGAACAGAATGGAGAAATGTAAAGAGAGGGAAAAAAAAATACACACTTGCTTCACTTCCCATCACTTCATGAAAAACTGCCATCAATTCACTTTCACGCTGCAATAAATGATAACAGCCTGTTTCACACACTTTCATTTAGTAAGAAAATCTCCTGAGCTGAGGTGGCACCACTCTTTCCATCATGTCAATCATTTCATTTTCGGTCGATAAAGATTTGGCTCGTGGCTGATATCTGGGTATTATTACACATAAAAAATTGATCCTTGAACCATAAAAATTGGGTTCAAAGTACGTGATTTGTGATGTTTTAATTTATATGCACATAAGATAACTATGGTGGACCCCAATAACTTCTAGAATAAGCTCAGGAAAATTATAAACTATTATTTTAAAACCATTACTTGGGAGACTTTTTAGTGTAAAATTGTAGAAGTGCACATTCTAACGTGAACTTTGAATTGAAAAATTGAGGTTCAAAGTTCATGATTTAATTCAACATTTACACACTAACATGTGACCACGGCAAGAAAAGGCTTTTACAAGACACAACATACACGTGACGCTTTTGGAGAAAAATATATTGAACTTTGAACCTTGAACCGGCCGGTTCAATTTCAAAGTTCAAGGTTCAATTTGCAACTTAAACTTTGGCACAGCTTCATAATTTGCCGCATATAAATAAGGTAAAAATTTATTTGATGGGCAATAGGTGGCTCCGACTGGGGATTAGGACTGTGAAGGACTAAACAAGGAATTCAAGCTCTCTAGTTTCGCACTAAGCTAAAAAGACAACACACGCGACTAACCTACAGCACAACAAAAACTTATGTACAAAGGAAGGCCGAACTTATCTACAACTCAAAAAGCTTCAGATCTTGCCCATTATAAGATAAGGGCATTTTAGTTCCATCTACATACCTAAGTTTGAAAGAATTAGGTCCCAATACTTGACTGATTTTGAAAGGCCCCTTCCAAAGGGACTCAAATTTGTCATGAGCACCCTGAGGTTCTCTTCTTTTATCCCATAACAACACTCTGTCATTCTCCATAAACTTCCTAGGCCCGGCTCATTTGTCAAAAAATTTCTTCACCCGAGATTGGTGCAGGGCTATGCGATTCACCATCTTGTCTCGTTCTTCTTGGATCTTTCTTAGGTACATGATCCTTTTATCCAATCCATCAGAAAAGGTTTGATCTTCAATTACTTTCTACAATTTTATGGCTGATAGCTCCAGAGGTAATGAGAGTTGAGCTTCTACTCCATAGACTAGTTCAAATGGAGTCATACCTATAGCTTTCTTAGGAGAAGTACAATCAGCCCAAAGAGCTTCGAACAATCTCTTATGCCAGTCTTTAAAATTTTCATTCACTAGCTTCTTCATAATATTGATCAAGTTTTTATTGGTAGATTTCGCTTGCCCATTACCTTGGGGAAAGTAATCAGATGAATGTGCCAATTGAATCCCATTATCATAGTAGAAAATTTGCATATCTTGAGAAGAAAAGTTATGTGCATTATCAGCGACAATCTTTGCAGGAACACCAAACCTAACCAAAATATTCTCTTTCAAGAAAGAATAGACCACCTCAGTAGTAGTTTTCCTCACTGCAACAGCCTCTACCCATTTAGTAAAGTAATCTATAGCTGTTAGAATATGGGTATGTCCAGCACTAGATGGGGGATTTATTGGTCCTATAAAATATAAACCCCACTGCTTGAATGGCTCATCAATTATTACTAGTCTTAAGGGCAAAGTGACTAAATGTGGCTTTCCTAAAAATAACTTGCATTTTTCACATTGTGCTACCCATTTGTAAGCATCTTTAAACATTCTAGGCCAATAATAACAATTCCTCAAAATTTTGAAAACAATTATTGTTGAGGAAAAATGCCCACCACATGCTTCACTATGAAATGACTGAAGCAATTTCTTCTGTTGGTCTTCATCTACACACCTGAGAAACATTCTGTCCAGACCTCTTTTATACAGAATATCATCCACTATAACATACTTAGCTGCCTTAAGCTTCAAGTTTCTCTACTCCTTTGTTGTAAGATGAGTCAGACATTCTCCATATGTAAGGTAATAGGAGACATCAGAGAACCATGTGTCTTTTAATCCTATAAATAAAGATAATGGAATATCACCTTTAGGAATCGCATCATTCTTAGCAATTAATTTGCACAGACCTTGGCCCCTTACCAATTTGGTAGGTTTGATCTCCAGATCAAACTCTTGAACTTTGGCCACCCAATTAGCTCTCTTATTCATAGACACCTCTTGTTGCGTTAGTATGCTCTTGACAACAGAATTTGGGACATACACTGTGGAATGAGAATGCCTATTTTTCTGTGGGCGAATACTTCAATTCATGATTCTTTAGAGGAACACTCATAAAAGAAATAGGCACTTCCTCACCCGCCTCATTCTTCTGTAACAGGACTCCTGACATTGTGTGCTCTGATGCATAGCAATGTATCACAAAGTCTTTACAAAAATTTGAGTGAGCAAGGACAAGAGCCTGTGCAATTGCTTCTTTAACCTTATCAAAAGACCTTTTAGCCTCATCGTTCCATCTAAATGTTTACTTCTCACTTAACAAGTTGACCATAGGTCTAGTTGTTTTTGAAAAATCTGGCATGAATCTCCTCAAAAAATTGATCTGTCCAAAGAAAGACCTTATTCCACTCCTGTGGGATGGTAAACACAATTGCTGAATCGCCCACACCCTCTCTGGGTCTATTGCAATACCCTTTTTTGAAACTATGTGACCTAACAATTTTCCTTCAGTCACACAAAAGATTGATTTCTTGGGATTTAAAGATATCCCCTGGTTCCTACATTCTTAGAGAATGAGCTTTAGGTCTTTAGGATGCTTCTTCCTTCTATGTGAGAAAATAGTCATACCATCAAGGTATACCACGATCATCTTATTCATTAAATGACTGAAGGAGGAATTCATGGCCCGCTGGAAAGTCGATCTTGCATTAATCAGTCTGAATGGCATATGGTTATATGCAAATGTACCCTAGGGGGTAGTGAACACCATTTTGTGTTGGTCTTCTGGGGCCACACTAATTTGGTTGTACCCTGAAAACCCATCCAGCATCGACATCATTTCAAACCCCGCTACCATCTGAAGGATATGATCCATGTTAGGGAGAGCAAAATTGTCCTTCAAACTAGACTGATTGAGATTTCTGAAATCAACGCAAATTTGAATTTCTCCATTCTTTTTGTGAACAAGGACTATGTTCGCCACCCAGGTCGAATGATGAATTGGATAAATTATTTTTTCCTTAAGCATTTTATCAACTTCTCGAAAAATGGCATCAACAACTCTAGGATTATAATTTCTTAATTTATGTCTGAAGGGTTTAGCTCCTGGCTTTAAAGGAATATGATGTTGGAACTTGCCTTTTCTGAAATATTTTAAATCCTCATATGACCACGCAAAAACATCTCTGAATTCCCACAACAGTTTTGTAAATACCTCTTTCTCAATAGGATTACACCATATACCTATGTTGACAAACTTAGGGTCTTCATTGCTTCCAATATTGATTTTCTCATAAGTACCGAGCTGATCTTCTTTTGTCCCATCGGCATGACCTACAAAGCAATCTTTAAGATCAAACAACTTTTCCATATTTACAAGACCTTTAGGAATGTGATTCCCTTTTAATTGAATAATCTTTTCTTATTTTTCAACTTTCTCATCAGAACAGAACTCTTGGCATTCAGATTCCGATCCCTCGAAAAAGATAGAGGAAAACTTTTCCATACCCTGAAGAAAGGACAACACATGAGCATCATCGCTAAAAACTTGCCAAGAATTAGCATTATCAGGAACATTGGGTCGATGGATGAGCTCGATAGTATACTAATCACTGTCAAAGTTAGGATGAGGAATCAAAAGTGCTGCAGAACCTGCTAGGGCGTCTGCTCTAGAATTATTTTCTCTAGGAATGGATTCAATAGAGAAAGCCTAAAATCCTTCTATTTCATCCTAGACTCTATTTCTGTAATGCTTCATTCTATCATTCCTGACTGCATATTTTCCTCTTACTTGTTTCACAATTAGCTCAACATCTCCTTTTTCTTTAAGCATTTTAATGCCTTTCCTCTTGGCTTCTAGAATTCCAAGCAATAGAGCTTCATACTCTGCAGTATTATTAGTGTTCTCAAACTCAAGCTTATAAGTAGCAGGGAATCTTTCTTCAGTAGGTGATATCAAAACCACTCCAACCCTTGAACCAGTGGATGAATAGCTACCATCAAATTCTAAGGTCCATAGTTCCTCATCATCATTTTCATTCATGACTTCAATTTCTGGCATGATCAAATAGTTAGAGAAATCAGTCTCCTGGTACAAAATATGAGACTTAGGATCATCAGAGGGAAAAATTGTGTACTTGCATTTAGTCTTAGGTTGTAGAGTAACTTTTTTATCCCCAATGGGAACAATAGCTTGAGACCAATCCAATTTGATCTCTCCACCCAGATCCCTACAAAAGGTTCTGCTCAAGAGCATACTGTAACTTGCTAGAATATTAGCAACCAAAATGGTCAACTTGAGTCTTTTGTTGGGGAAAGCTGCTAAAGTAACTTGAGCATCTTTGATTTGGCCAATCAAAGGGACTTGTTTGGAGTCCATGGAGTAGCACCTACCAAATTTTTTTTTCAAAGGTAGATCGAGGGCTTTTTCTACCAAAGAGGGCATGATATTGTCAGAAGCTCCAGAATCTATGATACAATTACTAAGCTTATGACCATGGATGAATAATGAGATGTAAAAGGGCTCAGGTTTCCCTATAACTGGAGCAGGTTCTGAGGATTCAAGATTAATGATGGGCTCTTTGATCTCAAGTTGTTTTACATTTGGTTCCACAAGGGGTTCATTAGTGGATGTAGTGTTTACCTGATTGGACTGAACAACAGGAGAAGAGCCTTTCACATAAGCAACCAACTTGTCTAATTCACCAGGATTTGACTTCAAATATTCAGTAGGTGATATCTGAATTTTAGCAGATTTACAGAATTCTATAAAATCAAAAGTTGGTTCAGAATCTGACCTTTTAAGGATTTTAATCCCTACAGGTTCACTCCCTAGAGTCTTTGTATTAATGTCTGGTTGATTTATTGGTTTTTTACCTCTCTTGCCTTGAAATGGAGATGGAGAATGACTATGGGTTTTGCCACCCTGCTGCGCTCGAGTAAGCATTGAACATGAAGGATGCTCCAGAGTTGTAAGAATGTCACCACCTCATTCTGAGTCAGACTCATATTTGAGATAATAACTTACGGAGTCGCCAGGTCCTTCGAATTTATCCTCATTACTAGGAATTTCCACAATGGTCTCTTTGTTGGCCTCCATTTGATTGTAGCGCACCATCTTAGGACAAGAATCACCATCATGCTCATTAGTCAAGTGAAAAATACACATGTTGTTTTTAGCAAGAGGTGCTTCAATCTGAAGTCTAGGCTGATGTGTTAATGTATTTGATTGCTTTACATAATTTCCTACTTCTTGGCCTCCTTATCTTCTAGGAATGTCTTGATATGGAGCAGGGGTAGTTTTTGGTAATTGCCTTTTTAAGGTAATCATATCGTTTACCAGTCTCTAAACCATAGGATCAGAAGACCCTGATGTAGAAGCTTGATTACTAGGAGTCTAAACCTCTCTTCTCCATTTCCCAACAGTAATCATGTCATCCTCAAGCTCCACTACTAATGCTTGGGTAGCTGGAAAGTCTACCACTCTTCCTCATCTAAGATGGAAACTGATATCAGGGGGCATAGCATTTACAAAGAACCCCTTTTTGTTTTCATCACTAGGATGATGAGCAGTAGGAATCTGTTGCAAGAGCTTGTTAAATTTAGCTATAAATTCTTTCATAGGTTCCTACATCTCCTTCTTTAATTGGGAGAGTTGCAACAATAAGGAGTGTTCATCATCGGCTACTTTAAAGCGAGCCATGAAAGTTGTTCTCATGTCATTCCAAGTTGTTATGGACCCATTGGGCAAATGATGAAACCAATCTACCGCAACTTCAATCAAGGTCTGAATGAAAAGACATATTGCCACATCCTTTGTGCCTACACCTATCACACTACATGCAGTATTAAAAGCATTAATGTGATCACTTGGAGAAACCTTACCATCACCACTGAACTTGGGCAAAACCTCTCTAGCCCCTTTGGGTAAAGTTTGTAGGTTAAAATTTGATAGGTCCAGAGGACCAACCTGAGCACCCGATGGCTGATTTTGGGCCATGAGTGGCAGAGAAAAATTTAGAGGCTAATGATTAAAAATGGATGGGGTTACTATGCTAGATAATGTAAGAGCTTGGAAACCTGAAATAGGAATAGTAGACTTGATGGGAGAGGAGGCTCTACTAGTCATTTGAGTCTTTCTTCCCATAGGAATATCAAGGTTAAAATTCAATCGCTCAAGGGCCTCAAAATCTTCGTCAACTAGTCCTTTTTCTCTATCCCCTCAGGTATATCTCCTTTCTGCCAGCTTTGATTAGGACTATAACATAAATATATATAAAAAGAAAAGATTATCCTCTAGGTCTTTGGGCTGCTTTATTTTCTATAGTAGCTGGTCGAGCCAGGGGTAAACATCTCAACCAGCCTCCAATCTCTTCTTCTTCCTCAATTACTAATCTCACGTGTTGGCATTGCTGACCACTTGTTCTTAATTTCCAAGCAGTATTATTCAAATCAACAATAATGTCTTCCTATGTATCAATGAAGTGAAGATTAGGTTGTAACACTGGGGGAAGCTCTTGCTGGCCAGGAATTACCTCAGCATGTAGCACCATAACTGACCATTAAAAGAGAATATTTAAGCTCTGGTCTACTTATAAGTGTCCCCAGTAGAGTCGCCAAAAATTTGTTGGTATACAGATTTTCCTTCTTACTAAAACTATAACAATCTACAAATACTCTGGCCCAAGATGAAGGAAAAACTCATACAATAGTTGATTTAGTCACTCACGACTAAACTCTCTACGATCAAAGGAGCAACTACCTTATATAAAGATCAATCTTGACAATTCATTTATTTGAAAAGAATGAAAACTGTAAAAGAAATGTATACTTTTGACCTGAAAGTACAAAAAGGCTTTTTCAAAACTCATATCAAATAATTACTGAGAGATTTATGCTCTAAGAGAGAATCCACATTTATCTAAGCCAACTAATTGAGACTATAAAGAAAATTCCTAGAAAGATCGATTCAACATATACTGAAATAAAATTGAAAAGGAATTTATGATCTTGAAACACATACACAGATTGCAGCAACATGAAATAAATTCCAACTAAAATCAACACACATGTATTAACCAGACACACTGATCTGAAAAAGATACTGCTATTTGTTATATATATCCACTGATACTATATTATGAGTTTCAAATCAAAACATGAACCATTTCATGAAAGTATTTGCAGTAAATATTAAACTATAAGTTTTTGTGCTACCAGAGAACCGACCCTTGCAAGGTCTTTCAAAAATTAACTTATAGCCACACAGGGCATAATCAATTTCATAACTAAAGTCTATTCTTGTAAAATAACTAACACCCTATAACTACTTGGAACCATCCTTTCAAAGACTAATCAAAACAAATTAGCTTTTCTCATCCTTAGCATTAACGGTGGCCTCAGTTGCTTTGCGCTCATCTGACCACTCCTTGAAAGCCATCGTGAATCTCTCCAACATCTCCTTATTTGGTGAAGAAACAAGATCCAACCTTTGTTTGTAGATATCTTTGCAGTTTTGTAACTGTTCCACCTTAGTATTTAGCATTTTCACCTGTTCTTCACCAAGCATTACCAGTGATTGTACCCTGGTGATGACTAAGTAGTCTCGGGCTACCATTTCTTTGGCATCTTTTAACCCTTGTGCTTTTCTGGTGAAGGATTCTTTCATCCTGGCCTCGTCTATTCCCATTTTCACTTCACCTATGGATAGATTGTAGACACAATTTATATGATTGTTGACAACCTCCTCAACATAGGCTACTACCTTTAGAATCTACTCTGATTCTTTAATACCTTGATCAATTAAGGTACATCGCCATTCCTCATTTACCTTTTCCATAAATAGGAGACTAGTATCAGCGTCAGGAATTATCTTCTCAGACAGGAACTTTTCTATGCAATAGCTAAAAGCTTCATCCATATTAGCTATTTCTATCTCCACACTGTCACTCTTTCCTTCCCAAAGCTTGACTTTAGCCTCTAAGGCAAATACTAGTTTAGAAGACCAATTAGCTGAATTCTCGTAGGCTTGAGCGAAGTGATTAACCATCTCTCCAACTTCTCCCATCCAATTATAGAATTCCTTAGAGAGGGATCTCTCTTTATGTACCTGATCAAGGAACTTTTGATTGTCTAGGGACTTGACATCCAAACTTAGGGGTACCATCGCCAAAGGTTGAGGAATAGGATTCTGCAACTGATGGATGTACTTTTCCATTTTGCATAAAGCTTTCTTCAGCTTAGCTTTGTCTTCAGCATCCTTCAGCACTCTGTGATTGATTTTCTTATTTGCTAAATTCAAAATCTTCAGATTAGCAGCTCTGGAAGATACTCCTAAATCCACAATGAAATCTTTCTCGATGACTTCAGCACTGGTCTTGTTGGAATTGGCCTTGAAAATCTCTGCAACCCAATGACCTATGGTCGGATCCACATCCACCATAGACTCTATTTTAGGCTTCTTTGTTCTGGGAGACTTTCCAAGGTATTTACTGACCAAGTCACCAACAAGGGCTAAGGTGGACACAATGTTCCTCTTCTTATTCATAGTTAGATCCATCCAATTTGGCGAACTAGGAGTTACATTCTATAGGGAAACAGTGGTACTAGGATTTCTCAGGGTAATAGGCTCTTGTTGACTTGAACTCCCATCACCTCCAGCTGATATTGAATCCATATTGGGTTCTTTACCTCTTTTCAACCTTTTGAACTATTGTATGCTAGGTTCCTTGATGTCAGAATCAAGGATAGTGCAAAAAGGAAGATCCCCCTTCTCACTTCTTTTTCTCCCCTATCTTGTAAACTTCACAACATCATTAGAAACCAACTCTGAATCTTCGAGAACTTCTAGAGAATATGAAACACCTACAGAAAGAAATGGTTCAATCTTATTAGTCAAAATAGGGGAGGATTCAATTTTATGAGCCCTTGGACTCTTTCTAGTTCCTAACACAGGGGTAGCTAAGATCTTCTTCTTCTGAGCCTTGAGCCACTGTTCTATCTTCTAGAAAACTTCCTTAGTTAAAGACTTCACATTTTCTTCTTCTTCCGCCAACAGTCAATTATTCTAATTACCATTTTAGCTCTTGATACTGCATTTTCTGGCTCTGATGCATTGCTATCTTCCTCCTTAATATTTTTTATGCTGAAAGGTAGCTTAAAAGAAATGATTTGTTTAAGGGAAAACCTAGAACACAATCTTTTAGTAACCTCAACCTCATCTATGCAATCATCCAAGTAATCTTCCAAAGCTGGTTGATGAAGGAATGTTGCATCCACTCTGAAATGGCTCTCAACAAAACCTTTGCTATCAAATTAGTTCCTTGCCTGATATGGCTGGAGATTCATTTCTTTCAATTCATTGATAAAAAGGCAAAGTCATACATCAACTGGAATTTGTAATGTCCTAGTTCAAGTGGGAAGAAGGTGCCAATACCTCTCTTGACCTTGTACTTCTTCTCAACCATTAATAATTTTCTGCCTAGTTCAAGAAGAATGCACTTGTCTGGGCAATACCTAGGAAGTTTTAATGGAACATCACTAAAACCTCCTACTCTTAAATAGGTAAAAGTAGGGAACTGAATATAAAAACTTCCATAAATTTTCAAAAATTCCATAGCCTCCTCTGCTATCCTGCAATTAGGTTTTCCTCTTAGTTCAAAGACCAATTTGGAGGAAAAGGTATCATGCACCTTCTTAGAACCCATGGGATGTTTTCCTTTTTGTAATAGGGGGTGCTATTCATAGATAGGCATACTCCTATTCCATTCTTGATGAGGCAGACCGTCCTAGATTCTACAATGGCGAGAATATAAAAGAGGTATGAAGACATATAAAAACTGGAAATTAAAGCTGGCTGAGATAAACTTTCATGTAATTGCTCAGCTATTATTTCGGCCTAGTCAACAGTATTACCATGGTCTAGGATAGCCTACACAAAAATGTACATCCAATCTTCCTAGTTGGTGTCTATAGGATTACCTTTAACCCTATTCAACATTACCATTATATCCCTAACCTCTCTAAATAGGTGATCTTTTCTAAGTGGTCTAGGCAAACGGGAACCACCCTTTTTGGGGTTTAACAGCCAATCCCTTGCTATGTTATTCCTATATTCCTTCTTGTTCTTCTCAGAGTTGGCTATAGCTTTACGAATACTCCAATCTCCATAGATTTCAACTGTCAGAATCCTGAGAGCGGCCATTATTACTGTTCTATCAATATTTACTAGAACTTCACCACTTTATGTTTTAATGCACCTCTCAACCTTGCTATACCTGTTAGGGAATTCTACTACTAGCTCCGGGCATGGAATCACTTCAGGAAAACCAGTGGCTTCTAATAATCCACTTTCTGTGATCCTAATAGATATGGCTTCATCTACCATTTTCCTCAGCCTTGAAATAATTTCTCCGATATCATCATCTATTATAGCCATATCCCTCATTTCAGGTAAACAACAACTAACCGGAGAAAATCTATTTTCCTTCATGAATTTTACTTTGGAAGAAGACACTCTGAAATAAAATCTTGTAAAATTCTAATGAAGACATCTCTTTGAAAATGCAGAAGCTCAAATGAATTACAGAGCCAAGGTTGCTGTGAAACTCGCTGTTTTCCTGTCTTTTGAGAAAGTTACCTCGCAGCTCCCAAAATGCCTCCAGATCAAGATAGCAAAACAAAATGAAGACACATAAAGAGAGGGAAAAAAAATACACACTTGCTTCACTTCCCATCACTTCATGAAAAACTTCCATCAATTCTCTTTCACGTCACAATAAATGATAACAGCCTATTTCACACACTTTCATTTAGTAAGAAAATCTCCTGAGCTAAGCTGGTGCCACTCTTTCCATCATGTCAATCATTTTGTTGTCAGTCGATAAAGATTTGGCTCGCAGTTGATATCCGGGTATTATTACACCTCGAAAATTGATCCTTGAACCATAAAAATTGGGTTCAAAGTACGTGATTTGTGATGTTTTAATTTATATGCACATAAGACAATTGTGGTGGACCGCAATAACTTCTAGAATAAGCTCAGGAAAATTATAAACTATGATTTTAAAACCATTACTTGGGAGACTTTTTAGTGTAAAATTGTAGAAGTGCACATTCTAACGTGAACTTTGAACTGAAAAACTGAGGTTCAAAGTTCATGATTTAATTCAACATTTACACACTGACATGTGACCACGGCGAGAAAAGGCTTTTACAAGACACAACATACACACGACACTTTTGGAGAAAAATATATTGAACTTTGAACCTTGAACCGGTTGGTTCAAGTTCAAAGTTCAAGGTTCAATTTGCAACTTAAACTTTGACACAACTTCACAAATTTCCGCATATAAATAAGGTAAAAATTTATTTGACGGGCAACATCAGACATGGTCTTTCTTGAATGGAATGACTCGTTACTTGATATTGTCAAACATGAGAGTTTGTAGATTAATAGGAGTTCACATTTTTATGGGAACGTATTATTCAATTGAGTATTAATGCCCATCTATATCTAGTGAGATGAACATAGCTCATGTACCTCATGCTAGTGTGCTTGGATTAGACTAGACATTATCCAATCGCTTGTGAGGGTTGTCACTGTTATTAATTGGTGTAAAAGGAGGACTGCCTATGTGTTATAGAAATTTATATAAATACTCACTATTTGGATAATGTCTAGTCTAATGAAAAATAGTGTATACAAGGTATCCAAGCACACTAGCATGAGGTACATGAGCTATGTGCATCTCACTAGTTATAGATGGACAACTATGGCACACTAGTATCTATGAACTCCTATTAATCTACAAACTCTCATGTTAAAAAAATACAAAATAAAGTCAACATAGTTCTGTTAACATAACCAAAGTTAAAATTCAATGATCTAAAACAAATGGTTCCTTAGAGGGATAGAGGAACACTTTGCTAAAGAAGTTTGACTATTGTTTGTGAAAATGCCTCCAAGGAATGCAGGTACTGCCAAGGAGATCCAAGAGTTGAAGGAGAAGAACACAAGGTTGCAAGAATCTTACAATGCACTTTTGGCCAAGCTTGAAGCCCTAGAATCCAATCAAAGTAGAGCAGTAGATGAAGGTGTTGATAGTGAAGAAGAGGAAGAAACCCATAACGAAAGGGAAGGAGAGGAAGAAGAGGAAAAAATAGATCCTGAAGATCCTATACTATCTAACTCCTATTACATCAACTTGTTCCTTTATAGATTTAGGCTTATTACATGACATTCCATCAAATTCACAAAATGGACCATAAGTCCATTTACATTGATATATTCATGTTTTGATCTTTTAGATCCTATAATCTTTATGATCATTCTTCAAGATTCATTCAAGTGACCCCTTTTCATGACTTTTTCAGGGTGCCCTACACCATACTCCCAAGGATCAAATCAATCCAAGTCCCTTGGATTGGGAGTTTCTTTTGTTTCCTCCAATCTCTGTCCACTTCTTGTTGAGGACCTGAAACAAAAGAGTATTCCATGTTCATGTGTTCTATGCCCCTGAAATCAAATATTATGTGCTCATGCCAAGCATTAAATCTACCAGCCTTCATGTTTATATTCCCATAGGTGTGTGCAAAAATAGCACTTGCATGGTGAACACTATCAAACTATGACAAACCTGTCATAAAAGTGTTAGAAACAAAAATAAACAAGGTTTTCTTGACCACTAGTTTCTATACAACTCTTAGAAACTCGTACACTCTCCTCATCAGCAACTCCTTGAACTCTCTCAGCGAGTCCTCCATTCAGTAGTTTCTTCTCTGCCATAAGCCTTTTAATAGGCCACACAACCCTCTTCCTCATCTTCTTATGCCAACTTGTGGCTTCTTCTTGCAACGCTATCTTCAAGAGCTTTGACTCTTCACTCTCTAAGGTCCCTATCACCTCTAAGACCTCTTTCAACTTCTCATTCCAATGCCATCCTCCTTGGCATGCAAACATGTCATCTATGGCTTTCTTCACAACCCTGTATTCTATCTTTTCAATAGAAACTTTTAATGGACACTTGACTATCCCAACTTGGATTCCTTCACCCATGCACTCATCCAGTTCATCGGCAACCTCTGTAATTCCCTTCTCTATCTCTGTTATCTCAACTTCTTGAGCATTTTCCTTTTGTGGCCCACACATCCTCATTGTCTTCTCAATCCTATCATCTTCATGAGTATCCTCATACTCTGACTTCTCTCTGTTCATCTTCACATGCATCTCTATTTGGAAACACTTTATATGGTGTTCTACTGATTGTTCAATGTTGTCATTAGCATTCTCACCAATCTTCTCTTCTATCCTTTTGTCTATTGTCTTCCCTTCACTCCCCAAGAGTCCATTCCACTCCAAAATACCAACACTCCTTGTTAATGTCCATGACACTTATTCATCTTTCAATGTATCTTGAATATGCATGGCTCCATAATGTACCTTACATCCAAATCTGCATTGATGATCACCATCTTTTTTATATCCCTCTGATGTCAGAAAAAATTTTCTCCACACTTCATCTACAATCTAGGATTCATTCAGCTTTGAACCACCACCTTGGAACACTCTTTAAAGGATAATTCAACTTTAAGGGTTCAATTAGGGATTCTAGGTCTTCAAAATCTTAGATTGTCTTCTCCTACTCTTCTCCCAAATAGATCCTGAAGAGCAGAGGACAATCAGGATATTCAAGGCTATGAAGAATGAGAAGCATAAGGTGAGGGCAGATATCCCTATGTATGATGGAAGTCTGAAAGAAGAAGAGATTTTGGATAGAATAGTAGCAATAGAGGAGGTTCTTCAATGAGGGGAAGAGGAGGAAGGACAAATCAGGTTTGGGAAGAAAAGGACAAAGGATTGAATAGGACAATGTTGCACAGTCCTAAAAATGCAGACTTTTGGGATTTGAACTATGTTCAAATAGGTACAGTCAAGTGTCCTATTGAAGGGCAACCAGTAAACAACCATGTTCAGATTTGGACATCTAGTGGGCAGAAAGAACCGACTGTCAAGGCATCATATTCCTAAAGTACAGGTTCAAACTCAGACATCCAATGCCAGGACTGATTCTTGGGACAAGAATCCTTTCAAAGGTGGTGAACATGGTGCAGGGGCACCTAGAACATACAAAGACTACCAAGAGTCCATAATGACAACCATGCACCTAATGACATCTAAAGACATCAATTGGAATGTATTGGCACCTATAATGGCCTATAAGGTCATTCCATGCAATGCAAATGGAAAATATGTAATAAGTCTTAAAAGGCCTAATAGGCCTTAGGACCAAAATAAGAGCCTAAGATGGTATTTGGTGTTACAAGTTTATAATAGTTTAGATTTGATTTTAATAATTCTTAATAAGTTCATTTGGGTCACGTTTCAAATTCTTAAGGCTTCATTATCTTTAAAAGTTTCAAAAACTCCAAATTTGTAATGTTGCAAATTCAAAAATTTGAAATGCAACAGTTATTAGAAAATGGAGGAAATTGGATTTTGTTATGTTTTAGTGTAAACTAATCCATCCAACCGATTGGGATTGGTTAGGGTAGTTTCTAGGAGTCCATCAAATGTGCCAAAGTTTCATTGTACAACAGAAGAGGCCTAGTGTACGGACTGTACTGAGTTTTTGATAAATAAACTTCTTTCAAATGCAATTTCCTTGAGTTCTTAAACTGATTTTGGATTCATTTTGTCATTGTCTTACATTTCAATGCATTTGGAATAGTTAGATATTGATCCTAGACCACATTTATGCATTTGTGAGGTCTGTATTTATGTATTCTAAACTAAGCCAAACAATTAATAGCTAATTATTACCGGTTACATGGAGGTTGTAAACCATTTGGAGAGGCTTATTAGAGCATGGATGTGTATGTTTGAGAGACAGGGGAGTAAGGGAAGATAGAAGAATCAATAAATGCCAAAGAAACAATATAACATACTCGAGTTTTTAATGAAATGTAAATTATTCTCCAACAGACCCTGTCACTACCTGTGAGGGTACAGTCAGAATCCTTATTGATTTATTTATTCTTTCATGAATGGTATGAATAGAGATGGATTGGTGTAGTATGGTATGAATAGAGATGGATTGGTGTAGGATTGGTGTATATATTTATACTGAGTTTTTGATAAATAAACTTCTTTCAAATGCAATTTCCTTGAGTTCTTAGAGTGATTTTGGATTCATTTTGTCATTTTCTTACATTTCAATGCATTTGGAATAGTTAGATGTTGATCCTAGACCACATCTATGCATTTGTGAGGTCTGTATTTGTATTTTTACTCAATTAATTCTGACTGGCAGAGTAGTTTCAGCCATTCCTTTGACAGTTTTGTGAGTTTCCAATTGAATATGGTCATTCCATGACCTCTAACCACTGTAACACATGGAATGACTAAGTATTAACATGTGCTATAGTTCCCTAATCCATTGATGTAATGAGAAGGAAGAATGTTTGGGTGATCACCATAATTTATAGAGGAAACTTAATGAATTTGCTTGGTATGCTACAACAGTAGCCATTTGGTCTAAAGGAGGAACATAGATTATTATTTGGATCATCTTATAATGATCATCTAATGGTGAAACAACTACCTATTGGACCTAGAAGTGATCGGAGATAGGAGATTTAAGAAACCCTTGGATTAAGGGTTTAGAAGTGCTAAATTTGGGGATTTTGGGGTTCTCAGTGGACTGAGCCCTATTCCTTTGAGGTTTGTTCATTTTCAGACATTATTAAAGATTGATGAAGGTTTGGAGTCTTGGGAGTGCAAGGAGTCTATGGTTTCTTTGTTATTTGGGGTCTTTTTAAGCACTTCTGAAGCCATAGTGTGTAGACAGTCACACCTGGTCTAAAAGAGTCCATAGAAAGTTGACTGTAGAAAGCCGACTGCCCTAGTTTTATGTCAAAAATGGTCTATAGATGACTGTCACATGATTTCTTTCAGATTTCTCCACCAAATGATCTCAAACTGGTCGCAATTGAAAGCTATGACTCTAGGTAGACTTCCTATGGAGTTAGATTTGACATTCCAATCCACACGAAGTCGGCATAAAACAAATACCAGAAAAAAAAATGTTAAAAACATAGTTTTCTCAATCTTGTTTGCAATATTTCCTCTTCCAACCTTACAATCATAAACCTAACACTAGTACATTTAAAATGTAACATGATGCGGTGATTCAGAAATTTAGGGTTTTGCAAGTTCATCTATGAATCAAATGTATATAAACAATGATAAAAAATGTGCCAACAAATACCAAATACATGATGCCCTAGCACATTGCTCACGGGCCCTAAGTAGATAACCAATAAAATAATGCCAGACAAATGCAGAGTAAGGAAATCCTTGCAGGCGGTCCTCCTTTTACACCAAATCATAGTGGCAACCCTCGCAAGAAGGCGGCCCTCCTTTTACTCTCACCAAATAATAATTCAAACAATCGTAGGCTCCAGCTCCTTCGCGCGCTCCAAATGAAATGAGATATGAAATCTTTTTTCTTTTTAAAGTTATGCCCATGTTTGTTGAAATTTTGACCTACATTGTATTGGTCAAAATTTCAACTAACATGGGCATGGATTAAAACAAAAAGGAAGTTTTCCTTCTATAATCCAACCAACCTAAACCTTTATAATTGATTGTCAAAAATGTTGGTAGAAAAATGAGGTCAAATGTAGTAGTGGAATTAGGTAATGAAGGCCAAAACAAGTCAAGTGTAGCACAATCCCTAGGCCTAGAAGGTTGATATAAACTATAATTAATCATCTTAACTTCGTCATCATGAATTAATTTAAGACACTTATGGATAGGAGAAGCAATGACATGCATGGATTCAACCAAGGCAAACCAAAATTAACTTAAAATTGATCAAAAGTAGGAACAACAACAAAGGTAGTGTCCACAACTTTACCATAAAGTTCAATAGGCAAGTTAATAGAACCAAATGATAGATAAAGAAAACCATCACAAGTTTGAATCCACACATCTGATGTATCATAAGAATTGCGTTGTAAGTTCTTCATAAAATTATTTTCTTCGGTAATAACATTGAATAAGGATGTAGGATCAACAAGACAACCATGTGTAGGTATCTTAGAAATCCTATTATAAATATAGAGGGGACCATCGAGAGCTTTAATAGTCTCGGAATCATCAAAGGTAATCAAGAGCTCCCTAGGTCTTTTATTCTTAGGTTATTTTTGAGGTTTAGGTTGAGGTATCGATTTAGGCTTAGGTTGAGGTGCAACTTGAAGTTGAGTTTGAGATTGAGGCTAGGGTGGAGATACAGATTGAGACAAAACAACATGCTCCACATGGTTAACAATGTGATTAAGATCATCCATCTTTGAATCATAAATAATATCCACAGAAGATGGTTGAACAATGGTATTAGTATCATGTGTAGGCAAAGGATTCATATAGATTTGGAGGTTTTGATTAGGAGGAGAGACAAATTTGTTTCCACTACCATCAAAATTATCAATAGATAAAGCATTAGAATCAATTAAATCCTGAACCTTATATTTTAAAGAATAACACTTCTCAGTATCATGGTCATTCAGATGATGGTATTGACAAAAGGCTTTGGACTCAAAGGATTTGGATTCCACCGTAGTAGGTAAAAGAGGTCGAATAGGAGGTAAAGTAATCATATTAGCAGTCAATAATTTACTCATAATATAATACAAAGATTCAGAAAGAGCAGTAAATGTACGATTCAGACGAAAAGAAGTGGATGCAAAAGTGGCATTGTTGGATGCAACAACAACTTTATCAACAACTACATTTCCTTTCTTATTTATCTTGACATATTTGTTAGGTTTTTGAAACTTGTTTGGATTAGGAGTAGCATCACTCTTATCAACTGGGACAAGAGCCATTGGAGTGTTTCTATCAAATTGACTCACTTGTAATTGATAATGATGAAGCATTGCAAAAAGTTGTTGAAAAGAGGTAAATTCAATAAGCAGAATCTTATCTCTAATATCCTTTTGTAAATTTGAAATAAACATACACTGAATAGCAATATCAAGAGTAGGACAAGAAATCTGAGCATACAAATGCTTAAATCTACCAATAAATTCAACCAATTTTTCTTTAGTATTTTGTTTACAATGCATCAAATCAGTTAAGGACACTTGCGAACCAATATTATTTTGAAAATTTTGAATAAAGGCATTAGCAAGTTCTGGAAAAGAATCAATAGAATAAGGAGGCAAGGAACAATATCATTGCAAGGCCTTATCACGAAAAGTTCTAGCAAACAACTTGGCTAAAATCCTATGGTCATGAGCATAGTCACTGCAAAGGATTTGAAATGTTTTAACATGAGTAACAGGGTCTCCCTTACCATTGTAATTATCAAGACGAGGCATATCAACTTGCTGAGGAACAGGAGCACGAATAATGTCTAGGGATAAAGGACTGTCCATGTCACATGTAGGAATACTAAACTTGGATTGAGTTAAAGATGCAAGTTGTTATTGTAAAGAGGACACAGTTTGAGCCCAACTAATGGTTGTGGAATCATTAAATGAAGTAGGAGGTATAGAAACATTAGAAACACTAGGGAAAGTGTAGGAAGCAGTGGGAATGGAAGACACAATCGGGGGAACACTTGGAACCACAGTTGGAAGAGGATTGGAATAAGTAAAAGGAACATTATGATAAAAAAAATTTGATGTAGGTAGGGGCACAGGTGAAACACTCATAGGAAGAGAGGGAACCGACGTAGTCACTAAAGGAGGAGTATAAGTAGGAATGCTAGGTAAAGGAACGGAAGAAGGTTCCACACTAGTGATAGGAGGAGTGAATCCTAAATCTTGAGCTTCTTGAGCTAAAGGTTTAACATTTAAATGCACAAGATGACTAATACCACACAAGAGATTAACACCTTGATCACTGTCACAAAGAAATTTCTTAAGAGTTGTTGGAGATTTTCCAACAAGCTAGTACTGACTATATGTTTGTCATTGATGACAACATATGGAAAGTAGCATGCATGGAAGTCTTATGCAATAATCTTTCAGCATATATATCATGGACATGATATCATCATGATATCATGGGCGCAGAGGTTAATTGTTAGTACAGACAATTATATAGCAGCTGGTGTCAGCAGTATTCTTGATAGAGTAACAAGCAGTGTTTTGTATATGGTTGTCTGTATAGTTATCATGGAGCCTTGCATGCTTGGATATATGTTGAAGACATATTAGTGATGTTACATTCATGGACGCAGAGTCTGATGATTAGTAGAAGTGAAGTTATGTAGTCACTATTCACAAGTAGCTGTTTATTGTGTTTGTTAAGAAGAGCTGACAGAGATTATAATGGTTATGGAGTTGCACCTATAATTTGGGTATGCACCCTTGGATTTAAGCTTAGAGAAGAGTTAGTGATGTTCGGTTAAGAGTGCATGAATTAATTCAGCTTGAGGTGGAAGATCTAGTTGTTTTGGTAGAGCCGACAGTGTGTAGTGTGCGTCTACAATTATATTATTGGATAGGTCCTAGAATATGTTGCGTGCCTAGTAGAGCCAACTGAATTGTTATTGGAGTTTGTTATGGTTTCTCTAATATGATTTCAAGGTGGTTCTAATAGGCCAACTTGATTATATCATTTAGAGGAAAGATATTTATAGGCAGTCATTTGTGATTGCTTGAGTGTGGTTCATAGTTGATTAAGAAGAGCAGAGCAGAGTGTGTGAAGTGTTGAGCCATCAGAAGAAGGTCTATGTGACCAAGTAAAGTATTTGTGCTATACATTGGAATTGATCTAGACATTAGGTCAAAGCACAGTTCACCAAGATCTAGATATAGTGTGTATCTGTTAAACAGAAGGTTGTAGCATTCACCCCTTTGAGCAGTGTGCTCTCGAACAGTGTGTCCTCTCCCCTAACAGGGACTATTGTAAAAGACTCCTAGTAGGGTCCAACCCTTGACCAGGTCTACTATACTAAATATATTGTAAAGCAACTCCTAACAGGGTTAAGGATCTTCTAACACGGATCATAATACACTAGTATAGAATATTAGTGGGTGTCAATTCCCACCGAGGTTTTTACCTATTTGGGTTTCCCCATAACCAAAATATTGTGTTGAGTTCAAGTTTTCTTTCATTGTGTTTATGCTTTATGTTTAAGTATACTTAATTGGATAAAGAATTGAAACTTGTAGATAACTGATTCACCCCCCCCCCCTCTCAGTTATCTCTTGGGACTATTCCTAACAATTGGCATTAGATCCAAGTGCCTCAGAGATAAATTTTAATAGCTTGAGGTTGATCAGATGGCATACTTCAGAAAAGAAATTCTTAAGTTTGATGGAGATAATTATCTTGATTGGAAGAACAAGATGGTGACCCATTTGCAGTGCATTGCTTTTGAAGTTTTTGATGTAACTATCAAAGCAGTCAAGATCCCTACTTTAGAAGACCTTGCAAAGGATGATGATACTGATAAGCAAAAGGAATTATTTCATCAGAATGAAATAGCCAAAGAAGATCTTATCAATGCCCTATCTGATGGTGAGTTTTCATAAATAAAAAAGGTAGATACAGCCCTCAAAATATGGAAGCACCTAGAAGACATATTTGAAGGAGACAAACAAGAAAATGATACACATAGAAAGACATGGAAGAAAAGATACAATGCATTAGAGATGCTGCCTGAAGAAAATATCAGAGCTTACAATCAAAGGATAAATGAAGTAGTTGTTGGAATCAAAAACAATGGTGGAGAGATTTCAGAGGAGGACATTATGGACAAGTTAATGACTACTCTCACTCCAAAATATGAAAGAAAGATGAACATCCTTGATGAGACCAGGCAACTTACATAAAATTTCAAGAGAGAGACCTTGATCAGCAAAATCTCAGCTTTTGAGATTTCAAGATTGAAGACAAAACCTAAGAGTGAGATAGCCTTCAAAGAAACAGTTCACGGTAAGAAATCTGCAAACACTTCTAGTAATTTTGATGATGATGATGAAGAGAAAATAGTAGATGATTTCATTGCTATGATTGCCAAAAGAGAAAAGAAAGGAAAAGGAAAATATGAAGGTCAATTGCCATTTAAATGCTTTTCATGTAATAAGATTGGTCACTTTACATCTAAATGTCCCTTAATAGCTAGAAAGTTCAAAAATGACTATAAGCCTAAATTCTCTAAGGAATGTTACTATGCTGGAGATGTAGTTTCAGATGATGATTCAGCTGAAGAAGAAATAAGATTCATTGCTATCATAGAGGAAATGAACAATAAGATAGATCATGAAGATAAGAAAGAGAATCAAGAGCTAGCATTGATTTCACAAGATGATATAAGGACAGACTGGATTATAGATAGTGGTTGCTCACATCACATGATAGGTGATAAAGGCAAGTTTGTTCATCTGGAAAAATATAATGGTGGCATGGTCAGATTTGGAGACAACACTCCTAAACCCATAGTTGGTAGAGGAGCCATCACCTTGGATGGAAAGAATAGTACTGATGATGTTCTCTATGTAGATGGTTTGAAACATAACCTTCTTAGTGTTGGATAGTTACTTGGAAAAGGTTATCAGTTGGAGTTCAAAGATGACAAATGCATCATTAACAACAAGGATGGTGTTATGATTGCATCAGGATCAAAGACTAAAGGTAATGTTTTCCAACTCAATTTAGAAGCAAGTTGTTTTGTTGCTAAAGTTGATGACATTTGGTTGTGGCATAAAAGACTATGTCATATCAATTTTGATAACATAGTAAAGATAAGAAATGTAAAAGCAGTAAGAGATCTACCTAGCATAGAAAAGCCAATTGATACTATATGCAGGGAATGTGTGATGGGAAAGCATGTGAGAAATTCATTCAAGAGAAAGAAAAATTTAGTAGAGAACAAGTTGGATCTGATTCATATAGACCTATGTGGCCCAACTCAAACAAGATCATACTATGGTGAAAGGTATTTCATTTTGTTTGTTGATGATTATACTAAGATGATGTGGGTTGCATTCTTGAAAGATAAGTCAGAAGCATTTGAGAAGTTCAAAATATTGAAAGCTAAGGTTGAGAATGAATCTGGACTAAAGATAAAATGTTTGAGATCGTATAGAGGAGGAGAATTCACCTCTGATAGATTCTATGAGTACTACGAAGAACATGGCATAAAGAGACAGTTGAGTGCACCTAGAACCCCTCAGTAGAATGGAATTGCAGAGAGAAGGAATAGAGTCATCCTTGATACAGTGCGCACCATCATAATTGAAGGAAAAGTTGTACACACCTATTGGAGAGATGCAGTCAATACAACAGTCTACACCATCAATAAAATTCAATTGAGGCTCGACACTGACAAAACACCATATGAGCTATGGTTTGATAATGTTCTCATAGTAAAATACTTCAGAATCTTTGAAAGCAAGTGCTACATCAAGAGGGATGAAGCAGTAGGAAAGTTTGATGCAAGAAGTGATGAAGGTATTTTCCTTGGTTACTCTACTAAAAGTAAATCTTATAGATGTTTCAATTTAAGATTGAAAAAGATCATTGAAAGTGCTCATGTTAAGATTGATGAAAAGTTTGTGGTTCAAGAAAGATATCATGATTACTCACCCATGATTGAAGAAGAACCCAGACCCTCCATTAGTGAAACAGTTATTGAAGAAATGTTTGACAGTATTGATGTGTTATTCAATGACCCTGAGACAAGTGAAGAAGATACTCCTAAGGATAATGAGTTGGCATCACCTAAAGTTTGAAAGTTTACATCTAGAAATCATTCCAAGAAAGACATCATTGGAGATCAGAGCGGCAAAGTCTTAACAAGATCACAAGCAAAGAACTCATCTAGCAGTGAAGAGGTATGTTTACTATCTCAGATTGAACCTTTAAGTGTTGAAGATGCATGTAATGATTCAGATTGGCATGATGCTATGAAAGAAGAACTTGATCAGATTATTAAGAATGACACTTGGGAACTGGTCCCAAGACCTAGTGATAAGAATGTGATTGGAACAAAGTGGATATTCAAAAACAAGATGAATGAAGGTGGTACAGTAGTAAGAAATAAAGCAAGGTTAGTATGTAAGGGATATGCGCAAAGAGAAGGCATTGATTATTCAGACACATTTGCACCTGTGAGAAGATTAGAAGCTATTAAGTTGTTTCTAGCTTATGCTACAGTCAAAAACTTCAAAGTATAGTAGATGGATGTCAAGTCAGCATTCCTGAATGGAGACTTGAAAGAAGAAGTTTACATTGAGCAGCCAGAAGGATTCACCTTATCAGACAGACCTGATATGGTATGCAGATTGAAGAAGGCCCTCTATGGACTTAAGCAAGCCCCTAGAGCATGGTATGAGAGACTAGATGGATATCTAAGAAAGACTGGATTCAAGAAAGGAGCAGCAGACTGTAATCTATTCATAAGAGAGACATTTGAAGGCTTACTACTTGTAGCTATATTTGTTGATGACATTATCTTTGGAGGTAATGAAAAAATCAGTGCTGAATTTGCTAAGGAGATGCAAAATGACTTTGAGATGAGTATGATTGGTCCTATCAAATACTAATTGGGACTAAATGTGCAGCAAATAGAAAAAGGAATTTTTATTAATCAATCCAAGTATGTGAAAGAGATACTAAAGAAATTCAAAATGGATGATTGCAAGCAAGTAGGAACACCTATGATTACTGGATGAAAGCTTACAAAAGAAGATGACTCACTAGTAGTAGATACAACATTGTATAAGTCTATGATTGGAAAAATTATTTATCTTACTCAAACTAGACTTGATATTTCCAATGCAGTTGGCATAGTTGGAAGATTTGCAGTAGAGCCTAAACAAAGTCACCTCATGGTAGTAAAAAGGATATTCAGATATTTGCAAGGCACTATAGACTATGATCTATGGTATCCTAATTTAGAAAATGTTGAGCTTCATGTGTACACTGATGCAAATTGGGCAAGATGCGTTGATGATAGAAAGAGTACATCAGGTGGAGCAATGTTTCTTGGTGATAGACTTGTCACTTGGACAAGAAAGAAACAAAATTGTATTTCTCAGTCAATAGCAGAAGCAGAGTATGTTGCAGTAGCCCTGAATTGTTCTACAATTGTTTGGATCAAACAGATGATAAAGGACTTTGGTATTCAGATTGATTATCCTATAGTTATTCACTATGATAACACTAGCACTATCAATATGTCTAAGAACCCTATGATGCATGCAAAGACAAAGCACATTGAGATCAAGTATCACTTCCTAAGAGAGAAAGTGGCAGAGAAAGAATTCAAGTTCCAGACTATGTAAGTACTAAAGATTAGTTAGAAGATATATTCACAAAGCCCTTTCATAAGGATACTTTTGAGTATCTCAAGGATAAGTTGGGAGTAATTCCCTTCCCTAATTTTGCTTAAAAGAAAGAAACAAAGGCATCAGTCCTCAGTGACTGATGGAAGGTTGACTACTCTACCTCAGGAGTAGTACCGATGCTTAAAATGAATGGAACCCTTTGCCATTGATGTCAAAGGGGGAGTAATATACAGAGTCATGAAAAACAAAAGGAGTAATATACTAAGGGGGAGAAGTATTCAGTTATGACAACAGTTCAGTTGAGGAAATGGAGAATGTTGAGAAATATTGCAGTAGATGGAGGACTCATCTTTGGGGGAGTTTTGAAGAGGAAATGGAGAATATTATAAAAGAATTATTCATTTGTCTTGGTGGAGTTTTTCATTCTACATGTTGCCATCAATGCCAAAGGGGGAGATTGTTGGAGATTTTCCAGCAAGCCAGTACTGACTGTATGTTTGTCATTGATGACAACATATGGAAAGTAGCATGCATGGAAGTCTTATGCAGTAAGCTTTCAGCATATGTAGCATGGACATGATATCATCATGATATCATGGGTGCAGAGGTTAACTATTAGTACAAACAGTTATATAGTAGCTAGTGTTAGCAGTGTTCCTTACAAAGTAACATGCAGTGTTCTGTGTATGGTTGTCCGTATAGTTATCATGGAGCTTTGCGTACTTGGATATATGTTGAAGACATATTAGTGATGTTACATTCATGGACATAGAGTTTGATGATCAGTAGAAGTGAAGTTATGCAGTCACTATTCACAAGTAGCAGTTTCCTGTGTTTGTTCAGAAGAGCTGATAGAGATTGTATTGGTTATGGAGTTGCGCCTATCATTTGGGTATGCGCCCTTGGATTTAAGCTTAGAGAAGAGTTAGTGATGTTTAGTTAAGAGCACATGAAGTAATTCAGCTTGAGGTGGAAGATCCAGTTGTTTTGGTAGAGCCGACAGTGTGTAGCATGCGTCTACAATTATCTTATTGGACAAGTCCCAAAATATGTTGCGTGCTTAGTAGAGCTGACTAGATTGTTATAGGAGTTTGTTATGGTTTCTCTAATATGATTTCAAGGTGGTTCTAAAAAGGCAACTTGATTATATCATTTAGAGGAAAGATATTTATAGGTAGTCATTTGTGATTGCTTGAGTGTGGTTCATAGTTGATTAAGAAGAGTAGAGCAGAGTGTGCGAAGTGTTGAGCCATCAGAAGAAGGTCTATGTGACCAAGTAAAGTATTGTTGCTATACATTGGAACTGTTCTAGACAGTAGGTCATAGCATAGTTCACCAAGATCCAGATATAGTGTGTATCTGTTAAACAAAAGATTGTAGCCTTCACCCCTTTGAGTAGTGTGCTCTCGGACAGTGCGTCCTCTCCCCTAATAGGGACTATTGTAAAAGACTCCTAATAGGGTCCGACCCTTGACTAGGTCTAATGTACTAAATATATTGTAAAGCAACTCCTAACATGGTTAAAGATCTTCTAACAAGGATCATAATACACTAGTGCAGAATATTAGTGGGTGTCAATTCCCACCAAGGTTTTTACCTATTTGGGTTTCCCCGTAACCAAAATATTGTGTTGAGTTCAAGTGTTCTTTGATTGTGTTTATGCTTTATGTTTAAATATACTTAATTAGATAAAGAATTGAAACTTGTAGATAACTGATTCACCCCCCCCCCCCCCTCTCAGTTATCTCTTGGGACTATTCCTAACAAGAGCATCTATAGCTTGAATAAAATCTTGATTATGGTTCTCTTGAGTAAACCAATTTCCCACTTTATCAAGTTCAATTGAAATTTTTTGGAGTTTTTCAGGAGGAACTCTTAAAGCATCATCCTCATCATGAGATGAGTGAGAAGAGTTATGCTCCATAGTAGGATTGGAATCATGAGTAATCAAATTATCATCCGAGATCCTAAGGATAGGAGAGGAAGACTTAGGATCAAAGAAATCCATAAGTCTACAACTTCTTCTAACCGGAATATTACAAGTAGGACTAGAGGTAGTAAAGCTCATATACCAATGCAATGCAAATGAACTAAACTAGGAAAACACAAAGCATCAACACATAAATGTTTTTTGTATTTTTTCTTTATATGAAATGTAAATGCAAACACATAAAAGAAGGCTAATACATGCAAGATCTAACACCATAAAAGAAAGAGTTGTCTATTGCGAGTTTACCAAAATGTAAGATATAAAAATAGGTAAAATCAAGATGTAATGTATGATATATAGGATTGGGGAAGGTAAGATCTTTTTCTTAACCCCAAATTCCCAAAGAAAAGATCCAAATTAATTAACCACAAGAAGATGGTCAATGGATAAATGAATCAGTCGATGTAGAATATGAAGAAATGAGAAAACCTTATATTTTGTTATGGAAAGAAGTATTAAAATATTAATTGAGTTGTAGACAAATACTAACCTCAAAATATGAAAGATATGTCAAATGTTGTTTTCTGGCATCTCTACTCAGTTTTAGGAAATTCTACAACCAAATCTGGCCTGGAAACATAGAGATAGAGAAAACCTAGAAACCTTTTTCTTTTCTAAAAAAGCTCGACCTTGACCTAGGTAGAAAGGTTTACCTTAACCCCTTTATGTCGACCTTGACCTGTGCTACTCCGACAGAAATTCTATTTGCGGATCCCAAAAAATTTCTAAAAAGGGTGTCCAGATCTGCACTGTAATTCATTATTTTGTACCTATTCCTGCAAAAAAAATGGTTTTTTTTTTGGGGGGGGAGGGGTTTGCCTTGGTGAAACCCCAATTTAGGAATTAAAATTAAAATTGAATTAAAATTGTTGTAATAAACAAAGTAAATGAAATAATTCACCTTGGCTATGTTGAAACCCTTGAGGAGGATTTGAATCCTTGAATCCAAAAGTATGGATGCTCCAAATGAATGTAGAATTGGATGTAGGATGTCTCAAATTAATTGTCTTAAGATCTTCAACACCAATCTTGAATGAATCTTGGAATAGGAAGAAGCTTGAATGGATGTGGATGGAGAAATCTTCAACAAGAGGGCTCCATAGAGATTGAATCCTTCAATGGCTACCAATGGATCTCCTTGAGAATTGGATCTTGAATGCTTGAATACTTGAAGATGAATGAATGCTTGAATGCTTTCCTTCTCCTTCTTCCTTGCTTCTTGATTTCTTGATTCTGCTTTCTTGAGTACTTGAGAGATATGAAAGATGATGGATGCTTGATTATACTTTTTTGAAATGAGAGGAGAAGGTTTCCTTTTATACTAGTCTAGGGCACAAACTTCTAGAGAGGCCTACATAGGAGAATTAAATTCCTATTTAATCCTTAACCCCTAGAAATGGACCTAAATTAAATATAATTTAAGAGTTTACCATTTCGAAGCCTGGAATAGCTGACCAGGAAGCGTGAAATAAATCTTTCTGAAACTCGACATCTAAAAACTTTGGGATCTTGCAATTTGGACCCTGGGTCAAGGTCAAGGTCAACCTTGACCTAGGTTAGGGTCGAGGTCGACCTCGACCTAGGTCAAGGTCAAGGTTGACCTTGACCTAAAAGGTCAACCTTGACCCTAAGGTCAAGAATCTCAGAGTTACAATTCAGGATGCTAGAATTATACAAAAAAGAAGTGGAAAATGAAGCAAAATAGGGGAAAAAGCCAGATCCAAGTCAAAGACCCATTCAAGGCATTTGACATGACCCCAAACCACTTACTCAGAGGGCTAAACCATTCCTAAATGGAAGTGTTTCCATTTTTTGATGCTACATGTTTATTTAGACATGTTGAGATTTTCATTAATTCTTTCAAAATATAGCCATATGATACAATTCATTCAATACACAACTCTACGTGATTCTCTATGCAAGAGTCAATACAAAATTTTAGAACCCTTTGCAAATGACCCTAAATTCCCTTTTATAGAAACAAGGGAGCAACAATAGATTTAAGTCGATTTGCAACATGCCTATGACCATCATAGGCTGAATTAGAAATTTAGAATAGAAATTGCTGCATTTTTCCTGTTCAAAAAATAGAGTTCAAACTTAAAACTAGATTCAAGCCATGACAAATTAAATAAAGAGAATAACAAAAAACCTAGAAATCACAAATAGAGAAAGGCAGAAAAGTTAAAACCTGAAAGAATTTGGGAATACAAATTTACAAGCCAGAGCCTAAAGGTGTGCATTGTGGCGATTATGTCAGGTTTTGTAGGGTGCTCCACTCTTTGTCTGATGGAAGTCCAATTTCTTTAAAAGAATAGTAAGTGACCTATAGTTTTGTTCGCAATCCATATTTGGAAGTGGAACTTGACACCACTGTTTCATCCAATATTGCATTCAAAGTTGTCAATGGTTTGATGAAATCTAGAAAGCTCTTCTCACCCGTGTCCTTAAAAGGAATTCTAAATCAAGCTTCATTTTTTCCTCCATCCTTTTCTTGTACGCATATTTTATAATGAATTTATTTGATGTGTTAACAATCTTCGACAAACCAAGATTTATCATTTTGGTTCTCTTTTCTTACATCTTCAAGATCTTTTTTCTAGCTTTCTCTAGAAATTCTTGTCCCTCCCATAGTTTTTGACATTTTTGAATGATAGATGATGCCTTTACTGAGGCATCAATACAACTATTAATTCTCTTGGTTGCCAAATAGTTGTCAGTGTTACTATAGAGTACTTGCAAAGCCTGTTTTGCAATATTCTCTTTTAAATAAATATTTTTGTTCTTCTCAATGTGCTCTTTGAACTTCCAAAAATTTACTCTTAGACTTTTATTCAATTCAAACCATTGACACAACTTGTCACTCCTCTCCAATATTTCCCCAAATGTTTTGTTATATATACTTCACCATTTTTTCATATTGTCATTCAATTTATCTTTGGCAATTTTAATGTATTATTTTCCCTCTGCAACTCTTGTTCTATTTGTTCACTTATTTTTCTTTCTTCCTCCGCTTTCTCTTCCAACATTTTTTCTTTTTTCATCTCATGCTCCAATTGGTTCTGTAAATCTTTCTTTGTAGTTGTTGATGTTTGTAGCATCGGTTAGATAAATAATACCGACTATATGATTATTATGAGAAATGATTTATTATTATATATATACATATATATCAATATATATAATAATTGATATATATATATATAGTAATTTACACACACACACATAGATATGTGTGTGTGTGTGTATAGTAATATCAATTATATATCAATATATATATATATATATATATATATATATATATATATATATATATATATATATATATATATATATATATATATATATATATATATATATATATATATATATATATATATATATATATATATATATATATATATATATATATATAAAGTTAGATTATAATTATTCTCATAATAACTAAATAGTTAAATTGATCAAATAAATTAATGAATAGACATGTCTCATGAAGGGACGTGTCTCTTCTTATCCTTGTCATGTATAAATACAAAGAGATCGATGCATTTGGAAAACACATACAATCATAATAGTGTGATTGCATTTGCAATTGATCTCTAAAATTTAACATGGTATCAGAGCCAAGTTGCAAATGTAAGAGAGTAGTTTGTTGATGGTGAATGTGTGAATGTCTCAGAAAATACAATCTCGATACGAGGACCATATCTCACAAATGCACTGTTGGTTTTTGCTGAATTTTGGATATGTTGGTGATAAACAAATTTAGAAGAATCTCACAGGAGTGATTGGAGAAAAAATGTCAGGTTCAAAAGTTATGACCGATTGTGTATGGGTCTATGCAAAATCTGTAAAAGAGTGAGGTTCCTTCTTTAAAAGCCTAACCGCTTGAAGGGAAATCCGATCATATTGAAGGTTGTCATAGTGTATAGAACCTTTGGATATTCAAGATAGGTAATGTGAAGAATTATGGTAATGTTCAAGAATGATGACATCATTTTGGGAATTTGCATGATATTTTCTATATGGGCTCACCTTACAAAATGAAATACTTGAAATTAATAAAAGATAAGTATTTCATGTTTTATTAATGCACATAATTTTTAAGTTTGTAATTCATGCTATACTATTGGTTAGTAAAATCTCGTATGCTTCTATCATTGGTATTTCTGATCGAGATAGTTTAGTGAGCTATTTGTAATCTCTCTCTGACATACCTTCAAGACAGAAGCACAAGATAATTGCATTCAAGGGAGAAAGAACTTGATGCTTGCAAACAAATTGATGATTGAGACTAGATGAAAAGGGAGTCTGATATTTCAAAAAAGGTCAAGAAGTTGATAAACTTGACCTTCAAAGGGAGCAGATGGTTCAGTCAACTCATGACAATATTGATCATATTGATTGAGAGGGAGTTCACTATTGAAGGTGAAACACTTCTGAGGTAAACTTGATATAATTGATTATTATACTAATGAATCATGAATGTTTTTAATGGACCTTCCCCTGTATAAATCACAAGGAAGTGAAGACTTCTAAATGATTATCACTTGTATTTACAAAAGTTATTGTAAGCTGACGATCTTACAATAACTTGATCTTCTATTGTGATAGACATCTTGTGATGGCTTAAACAGATCATGATAGATGGAATCATCTAATGTGATAGACATCTTGTGATGGCTGAAAGAAATCATAATAGATGGCATCTTCTATTGTGATAGACATCTTGTGATGGCTAAAATAAAGTATGATAGATGGCATCATCTATTGTGATAGACATCTTGTGATGGATGAAACATATCATAATAGATGGCATCTTCTATTGTGATAGACATCTTGTGATGGCTGAAACAGATCACAATAGATGATGTGAATGTTCTTATGGTAAGTGCACATTACCTATGAACATTTGTTGAGTACTTGGTGGATATCATGAGACTTGATATTCTGTAGACCATTACTCTGAGCACTTGGTGAATATCATGAGACTTGATATTCTGCAAGCTAATGCTCTTGATATCATGAGATGATATCTTTATGAACTATTGAGTACTTAGTGGACATCATGAGAATTGATTTTGGTAGGCCATTACTCTAAGCACTTGGTGAATATCTTGAGAGTTGATATTCTGCAGGTCAATGCTCTCGATATCATGAGATGATATCTTTATGAACTCTTGAGTACTTACGTGAATGTCATGTGTTGACATTCTGATAGGATATCAAATGGATAGAATCGTCGATGAAGGCAATCCACTTGAGGACTTGTGGATAGAATCATCAATGGAGGCAATCCACCTAAAGACTTGTGGATAGAATCATCTATGGAGGCAATCCACCCAAGGACTTGTGGATAGAAAGTTAGATTATAATTATTCTCATAATAACTAAATAGTTAAATTGATAAAATAAATTAATGAATAGACATGTCCCATGAAGGGACATGTCTCTTCTTGTCCTTGTCATTATAAATACAAAGTGATCAATGCATTTGGAAAAAACATACAATCATAACAGTGTGATTATATTTGCAATCAATCTCTAGAATTTAACAATAGCAAAAGCAGACTCTGCCCTTTTCTATAATTGTGCTAAAGTGGCTCTTTCAACGTCAAGTTTTTTAATGCTTTCAGCCAATTTTTTCCCTCAGTTCATTTTTTTCTGCCTCCATCTATTCATGCTCTATAATTGGTGATGTAGAGGCATAATTTTTTATCCTTTTATGTAATTCATTTCACTTGTTATCCGCTTCTTTCCTCTTTTATTTCTCATTTTCCAGGTCTACCTGTAACTTTTCTATTTGTTTCTCTAGCTTACTTCTCTCTCTCTCTCTCTCTCTCTCTCTCTCTCTCTCTCTCTCTCTCTCTCTCCACCTTAAACAATTATGTGTAGATCACTTCGTTGGTCCTTTTTGACACATTAATTTTGTCCACATTTTTAACTTTGGAAAAATCCATTTGGAGGGTGCTAATGTAAAATTTAGAGGGATCTATCTAACTCTGTGGTGGATTTTTATCTTTCTTTGGGGGCATAATAGCCATGAACTCCATCATATCTTTGTTTGGGTCATTTGTGGGAAATACCATGTTCAATGTAGGTTGTTCCTCTAAAGATGTAGTAAGCCCACCCCTCTTCAATATCTTCTTATTTTCTTTATTCATATTTGTTGTTTCTATTAAGGTTTTAGGATCATTGCAAATGTAATAGCACTCCTATTTGTATGTGTTTTCCAATTGCAACAATCTCTTTCATTTATATTGAGAATGAGTCAAGAAGAGACATGTCCCATGAAGGGACATGTCTATACATTATTATGTAATTAATATAATGACAATTATGATTATATATATATAATATCTCTTGATTATTATATGAATTTCTCTAATATTTACATTATATATATACTTATATATAAGTATATATATACATCTCATATGCACTATATATATATATATATATATATATATATATATATATATATATATATATATATATATATATTCACTAATATTGACTCATGGTGTTTATCCAACTGAAGCTACAAAATATCAAAACTCCCTCTTATCTAGGGAAGATTAAACACATGATTAGGATCAAAAGACATCATTTACCATGATATTAGAGATATGGTCTGACTAGGAATATCAAGTCACATGATATTCACCATAACTCATAAATTCATAAGAATATCATATCATGATATTAGGAGCATTGGCCATAGAATATCAAGTCTCATGATATTCACCAAGTGCTCAGAGTAATGGCCTACCAACATCAAGTCTCATGATGTCCACCAAGTACTCAAAAGTTTATAAAGATATCATCTCATGATATCGCGAGCCTTGGCTTGCAAAATATCAAGTCTCATGATATTCACCAAGTTCTCAGAGTAATGGCCTACCAACATCAAGTCTCATGATGTCCACCAAGTACTCAAAATTTTATAAAGATATCATCTCATTATATCAAGAGAATTGGCCTGCAGAATATCAAGTCACATGATATTCACCAAGTGCTCATAGTAATGGCCTACCAACATCAAGTCTCATGATGTCCACCAAGTACTCAAAAGTTTATAAAGATATCATCTCATGATATCGGGAGCATTGGCCTGCAGAATATCAAGTCGCATGATATTCACCAAGTGCTCAAAGTAATGGCCTACCAACATCAAGTATCATGATGTCCACCAAGTACTCAAAAGTTTATAAAGATATAATCTCATGATATCGGGAGCATTGGCCTACAAAATATCAAGTCACGTGATATTCACCAAGTGCTCATAGTAATGGCCTACCAACATCAAGTCTCATGATGTCCACCAAGCACTCAAAAGTTTATAAAGATATCATCTCATGATATTGAGAGCATTGGCCTAAAAAATATCAAGTCGCATGATATTCAACAAGTGCTCAGAGTAATGGCCTACCAACATCAAGTCTCATGATATCCACCAAGTACTCAACAAATGTCCATAGGTAATGTGCACTTACCATAGGAACATTCCTATCATCTATCATGATCTGTTTCAGCCATCATAAGATGTCTATCACAATAGAAGATCATGGAATGTTTAAGGAACTCAATCCACCATGCAAGATATCATCTATCATGGTCTCTTTCATCCATCATAAGATGTCTACCATGATAGAAGATCATGGCCTATTTAAGGAACTCAATCCACCATGCAAGATATCATCTATCATGATCTGTTTCAACCATCATAAGATGTCTATCGTGATAGAAGATCATGTTATTGTAAGATTGTCACCTTCCAATAAATTTAAAAAATACAAGTGATAATCATTTGGAAGTCGTCACTTCCTCATGATTTACATAGGGCCCAAAGGGCATTCATGATTCCTAGTCCTCTGACTGTTATAGTTTCTTGATCACCGGAGAATCCATCTCAGTATGGACTACTCCCTCTGAATCAATATGACCAAGATTATCAAAAGTTGATTTAACCACATCCTCTATCTTCTCCCTCTGAAGCTCAAGTTCTTGTATCAACCTCTTGTCTTATTTTGAAATGTCAGACTCCCTCTACATCTGGTCTCAATCATCAATTCATTTGCAATAATTAAGTTCTTTCTCCCTTGAATGCAATTTTCTTGTGCTTCTATCCAGATGGTATGTTAGAGAGAGATTACAAATAGCTCACTAAACTATCTCAACTGAAAATACCAATGATAGAAGCATACAAGATTTTACTAACCAATAGTATAACATGAATTACAAACTCAAAATTATGTGCATTAATAAAACATGGAATACTTAACTTTTATAAATTTCAAGTATTTCATCCTGTAAGGTGAGCCCATATAGAAAATATCATGCAAATTCATGAAATGATGTCACCATTCTCGAACATTACTAGAATTCTTCACATGACCTGTCTTGAATATCCAAAGGTTCTATACACTATGAAAACCTTCAATATGATTGAATATCCCTTCAAGTGGTTAGGATTTTAAATAAGGAACCTCACTCTTTTACTGTCGATATACATAAAATCAGAAAGCACCTTCTCAGATTATTTGAAAGACATCTCCCCTTTGAATCATCTCTCCACTAAGGATGGTTCAAGTGGAAATGTAACATTGGTTATTATTCCCCCCACAATGTAAAATTATCACTCTTATATTGTTGAACAATGATTATTTCTTCTTTTGAAATGACTTCATTGCTCCAAGAGAGGTGACACTAATAATTAATGATTTCTTTCTAGAAAGAGACACCCTTCTTAACAAATCAGATTTTGCATAGACCCATACACATCTGGTCATAACTTTTGAACCCAACATTTTATCGCCAATCGCTCCAGTGAGATTCTTCTAAATTTGTTTATCACCAACATATCTAAAATTCAAAAAAATCCAATAGTGCATTCAGGAGATATGGTCCCCATACTGAGATTGTATTTTCTGAGACAGTCACACATTCACCATCAACAAATTAACTACTCTCTTACATTTGCAACTTGGCTCAGATACCATGTTAAGGTTTTAGGATTGTTGCAAATGTAATAGCACTCCTATTTGTCTATGTTTTCTAAATGCAACAATCTCTTTCATTTATATTCAGAATGAGCCAAGAAGAGACATGTCCCTTCATGGGACATGTCTATTCATTACTATGTAATTAATATAATGACAATTATGATTATATATATATATATATATATATATATATATATATATATATATATATATATATATATATATATATATATATATATATATTTTTTTTTTTTTTTTTTTTTTTTTTTTCACACTAGTATTGACTCAGTGTTTATCCGAATGAAGCTACAAAACATCAACAGTTTCTACAAATTTATTAAAGAAATCATTGTAACAAAAATTTGGGGTTGCTTACACAATTGAATGTTTGAAAGGTGAAATAGCACTTGCAGCTATGTACACGCCTCCACCTATGCATGTGGTTCTAACTAATACATTTTAAGGATTAGCAACATGACGTAGGGCAGGTCACGAAGAGGGGCCAAAGGCACACCCTAATCCAGATCTACCTTGCAGAGATCACAGACGGAAGCAAAAACACACAAAGTGAGAGAGAGATAATGCAGATCAGATCCTTTATATTTCATCAAATAGATTCATGCATGTCGGACTGTAAGGCCTTCCCAGTTAGGGCCATCTATTACAATTCAATTTCAACAGTCCTCCAACATGCGAGGATTCAAAAACTATCTTGAACTCCTAGTCTGATACCATCTATCTTCTAGCTCTGAGTTGTCCTAAAACTACAACCAAAGACTACAATATATACAAGAGGCTACCGAACAAGTCAACCTTTAGATCCACCATTAATGGAAGGAACAACTAGATCTAGGTCCACATGCTTCCCTCCCAATGATAGACACCAACATTAAATCCATGACCACAATTAAGTGCACAAGTCAACCTCAACAGAAAACCAAAAGAAACAAATCAGTAAGCAAGGATAACAAAGCGCTAGGGAATTAACCGATCAACTCGGTTAATGAAGGAACCAAGTAACTACCGAGCCAACTCAGTCAAAGAAGGAACCAAGCAACACATAAAACTCAAACTTGTTTTTGGTGACACAGGATTGCCAAGGACTCAAGATGCTCCTGCATCAAACACGTGGGGTTATTTGAAATGATTCTCTGAATCATGCAGCAGGTACAATCCGAGCTTAATCCAACTCAAATTTTGAAATCCATGAACTTTCTTCAATCGGTATGTTCTTCCACTTTACCAAGTATTCCATATATTGTCTTCCTCTTGTGCTTCTGCCAACTATTTGTTACAAAATCTGCTCAACTTCTTATGTCTGTCTCTTAGGATAATCATTTGGTACTATCATTTCTTCATTTGATTCATGGTACTCATACAAATCAGCAATGTTGAATATAGGTGATATATCCATGTCATCAAGTAACTCAATCTCATAAGCTTTTCCACTGTCAAATCTTCTCATATCTTGCAAGGACCAAACTTCTTCATTTTCAACTTCCCATATGTTCCAACAGGAAATTTGTCTTTCTTCAAATGAACCATTACTTCATCACCAACTGCAAAAGTCTTATGTCTTGATCTATCAGCTCTCTCTTTATATTTCTGATTACTTTTCTCCAACTTATGTTTCATATCATCATGCAATGTTTTCATGAACTCAACAAACTTTACTCCTTCAACACTTCTCTTTTAATCACCAGCAATATCCCTCAAATCTGATATACCTCTCAGTTGTATGCCATTTACAATCTCAAAAGGTGTTTTTCCATTACTCCTATTCACTAAATTATTGCATGAAAACTCTGCTTGTGCCAACACAAAATCTCAATTACTCGGTGTGTCTCCAACTAAACATCTCAAAAGATTACCCAAGATTCTTTTCAAAACCTCTATTTGTCCATCAGTCTCTAGGTGAAATGTAGAACTATACCTCAACTCGGTGCCAAATTTCTCCAAAGAGTCTTCCAAAAGTATCCAACAAACTTATTGTCTCAGCCAGAGATCATACTCCTCGGTAATCCATGCAATCTGACCATTTCCTTAAAGAAAAGATATGTTATATGTACTGCATTTGATGTATTTCTACAAGGTATAAAATGTGTCATCTTAGAAAATCTATCCACAACCACAAATATAGAATCATTACCTCTTACTAACTTTGGTAAGCCTAGACAAAAATTCATACTGATATCAATACAAGGTTTCTCAGGAACAAAAATTAGTATATACAATCCAGTATTCTGACTTACTCCCTTTGTAACTTGACAAATTCCACAACTTTTCACAAATTTCTGAACATCCTTATACAACTGCGGCCAAAAGTGTTTCTCCTTAAGCGAATTCAATGTCTTGTCAACACCAAAATGTCTAGCCAAACCACTACTATGTTTCTCCTTTATCAAATTAGTTCTCATTGATCCTCTCAGTATACACAACTAAATACCTTTAAACAGCATACCTCCTTGAATGAAATAGTTTTCTCATTTAGTACTTGGTTGATCTTGAATAGGTTCTTTGCACTTTCTCCATGGCTCAGAAAAATTAGGATCAAATTCATACGAATCTCTCATGTCATCAAAACCAAGAACTTTGATTCTCATCTTGGTCATCAAAGATCTTCTTCTACTCAATGCATCAGCAACTCGGTTAGTGACTCCACTCTTATGTTTTATCACAAATGTATAACTTTGCAAATATTCAACCCATTTCATATGTCTCTGATTCAACTTATTCTGACTACCCAAATACTGTAAAGCCTTATGATTAGTGTACAACACAAATTCACATGGTATCAAATAATGTCTCCATTTCTTTAGGGCTTGAACAATAGCATAGAATTTTTGATCATACACAGAATATTTCCTTTTTGCATCATTCAAATTTTCACTAAAAAAAGCAACAGGTTTACCTTCTTGACTCAACACAGCTCCTATTGCACTACCACTTGCATCACATTCAACTTGAAATACCTTATTGAAATCAGGCAATGCTAACATAGGTAATTTAGCAACCTTCTACTTCAGACTCTCAAAACTTTTATCAGCTCCATGTGTCCACTTAAATTCTCTTTTATCTCCTCTCATAGTCTCAGTCATAGCATTACAAATTGAACTGAAATTCCTAATGAACTTTCGATAAAAACTTGCCAAACCATGAAATGATCTTACCTCACTAGCATTCTCAGGTGTAGGCCAATTCAAAATAGCTTCAACCTTTTCAGGATCCATTTTCAGAACATCAACTAAAATCACAAATCCCAAATACACAATCTCCTCTTGCATGAAAGAACACTTTTTCATATTTATCAGCAACTTTTCCTCTTTCAATCTCTGCAATACTTGTTTAACATGCAACAAATGCTCTTCTCTGGTCTTACTAAATATCAGAATATCATCTAGGTATCAATCACAAATTTACCTAAGAATTTCTTCAAAACTTCATTCATCAATCTCATAAAAGTACTCGGTGCATTAGTTAAACCAAAAGGCATAACCAACCACTCATACAAACCTTCTCTTGTCTTAAAAGTAGTCTTCCACTCATCACCTTCTCTGATTCTGATCTAATGATATCCACTTTTCAAATCAATTTTGGTAAAATACTTTGCTCCAGTCAAATTGTCCATTATGTCATCCATTCTCGATATAGGAAACCTATATTTCATTGTTATCTTGTTTATTTCTCTGAAATCCGTACACATTCGCCATTCTCCATTCTTCTTAGGCGCCAATACAACTGGTACTAAACAAGGATTCAAGCTTTCTTGGATCAAACCTTTGTGCAATAATTCTTGAATTTGTCGGTTCAATTCCTGAGTCTCGGTAAGTGTCAACGGATGTGGTTCCTTATTCGGTAAACTAGCTCCAAGGATAAGATCCATACAATGATCAATGCTTCTCTTCGGTGGAAAACCATTAGGTACATTGTCAAACATTATCTTTCTATACTCGGTGAGTATCTTGTCAATCTCTTCATGGATGTTATCCTCTGTTTTCTTACTCAGTTTGTTAGGAATCACATCAAAACATACATCATTCTTCTTCAAATCCATAACAAACTTTCTTCCTTCCATCAAGAAAACTTTCACAAATGTACAAACACTACTAACAGGTTCTTCAATCAAAGGTAACAAGATTTGTCTTCTCCCATCAACCCAAATAGTATATTTATGCAATCTCCCATCATATATAGCATGTCTATCATATTTCCAAGGTCTACCCAACAAAATATGACAACAATCCATAGGCATGATATCACATAACACCTTATCATAGTATTTTCCAATTTTCAAACTCACATAACATTGTTCACTTACCAAGAGTGTATGCTCATCCTTGATCCATGAAATTTGACAGGGCTTCAGGTGTTCCAACCTTTTCAACTGCAACTTTGTAACCATTTCCTCAGATGCCAAGTTCTCCAAGCTTCCACTACCAATGATTACCTTCCACACTTCATCAGAAACTCTACATCTAGTCTTGAACAAACTTTTCCTTACTGGATCTTCCTTATTACTTTCGCTCCAAAGTTATCTCCTTACCATCAAGTTCTTTTCCTTCTCAGGTTCACTCGATGAATCTTCTTGTACTAAAGCATTTCTACTACTACTGACCTTCTTACTTGCATGTGTACATTCAAATGATCTATGTACTTCTTCTCCACAGTTGTAACAAGTTCCTCATAAACCACCTCTGTTATAACCACCTCGGTAGTTATTGCCTCTTCCTCTAAATGAACTTTCACTTTTCCAATCAGTCTTGCCCTTATCCAAATTTGTCTTTTTTGGATCAGATCTATTGTTTTCACCATAAGATCTACCTCTTCCTCTAGGGAATCTACCAATCTACTTCTTTGTCTTTGCTCATGTCCTTTGTTCAATTTCTCCTCGGCTTTCAAAGCAAACTGATAAGCTTCTTCAATATTTTTCAACTTAACCAAACTGATTTCTTCTTGGATGGAAACTCTCAATCCATTCAGGTACCTAACAAATCTTTCCACTTCATCTTCATCATGTCCATATCTGATATCTAATCTATAGAATTCCCCAGTATAATCTTTTACCGAGCTATCTTTCTGCCTCAAACTTTGCATTCGTCTAACTAGGTTAATCTGATAATCACAAGGTAAAAACTTTCCTTTCAACTTATTTACCATCTTATTCCATACCTTAATTTTGTCTTTGCCTTTCCTCTTTTTGTCCAATTGCAGATGCTCCCACCACAAGGATGCATGACTCTTCAACTTTGTGCTTGCAATTTTCACCTTCTTTTCCTCAGGGACATTTTCATATTCAAAGTACTTCTCCATCTCGGTGATCCAGTCCACCAATGCATCTGAATCTAGCTTTCCACTATACTCATGAGGATTGAAATGTGGTGTAGACTTCAGATTTGTCAAAGCCTTCAACAATCTTTCCTCACCCCAATACATCACTGGTGCAGGTTCTACATCACCTTGTTCTTTGTCAATTTCATTATCACTAACATCTTCAAGATGTCTTCCTCTACACTGGGATGTCTCAACAACTTCTAACCTAGTAGCAAGTTGTCTCAACATGTGTGCCAATCCTGGATCTGCATCTCACCTCCCACGAACCATCTTGAAACCCTCTACAATTGCAGGCTAGATCACAATTTGCTACCCCACAAAAAATCAACTAGGGTTTAACAAGAAGGAACCCTCAAACTTAGATTCACAAATCTAGATCTAGATCTCACTTTCACTCTGATACCACCTGACGCAGGGCAGGTCGAGAAGAGGGGCCAAAGGCACACCCTAATCTAGATCTACCTTGCAGAGATCATACACAGAAGCAACAACACACAAAGTGAGACAAAGAATGTAGATCAAATCCTTTATATTTCATCAAATAGATTCATACATGCCGATTGTAAGGCCTTCCTGATTAGGGCCAGATATTACAATTCAATTTCAACAGTCTTCCAACATGCGAGGATTCAGAAACTATCTTCAATTCCTAGTCCGATACCATCTATCTTCTAGCTCTAAACTACTGTCCTAAAACTACAACCAAAGACTACAATATATACAAGAGGCTACTGAACAAGTCGGCCTTCAGATCAATCATTAATGGAAGGAATGACCAGATCTAGGTCCACACGCTTCCCAATGATAGATACCAACATTAAATTCACGACCACAATTAAGTGCGCAAGTCAGCCTCAATAGAAAACCAAAAGAAACAACTTGGTAAGCAAGAATAACCGAGCGCCAGGAAGGATAATCGAGTGCTAGGGAATTAATCGACCAACTTGGTTAATGAAGGAACCGAGCAACTACCGAGCCAACTCGGTCAAAGGAACTGAGCAATACAGAAAACTCAAACTTGTTTTTGGTGACATAGGATTGCCAAGGACTCGAGATGCTCATGTATCACAACACCCATTCCTAATCGTGTCCAACTGTCACTTGCAAATGGATTTTTTGGTCTCTTTTGAGGGTTTTTCCTCAAGATGCAAACAATAGATTTGGAGTGGTGATTGATATAGTTGGAGTTGTACTTACCATTGTCATAACCTTTTCTTCTTCAGAACACCTTGATTACAGGAATTTTGCATAGTATCTACTACTATTGGACTCTTGTGAGAGATATCTTGGTGTTGCACTTGTTCAGGACAACTAGTATTAGTACCCATGTCATCCCCACCAGTTGCAGTGGCACTTGATTGAACACTAATAGGAATACTATCCCTAGATTCCCCACCAATGGTAGTGGCACTTGATTCATCACCAATAGGAATACCATGTTCTGGTAGTGGTTGTGATTTAATCTGAGTGTCTGCATAAGGTGGATTTCAAGGTCTAACAAATTGAGATGCAGTGGTATGAGAAGTACCTTTATGTGATGATTCAAGTCCAATTACTTTCTCACCACCTTTTCTTGGAACTTCTATGAACACTAGCAGCCAATTACCCTCTCCTCAGGGACCTAGACCACCACCTTCAAAGCCCATTATTCCATAATGGTTGCCCCTTTTCTATATGTTTGTCTCATGGACTCGTTGACTCCACCCAATTTTGCGGAGACTATAGTAGTTGTTGGAGTAGTTGTGGGATTAACTTCAATCTCATACTCATTATCATCATAACTTTTATCATATACTTCAATGGGATGCTCCATATTCCACAATTTTCTAATTTATGCATCTGTATTGATTTCATCAAGATCTGCATTGGCCTTTGGTTCATTAAGATTCTTCCTCGTAGTCCAAAAATCACTAACTTTGGTTTGAGCCCAAAGTTTGTCTTTACATTGTTCTAGTATACTTTGTGGAATAGCTTTTTTAGATGGATCAACAACTTTTTGGTATAAATTGTAGGACCTCTTGTTTTCATTTTGCTTTTGGATGCACTGCTCTAATGTTCTCTATGTGTGAAATTCCATAATTTTTTATAACAATTCTTCTATTGAAATATTATTGTCAGCGACAATTTTCTCCATCTCTTTTTTGACCTCATCCCAAGAGTCCCTGTTTTCCAACATTCTTAGCAATGGTTTACTTTCAAGATGAAATTTTCTTGTAGAGTTCCTATTCACCAAAAGTGTTTTTTGAATGACGTTGATTGTATCATACTGCCAATAACTATCAATACCAAAGCTAAAAAAATTCAAAAATTCATGTGCCACATTGAATGCTTTTTCTCTCAAATGTGAACCATCCACATGAGAAAGGCAAGGAAGGAATTATGTTCTTCTTTTGCTGTCCATGAAAGAGTCCATCTGTACTCTCCATCTAACATACATATTCTAATGCAAATACCCTCTCTGTCACATGTATTGGAGGTTTGTAGGGTTCTACTGTTGATCTGTAAAACCTTAACACAGTGTATTCTTCCATGAAGAACTAGTGAGCCAATTTTATTTGACTTTTGAGTTCAATGTAATCTCTACAAGACACAGACAATCTAGGCATTGGAGTTCTTGTAATTTCATGATACATTGGTGCCAAAAAGAAGTCTACAAAATGGTTGTAGTTCTTTCTGTTATCATGCATCCTTATCTTTGGTATCCATTCATATATTGGACATATTGTTTTTTTCCGAGTCTTCTCATCATTCTTATAGACCTTAATCTGAAACTTGTTGGTCTCGAATATTGCACGATACTTTGCTAGAAGAAGATAGCACAAGAAGGTTGTGAACCTAAATGTCTTACACGAACCTCTTTTAATCATTAGATTATTTTTGCATGGATTGAACAATGTGCTCAATAAAATTATATCTTACTAGTTGACATACACAATGGATATGAAAAATCATTTTAAGAAGGTTGACACCCACTTCCCTATTATTTTCCAATCCCAAGTAAAATGTTAGCAAGGAAATAGTATCCTAAACCCATGGCACAAAAATATTAGAATCATAAGGAGGCTTATGATTCTCATCCAATTGAGCACCACGTACGGTTAGACCTTTGATAAATGGATCTTTATATTTTGCATTGATTCTCTCATATTCATCTACCATCTTTCCTTGGTCAATGTGGACATTTGAGTTTTGTGCTTCAAACCCTAGGTCCAACAAGCGATCAAATTCTCCCTCAGTTATGGATAAAATTTCCTTTTCAATATTTTTATTGGCAATTTTTTTCTATCTTCATCATAATTTTGGGCACAAACCATGACAATTTCTAGGCAAGGGAATACTTCAGGTAACATCATGCATCCCAATCCAATATCCTACGATGCAATTTTATTTGTACTTGCATTTAACATTGTGTTAAAAATAGTAAATTTTGCCCTACTTGGATTTTCCACCTTATCAGACAATGCATATCTAATATCTATGATTCACTTAGCACCATGGATAACAAGATCATAAATATCATGGTATTCATCAGTGAAACCTGTTGTTTTAACCAGTTTGGTTAACTCAAATTTTTCATTCACTTGGCTTTTAGTTGTACTTTTCAGTTTCCCCATTGTTGGTATTGGTAATGGTTCAAAATAATGCTAGTCAACTAGTAAACAAGACTAAAAATGATAACCCTCAAGTTGAACCCGTAATTCTAGTTCTACTATATAAACCACTAGAACCACAAATTAAAACACAAGATGTAGGTGTTTTGGATATTACCCTAAATTTCCATTTGAATAGACTGGCGCAAACAAACTCTATTGCATTCCTCATCTGGTAGTCATTTTTTAATCTCCCTAGATTTACTGGTTTGTCCAAGAATCTAAGACCATTATGAGTCCCTTAGTTTCAAAAGCCTCAAAAGTTCAAAACCTAAAGAGCAAATATGTAGAATTGTTTTATAAATTATTATAACTATTAGCGGGACAAAAAAAATTAGTGGTTCTTTCTGAGGATCCTTTACGTCTCCCCAAAATAGAGCTTATTACAGTTAATTAAGTATACAATAGATATTTAGAATTTAACTATAGTTAATTAAATTTGCTAAGACAACATTCAATAACACGTGTCTCATTTCTAGAGGAAGTTTGTAGAAATTATTTATCATTCCCACATTTGGCCCGGAATAGACCGTATGTCATTGATCTGTGCTCATCCAACGGACCACAATATCTGTTGTCAATTGTTGGGGGTTTCATTATTATATATTTGTTATTTAAATCTTTTTAATTATTCGTATATAAATAATAAATTGAATGTATAACAATATACTGTATAAATAGTTAATTATATATTGAGAAATGCTTAAATATAATTTTTAGTGTTCACTTTCAAGGTTATAATAATTTCTATTATAATATATAATAATATAACATATTCATATAAATGATATATGCTTAAAATTTTAATTTTTAATTTTATTCATTTTGAAATCAATGATAATGATATAATGAAATTCATATAATAATATTAAATTACTAATATAATATAATCTATAGATTTAATTAATTTACTACTACTGACGCAATATTCAGTGACAGGTGTCTCTTTTCTAGAGGCAGTTTCTACGAATTGTTTATCCTTCCCACATTCGGCCCAAAATAAACCTTGAATTGTTGATCTTTGATCATCCAACGAACAACGGTCCATGGTATCCACTGTCACAAATGACATTGGGTCCCATAGGCTTGGCCTCGTCACATGACATGTAGATGTTACGTTGAGAAAAAGAAGACAACGTTTCATTCATCTGAAGACTAACACGACACAATAACACGTGTCATTTTACTGGAGGGAGGTTGTGGAAAATTTTAATCTTCACAACTTCAGACCAAAATGGAGCTTACACCGTCAATCTATGATCATCCAACGTTCATTAAATCTTATTCATTTTTCTTATACAACGTAATTATTAAGTATATTTAAAATTTGAAAGATTATAAAAAAATGTATTGATTAAGGTTATAGTTTAGAATGTCTACGAATTTATTGATTTGGTCATACATTTGGCTACAAAATTATTGATAATTTGATTCTGCAGATTTAGCCGCTATTTATCCAATATTAAAGCGAAAAGTAATTTAAAACCCTGATGGGTTTGTGGAAAAGTAATGCATTTGGATCATTTTAAGATGTATAAATCATTAACTGAGTACGGTATAATAATTTCAATTGTTGGTGATTCACAAAAATAAAATCACACACATTCTTTTGTTTGGTTCATTTTAAGATTCAGAAATTATTAACTCAGTATTGCATTGTAAATTGTAACTTCAATTTTGTCCATAAATTATTACATACAATTTTGGCCATGTCATTCACAAATTGGAATCTGCTCAATGCAAAAGAATGAAACTAAAAGCATTTTTTAAATTCATAAAAGACAAGCTAAAATGAAGTTGCAAAATTTTCATTAATATGTTCCACAAAATTACGATAGTCGAAGTCCCTCCAAAACTTTAAAGCCAAAATGAGGTAGGTTACGAGGTACTAGAGCAATGGACCAGTGGTATGCTAAAAAAAACCTTCATTTCAAAATAGTAGGCCCTAGGGTGATGGGAGGCTTTTGTCTAAGTAGAATTCTTCAAAGGATAAGCTCTAAAAATTCATATAGTCATCCATAGTCTGTTGACTCGTCTAAGAGAAACCATTTTTAGAGGAAATCCCTACCAATGCACACCCATTTCCTATGTCGCATCAATTCCTCAGCATTCAAGCTCAAAATAAAAGGTTGTCTGGCCACATTTTTGGCCTAGTTGGAGAAGCTTCGGTAAATCCCTTGGCCATGGGATCCCCACCCCTATTTCTACAAAGACAACAACATGAACGTCATCCCCGAAGAATTCTTCTTTGAAAACATTCTTTAACAGCATCAAGATGTCCACCTTGTCTCCTATGAGGTCCAAAAGAGAAGCCAAAAATCAGGACGTAATGTCTGTGTTATCTCGATATCTGTCAACATTTTGCAGAAACTCTCAGCCCAAAGCCATCCTCACAGCCTCGTTTGTAAACGCTCCAACCTCCTGACAAACTGATGTCAAGGTGGGTTTGAGAATAGAACCAAAAAGGCCTTCTGGTCCTCCTCAGATGTGCTTCTCAAATGGATAGAAATGTCCATCTTCAAAAACCAGAATATCAAATTAAACAACCTAAAGACCTAAACCAAAGGCACACTTTCAATCAGCAATAGCTCCTACACTTTATCTACCAAATGAGAATTGAAGAACAAAGAAGTGTAGATAATCTATAAATAGCCCTTAATTCCTTCTCTAACCTTATTAATTCCTTTGTCCTTTAAAATTCTCTTTATCTTTCATATCTTTGTAAATCCTTTCCATAAATGCACAAGTATGTGAAATTGGAAATAGCGTCACAATAGTACCCAATTGGAATTCATGCGTGTCGAGTGCATCGTAGTTAGAGAATGTCAATGAGAACATTTCTTTATTATTTAATACCCATCAAGACAATGCAACATTATCAATCATCCACACAACCTACTAACTAGTTGTAATCGACAATCAAGGTCAAGGCATAGGTTTAAGATTTGATATGTGTCTCCATTCCGCATACTTTAGGGAGAACTATGTTTCCTTCAAAATTTTAGGTAGAAATAAAACTCAAAACATTAATCTAGGATCATAGAACGGTCATAAATAATACATTTAAAATGGTGAAATGATGGATATTAGGTATGTGTGGACTTGTGTAGAGTCTGCAAACAAGTTGGCAACTAATTAAGGTGTTATTCTCTCAATGTGATGTTGCATTAATTAGATCAATTGCCATTTGGCATTGGCCCAACATGACGAGTCACAACTCATGAAACGTGGCTATTAATAGAATGTGGATTTTCAACGAATTAAAAAAATGGCCAATAAAATATATATTTTCCCTTAAATAACAAAAGATTGGCCAATTAAATCTGCAATTTTCAAATGGTAGAAAAAATTTGCCACTACAACTAAATATTTTTGTTCAAAACAGTAAAAAATTTTACCCATACACCTAAATATTTTTTCCTTTACACCTAATACATTATATGTTTTCCCCAACAATGACATTCACCAAGATTTTTTGGAGATTTTGTACATTGAAAAAAAATTCACAAAAATTTTCTAGAGTTTTTGTACGTTGAAAAAAAATTCACCAATACAAACTAATATTTTTTCCTTTCGAATTAAAAACATTTCACTATCATTATTAAAATTTTCCCCTTGAAATAATGTTGGATTCGATAGGATTTTACACTTTTTCCCATAGGGGTTGGGGGTAGGGGGAGTTTCTTGAAGTTATCCTAGCTAACAGAAAACCTAAAAATATACAACTAAATATAAAATAAAGAAAAAGAGTAATAAAAATAAAATTATAAACCATCTAAAAATGTTGTGTCCGTGTGTGTGTGCATGTGAGGGTGTGTGTGTGCGTGTGCATGTGCATGTGTGTACATCTATCTATTTGTGTGTGTGTGTGTGCGCGCGTGTGCGCGTGCATGTGCATGTGTGTGTACATCTATCTATTTGTGTGTGTGTGTGTGTGTGGTCGCATGCGCGCGCACATATAATCAAAACAGCCTCTTTGAGTTTTCTCTTGAAATATGTCAAATTTTGTCCCTATGAACTTTGATGTCTCTTCCACCTAACTAAGAGAGCATTCAAATTTTCACAATACAAGCATTAAAATAACAAACAATTTGACCATCTCTACTACTAGTATTTCTTGTAAGATGAATAAGAACTTGTATTTCGACAAATAAGGCTTCCAAAAGATAACCTTGTTAGAATTAAGAAAATATATCAAGAAGCTAAGAAATGGAGTTCATTTTAGAAGGCCATTAATATTCACATGTCAAATTTTGTCACTAAGAGCTCTGATGTCACTTCCATGTCACTGAGAGAGCATTCAAATTTTCACAATAGAAGCACTGAAATGACAAATTTAATTTGACTATCTTTGCTAATAGTCTTTTTTCCAAAATGAATAAGAACTACCTCATATTTCAACAATTTAGGCTTCCAAGAGATCGACTTCTTAGAATTAAGAAAATATATCAAGAAGCTAAGAAATGAAATCCATTTTAGAAGACCAAAGATGTCATATCATATTTGTTAGGCATAGGAAGAGCAGAATAATAAAATGGACTGATTACATATTAAAAAAAAATTCATTCTATGAAATGTTTACAACATTATTTTATAGGACGAAAACAATTAAGCTGCCACATAACTAAAAATAGTTTAGAAAATGTATAAATGTGTTAACCCTTGATGATTAACACATTAACATCTCCCCCTTAATTTGAAAGGTTTATCATGAAATCAAGCAATATTTTGAATTGCTCAAACTTTTATTGGCCTAGCACTTTGGTGAGCCATTTGCTAGCTAATCTGAGTCTTCATTGAAAGTCTATTACTATGACAAGTCTTAAAATTTGTTTGAATGCAATTAGTTTGACAAAATTCAAACTTTTATAACTAAGCCTATTGATTTGATGGGTCTCAAATTTTGATGATGATTCTATTGCTTTGATGGGTCTTAATTTTTAATAACGAGTTTGTTCCTTTGATAGATCTCAAATTGGGACTTGTTTTGTCCATGTTGTGATTTGATAAAATGACCAAACTTTAGTACAATATAAGGAGTCGCCAACTATCAATCTCAAAAAAATTGTATTATCACTAAAAATGATATTTGAAATAGCACATTTTGGGTGCAATCAATACATTGAAGTTTAATGACCACATCAATTACAAGGTGTCTCCACTTGAATCCAACATATACACAAGATTCTCCCCTTTGAGAGATGAGGAAAATATCAACACCGTCTCTTTGATGTAGTTAATTAACAAAAAGCATTGTTATCTTCATAGCCCATAACAAGTAGAATATATTAATAAGGACCAACATCATCATAATCATCATAAACTACATCTCCAACACAATCATTTTGCTGAGATCATTCTCTCATTACCAATAAAATTTTCATCACGAATAGTATTGTCATCAACAATAGCATTACCAACATCATTGTCATAACCAACTGTAGCTTCAACAAAACTTAGCATAGCCTTATTTGGAGCATATGATAGAATCTTTGTCGAAGATGTCACAACAACAATATCTAGAGAAGGATTTGCCATCCTCCTTGGCATTGGTTCAAACAAAGGGTTAACCACATATAGCATATGTTTTTGCATTTTCTATTGAAAAACAATGAAATGAACCATGACTGTGTTAACCACATGAAGAACATCAAAGAAAGTACTAGAAAGTTGACCTTGACATCCACAATAGGAACAAACTTGAACATTATAGGATTTAATACAAATTATTTTAGTTGCTTAGATTTAACTTCCCAAGAATCACCATTGGATTAAGATTTAACATGAGATTAATTCATATGATCCCGGGAGAAATTTTAAGGAAACCGGAACTTAAGAGACAACAAAACCTTTGTAACCAAGCCCATATTTTCCTCTATTTAGTTTTTTGAGATCACAAACACTTACAACAGGTTTGGATGAAGTAGTAAATTTTGACTCAATAGATTTATGCTTTTCTTTAAACAAAACATTTTGCCTTTGCGACTTAACATTGTTCTTTAAAGACTTTTTGGATGTACATGCTTGCTTTGTTGCAATGCTCAAAGGCACGTGTTGCTAAACCTCTTTCTATTGTGCGACTCCTAATTGATCTCATAACCTGTTAAATTCCTTTCTCAACGATATGTATTGGTTACAAAAGTGCATGAATAGAGGCTTGTATTGTCTCCAACATTCAGATATTAATTTTGCTTTTTCTGGATTGTCAATGCAAATCCGTAAAGATAAAATACCATCCTCATATAGAGTAGATCCGAAATTGCAGAATATAGAAACAACTCAAAAAAAATTGAACACTAGTTGGGCTCAACCAATAATACTTGTAGGCAAAAATATGTTAGCCTCAGACCTCATATAATCACGTATTCCCCAATATCAGCTGCATTCATAACAGAAATAAGCAATGAATTACCATGCAATCACATTCTTTGGTCAAGGCATGGTCCTTATCTTTTGACATTTAACCAAACAACCGTTTTTTTGTATTTCTTAACACCTTTCTCAATCTAAACCGCTCATCATGCAAAGATTCCATCAAGTAAATATTGAAATTTTTCCCCAATGTTCTCTTCAATTATATCATGCCTTGCTAAACTTAATACTATGTTCACAAAAAACTTTCAACTTGCAATCCATATTAATCTGTTCCTATTGACCAATTAACACTTCAAAAACATCAGTGACTAACAGACCAGAAACCGATTTTCTTCACACTGTATGTGTCTCATAGAAATAGCCAGTCCTCTCCTTTTTAATGTATGCCAAACCTTACAGAATAGAAACCAATACTCGAATCAGCAGATACAGCCGCAACAACAAACATATGCATCAGTCAAAAAAAAAACACAATATACCTCTTCTTGTTCCCAACATTTATATCGATCAGTAAGGGAATTTAGGTTTCTTTGACTTGATGTTATCATTTTTAATAAGCAACAAAAGTATAGCCAACTGATCTTCTTTATTCCATCAGCGATAGTAACAGTATTAAAAAAATAATAATAAACCTCCCAAGACAGATGTTTCTCTTCCCACACATGATCTTACTCCTATTGTTGATACAAATCTTGAATGCCGTAAATACTTATTTTTATGCACTTACCTGATGGATCCCCACACAACAGTCAAACAGGAACAGGGACCATGGGCTGCATAATAACTTCATTATAACTTCTTCAATGCATTCAATATTTCTCTCATTCACCTTTTATTTTCAGATAGAATCGCTCTGATACCACTGTTAGGCCCAGGAAAAGCAGAATAAGAAAACAGATTTAATTACTTATTAAAAAGTTCCATTCTATGAAATGCTTACATCATTATTTTATAGGCAGAAAATAGTTAAAACACGACATAACTAAAAATAGTTTACAAAATACATGTCAACACTTAATGATTAACACGTTAACAATATCAACTACTTCTAGTCTTCAGGCTTTCTTAGCTGCATAAATACTGTGTTTTAAGGATCAAATATGCAAATTTTAAACAAGTTGTGCACTGCCAAATTACAGAACAAAATTAAGCTCTGATGCATGAAATTCAACCTAAAAATATGGCCTATAAATGAGGATTCCCCTCATTCAACTTCTGAATAAAATTTGGAACCTATTTTAGCAAGAAATTATCTGTCTGCAGTATAATTTATATTGGAAAAGTGGATTTGTGTATATAGAAGTGAATTTGAGAATAAAAACCTAGCAGCTTGATCTTACTGTAATGAAATGAGACGAAAATGACCATTTTAGTGTTCCAAAAAAATGAATTTTACAAATAAATTTGATTGAAAAACATACAAAATTCATAGTCAGCACAAAAGTATTTTTATAATGAGTCCAAAGGTCATATATTAAAGAAAAAGGAAATAAAAAATCTTACACGGCCATCTGTATACTTCAACTGTAGTCAATGACTATTCTAGAATTCAGAGTTTGGTGCTTCCGAACCTGCATTATAAAATAAAGTTGACATATACAATCATGACAATTTTAGAAGAAAAGAGCATACAAACAACAAATAAAAAGGAATCATATTTTAATCAAATTCTAGAATCAGATGCCACTGCTTGATCTGGAAATGAAACAAGGGATTCACCTTCACTCCAGCCATGGACAATAGTTTCTGGGAAGCAAGATATGTCGGATCAGCATTATTATTCTTATCAATGAAATATATCACTTCTGCCACACCAGACTGCAAGTAACACAGTCAATATGAAGTTCTGTACATTAAAAAATTTATGCAAAGCATATGCAAGACCACAAGTTCCTTCTTGGATTTGAGCATCCTATACATGAAATACAAAAAAAATTAATCAGGGATGCATGATAGGTGGAAGAAAATGATAAGATTGGAAGAATACTGGATGCACTTGTAAACTAGAAGGAAATTGTGTAATGACCAACTCTGAAACATTTTCTCAAAAAATTTGCTTGCAAGTTTGACTATTCAATTTCAGATTTGCATACATAATAATGACTAACAATGACAAGTACTCCAAGCCATAAGAGGAATGCAATTACTGATGTGATACATGGCAGAATATCACTGCTTGTATAATTGTGTTGGAGATATAAATAAAATTGCATAGACAGATTAGAATCATCAATAGAGCTCAATTCTTTTGATTTAAAATGAGAACAGAAGGTACAGAAGTTTTTTCTGACCTTTTGTTTCAGGCATACATTGGCACTTCACTGGGAATGCATGTACTGGCCTGTGCAGATAACTCCAGCAAGGCCCACAGACAGGAGTAGAGATATGATGTGTTGGCATCAAGAGATGGTAACCGGTAAGTCCTCTACTGGTACATGGCAATTAAGTATTGTCATTGATTGGCAAAAGAGGAAAGAGGAAAGAGGTGTTCAACATCTCAATCTAAGGTCTAAAGATCTAAGGAGAACACCAGAGGTGGTTCTGTATGTAAAGAGACTGGTTTGCCAACCAGTGACACTATGCAAGAAGGACAAGACTATATCTGCTCATCAAGAGAAACCGGTCACTAAGCCAAGTGCATCGGCAACCGAGGAACGGACAACCAGTGGCGACAATGCAACCGAGAAAAGAGTGCAACCGGTAAGCAGGGGAAGGAAAAGTTTACAGGTCAAAGCTCTTACATGTTCACAACATAAGGATCTCAACCGATCAAGAAAAGACTTCGGTATGATAAGATGAACCGGGGAAGTCATAGTCAACTATCTATCTGACCAACTCTTTGACTGGGATTTACTGCACTAAATCCAGATGACTTTGAGTTAACATAGTGATCGGTTCGAGGCGCGTTTAAAGGTTTTAAAGCCGAAGTCTGTGGCTTTAAAACATGGAGTTATCTCATACAAAGGAAAGGTGATTGACACGCATCTATTGTTTTCTTCGTAAAGCAGATAAAGCAAGGGCATGCATCAGATGTTTCCTCAGTGAACTAATACTCCACTGGGTGATGAATCTGAAGGAGATCTATATTAGGTCGTGCATGAGTGGCCCAATTAGGGCAAGGACTATATATTCTTCTGCCTATTAAGAATATAGGTTGTCCTCATTCTGCCAAAAGAAAAGAGTGAACCTGTACGCTGAAGAAGCTAAGGTGAATAGAAAAGACAAGAAAGAGAGAATAGTGTGCAAAGAAGCACAACAGAAAATGAGAACATACCAGCGGCGACTGGTAATGTTTCTCAGTTGAGCATAATAGAGATATTATCAGGCTATGCAAAGTCATTTGTAAAAGGTCAATCCTTCTATTGTTTTCTAACAATTACAATAGTTAAATCCCAGTATTTTGGGTGGACTTTAACAAGTCCCTTGTTCTAAATCCCTTAACCGGGTGACATCTTTTCAGGTGTTCTAAGTCCTCTAACCAAGCAGGCACTAACCGGCCTTATTGTATCAAACCCCTTAACCGGGTCACATCTAATAGTGCGTTGTAATCCTTAAACAGGGAAGGCTCCTAACAGGGCGCACTTCAGAAGAGTGCAGAATTTGTGAGGTCTCCTCACACCATAGTTTTCCCCCAATTTGGGTTTCCACGTGATAAATCTGGTGTCACTTTGTGATTGATTGCTTGATGCTACTTTCATGCTTGAATCTGTTTTGCTTGCAGTTATAAGTACATTTCATCAGATTTATTAAGGAAAGTTTTATAGGTGTTGATTAACCCCTCCTCTCTCAGCACTGGTTGGGACTGTCAATTGGTATCAGAGCCACCGGTTTATTTTTTTTACTACTTAACCGCATAAAAAAAAAGTCAAGATGATGAGAAAAGGACCAAAGTTTTCAAAGGAAAACTTTACTCTGTGGTGCAGCAGAATAAAGTTGTACATGAAAACCACCGGAGATCAATATTGGACTCATGTAACCACTAATTACAATGAACCCGTTGGCACCCTGACACCTGATGATTTGAAGATCAAGACTGAGCACACGGCTGCTATGGATATGATAGTTAGCACATTACCTAATCATGTCTATGCTGAGATTGAAAATCTAGAATTTGCTCACAAGATGTGGGCTAAGCTGCAACTGGTATATGGAGGGGACCCAAATGTTCAAAGAGCCAAGGTTGAAAGCCTCAGAGGAAAGTATGATGACATAAGGATGAATGAAGGAGAAGACATTGAGCAATACAGCAGCCGGATCAAAGAAGTGATCAACTCCATCAAGAGTGCTGGAGGAAAACTCAGTGACGAGGTGGTTAGCAAAATACTGAGAACGCTCAGACCTCAGTATGTCATCAAGATCTCTGCAATTCAAGAGCTCAGATCAGTGACCACAGATCAAGTCACTCTAGACTCCCTGATCGGTAAGTTGACTGCATTTGAATTAAGTAGTTTTGATAATAGATTACCCATTTAGGAAACATCTTTTAAGTCTTCTATCAATACCTCTTCCACCAAAAAGGGAAGAGAAACCGGGAACTGCTCTACCAGTAAGATTGGTAATCTTGTTGAGAATCTGCTCTCAGAAGAGATGGAGCAAGATGAGTTTGAAGCACTCATCGCTAGGAGATTTCCCAGAGGGAAAGGGAAGTACAAAGGAAAGCTTCCTCTGAAATGTTTTTCTTGCAATAAGATAGGACATATTGTTGCAAGATGTCCAGACAACAACAATAGAGACAAGAGCAACCGGTTCAAAAACAAAGCAAAGGAGTGCTACCTTGTAGGAGTCACAGACAATGAATCTAAAGACTTTGAAGATCCAGAAATTGCATTTGTTGCAATAACAGAAGAGAGCCCAGTGGTAAGTGAAATGGCACTTATCTCAAGATCTCACCAATATGATGATTGGATCATTGACAGCGGATGCACTCACCATATGTCCGGTGACAAGAATAAGTTCATCAGCTTGAAGCTCAATGATGGTGGATCAGTAACTTTTGGAAATAACGCTCCTTGTGCTATCAAAGGTAAAGGCTCTATTGCACTTAACAATGATGTTGTCTGTGAAGATGTGTACTGGGTAGAAGGACTCGAGTACAAATTAATGAGTGTTGCACAACTGAACAACAAAGGATTCCTGTTGGAATTCGGACAGGGTTCTTGTGTTGTCAAGAATCAATCTAGAGCTCATGGTGCAACCGGTAGACAGAGCAAAGGGAACCTGTTCTACCTGGATTCAATGGAAGGAGCCTGTCTCATTGCATCAGTCAAAGGAGAATCCAACAAGATCTATCTTGTAACCAAAGAGGACAATAGCTAGTTATGGCATAAGAGACTCTGCCATATAAACTTTGACAGTATTGTCAAAGTAAGCAAGAAGAAATCGGTAAGAGGACTCCCAAAGATAACAAAACCTGAAAAAGGTATTTGTAAAGATTGTCAATTAGAAAAACTGACAGGAACAAGTTTCAATAGTAAATCCTTCTCTGCTGAAAATGTTCTAGATCTTGTGCACACAGATCTGTGTGGACCAATGAGAACAAAGAGCTACTATGGAGACCGGTACTTCATGCTCTTTGTAGATGATTTCTCAAGGATGATGTGGACACTCTTCCTCAAAGAAAAATTAGAGGCATTTCACATGTTCAAGATCTACAAGGCCCAAGTGGAGGAGACCGGTAAAAGCCTAAAGTGTCTGAGATCAAACAGAGGAGGTGAATACACTTCTCAAGAGTTCACCCGCTATTGTGAGGAACATGGTATAAAAAGGAAGCTATCTGCACCTAGGACTCCTCGGCAAAATGGAGTAGCAAAAAGAAGAAACGGGACGCTGATTGACTGTGCAAGAACCCTAATAATTCAAAAGGATCTTCCTCATCACTTCTGGAGAGAAGCTATCAACACTGTTGTCTATACACTCAACCGAGTTCAAGTCAAGAAAGGAACTGGTAAGACCCCCTATTGACTATGGTTCAATCATACTCCTAGTGTAGGTTACTTCAAAATCTTTGGCAATAAATGTTACATCAAAAGAGATATGTACTCTAAGAAGTTTGATCCCAAGAGTGATGAAGGAACATTTCTGGGTTATTCTACCAAAAGCAAAGCCTACCAGTGTCTGAACAAGAGAATGGGAAAAATAATTGAAAGCATCAATGTAAAAGTTGATGAATATTCAGAACCAATTAAGAAGACCGGTCCTAATGAATATGATAGTCTGCAAGGTCAAAATGAAGGAAATCTTTTTGAGTTCAATGAAGTAACAAGTGAAGATGAAAGAGGAGAGCATGTAAACAGACATTTGGAGCAGGAGGCTATACCTAAAGCTGACAGACCCATTCATGATGATGAACAAGAAGTTGTTCAAGACCATGATGAAGAAATTGCTCAACTAGAAGAACCTGACCGAGAACAGCGACCGGATCTCCCAAGGTATGTCACATATCACTTAATTGATAATAAAATTGGTAACAAACATGCAAATGTCCTGACTAGGAAAAAGGCCAGAGAGTATCTATTTGTTCTCCTGTATAGAGCCCAAAACCACCAGGGAAGCTCTAGAAGATGAAAATTGGGTCAAGGCCGTGGAGGAAGAAATCGAGCAAATAGAAAAGAATGATACATGGGTGCTTGTGCTTAGACCACATGACAAGAATGTCATTGGGACAAAGTGGGTCTACAGGAACAAGCTGAATGAAGAAGGGAAAGTCATAAGAAATAAAGCAAGACTGGTCTACAAAGGGTATGCCCAGGAAGCTGGACTGGACTATGGAGAAACTTTTGCACCTATGGTCAGATTGGAAGGAGTAAGAATTCTTCTTGCCTATGCTACTCACAAGAAATTCAAAGTATACTAGATGGATGTCAAATCTGCATTCCTAAATGGAATACTGGAGGAGGAAGTTTACATTGAACAACTGGAAGGTTTCGCATCTGCCCAAAAAGGTGGTATGGTCTGTAAACTGAAAAAGGCTCTCTATAGGCTAAAGCAAGCTCCAAGAGCTTCGTATGAGAGGTTGCATTCATACCTCCTAACCATAGGATTCACAAGAACCGGCGACACACATGTATCTCAAAACCGGAAAAGATGGGAACCTGATTGCTGAAATCTTTGTGGATGACATCATCTTTAGAGGAGATGACAGGATGAGCAAAGCCTTTGATGAAGAAATGAAGAAAGAATTTGAAATGTATATGATAGGAGCCATAAAATTCTTCATTGGACTACAGGTCCATCAGCTAAAAGAAAGTATTTTTATCTCTCAGTCCAAGTATGTAAAAGAAATTCTTAAGACTTTTGGACTTGAAAAATCCAAACCGGTTGGTACTCCAATGATAACTAACCTCAAGTTATCAAAGGAAGATGATGCAAAAGAAGTGAATGAAACACTGTATCGGTCCATGATAGGGAAATTACAGTATGCAGTACACAGTAGACCAGATATTGCACATGTTGTTGGCATAGTTGCAAGATTCTCTACAAACCCCAAAGAGACACATCTGATAGCAGTGAAGAGAATTTTTAGATACCTAAAGGGTACTGACGAGTATGGCTTGTGGTTTCCTCACAAGGGAGGCTTCCAAGTAAAGGTTTACACAGATGCAGATTGGGCTAACAATATTGACGACAGAAAGAGCACAAGTGGTGGTGCATTCTTTCTCGGTAGGAGGATTGTGTCATGGACAAGTAAGAAACAGAACTGCATTTCACAGTCTACAGCAGAAGTTGAATACGTTGCTGCAGCAATCAATTGCACACGGGTAATCTAGATCAAACAACTACTGGAAGGAATCCAAGAACAAATACTTGAACCGATTGCAATCTACTCTGATAGCACCAGTGCAATAAACATATCCAAAAACCTTGTCATGCACTCCAAGACAAAGCACATTGCCATCAAGTATCATTACTTGAGAGAGCTAGTACAAAACAAAGAGGTAAGATTGGAGTAGGTTCCCACAAAAGAACAGATTGCTGATATCTTCACAAAGCCACTACCGAAGAGTACTTTTGAGTATATCAAAGGTAAACTAAGAATGATACCCCTTCCTGATCATCAATAAACTAGCAAAGGTGATCATCAATTCATTATGCTTCAACAGAAGGTTTCACCTCATCTTTTATGGACTGATGAAAAGTACTGTTGCTCGAAGGGAGAGCAGATTTGATAAAGGTAGTCTTCTTGACTAGCCTTTGGCATTACTGTCAAAAGGGGGAGGGTTTGGCAATGGAACGGTAGATGACCGACAATAGATGACCAACAATGGCAGTGCATAGTGGTACAAGCAGAGATATAAGCATAGGACAGGTGACATGATTGCCCATTATGGTTTTGCCATCAATGCCAAAGGGGGAGATTGTTGGCATCAAGAGATGGTAACCGGTAAGTCCTCTACCGGTACATGGCAATTAAGTATTGTCATTCATTGGCAAAAGAGCAAAGAGGAAAGAGGTGTTCAACATCTCAATCTAAGGTCTAAAGATCTAAGGAGAACACCAGAGGTGGTTCTGTATGTAAACAGACTAGTTTGACAACCGGTGACACTATGCAAGAAGGACAAGACTATATCTACTCATCAAGAGTAACCGGTCACTAAGCCAAGTGCATCGGCAACCGAGGAACGGACAACCAGTGGCAACAATGCAACCGGTAAGCAGAGGAAGGAAAAGTTTACAGGTCAAAGCTCTTAGCTATTCACGACATAAGGATCTCAATCGATCAAGAAAAGACTTCGGTATGATAAGATGAACCGGGGAAGTCATAGTCAACTATCTGTCTGACCAACTCTTTGACAGGGATTTACTGCACTAAATTCGGATGACTTTGAGTTAACATAGTGATGGGTTCGAGGCGCGTTTAAAGGTTTTAAAGCCGAAGTCTGTGGCTTTAAAACATGGAGTTATCTCATACAAAAGTAAGGTGATTGATACGCATCTATTGTTTTCTTTGTAAAGCAGATAAAGCAAGGGCATGTATCGGATGTTTCGTCAGTGAACTAATACTCCACTGGGTGATGAATCCGAAGGAGATCTGTATTAGGTCGTGCATGAGTGACACAATTAGGGCAAGGACTCTATATATTCTTCTGCCTGTTAAGAATACAGGTTGCCCTCATTCTGCCTCAAGAAAAGAGTGAACCTGTACGCTGAAGAAGCTAAGGTGAATAGAAAAGACAAGAAAGAGAGAAGAGTGTGCAAAGAAGCACAACAGGAAAGGAGAACATACCAAGGGCGACCGCTGATGTTTCTCAGTTGAGCATAACAAAGATCTTATCAGGCTATGCAAAGCCATTTGGAAAAGGTCAATCCTTTTATTGTTTTCTAACAATTACAATAGTTAAATCCCAGTATTTTGGGTGGACTTTAACAGGTCCCTTGTACTAAATCCCTTAACCGGGTGACATCTTTTCAGGTGTTCTAAGTCCTCTAACCAGGCAAGCACTAACCGACCTTATTGTATCAACTACCTTAACCGGGTCGCATCTAATAGTGCGTTGTAATCCTTTAATAGGGAAGGCTCCTAATAGGGCGCACTTCAAAAGAGTGCAGAATTTGTGAGGTCTCCTCACATTGTGACTTTCACCAAATTTGGATTTCCATGTGATAAATCTGGTGTCACTTTGTGATTGATTGCTTGAATCTGTTTTGCTTGCAGTTATAAGTACATTTTATCAGATTTATTAAGGAAAGTTTTAAAGGAGTTGATTCACCCCTCCCCTCTCAGCACCGATTGGGACTGTCATGATGTCAAGAAATATAGAAAATCAATCAATAATACTCTGGCTAAAAAGGGACCAGCTTGCTGCTGCGAGAGTAACATTTGGACACAAGGCAACACTTTCAAAACTGTCCATTGGTATCTAACTTGCTATTTCCAAAATCTTATAAAATCAATCAATAATACTCTGGCTAAAAAGAGACCGGCTTGCTGCTGCAAGAGTAACATTTGGACACTAGGCAACACTTTCAGATCTGTCCATTGGTATATAACTTGCTATTTCCAAAACTGGGCAACTATGTCATAATTTACCATGTCTATTTCCTTTGACTAATCTGTAGATTTCATGCACTACTAAGCAGTGTATCTGATGTAAGTAGGGATGGGGTTGCTCTAGTGTCCTTACTGGCTATAAGGACTTTCTCAAGCTTTCCCTTGGCCTATTAGGGTTCAATTAGATACCCTACCCTGCATAGGATCCCAATCCTATCCTCCCAAATACCCCACCTAGTTACACCAATTTAAATGCTTACCAAACCAATGGTTCTATCTTGCTTCTAAACTTTTGTTTACACACAACATGGACTTTTCTTGCTTCATAGTGAATGGGGATGTATTTAGATGTTCTTCAATCCCATTCAACCTTCTAATTACAAACAAATTGAGTTTAGAGACTCAATCTTCCAAAACTGTCTCAAATGCACCAATTAGGCCTATTTGAACTAGCCCTCTTAATGAGGTTTTCCTTCTCTAATTCAAGATTCTCCTTAATAGTGTACCAAATAGGATTGATATATAGATTATGATCCTTCACACATCCCCCTTATTGAATCCAAACTTGGATTGAAGCTTTCAATGCATTCAACCCACTTTTTCTTCCTCTTACTGTTGATTGCTTCCTAGCCAGGTACTCTAAACTCGCCTAGGGCATCAATGCATTGCATTCAAAACTCGTTCCTGGGGCCCCTCCTCCTGCACACATCATATAATACAAGTCTACTCCCAAATAACAAAAACCCACAAAATTTCTATGGTGGAAATGGGAGTGGCAAGAACATCTTCATGTACAATTAGAACACTGGCAGCAGACTGCCCAAAACAAAAATGATTTTCTAACCTAAGCAAAACGACCTCCTACTAACTAGATTAATGAATGAAAAATGTTCACATATGCATGGTTAATAGGAATCCACAGCTATATCATCGATTTCAATCCATTCTGCCGTATATGCAAACAAAAAGCTACGGGACTGTCAAATTTGGGACAGCCGAATGACACAACACAAAAGCTTTTCAAAACATGAGAGGATGACCTTCTCAAAATTACTGGTCTGAATAAAAAAGTTCTATAATAACATGGAGAACACGAAATGGATACTAAAACATAGCTTCTAATACATGTTATCCTCCATGCAAGCAAAAGACAGCAGTACTGCAAAACTGGAAAAAGTGTACCAGTTAGAGAGAAAACCCTTTAAAACATTAGTTTAATGACCTCAAAACTAACCCTGGTGTGAAGAGAGAATGTTTATCCCTATCATATGAACAAGGATCAATAGCTAATACGAGCTCTTTCTCCCTCTTTCACATACATGCAATGAAAAATACAAAAATTGTGATATTCCAAAGACTCAATTTTTCTTCCGTCCAACTTCTTGCTTGCTGTTACAAATGCTATCTCATGGTTTTGAATAGGTTCTCCACGTCCTATGTAACCTCCCATCATGGATTTAGGCGTTACATTCATCATTTTCTTCTCCTAGCTCAGAGTGCAACATTCTCATGAAAGCTATTATGTAAAATCCAAGATTTGACATAGTAACTTTTTGTCTTTTTGGCTTTTCCTATCAAGTAGGGCTTGGAATCTTCTTGTGGCATTTCATAAGGTATGTTAATGATGTCTGGGCATGATCTATCTTCTCGACAATAATTGTTCCATCTTTGTCCCATTCTTGCACTTTTTGCCAAATTGACAACTTTGACAAGAATTTACAACTTTTGCAATATTAAGCCAACCCTTTAGGTTTGTATGACAACTTCTAAGAAAACTAACTAGACATGGATTGACCTAGTCAAATCCATCTTAGGGAAAAATAAAACAAATGACCTTCTAAGGTCCACACACACTCTCCTGACTTGGCTAGAGTCAGTACATGCCAAAAAAAATAAAGAGCTAAGGGTTTTAGCTAGGTGTGCTCCTGCACCAATATCCTATACTGTATAGGAATCCTCACACCACATATAATCTCTATGAACACCATGTTCCCTTTCTTATCATGAAATACACAAACTCATTATATGATCAAAGCAACTGCAACCATAAGAATGAACCTGATAATATTCCCCAGCATCGTGTATGAACTTGATACAAATCTCCAGTTTTATTTGTTCATTTTCTACACGACTCCTTTCAATGGAATGCATAAACTACTCGCATCCTTACGTTGTATACATCACCAGGGACAAGAGAGTCTTCACACAGGATAGGAATGTTGTGCCCAAGTCTTCACGGCTGCTCCAAGCACTTGGTATATGAAACATTGAAATGACACCCATAACTGTAATTAGTAACCACGAAATCAATATCAACATCACCCCTAGCCAGCTATGTAGTGTAGATGTTTCTACGCAAATAATAACTAACACTTGCACCGAAATGAGGTGCAATGGTTACGCCGATAGTAATATATAATTTGAATATCTATATTACTTTGGGCAAAGGAGAACACTATTGCATATCAAAATCAACAGTGGCTCACAATCAAGGGCAAAGTAGCTTATATGTCTTAAAATGGCAAGACAATAGTTGTGCATTAGAGTTGCAATAGGATCAAACGAATACTTTGACGACCTATTAAAAATAGTTTTATTGTTTGCCTTCTATTCTTAATTGGGACAAAGAGTTGTAAATTGTTTTCAAACAAATTTAAATTGTATTTAAATCATATATAAATATTATCTTTATTAAATCTAGTAAGCTTTATGTAATTTCAAAAATTAGTTACTTTTTATTAATTAATTTACACAAGCTTAAATGCAAATAGTATCTGTAAACGATTTAAAACTACTATATTTCAGTAAAAGTAAATGACAATCTTAAACCAAAAGAACTCAAAGAACACGTACTGTTGTATTTCAAATGGCACAAATAAGAATGAAGAAAAATATCATACTTTATGATAAAAAATGTTCATTATAATTACACTTTAATTTTATTAATTTATATTCTAAGAATTTAATTATATATTAATTATTCTAATATCAACTCTTTCTTTAAAATGTTATTATTGGCATTCTATTTTCTATGCCTGTAATATTTTTTCTCATCTTATTTCGTCATCTAGTATGACATGGAAACGTGACATGGGAGGTGACAAGGATGCTTTACAAGGTATGGACATCCATGAGCGCATTGCAAAAGGGGGATTTTTGTGTAGTTGCAACTGCCTTGGTGGATATGTATGTAAAGTGTGGTACTTATTTTTCCATTGCATTTTTTATCATTGGAAAAAAAAATTGTTAAATAAAATGTAATTAAATAAGTTCTCAAGTGAGTGATCTTCTCAACATATGTCTATTAATCAAAACAGCTGGTATGCTGATAATCAACAGAAGCTTTTATGCTTGATAAATACTTACTGACACATCTTCTTTGGATTTTCGAGAAGATGTGGGCATTTGGCATGTGTTTGTAAGATTTGCCACACTAGATTCTCATGATAGAGATTCCTATTTTTAAGATCTCAACTAAAAATTCAATATTATTACAAGTTCTAAAAACAGTTAAGTTACCTTTTCCATCTGCTCTAGGTGGGTGGGGAGATTCTGTTAATGTAGGAATGATTACTAGGAGAGGGGGGGTGCGGGGGTAAATCAGTAATCACCAATTCAAACTTAAACTGACCCAATTCAAACTGATCAAACTAATAAGCAATTTAACCTTTTAAACATTCATTCATCACAATAGGTAAAGTAGGCTTTAAATAACATGCAAACACATAAGACTCATCCACACAAATTTAACTCCGGATATATCACATGGAAACCTGATCAGGGTGAAAACCATAGTTTGAGAATGATGCTCACAAATTGTGTACTCTTCTGGAATACGCTTTGTTAGGAGCTTGCTCAGTTAAGGGTTACAGCAGCACTTTTAAATGCTGCCCAATTAAGGGATTTTCCTTTAGACCTGTTAGGATCTATGCCATGTTAGGAGCAGCCTTGTTAGAAGACTTTAAGCACTCTTTAGAATGTCATCTGGTTAGAGGATTTTACAATAGGACCTGTTAGGATCCACCCCATTAAGCGATTTTGCTGTTACAATTGTTAGAGAGTAACAAATAGAAAATGATCTATAATTTGAACTATCTTTGCTAGATCAGATCCAATTAAGTTCTAAAACTCAACAACATACCATACTCTGCATTCGATTCCAACACTTACTAATCAACCGACACCTTCTGCAACTTCGCATTCCTCTGGCATTCAACAATTAGTTTCTTCTTTCTTTTTCCTTTAAGTAGAAATACATTCCCCCGCCTTAACAAAACCTAAATCCAACGATCCAAATTAATTTTGTCATCACAAATCACATCTGACCATACTTCTTTATTTTCTCCTGACCGCGTCGGCTCAGATTCAATCTGTACCTTGGAACTTGTTCCAACTCCTTAAACCCTTTTGAACAAATAGAAACTTCTTGAAGAATCTTTCTTAAATGTATTATCTCGATTAATGTGTTCTCAATACTTTCCACAAATCACGCATATACCTCTTGACTCTTTGAAAATCATCATCGATCCCCATAACAAATCAACATTCACTATCGCTCGTAAAATAATTATAAACTGTTCTTTGTTCACCTATTTAACCTTACCTATTCACTTGATCTCCTAGTTCACCGATTTGTCTAGTTCACCTGTTCATCCTTGTTTACCTGTTTTGTCAGCATCACTTCCAAATCATCAAATGACCTTTACTTCAGAACATTTTAAGGTGTGATCTTAATCATATCATCTTGACACCATTATAAGTCATATTACAAGACCGCTCTAGATAATGCTATACAAATTTGAAATAACATTCAAATCATTTAACTGCTTGTCACTGATTGCTTTAGCTATTACCCAGTTTGATTCCATCATACACAACTTACTCAATTCTTCACATAAATAGGTGCTATCATAAACATATCATTATAACCCATCATTAAACCTTCTTGTACAATAGCAACAATTAATTCATTATGAAACTCATTCTTTGCTATAATGAATATGTGGTAACATGCCAAAACGCTTAGTCAAATAGTTGACATCAATGACAACCATATAATTGACTTACCTCTCATCAAATCTTGTTCCAATCTTCATCAACTCATCATCAATCATAACCAACAATCTTTTTATGACATCTCTTCAACATTTATGCCAACAATCATCACCATTAATTAGTTATGCCAACAATCTCCCCCTTTGGCATTGATGGCAAAACTATAACTCCTTTTTACTTTTGGTACTATCACTTCTCTGTTCTGACTTGTTGATGGCATCTCACTGTACAATCTACAACAATATAGACAGAAGTGGAAACATTCTCCTCTTTGCTTTGCATCTCTGACTTCCTTGTTGTTTTCCCCTCTTTGATATTTGTTCACTCCCCATTTGATTGTGCTCCTCTTCTTATTTTGACATCAACAAAACACTTCTCCTTATTCTGATTATCTCCTCATTCAAACAATCTCTTCTCCCTATATTAATTCGCTCCTACAATACTCTTCTCCCCCTTTGACAGCAATGCCAAAGGTGAATCATTTATCCTTTTTGTATTCTCATCTTCGTGTCCTACGGATTTATATTCTGTCCTTGCTTGACCTTTCTCTTCTTCTGCTAAGACTTCTCCCTTAGTGGAGTAGTCCACCTGTACATCAATTCATACATATGATTCTCTGTCTTGCACATATGAACTGATGCAATCTGCATCTTTCCTCTAATTGATAGCAAATAGGGGAAGGACCCCTAATCTACCTCTGAGGTATTCAAATCTCTCCTTTTGTAGTGGTTTGGTAAATATGTCAGCAACTTGCTCCTTTGTAGAAATATACTCAAGTTTGACCTTCTACTCTTGTACTTCTCTTAGAAAATGAAACTTTATTGCTATATGTTTTGTCTTTGAAAGCATCACTATATTTTTTGAGATATTAATAGCACTTGTGTTATCACGATGTATTACAACTGGTTCAGTTATCTTTTCATGAATACCTTCAAGAATTTGCTTAATCCAGATTATTTGTTGACAATTTATAACAGCAGCAACATATTCGACCTCTATAGTAGATTGTGATATACAATTATGCTTCTTGCTTGTCCATGACACTAATCTTTCTCCTAGAAAGAAAGCTCCTCCATTGGCGCTTTTCCTATCATCAACATTACTAGCCCAATCAACATCTATAAACACATTTAGACTGAAATCTCCTTGTTTTCCATACCATAAACCATAATCCTTTGTTCCCTTAAGATATCTGAATATCCTCTTCACTTATATCATATGAGACTCTCTAAATTTTGAAGAAAATCTAGCAACTATGCCAATTGCATGAGCTATATCCATTCTTCTATGAACAACATACTACAACTTACCTATCATTGATCTATACAATGTTTCATTTACCTCTTTTGAATCATCTTCCTTACACAATTTGCAGCCTATGATCATAGGTGTACCAACTGGTTTGAGTCTTCCATTCCAAATGTTTTCAATATCTCCTTGATGTACTTTGATTGACTAATGCAGATACCTCTCTTCATCTGTTGTACTTGAAGTCCTATAAAGAATTTATCTCACTGATCATAGACATTTCAAATTTCTTTCTCATCTCGTCTGCAAATGATCTGCATAATGCTTCATTTCCACCAAAGATAATATCATCAACAAATATTTCAGCAATCAATATCCTATCCTCATTTTCAGCTTTAACATACACATTGCTATTGTCACTAGTCCTTGTGAATCCAATTTTCAACAGATAAGAGTGAAGTCTTTCATACCATGCTCTTGGAGCTTGTTTCAATCCATACAGTGATTTATGCAATTTGCAAACCATGTTCTTACCTTTTTCAGCAACAAATCCTTCAGGTTGTTCTATACATACCTCTTCTTCAAGTATTCCATTTAGAAAAGCAGATTTCACATCCATTTGATAGACCTTGAATCCTTTGTATGCAGCATAAGCTAGAAGTATTCTAACTCCTTCCAATCTAGCAATAGGGGCAAAAGTCTCACCATAATCAAGACCTTCTTGAGCACATCATTTGCAAACTAATCTCGCTTCATTTTTTATTACCTTTCCTCTCTCATTTAACTTGTTTCTAAAAATCCACTTAGTACCTATCACATTTTTGTTAGTAGGTCTGGGTACTAAAGTCCATGTTTTGTTCTTCTCAATCTAATCAATTTCTTCTTTCATTGCTTTCATCCAATCATCATCTTTTAGTGCATATTTAACTATCTTAGGCTCAACTTCACATAACAAACAAGTTGTATCTTAAACCTTACTTCTTTTCATAACATCAGCATTCTTATCTCCAATAATTTCAGATTCAGAGTGAGTACGTCTAAGTTTTGCATACCTTGGGGTTACTGGTTCAGCATTCTGATTTATTTCATCTTTATTTTCATTGGCATATGCATTGTCATTCACCGGTTAAGAATTACTTGCTCCTACATTCATTTGTGGTACTGTTCCAAGTTCCACAGGTTCATAGTAGATGATCTTACTGTAATCTTAAGGTTTCTTTTTGCTGTCTTCTTCATTCTTCTCTGAAAATTCATCAACTTTTACATTTGCACTCTCAATAATTTTGTTAGTCCTTTTATTCACACACTTATATGCCTTACTTCTTGTGGAGTAACCAAGAAATATACCCTCATCTCCTTTAGTGTCGAACTTGCCATTCATTGCATCCTTCTTAATATAACATTTGCTTACAAATATTTTGAAATAACTAACATTGGGAGTATGTCCATACCATAATTCAAAAGGTGTCTTGTTTGTACCTTTCTTGAGTTGTACTCTGTTCAAAGTATAGACTGCAGTACTTACCGCTTCTCTCCAAAATTGTTATGCCACTCCTTGTTTTAGCAATGTTCTTGCACATTCTACAATAGATCTGTTCCTCCTTTCTACAACTCCATTTTATTGTGGTGACCTTGGTCTTGTCAGTTGTCTCTTGATTCCATTTTCATCACAATATGTATTAAACTCATGTGAAGTGAATTCACCTCCTCTGTCAGATCTAAGATATTTGAGTCTTACCTATTTCTTTTTCACTAAAGCTTTATACATCTTGAACATATGAAAAGCATCAAATTTAAATTTCAAAAACATTACTGACATCATTCTTGAATAATCATCAACAAATAGTTTAAAATATTTATCACCATGATGACTTTCTAGTCCAATAGGTCCACACAAATCAGTATGTACCAAATCAAGAATATTTTATGATGAAAAGTTTTTACTAGTAAAGCTCGAACTTGTCATCTTTCCTAATTGACATTATTTGCACATAGCATTCTCAAGTTTGACTAAAGTGGGTATACCTCTTACACATTTCTTCTTACTAACCTTTATCAGATTATCAAAATTTACATGACAAAAACTTTTATGCCATAGCCAACATTCCTCTACTTTCGCAATTAAGCAATGTCCATTAGAAGTGTTTAACCGAAAAAGATTACCTCTTGTTTGTTCACCAGTAGCAAGCAATTCACCAGACTTTCCTGAAATCTTGCATATGCCATTACTGAACTCAAATCTAAAACCTTTGTTATTCAACTGAGATACACTCAACAGGTTATACTTCAAACTATCAGCCTAATAAACATCATCACAAGTAATACTTTCATTAAGTGCAATAGAACCTTTACCTTTTATAACACAAGGTGATCCATTGCCAAATCTCATTGTGCCTCCATCACATTCTTCATAGAGATAAACTTGTTCTTATCACCGGTCATATGGTGTGTGCATCCACTGTCAATAATCCAGTCATCATTGTTGTTCACACTTGAAATCAATGTTTTCTCTTCATTGACTCCTACTTCACCAGTAGATAGCTCTTCTTTCACTACAACAAACACTACTTCGTCATCATTGTTATCATCAAAATCTTCATCGCTTTCATCATTTTTAGCTATGTAGCATGTCTTCTTGCTTTTATCCTTGTAGTTCTTGAACTTCTTGTACCTTTCTTTCTTCTCATTGTTCTTCTTGTCTTTCTTGTCTATGGGCATCAAGTGATGGTAACCGTTAAGCCTACTACCGGTACAAGTATTGTCATTGATTGGCAAAAGAGTATAGAGGCTTGTCATCTCTACAAAGTCTAAAGATCCAAGGAGATCTATATGAAAGAAGGATGGTTTGGCCGATGGTGCCAATATACAAGACCAATGTGACTGTAAGCAAACACCACCGGTCACTATACAAAGTCTTAGCAACCGAGCAATATACACAGTTAAGGAAAAGAGGATTCCAGCATCAACCAAGGACCGGGCTACTACCGGTATAGACAAGTACAGATAAAGCAATAGCTAACCGGTGTCAACAATGCAACCGAGGATGGTGCAACTGGTAAGCCAAGGAAGAGATAGTAACAGGTCAAAGACTCTTACCTGTTCACAGCATGAAGATCTCAACCGATATATTAATGACTCCGGTATGAACCGAGGAAGTCATAGTCAAACTATCTGTTCCAACTAACTCTTTGACCGAGATTTTCTACTCTAAATTCGGAAGTCTTTGAGTTATACTAGTGATCGGTTTGAGGCACGTCCGTAGGTTTTAAAGCCGAAATCTATGGCTTTAAAACAAAGCATTATCTCTCTTGAAGGAAAGTTGCTTGACACGCAACTACTGCTTTCCTTTTAATGCAGATAAAGCAAGGGCATGCATCAGATGTTTCCTCAGTGAGCTGGTACTCCACTGAGTAATGAATCCGATAAGGATCTATAATCAGGTCATGCATAAAGAGCGCAATTGGGGCTAGGGCTCTATATATTCTTCTGCCTATGGAGAATAGAGGTTGCCTTCATTCTGCCGAGTAAAAGAGTGAACTTGTATGCTGAAAATAAGCTAGGGGTGAAAAGAAGAAAGAAGTGAGAAAGAATATTGTGCAAAGAAGCACAACAGTAGAGAACACACTTGCAGCGACCGAAGATGCTTCTCAGTTGAGCACAAACAGAGATCTTACCAGGCTATGCAAAGCCATTTGTAAAAGGTCAATCCTTCTATTGTTCTCTAGCAATGACAATAGCGAAATCTCAATATTTGGGTGGACTCTAACAGGTCCCTTGTATCAAATCCCCTAACCGAGTGGCATTTTGAAAGGTGTTCTAAAGTCCTTTAACCAAGCAAGCACTAACCGGTCTCATTGTAACAAATCCCTTAACCGGGTCGCATCTAGAAAGTGTGTTTTGATCCTTTAACCAGGAAGGCTCCTAACAGGGCGTACTCCAGAAGAGTACAAAATTTGTGAAGTCTCCTTACACCATGGTTTTCACCCTAACCGGCTTTCCACGTGATAAATCTGGTGTCACTGTGTGAATGTTTGCTTACTGTTATTATATGCTTCAAATTTGTTTGCCTTTCAGTTGTAAGTTTACTTCACCGGATTTAAAGAGAAAAAGGTCTTGGAGGTGTTGATTCACCCCTCCGCTCTCAACACTGGTTTGGGACTGTCAATTGGTATCAGAGCCAAGTTTTGTTTTCTTTACCGCTTAAGAGCATAAAGAAAAAGTCAAGATGATGAGAAAGGAAGGACCAAAGTTTTCAAAGGAAAACTTTACACTGTGGTGCAGCAGAATGAAGCTGTACATGAAGACCACCAGAGATCAGTACTGGAATCATGTTACCACTGATTACAGTGAACCCGCTAGCACTTTGACACCTGATGAACTGAAGATCAAAACCGAGCACACGGCTGCTATGGATATGATAGCTAGCATGCTACCTGATCATGTCTATGCTGAGATCGAACATCTTGATTCTATCCTCAAGATGTAGGGCAAGTTGCAAACGGTTTATGGAGGAGATCCAAATGTTCAAAGAGCCAAGGTCGAAAGCCTCAGAGGAAAATATGATGACATGAGGATGAATGAAGGAGAAGACATCGAGCAATATAACAACCGGATCAAAGAGGTGATCAACTCCATCAAAAGTGCTGGAGGAAAGCTCAGTGAAGAGGAGGTGGTTAGCAAAATACTGAGAGCTCTCGGACCTCAGTATGCCCTCACAATCTCTGTCATTCAAGAGCTCAGATCGGTGACCAAAGATCAAGTCACCCTAGACTCCCTAATCGGTAAGCTGGCTGCCTTTGAATTAAGTAACTTTGATAATAGCTTACCCATTTAAGAAGCAACTTTTAAGTCCTCTGTCAATATCTCTTCCACCAAAAAGGGAAGAGAAACCGGTAACTGCTCTATCGGTAAGATTGACAACCTTGTTGAGAATCTTCTCTCAGAGGAGACGGAGCAAGATGAGTTTGAAGCACTCATCGCTAGGAGATTCCCCAGAGGAAAAGGGAAGTACAATGGAAAGCTCCCTTTGAAATGCTTCTCTGGCAACAAGATAGGACATATTGTTGCAATGTGTCCTGATAATGAACATAAAGATAAAAGGGACCGGTTCAAGAGCAAAGCAAAGAAGGAATGCTATCTTGCAAAGGAAGGAGTCACCGACAATGAGTCTGAAGACTCTGAGGATCCTGAAATTGCATTTGTTGCAATAAAGGAGGAGAGCCCAGTGATAGATGAAGTAGCACTCATATCCAGATCTCATCAGCTTGATTATTAGATCATTGATAGCAGCTGCACTCACCACATGACTGGTGACAAGAACAAGTTTACCAACTTGGAGCTCAATGACAGTGGATCAGTTACCTTTGGAAACAATGCCCCTTGTGCCATCAAAGGTAAAGGTTCTATTGCTCTCTGCAACAATGCTGTCTGTGAAGATGTGTACTAGGTTGAAGGACTCAAGTACAACTTAATGAGTGTTGCACGACTGAACAACAAAGGATTCCAGTTGGAATTCAGACAAGGTTCCTGTATAGTCAAAAATCAGTCTGGAACCCATGTTGCAACCGGTAGACAGAGAAAAGGCAATTTGTTCTACCTAGACTCAATGGAAGGAGCTTGTTTGATAGCTTCAGTCAGAGGAGAATCAAGTAAAATCTGTCTTGTCTCCAAGGAAGACAATAGCTAGCTATGGCACAAGAGACTCTGCCACATAAACTTTGACAGTATCATCAAAGCGAGAAAAAAGAAATCGGTTAGAGAACTCCCTGAGATTACAAAACCCATTGGTGGGGTTTGTAAAGGCTCTCAGTTAGCAAAACTGACCAGAACAAGCTTCAACAGTAAAACATTTACTGCTGAAAATGTTCTAGACCTTGTGCACATAGATCTATGTGGACCAATGAAGACAAAGAGCTATCATGGAGACCGGTACTTCATGATCTTTGTAGATGACTTCTCAAAAATGATGTGGACACTCTTTCTTAGAGAGAAATCAGAGGCCTTCCACATGTTCAAAATCTACAAGGCTAGAGTAGAAAAGAAAACCAGTAAAAGCTTGAAGAGCCTGAGGTCAGATAGAGGAGGTGAGTACACCTCTTAGGAGTTCACTCATTACTGTGAGGAACATGGAATAAAGAGACAGTTTTCTACACCAAGGACTCCTCAACAAAATGGAGTAGAAGAAAGAAGAAACATGATGATGATTGACTGTGCAAGAACTCTGTTGATTCAGAAGGATCTCCCTCATCACTTCTGGAGAGAAGTTGTCAGTACTGCTGTCTACACACTGAACCGAGTTCAAGTCAAAAAGGGAACCGGTAAGACTCCTTATGAACCATAGTTCAAGCATACTCCTAGTGTAGGTTACTTCAAAATCTTTGGTAGTAAATGTTACATCAAAAGAGATATGTACTCTGGGAAGTTTGATCCCAAGAGCGATGAAGGAACCTTTTTGGGTTACTCTACCAAGAGTAAAGCCTATCGGTGTCTGAACATTAGAAAATGCAAGATAATTGAAAGCATCAATGTAAAGGTTGATGAATCTTCAGAACCGGATAAGACGACCGGTCATGATGATCATGACAGTCTTGGAGGCCTAAATGAAGGAAATTCCTTTGAGTTCAATGAAGTAACAACTGAAGATGAAGGAGAAATACACATGAACAAACATCCAGAGTGGGAGACTGTACCTGAAGCCAATAGGTTAACTCAGGATGGTGAACAAGATGATGCCCAGAACCATGATGGAGAAAATATTCAACTAGAAGAACCAGACCGGGAACAGAGACCGGTTCTTCCAAGGTATGTCACATATCACTCCACTGACAACATTATTAGTGACAAACATGCTAATGTCTTGACCAGGAAAAAGGCCAGAGAGAATATTTGTTTACTTTCCTGTATAGAGCCTAAATCCACTAGGGAAGCTCTAGAAGATGAAAACTGGGTCAAGGCCATGGAGGAAGAAATTGAGCAAATTGAGAAGAATGACACATGGGAGCTTGTGCCAAGACCAAAGCACAAGAATGTCATAGGGACCAAGTGGGTCTAGAGGAACAAGTTGAATGAGGATGGGAAAGTAATAAGAAATAAGGCAAGACTGGTCTGCAAAGGATATGCCCAGGAAGTCGGACTGGACTATGGAGAAGCCTTTGCACCGGTAGCAAGACTGGAAGGAGTGAGAATTTTTCTTGCTTATGTTGCACACAAGAAGTTTAAAGTGTATCAAATGGATGTCAAGTTAGCATTCCTGAATGGAATTCTGGAAGAAGTCTACATTGAACAACCGGAAGGCTTCACATCTGCTCCTGATGATGGTATGGTCTATAAGTTGAAAAAGGCTCTTTATGGACTTAAGCAAGCTCTAAGGGCATGGTATGAAAGGCCTCATTCATATCTTCTGACCATAGGATTCACAAGAATCGGGAACAACAGCAACATGTATCTAAAGATTGGAAAAGATGGAACTCTGATTGCTGAGATCTTTGTGGATGATATCATCTTTGGAGGTGATGAAAAGATGAGCAAAGCCTTTGCTGAAGAAATGAAGAAAGAATTCGAGATGTCTATGATAGGCGAAATAAAGTTCTTCATTGGACTCCAGGTCCATCAGCTGAAAGAAGGAATTTTTTCTCTCAGTCCAAGTATATGAAAGAAATTCTTAAGACTCTTGGACTTGAAGAATCTAAACCGGTTGGAACTCCAATAATAACTAACCTCAAGTTATCAAAGGAGGATGATGCAAAAGAAGTAAATGAAACAATGTATCAGTCCATGATAAGAAAACTACAGTATGTTGTTCACAGTAGACTAGACATTGCACATGCGGTTGGCATAGTGGCTAGATTCTCAGCAAATCCCAAAGAGACACATCTAATAGCGGTAAAAAGAATCTTCAGGTATCTAAAGGGAACCGAGGAGTTTGGTTTATGGTTTCCACATAAGGGAGGATTTGAGGTAAAAGTATACACTGATGCAGACTAGGCTGGCAACATTGATGACAGAAAGAGCACTAGTGGTGGTGCATTCTTTCTCGGTGGAAGAATTGTCTCATGGACAAGTAAGAAACAGAACTGCATTTCACAATCTACTGCAAAGGCTGAATACGTTGCTACAGCAATCAATTGCACACGGGTAATCTGGATCAAACAACTGCTCGAAGGAATCCAAGAACAGATACTTGAACCGATAGCTATCTATTGTGATAGCACTAGTGCAATTAACATATCCAAGAACCCTGTCATGCACTCCAAGACAAAGCACATTGCAATCAAGTATCATTAACTAAGAGAATTGGTACAAGAAAAGGAGGTGAGATTGGAGTATGTTCCCACCAAGGAACAAATTGTTGATATCTTCACCAAGCCATTACCAAAGAGTACTTTTGAGTATCTCAGAGGTAAACTAGGGGTGATACCTCTTCATGATCTTTAGTAAACCTGGAAGGGTGATCATTGTGCTTCAACAGAGGGTTACACCTCATCTTTTTTGGACTGATCAAAAGGAATGCTGCTCATAGGGGGAGCAGATTAGATAAAGGTAGTCCATCTAACTAACCTTTGGCATTATTGTCAAAAAGGGGGAGAGTTTGGCAATAATCAGAAGACTGTAGGAGTAGCAGTGGTATAGAGATTGAGATACAAGCACAGTAACTCGGTGATATTGTGATTTCCCATCAAGGTTTTTCCATCAATGCCAAAGGGGGAGATTGTTGGCATCAAGTGATGGTAACCGGTAAGCCTACTACCAGTACAAGTATTGTCATTGATTGGCAAAAGAGTATAGAGACTTGTCATCTCTACAAAGTCTAAAGATCCAAGGAGATCTATATGAAAGAAGGATGGTTTGGCTGATGGTGCCAATATCCAAGACCAATGTGACTGTAAGCAAACACCACCGGTCACTATACAAAGTCTTAGCAACCGGGCAATATACATAGTTAAGGAAAAGAGGATTCCAACATCAACCAACGACCAGGCTACTACCAGTATAGACAAGTACAGATAAAGCAATAGCTAACTGGTGTCAACAATGCAACCGAGGACGGTGCAACCGGTAAGCCAAGGAAGAGACAGTAACAGGTCAAAGACTCTTACCTATTCACAGCATGAAGATCTCAACTGATATATTAATGACTCCGGTATGAATCGAGGAAGTCATAGTCAAACTATCTGTTCCAACTAACTCTTTGACCGAGATTTTCTACTCTAAATTCGGAAGTCTTTGAGTTATACTGGTGATCGGTTTGAGGCGCGTCCAGAGGTTTTAAAGCCGGAATCTGTGGCTTTAAAACAAAGCATTATCTCTCTTGAAGGAAAGTTGCTTGACACGCAACTACTGCTTTCCTTTTAATGCAGATAAAGCAAAGGCATGCATCGGATGTTTCCTCAGTGAGCTGGTACTCCATGGAGTAATGAATCCAATAAGGATCTGTAATTAGGTCATGCATAAGGAGCGCAATTAGGGCTAGGGCTTTATATATTCTTCTTCGTGTTGAGAATAGAGGTTGCCTTCATTCTGTCGAGTAAAAGAGTGAACCTGTATGCTGAAAATAAGCCAGGGGTGAAAAGAAGAAAGAAGAAGTGAGAAAGAAGATTGTGCAGAGAAGCACAATAGTAGATGAGAACACACTTGCAGCGACCGATGATGCTTCTTAGTTGAGCACAAACAGAAATCTTACCAGGCTATGCAAAGCCATTTGTAAAAGGTCAATCCTTCTATTGTTCTCTAGCAATTACAATAGTGAAATCCCAGTATTTGGGTAGACTCTAACAGGTCCCTTGTATCAAATCCCCTAACCGGGTGGCATCTTGAAAGATGTTCTAAAGTCCTTTAACTAGGCAGGCACTAACCGGCCTCATTGTAACAAATCCCTTAACCGAGTCGCATCTAACAAGTGTGTTTTGATCCTTTAACCAGGAAGGCTCCTAACAGGGCATACTCGAGAAGAGTACAAAATTTGTGAGGTCTCCTCACACCGTGGTTTTTACCCTAATAGGGTTTCCACGTGATAAATCTAGTGTCACTGTGTGAATGTTTGCTTACTGTTATTATATGCTTCAAATTTGTTAGCCTTTCAGCTATAAGTTTACTTCACCGGATTTAAAGAGAAAAAGGTCTTGGAGGTGTTGATTCACCCCTCCCCTCTCAGCACCGGTTTGGGACTGTCATTGTCATCATTAGGGCATCTATAAGCTAGGTGACCATTTTGATTGCATGTCCAACAAACAAGAGGACTCTTTCCTTTGTACTTTCCTTTTCCTTTGGGAAACCTCTTAGCTATTAAAGCCTCAAGTTCTTCTAATTCTCTTTCTTCAGCTAGTAAACACTCAAAATCATCAGAACTATGAGCAATTGCTTTTACTTTTCTAGATGAACCAAGGGTTAGGGAATCTTGAAAAGCAGTTTCAACCGCAGGCAATCTATTATCATAGTTACTTAACTCAAATGCAGTCGATTTTCTAACCAATGAATCCAATGTAACACTATTAGTGCTAATAGACCTTAACTCTTGAATAGCAAAAACTCTTATAGCATACCGAGGTAAAAGAGTTCTCAAAAATTAACCTACAATTTCATCTTCTATGATTGTTCCTCTTGCACTTGTGATGGCAGCTCTAACCTCTTTAAGTCTTGTACTGTATTGTGCAATGTTTTCTCCTTGCATCATCATGTCATCATTCTTGCCTTTAAGACTGTCAACCTTAGCCTTCGGTACATGTGCATCACCTCCAAACACATACATCATCTTATCCCACATATTTTTTGCATTGTCCATATGTTGGATATCAACATATTTAACATCGGATAGGGCACTTGCAATTTCTATCATCGTCGAGTTGTGGATCAGCATTTCTTTTCTCTCGTCTGCAGTAGGTGGTGTGTACTTTGTATCAAGATAGCCAACTGTTGTGTCTGAAAGACCTGATAAATGCAACTTCATTCTGCTTACCCATGTGTTGAAATTATCCTTTCAAACTTGGGTGGTTCCTTTCTATACATCTTCAGATCTTTGCCCTACGCTGTTAAGCATTCTGAATCAGGGAACCAATGCTCTGATACCAATTGTTAATGTAGGAATGATTAATGGGGGGGGGTGAATCAGTAATCACCAATTCAAACTTAAAATCACCCAATTCAAACTGATCAAACTAATAAGCAATTTAACCTTTTAAACATTCATTCATCACAATAGGTAAAGTAGGCTTTAAATAACATGCAAACACATAAAACTCATCCACACAAATTTAACACCAGATATATCACGTGGAAACCCGATCAGGATGAAAACCACGGTATGAGAATGATGCTCACAAATTGTGTACTCTTCTGAAATATGCTTTGTTAGGAGCTTGCCTAGTTAAGCGTTACAACAATACTTTTAAATGCTACCCAATTAAGGGATTTTCCTTTAGATCTGTTAGGATCTACGCCCTGTTAGGAGCAACATTGTTAGAGGACCTTAAACACTCTTTAGAATGTCACCTGGTTAGAGGATTTTACAATAGGACCTGTTAGGATCCACCCGATTAAGGAATTTTGTTGTTACAATTGTTAGAGAGTAACAGATAGAATATGATTTGTAATTTGCACTACCTCCGCTAGATCAGATCCAATTAAGTTCTGAAACTCAACAACATACCATACTCTGCACTCTACCTTGATCGCGTTTGATTCCAACACTTACTAATCAACCGCAACCTTCTGCAACTTCGCATTCCTCTGGCATTCAGCAATTAGTTTCTTCATTCTTTTTCCTTTTAAGTAGAAATCCATTCCACCGCCTTAACAAAACCTAAATCCAACAATCCAAATTAATTCTATCATCACAAATCACGTCTATCCATACATTCTTTATTTTCTCCTGACCACGTCAGCTCAGATACAATCTATACCTTGGAACATGTTCCAACTCCATAAACCCTTTTGACCAAATAGAAACTTCTTGAAGAATCCTCCTTAAATGTATTATCTCAATTAAAGTGTTGTCAATACTTTCCACAAATCACGCATATACCTCCTGACTCTTTGAAAATCATCATCGATCCCAATAACAAATCAACATTCACTATTGCTCCTGAGCTCTTTACATACTGTTCTTTGTTCACCTGTTCAACCTTACCTATTCACTTGTTCTCCTAGTTCACCGGTTTGTCTAGTTCACCTATTTTTCCTTGTTTACCTGTTCTGCCAGCATCACTTCCAAATCATCAAATGACCTTTACTTCTGAAACATTTTAAGGTGCCATCTTAATCATATCATCTTGACATCATTATAAGTCATATTACAGGACCGCTCTAGATAATGCTATACAGATTTGAAATAACATTCAAATCATTTAACAACTTGTCACCGATTGCTTTAGCTATTACCCTGTTTGATTCCATCATACATAACTTACTCAATTCTTCACATAAATAGGTGCTATCATAAACATATCATTATAACCCGTCATTAAACCTTCCTGTACAATAGCATCACTTAATTCATTATGAAACTAATTCTTTGCTCCAATTAATATGTGGTAACATGCCAAAACACTTAGTCAAATAGTTGACATCAATGAAAACCATATAACCGATTTACTTGTCATCAAATCTTGTTCCAATCTTCATTAGCTCATAATCAATCATAACCAACAATCTTTTCATGACATCTCTTCAACATTTATGCCAACAATCATCACCATTAATCAATTATGCCAACAGATTCAAGGCTGGGACAATGCTCTATAATAATTGGCATCTTATTTGCAAGGTTCACATCATCTTTGTGGTCTCAACTATATTGGCTCAAAACAATTTCTTTCCACCATTGACAAAGGTTCTAAGGTTAGTTATTTTTCCACTCCAATTAATTGACAAGCCAATGCATACTTCTTTTGGTATGGGATTTTCAAACACTTCAATATTTGTAATAATTGTATAACTTCTTGCAATGACATTTCGTGAAGCACTAATTCGGAGTTAAATTTCTCATTCTTGTTATTTTTATAATGGTAAATATTGGTAATCAAACTCGTACCAAATGCATAATCTAACATCATGTATATTAAGGGACACAAATTTCCATAAAGAAGAGTTTTTTGAAACAACCACCCAAATTCTTGAACACTGCAAATTTTAAAATTCTATGAAGGGATATTTACCTATTTGACAACCATTCATGCCAAGATCCTAAAACATCTATTCACTGTAATCTATTTCATAAATTAATTGTTTTCTTATATTGCACGATAGGCTATTCTCTAACGAGGTCTTTTGACTACTAAGGGAATTATGACCTATCAAAAGAGTTGTTGAAAGAACCACAATGAGGCATATGGCCATTGTGGCAGGCTTGCTAAGGGTAGAAAGACAAGTTCCTGAATGCCAATGCGTACAACTTCTCTAGAAAATTGATCTACAAGTGCTCTAACAAGAGGGAGGATGGCGATAACCAATGCAACAATCCTTATTAACAGAATACTTTGTTGAATAGGCCGAATAACTGAGGGGGGGGGAGTGAATCTTAAACAATTAGATAATTAAAGTAGATATGAACATCAAAGCACATAAACACTATACACCATGAACACCAAAATTTACGTGGAAACCCAAGATGGGAAAAACCACAAAGAAGCTAATTCTCATGAATAAAAACACTAGTTAAGGTGACAGTGGTTAAAGTGATTTTTACAAAGGCTTGTTGTCGGTTTGCTCACTGCAGGTAAGGCTCACTATCAATTGGGCTAAGTGCCCTAAAGTAATAAGGCTCGTTGCCAAATAAAAAAAGGCTCATTGCCTAGATGAGAATAATGAAAGGGAATCCACCACTGAAATGACTATCACCAACAACACCAAAAGAATATTTATGTCTACTACCGGTTGCACACTTTCGCATACTCAACAATACACAAATCTTTCCCTGTCAGAATTGCAATCACTACGCACATACATACATTCTAGCATCAAACAGAACTATTGCTTTCTTATAGTATGCCATGTTGAAAGATCCTAGCTAATTATGTCCTAATTTTCCCAGTTTAAGTGTATACTGACTTCTGAGTTTAATGCTTGGTTTTGAAACTTGTTTAAGATGGTTTTCACATATGCCAATATAAAAGAAACATAAACAATAACTTTGCATTCAAACACATCAAATTTCCAACACCAAATATATCTCTATTATCATAATAACAAGTCTGATTACAAAGTTTATTAGGTCTAAAATAAGTTCAAACTCCCAAAATTCCTATCAAATGGCCAACAAAAGAATCATACTAGGTAAGGATTTGCACAAATGAATATTACTGATTTTTCCAAGACTCTAAACCCTCCTGCGTTCTGAAACTGAGCAATTATGAACCACAAAATGATTGAGTCTGTTGTAGAAGGCTGCCTTGGCTGACGTTAGCAATAGCTAGGAGCTGTATGACCCTTAGGAAAATTAATTAATGCTGAAGATTTCTAAAACCTGCTCCAAAGGTGACCGATCTGACCTGTAGCAGCTAATTGCAACCTTACTCAGCAAAATTAGACAAGAAACCCTTCCCTCATGAAGTGACGTTAGCTGTAGAAGCCTGTACGGCTAGCCTGGGGGTTAATTCTCTTTGCAAACACACTAATCTTCCTATCTTGTGAACAAATTCAGATTACTTCCTCCTTAATATAAATTATCAAAGCAGATTCGAGCACCCAATGCTCTCAACAGATGATACACCATGAAATTTCTTCTTCTTGCAAGCTAGGGTGACGTTCAACCTGGAAGATCTCAAAAGTTTTCATTCTTAAGATCACAAAGCTTGAAAACCCTTGTCCAAGAGCTCTACAAAATAGCTAAGATGAATTTTTTAAAACATAGATAATCATGAATGAGAGCCTAACTATCTTTTAATTCACCTTTATTTTCATCTCTAACCCTAATTTCAAATTAGGGTTTCATTTGCCCTTTTTTATTAATAAAGTAGCTTTATTACTTTATTAAAAAGTGATTATAATATCACCTTTATATTATTGTATTATTTTATGTGGAACACCTAGGTAAGGGGGTCCACAACTTATTATAATTGATTATATTATAAAATAATTATAATATTAATTTGTTTAACACCTTAACTTAGGAAATATTAAATATTTCCTTATTAATTAGTAAATCGCAATCTGGAGCTTAGAACTGGATTTTATCTGAAGTGTGGTGGTCACTACTACTGTCTGAACCTCTGCAAGCTAACTGGCAATTCCTCCTAAAATTTAAGAACTTGCCCTAAAAATTAGGAACCTCGCTCAAGTATTGGAAACTCCTACAGAGGTCCCCGCTCTACTTTGTGGTCCCTCGAGTGATCCCCCTGTCAACTGTTAGTTCTCCCTAAAAAGTACATTGCCCTAAAAAGTAGGAACAACCGTGGAAATGCTCAAAATGACTCACAAAGCCCCTGCAACACTCTGCAAACCTCCAAGTGAGTCCCCTAACCATCATGTTGGCCTACAGGAACTTGAGTGATAGGCAAACCTGTCGCTCATCTCCTATCGCCTAGAAAGGGGACATTACACATGCCACCATAAACATCTAAGTCGGCCAAACATAATTTGAAATAGGTCACAAAACATTCCCATGGTGGTAAGGAATGAAACATGGAGCACACAAAACCTCCTCACTCAAATCAACACATTACACACTCACCATGATATTCGGAACCAAGAAATAGGATATACACATTTCAATGGAAACACTTGTTTTGGAGAAGGCTAACCACTTTCCAAATAGATCTAAACCCAAAGGAGTCAACCACATCATGTTGCAATATGAATGGGACCACAACATCACAACATCCGAAGCACGCTACACCGGATCACCAAAGCATCAAACCCTCATCCAAACATAAGATATGTTGACATCAATGACAACAACAATAACATCATTATCACATTCCAACATACTTATATTTTAGTTATATTCTGATGGAGGCTGGAAGTCAATAGTGGATAAGTTGGTAGAGGCCTTTGAAATTTGTGGAGTCTGTGATTAACAATGTCAAAAGTAAGAAATGGTTCACACCAACCTAATTGCCACAACTTTGTTGATCAGTTAGTTTGACTATGCATTTAAGGAAGCAAATTATGAGCTTAGGACAAAAGACCATGAAATTTTAATGTTGTTTGTATCGTAACGGTGAAATGATCATACCGCATGAATTTCCATTTTAGTGGAATGGTTCAGTGTAATGATATGCTTCCACATTTTCCATACATGCCCACCAAAGAATTCCAGTTGCAATATCTGACAAAAATCCCCTTCCATTATGCTTTAATGGATCTCCATACCCTGTTCCAAAGATCCTATTTTGACACAGGTGGGAAGGCTGCTAGCTTACAACTGCCAATTTCATTTGCTTGAAGATTTCTTAAGCCTTGTCAGCAGAATCATTCTGCATATCCTGCAATTGTGGCATTCCTTGAGGCCATCTTTCTTCGAGGCAATTTTGTTGAACAGTCCATGTTTCATGTCTATGCTTTCACATTTTGCATACATGTCTACCAGAGCAGTATCTGACAGTCCCAACCGGTCTTGAGAGGGGAGGGGTGAATCAGCACTTGTAAAATTCTTCCCTTTTTGTTTAATCCAGTGAAGTAAACTTACAGCACAAAAGCAAGCAGTTCTAAGCAAGTAAAATAGTAAGTGAACAAACACAAAGTGACACCAGATTTATCATGTGGAAACCCAGTTAAGGTGAAAACCACGGTGTGAGGAGACCTCACAATATTTGTACTCTTTTGAAGTACGCCCTATTAAGAGCCTACCTAGTTAAGGGATAAAAATGCACTTGCTAGGTGCGACCCGGTCAAGGGATTTGTTACAGTAAAGTCTGTTAAGACCTACCCGGTTAAAGGACTTCAAACACCTTGAAAGATGTCACCCGGTTAAGGGATTTTGATACAAGGGACCTATTAGAGTCAACCCAAACACTGAGATTTATCTATTGTAGTTTTCTAGAAGACAATAGAATCAAGATCTTTACAGAATGCTTTGCTTAGCCAGATGCGATCTCAATTTGTGCTCGACTGAGAATCATCACCGGTTAACACAGGTGTATTCTCAACTATTGTTGTGCTGCCTTGCACAACCTATTATTTCTCTTTCTCGATTTTCTCTAAACCCTTGCTTCTGTAGCATATAGGTTCACTCTTTTTCTCAGCAGAATGAAGGCAACTCTTATTCTTGACAGGCTTAAGAATATATAGAGTTATGTTGCTTTGACTGTGCCTAAAATGCACGACTTAATCTTGAGATCATTTGATTACATCACTTAGCTGAGTATTGGTTCGCTGAGCAAACATGCGATACATTCTCTAGCTTTATTCACTTTATGAAAAAAACAATAGTTGCGTGCCAGGCAACTTTCCTTCATAGGAGATAAGTCCTTGATTTAAAGCCACTGAATCCGGCTTTAAATCCTTTAGTCACGCCTCAAAAGCCATTGATTCCGGCTTTAATTCCTTTAACTGTGCCACAAGCCGATCATCGAGACAACTCAAGGTCACCCGGATTTACTACAATAAATCCTGATAGGTTGGAACAAATAGTTGACAGTTGACTATGACTTCTTCGGTTCATACTGGAGTCTTGTAATATATCGGTTGAGTTCTTCGATATGTTGAAGTCTCTTTCATGTCTTACCGGTTGCATTTGCATGGACTACCGGTTACACTGTTTCGGTTGTGTTATACACTTAGTATGATTATTGCTTTTTGCCTATTCTTGTCTATACCGGTTGAAGTTCGGTCCTTGGTTGATACTACGATACTCTCTTCCCTGATTGAGCATTGTTCGGTTGCTGATGCTTAGTGTAGTGACCAGTTTCAATGAAACTATAGTTACTCTTTTCTTGTAGCTAAGGCAGGTGCCAAACCAGCCTCTCTTGATGTAGAGTTCCTTAAAGCTTCAACCTTTATAGAGATGACAAATCTCTATCCTCTTTTGCCAATCAATGACAACACCCGGACCGGTAGAGAGCTTACCGGTTACTGATGCCAACAGTATCAACTACAACATCTGACGAAATTCCTCTATCCTTCATGCTGGTAGGATGCTGGCATAGGTTGGAGAATTCGGCTTTAGACCTGCCAATTGGATTTGCTTGAAATTTTCTAAGGCTTTTTTAGCACATCCATTTTGTGAATATCTAAGTTGCCGGTTCGGATTCCAGTATGGATGCAGATTTGAGATTCGGATTCGAAATTCATCCAATTTTTGGGGGTTGGGTTTGGATTTGTTTTGGGTTTGTCCGTACAGGAATATAAATATATATATATAGCAGCAAATAAGTTCATACACCACTATGCTAATAGTAAAGCAACATAGAAAAATACACCACCACATATTAGCGTTTTAGTCCAAATGACATATCAAAGAACCTTTTTGGTCTTTTTGGTGGTCACTTTTAGGGTTGGAGGGTCAAATAGACCTAAGTTGGCAAAAAAACTTTATGAAAAAGTCAATGAAAATGACGTTTTCAGTCAAACTCTCCCCAAATTCACCCCAAATTCGTTTTCGGTTCCTCCATCCAAATCAAAAGTCTTCCAAATTCGTCCAAAATTCTTACCGGTTCCTTTTGAGAGAATTTGGAGCGAATTTACTTGACTGTGGCAGAATTTTGAGCGAATTCGAACCAAACCAGAATTTGCAGTGAACTGAATTTTGAATTCCAGCAGGGAGGAGGGAATGTGGTAACTTAGATGAATATCCTACAATCATGGCATTCCATAAGGTCACATCACTTTTGAGGCATTTAGTCAAACACTTCGCACATTTTCCATACATGTCTACCAAGGGAGTTGCAACTACCAACAAAATCCCTAAATCCTATATCCTTCGATGTAAGTCCATACCCTATTTCAATGCTCCCAAAGTCGCCCAGGCAGGAAGGATGTTGCCAACGGTTGCGGAGACTAGCCTTACACCTGCCAATAGCATTTGCTTAAATGTTTCTAAAGCCTTTGCAACAAAATCATCTTGTGCATATCCTGCAATTATGAGTTTACCTGAAACCACATTTCTTGGAGGTATTTGATCAAACAACTCACGTGCCTTGTCTATGCTTACAAATTCTGGAAGCATGTCTAAAAGACCATTTCCAAGATCATCTGACAAAACTCCCCTATCTTTTAAATTTTATGGCTACAGCTCCCATTTTGGTATAGACTGGAAATACGCTGGCAATGTAAAATGATCGAATTGGAGACCTGTGTGTTCCATATTGGTGAAACAATGCAACTGCCTCCAAAAGGCAACCATGTCTGCTATATGCTGCAATAACACTATTCCATGTGAGGCTTTCTCCTCTTTATGTGATCAAACACTAAGGCATTCACCCAACTCTCACAGTAGCATGGGAACAGGGATTTAAGTTTTGAGTTCTTGTTCTCCTGCGAACCCCTGTAATGGAAGCATCTATCCAACCCCAGAATGTACCCATGGCATCGATGGCGGCTATCATTAACCTGGAGTTTGACTGTTGCACCCTTTAACTTAACTGCAATTCCATTATTGCCTAGTGCTCTAGGAACAAAGGTTACGAGTTCAAATTAGTTAGCCCGCGAAACTCAGGCAAAAGCAATATCTATATTCCTCCGATTTGAGGACACTACAATAGATTTCAGAATTACAGCAATTAAATTGGAAGATTATTTGGTGCTAAGACAAAACTAATCCATAGGGATTTTATAGATCCCACAACACACAATATGGCTGGATTTCAATATTGAATTATTCCATAGACTTGAAGAAATTAAATTACTTGCAGGAAAGTTACAGAAACAAAATTGTTTAATAAACTTTATAAACTTAAATTGTAAATCTAATATCTTTATGGAAGCCATTTTTATAAACATAATTCATAACAAAACATAAAGTACCCTAACCATGAACATAAACATGAAGTACTATAAACATAAAATACCCTAAAAGAATTTGTATCTCACAGCACAATCTATCTTAGTATTATGCAGCAGATCCTCCCTAACTATGTCCGCACATGAAGCAAATTCAAAGACACAGAAACCTTCATGGAAGCTCTAACATTCCCATAAGATTTTCTGGGCTTTGGTATGATTAAGAATTCTGCACACATTTGGTAGCTGCGTAAATATGATCAGCATAGGAGGAACATGGGAATCCTGATTTTACTGCAACAGAATTTGTGGAAGAACCTGCTCCACAATACCCAGTTATACCGGACATTTTAAGACAGGGAAGGGATACAAAGTTGCCACACAGTGATTATTGTTAGCTTATTTATAGTTGTTTGAATGGCAGTTAAGCCTTGTTCACAGGGGTTGAGGCGGTGAAGTGAAGCGGTGAAGTAGTGAGGATAAGATCAGCACAGTGGAGCAGTTTGGATAAGGACAAGATCGACACAACTTCACAGCAGTCATGAAACTTTCAGTTGTGAGACGTGATTTCCGTCGAGGGCTTTTCTCACAATAAAAATAGACTATTGGCTAATAATGTGATGGGTGGCCAAGGTTCATATCAAAGTTTATAATATTAATGCCTTCCACATATTAATATATCTGAGATATTAACATATAATTACAAACTTTATGAAACCTATCTGCCCACATAAACATTAATAATAGTGCTACATTAATTTGGACTCGGGTTCAAAAAGATATAATTAATGATATCAATGACCACACATTTAATCACAATCTTCAAAATAATCAATAAATTTATCCAGCAAATAATGATATTTTCCATTCTTATTGTTATTCCAGAATATCAGTATTCTTTAGGAATATTTTAATTCTGCAAATTTATCTTCGAGAAGAAGACTTCACAAATTTACCTATCAAATCTTTCAAAAATACTTCAAGGATTTCCGTCCTCAGATTTCCTATTAATGGCAGCTAAAGCTCTCAAATCTCTCCAAGCATAAAATAATAAAAAACCAACATAATCTAAATGAACCTCTCATTGTTCTTTAATAGCCCACTGCAGAGACTCTTAGTTTTCCCTCTACTATGCTTCTTGAGTTTTCTTTCCCTGTGACTTTTGATCTCCTCTCCTTCTAATTTAATTTGATCTTAGGAGAAATGATATTAAAGTGACTTTAGTAAATTTCCACTTAACTCGCCATAAAGTCACTTTAATACTTTATTAAATAATAAAATTAAATTGTCATTAAATTTATTATTTTTTTGACAACTTAAATTTTAATTATTTAATTAATTTCTGATGTCCAAATAAAGGGGACATTACAAATTGTAATTTAATCAAAACACTAGCAGTTTCACCAGCAGTTTACCATAATCGAATTGATCCCGATGACAGCGTTTCTCGGTGCCCTTTAGAATAGTAGGGACCAAGTGGAATCAGCCCTTTCAATAGTAAGGGAATCCTGTTTACCTGACAAAAGCATAGGCATAGGCGATAGAAGCAGAGGCTACAGGGGCAGGTGCAGATACGGAGGTAACATGTTAGAAATTAAATCAAAATATTAACAATTGCAACAGGCTTATTCAAATATAAAACAATAATTAAATCTAAATACAGACACATAGAAAGCAAACCTAAGTCAAACAAAAATCCTCATGAGCAAGCCCTTTCCCAATCAAACTACTGCATGGAACACAAATTTACTCTTTAAAAAGGTACTTTGATATTAGTATAATTACTATCTTTCAAAACAAATGAATTGGTGAATGCTTGCAGAGACACTAATATGAAGACTTTAGAATAATGTCACTACTTGAAAATGACTATGGAGTTTTATAAATACTAACAGTGTGTTAGTAAACAGATTTGTCTTTCAACAAAAACTTTTCAAAATGACTATTGAATGCCCAAACAACAAGACACAATCTGCAACTAACAGTTGAGTCACTTGCAATTGAAATGTGCAAGCGCTCTCTAAATTTTGGCATGAAGGTACAGCTCCCTCCGTTTGATATGCAAAGAATAAAATCACTGGTATGCCTTTAACCAGAAGACATAGAAGGCAAGCAACCATCTATCCATAAACATGAGATAGATGTGAAAATTTACAAACAAATAAGTGCAGACCAAGAACTCAAAGATTCTTAACTCCACACTTATGATCAGCAAACTAAGGGGAAGATTAAAGATTTATTTCAGATAAACATGATGCATGAAACTCAAAGATTTCTTGGCACACACGAAGACAAATTTAGTGGATGGGGATTTATCAAAAACAAATGCCTTGACACAAAGATCAATTGCAACCAAAACGAATACATTTAAAACTCAAAAGATTCAAAACATATCACGTATTTCTTCTGATAAAGAATAATAACCAAAAGATTATTATTTACATCCACACATAAAACTATATCTGAAAATAACACCCACTGTTATTTCCCCTCTACCATCAGAAAATAAAGAATCCTCTTCCCTCTGTAGCACAAAAGACTTCTTGGAAAGAAACCCCCCCCCCCAACCCCCATCCCCCAAATATTTTTACAATAAATAGCTTTTACAAGGACATCATTCACTTTTTATAACTGAATCTTGAAATGAAATAATAATAACCATCCACGTAATCTTTGGTCTTCTCCTTTTATCCTTTTATTGAGCTTAATGTTTTATCTACATTATAGCTATAAGGTTGATAATGAAAATATATATCATATCAAAATGCAAGTGTAAGTTATCCTTTGGCAGGTGGCATTTGGATGATCTAATCCAAAATGAAAATATTCTTCATGTTGGGCAGATTGAAAATAATTCTGACAGTAAAATTCAGTCACCTTTCGGGGGGTGTAACTTTTTATTACACCGTTGGATTGCCTTGATTTTCGGATGTTTCCACAAACCTAATTATCTCAATCTTCACTGGAGTGATTTTCGAAATTATTCCTAAGGAAAAAGTTATTCACCACTATGTGCAGGTATATCAAACTGTCATAAAATCAGAATTGCCAAAATAAAGTTTCCAGACACTTTCACATCCTCAGCATCAGCCTTATATTTACCATGTTTGTTTATATCCATTTGATGGATTTCTGATTTATTTCATTCTTCTTCACATTAACATCAATATTGTGTTGAGTGTGTACTTCTAAATTATTACTACACCACTCGAACTTTTAATCAATATTTTGAATTATTTGGGTCTACCTTTCTGAATTCTGAATAGTTGGATTTCGTTGCCTCTGAACCAATTTGGACCATACTATATGTTGTATTGAACTAACCATAGAACCATTTGAAGTAACTATACCAACTACACCGGATTGAACCACTGAACTCAGGCTTCAAACTTGAGCTGTGAACTTGTGAACCTTTTGAACCTATTTGTACCCGCTGAACCAATGTGAACTAGTTCAAGGTGGTTCAAGGTCTGTTCTTGAACTTGCTAATACTCAACATGAAAATCAAAGATAGAAAGATTGATTTTAAAATTTTAAATGGGGTGCCCATGTGAGGGCTAACATTGGCTCTACAGGGGGACTGTTTTTTTATGCAAAAAGCAAATAACACCAGAATCTCTCGTAATGAAGAACAGTGCTTGGCACCATTGGGCAATAGAGTCAAGAAAAACATAGTGCAGGGAGATGCTTGTAGATGGGCAGAGGGGCAACTAGGCAGACAACAAGCCAAAACCAACACCAAGCCAAAATCGAAAAAGACAACTTAAACCAATAGCACACCAAAACTTATTTACAAGGAGTAGGGCGAGCAGCCCATACCTTTAGAGATGTATGTGGTTTCTCAAGTGAAGCCATTTACCAGTTGAGAGAAGTAGCTGCCGGTGCGGAAGAGTGGTTGAAATGTAAGAAGCACCATCACCAATAGGCAGCCCACAACCACCCTAAGAAAGGACCCAACAACAATAAACTGCAGAAGCTCTTCAAATAAAATATTAGGTCCAAAAAGCCACCTTGCATCACATACTTTTGGCAGCAATATATCAATACCATGCTTAATAGGATGGTTTGCATTAGGAATACCAATACTCTGCATGATTCTTGGAAATACAAATCAAACTTTTGATAGAACAACCCTCTCCTAAATTATGAGAATCATTTGCAATAATTTTGTCATTAAAATCTGAATTTGCACTTACTAAAAATCTGCTCTCCAAGAATGCATAACCAAGATCATCTTTAAAACAAAAAGATTCCAATATGGGGTGACTACTAGACAACTCGTCTTCATAAACAAACTTAAATACCTCCAGTTCAGAATGTGCATATGATGTCACAACAGAAGTAAATAAGTTTTCCTTAGTTTGTGATTCAATTTTCTCATAATTCTCTAGTGCTTTGGGCTGTAAAAACTCATCATTATCTTGCATGCAATCAAATTGGAAAGATTCAAAATCTACCTGCACATCAAGATGAAGAATACCCTCTACTTTCTCACCAACATACATTTCTTGTTCATGTTGCTTCTCCATATTTTCTTGATGAAGACCACTTGTTGAAGCTGTTTCAGAAGTATCAAATGTGAAGGTTTCAAAATCTGAAAAAGAAAACTCTTCCGGCAAACTACCATTTGATCTTTCGCTGTCCAATCTTTTCTCAATAGGAAATGCATCTACACATGCCATCAAATTTTCTGATTTTGAGTCGTGAGCATCATCTTCAACATGCAAATGATAGGTTCCAGCAATACTATGAGAGATATTTCTAGCCATAAGACATGGATGAAAATCTTCATCATTGAAGGCTGTTAGATTTTGGTGGTAAGAAATGGGTGATGTTGGTTTTGCTGCCTTTAATAAGTTTCTTTTGCTGAAACTTTTCTATGGGTTTAAAATTCTGATCATGAAATCAAATTTCAGATTTTGGGACCTTCATGACACTTGCTTCTATGCATTTCATCCCACTTAAAAGCATATCGGCATCTACCTCAATAGCCTATTTTTGTGCATCTCTCAAATTTTGAATCTTTTTTCTTTTTAAAAGAAATTTAATTTCAGTTTGTAATGCAACAATAAAAACACATAGCTGATTACTTTTATTTGGCTAGCAGACTTGAGGAATTTTACCAACACAACTATTAAATCTATCAACAAAATCTCTCATAGATTCATCCCTTTTCATCCAAATTTGAAAGAAATTCAACAACTTATAAGTATCAACCACAGGCTGAAATCTTCCAAGAAATTTTACCTTTAAATCATCCCAGCTGGTAATACATCCATCTTGCAAATTTTGAAACCATTTAGCAACGTTTCCAACAAGACTTTCCACAAACAATCTGACAAACACGTCCTCTTCTTGCACTCCAAGAATCCCACATGTAACAATAACTGCTTTAATATGACCATTCGGGTCTTTGGTTTTATCTCCAACAAACTTTGGAAGATATTCTCTTGATCTTTTAGGCAGGGCTGAATATTGGGGCAATGCAAAAGGGCCAATTTGTGCCCCCCATGGCTGAGCTACAACCAAAGCCATAACACACTGGAATTCTTTCACCAAAAGATTTCTGAGTTAAACACAGAGTCGCAAATCTCTTTATACATAGAGATATTAATCATTACTGAGGAAAACAAATCTAGCATTGTTCTTCATTTCCGTATCCCCAGCAGAGTCGCCAAAAATCTGTTAGTAAATAGATTTGTCTTTCAACAAAAAACCTTTCAAAATGACTCTTGAATGCCCAAACAAGAAGACACAATCTGCAACTAACAGTTGAGTCACTTGCAATTGGAATGTGCAAGCGCTCTCTGAATTTCGGTATGAAGGTACAACTCCCTTCGTTTGATATGCAAAGAATAAAATCACTGGTATGTCTTTAACCAGAAAGCACAGAAGGCAAGCAACCATCTATCCATAAACATGAGATAGATGTGAAAATTTACAAACAAATAAGTGCAAACTAAGAGCTCAAAGATTCTCCAGTCCACATTTATAATCAGCAAACTAAGGGGAAGATTAAAGATTTATTTCAGATAAACGTGATGCATGAAACTCAAAGATTTCTTGGCACACACGAAGACAAATTTAGTGGATGGGGATTTTTCAAAAACAAATGCCTTGACACAAAGATCAATTGCAATCAAAACGAATACATTCAAAACTCAAAGATTCAAAACATATCACGTATTTCTTCTAATAAAGAATAATAACCAAAAGATTATTATTTACATCCACACAGAAAACTATATCTGAAAATAACACCCACTAATATTTCCCCTCTACCATCAAAAAATAAAGAATCCTCTTCCCTCTGTAGCACAAAAGACTTCTTGGAAAGAAAACCCCCCCAACCCCCATCCCCCAAATATTTTTACAATAAATAGCTTTTACGAGGACATCATTCAATTTTTATAACTGAATCTTGAAATGAAAAAATAATAACCATCCACGTAATCTTTGGTCTTCTCCTTTTATCCTTTTATTGAGCTTAATGTAATGCAAGTGTAAGTATCCTTTGACAGGTGGCATTTGGATGTTTTAATCCAAAATGAAAAAATTCTTCATGTTGGGCGGATTGAAAATAATTCTGACAGTAAAATTCAGTCACCTTTCGGGGGGTGTAACTTTTTATTACACCGTTGGGTTGCCTTGATTTTCAGATATGTTTCCACAAACCTAATTATCTCAATCTTCACTGGAGCGATTTTCGAAATTATTCCCAAGGAAAAAGTTATTCACAACTGTGTGCAGGTATATCAAAATGTCATAAAATCAAAATTGCCAAAATAAAGTTTCCAGTAACTTTCACATCCTCAGCATCAGCCTTATATTTACCATGTTTGCTTATATCCATTTGATGGATTTCTGATTTATTTCATCCTTCTTCACATTAACATCAATATTGTGTTGAGTGTGTACCTCTAAATTATTACTACACCACTCGAACTTTTAATCAATATTTTGAATTATTTGGGTCTGCCTTTCTGAATTCTGAATAGTTGGATTTCATTGCCTCTGAACCAATTTGGACCATACTATATGTTGTATTGAACTATTCAGCACCATTTGAAGTAACTGTACCAACTGTACCAGATTGAACCACTGAACTCGGGCTTCAAACTTGAACTGTGAACCTTTTTAACCTGTTTGTACCGGCTGAACCAATGCGAACTAGTTCAAGGTGGTTCAAGGTCTGTTCTTGAACTTGCTAATACTCAACATGAAAATCAAAGATAGAAAGATTGATTTTAAAATTTTAGATGGGGTGTCCATGTTAGGGCTAACACAGTGCCATCTTGTTAATAATAAAATCTAAAACAAAATGCCACCTACAATATTCATAAACAATTTTACAACTCTTAAAACATATTTGTCTCTTCTCTAACTTCATCTCAAGTGGTTCTTCTTAGTAGCTATAAATGTAAATTCTCCGACAACTATTTGGATTGTTATGGGACAAGTACAATTTCCTTGAGCATGGTCCTGCACCCATATAAAATTTCCATATGCCAAGCCTTTTCAACTAAACCCTTGTCTCTTCGATGAAATTCAAATCATATATCAGGGTTCTCTTGCTTGTCCTTGAGGTTTTGTCTTCTCTTTATGCATCTTTGTGAGATCAACCATGGGTTTATCAAGTGAACAGCAAGAAGAGGACAACGTGTTTGTGCATGAAAACAGCAAACCCATGTCGTGGCAATAGAACCAAAGAATGCATGTATGTTTAAAGGTTATGGACATATGAATAGAAAACATCAGCTATAATTGTTGTTACATTGTAAGGCGTGCCCTTCTATGAAGAAAAACAAGTTCAAGTTATGAGGTGTGCACCTATGTCAGGGAAAATTAGAATTAAGTTCAAAAAATGTATTGTCAAGGGCACCCATGAAAAGGGAGCAAATGCATACTTTCCTAGTTCAAAATTTGGAGGTTACAGGCATAGTTGGCATACTTGCCGATTACTAGTAGAGTAATTAAAACTCACCAAGTTTTTCCCTGTGGCGAGTAATTGCAACTTTAATTCACAAGAAAACTCATCGATTTTTTCAGTAAAACTTGCCAAAAACTCACCAAAAACTCACCGAGTTTTACTGGAAAACTCGGCGAGTCCAAGCATAAAACTCGACCCAATTTGTTTCAGTATTATGTTTTTATTGCTTGTGTTTGGCAGTGAGGAGAAAACAGGCTTCCAAACCCTTGGTAGCTGATTGCAATTGATTAAAAGCGGATTCAAGCGGTTTTTGAAGAGAAATCACATTCCCGAGTAGGTTTTCTGAGTTTGTTTCTATAGTTTTTTAAAACATTATATCATTTTTTGTTGCATCTAAATGAATACAAAATCATTCATAAGTAGTTAGAAATGTTTTTGAATCATTAGAACAAGTTTAACGCTATGTTTTACAAGTTTTATTGAATCTTTCACTATTTTTTTGCAAGAATCTCTAGTTTTTTTAAAACCAAAACATAGTAGTGTTTTTAGTTTCTTTTAACTTTGAATGATCTATAAAAATATTCTAAATTCCTAATTTAGATACTTTGCTTAATTATTTAACTAAATATTTATTTTGTCTTTTCACTTTCTTTCTGTAGGTCAACAATTAACCATTAATACAGCATGGCAGATTCAGGGAATGATTGGCCACTAAAACCATGCCCATCTGGATTTATAGGCACTTGTCCTAAAGGTGCTAGAGATAAGACATGAAGGTATGCCTATGAAGGACCGGAGCCTGGGAAGGCGATTTGCATAAAATGTGAGAAAGTAACTCATGGAAGCATAAACACCTCAACTTGCAAGCATTGTCAAGCATGATACTAGGAAATGTGATAAAACTACAAAAGAGATAAAAAGATTTGTTAATGTCATACTTGCAGCAAGGGTATAGAAAAAACTACAAAGAGAGAGGGCAAACTTAGCTATGAGGGCAACCATAGCTGGATCTCAAGGTGCTTCAATTGACAATGAAGAAGCGGCAGTTCAGAGCATAGTGGGCTCTTGTCGTGGCCCGTGTATCTGCAAAATGACCACCCCCTCTTTTAATTTTACCACTTCTACTTCCTCTAGTAGAGTGCCTATTTCTGCATCACCATCAGGGACAGCCTATAGGCAATTTTTTTGTGCACGGGAACACACCTGGAGCACAACCATCATTAGAGGCCACTAGATGGAATAAGGAGGCACATGAGAAAACAGATATTACTGCCAGTGATTTTTGCTACTTCAACAACATCCCATTGAATGTGGCAGAGACTCTTTATTGGCTCAATTTGGTGACCACAATGACAGTTTCAGGAAAAAGGTAAAAGGCCCCTTCTTGCAAGGATTTGTGTGGGAGGTTAGTAAATTGTCCACTTAATTTCATTTTTAAATTTTAATTATTTATTTTGTTTATTACATCAAAATTGTGTACTAATACTTAATTTCACTTTGTTCTTGTAGGTTGCTCACAAATACAGTTGATAAGGCAAAACAAGGGATGGATGAACAAAAAAAAAAGGAACGAATTTGGTTTCACCATTCTTTTTGATGGGTGGATAGATGGCAAAAACTGCACCATTTTTAATTTATTGGTTGCTTGCAAGGACAATGTGGTGTTCTTGAAATCGGTTGATGCCTCCAATAAGGTGAAAAATGCATAAACATTGGCATTAATGTTGGAGAGCATTGTCATGGAGGTGGGAATAGAGAATGTGGTGCAAATCATCACAGATAATGCAGCATCATATGTGGAAGTAGGTAGAATCCTCCAACAAAGGCACCCCACTCTTTTTTGGACACCTTGTGCAACACGTGTCCTTGACCTTCTTTTGCAAGACTTAGGAAGACTTGATTGGGTGACTCCACTTGTGGAAGATGGAAAGCGGATCACAAAATATATCTACAATCACCCTTGGGTTCTACATTTGATGAGAGACCACACTCTTGGGAGAGACTTGGTGATATCCGGTGTCACAAGGTTTGCAACGATCTTCTTAACGTTGCAAAGCATTATTGGTGGATTGTCTTCTTTGAAGCAAATGCTTGTGAGCCAAGCATGGCTAGACTCACCTTATTCAAAGAAAGTTGAAGGAGAGGTTGTCACAGACATAGTCTTCAACAACCATTTTGCACAAAGGGTTCAACAACCATTTTCCACAAAGGGCTGCAGAGATTGTGAAGGTAACTTGAAAACTTTAATTTTTAATTATTCTTGATTCAAGTCTCTCATTATTAATTTGTAACTTATTAACTTCATTAATTAATCTTTTTGTAATTTTTATTTTTCAATTGTAGGTGTATGAGCCCCTAGCTAGAGTTCTATGCTTGGTAGATGGGGATCAAACCCCAATTGGGTATCTTTATGTGGTCATGGATACAAACAAAGAGTATAAAAAATTACTACAAGGGGGATAGACTCAAATTTGATCCCATTTGGCAAATTATTGATAGGAGGTGGAACAATCAGCTCCACCAACCTATTCATGTGGCAGGGTACTTCCTCAACCCCTGTTTCAGGTTCGATGATTCTTATTGAGATCCTAATGGAGAGGTCATGGAGGGCCTCACTGCATGCATTTAGAGGATGATACTTGATGTTGAGGAGAGAAACCTCATTGTGGCCGAACAACAAAACTATGTGGAAACAAGGGGTAATTTATTCTCTTCGAAGCTAGCAAAGAGAGCAAGAGGCACTCAAACCCTAGGTAAAACATTTGTCATTTAGATTTTGACGTCTAAAGTAATTGATAAATTATGTTTTTGCTTTTCTCTTTGCTTTCTAACTTCTCAATATTTTATTTTGCTGATGCTTGGTGGCAAAGTTGGGGTGGCAATACCCAAATCTCAAAAAATTTACCCTCAAAATCTTATGTCAACCTTGTAGTTCATCCAATTGTGAGCGCGATTGGAGCTTGTTTAAGGCCATACACATGAAGAAGAGGAACAAGTTAGCTCAAAAATGCCTCAATGACCTTGTCTATGTGCCATAGTTCCTGAACTCGACGCAAGTTGTGCGAGTTTTATGAGTCAGCAAGATGAGGAGTCCAAAACGAGCCATGATGACCCGCCCGCATGGTTGGGCGAGTCATGGCTCATGACTCGCATGACTCGCCGAGTCAGCAAGTCATGGCAAGACTCACAGAGTTTGTGCCTTATGACTCGTGTGCGGACGCCAGTTTTTTGGCTAAGCAAAAAACATTAAAAACAAAAGTTTATTCCCTTTGTTTTTGCATATCTTTTTTATTTTACCCTAAAAGGTGATCTATTTGCAAGTTGTGAGAAAAGAGGAAAAGTGAGAGAGAGGAAGGAAAACAAGAGGCCATAGGTTTGCAACCAGCGGGGAAGAAGAGCATCAAGGAGTCTACAAATCACATTGGGGAGGCCATAGGTTTGCATTGAGAGCATCAAGGAGTCCATAGCAAGACTTCTCAACTCATTTGAAAGAGGTAAGTGTTAAATTTTGTAGATTTTGTTGGTCTTTTTGGCTAATTTAATGGATTTTTCATTTGTTTGTTAATTTTTTTTAGTTTAACTTTCCAAATCTAGAATGTTTTCTATTAAAATATAAATTGCATACTTCAATGAGAGAATTAGAATAACAGCAAAGTGCAAACCCTACATTTGTTTTACAAAAAAATTGTAAACATCTATTTACAATTTTTTCTTAAAAAATGTAGGGTTTGTTGAATTTTTCTATTAGTTTATAACTTTATAAAATTATCTTATCGCAGCAGCCTTCACGTTTTAAAAACATTAATTTTTCCCAATGCCTCCAAAGAATGAAGCTCGGAAATATACTGAAGGCTTTCTTGGTAGATAAAAAATCAAACAAAATGTTTTTTTGTAAAGAAATTAATCATGGTGGCATCAATAGATTTAAATACCATATTGTCGGCACACCTGGCCATGATATTGAGGTATGTAAAACATAAATTGTCGAGGAAAAACGTTTCAGTTATGTCCAGTTAGAAACGCATGAACAAGAAAAGGAAACTAGGAAGAGGCAATTGGAAGAGTTGAGTGTTATTGGCTCCCATTCATCCACATCCGCAACCGCATCCACATCCACAAGCTGTGTTAGACATGGTTCTACCATGCCTCCCTTTCATCCTAGTGCATCTACTAGTGCTAGTGCTAGTGCTAGAGCTTTTTCTTCTACTCCTCCTATTGGCACTATTACCTTTAGCCCTAGAGTCCAGAGATCCAAGTTGGATAGTTTTTTTGTGCCACGCAGTACCCCTAACGCACAACCCTCGCTTGAGAACATGGGTTGGAACAAGGAGATCCATGACACTGCAAGAAAACAAATTTTCTTACTTTGTTATTTTTGCAACATTCCATTTATTGCACCCAGGTAATTCTTTTTTATTTGATTGCTTCAAGTTTAAAGTAAATTTTAAAATTTATAGTTTGAAACATCGAAGTTGAAATCTACTTTGTCTAATCATAATCTATTTGTGACAAGTCTCCTTACTGGCAAGGCATGGTAGATGTCGTAACCATTTGTGGGGCGGGGTTTAAAGCCCCTACTAATGTTGAGTTAAGTGGCCCCCTCTTGTTAGAAATATTTGAGGATATGAAAGTTGAGTTACAGGACCACTGACAGTCTCGAAGCCAAAAGGGTTACACCATCATGACAAATGGTTGGACGGATAGGAGGAATAGAACACTCCTAAATTTTCTTGTTTCCTACGGAGGTGATTAATCATTCTATTTCCCTAAATGCATTGAATAACTTAAATTTTGATTTGTTGATTGATCCATGATAATTGATAATTATTTTGCTTTATTTTCTATAGCCACCATGTTCTTGAAGTCCATTGATGCTTCCTCACATTTAAAAAATGTCATATACTTATGTGAGGCTATTAAAGAAGTCATGCGTGAGGTGGGGGAAGAAAATGTGGTGTAGGTGGTGACGAATAATGCAACAAGTTATGTTGTTGCAGGTAAACTTTTAACTTTTTAAGTCTTAATGGAGAGGCATCTATGAATTTATTTAAAATTTTCTTAACACGTCTAAATTAATAATTAATTTAAAATTGTTGCAGGTAAACTTTTGATGGAGAGGCACTCGAAAAAAAATTGGTCTCCCTATGTGGCCCATTGCCTTGACCTCATGTTGGAGGATATTGGTAACCTTGAATGGGTGAAATCATGCATTGAAAGGGCCAAAAACATCTGCAAGTTTATCTATAATCGTGCATTGGTCCTTAGCATTTTGAGACAATACACAGGGCAAAAGGAGTTGGCTCGTCCTCGTATCCCAAGATTTGCCTCAAATTTCCTCACACTAAAATCCTTGATGAACAAGGGGAGCTTTGAGGCGCATGTTTGTTGGTGAGGAGTGGACTTCCTCATCCTATGCTACGACCACTGCTTGGTAGTTGTGGTAGATTGCATTTTTGATAAGCCAGGTTTTTGGACCCCTCGTAGAGAAGTCGTGGAAGTAAATTTATTACAATTTAACATTAACTATTTACTATTTACTTCTAGTTTATATGAATATTTTTGTTTTGTTTAAAAGTTTGCAATTTTGCTTATTTTTATTTAATTTGTGACTTAACTGTTTTTGTTTAACATTATTTGTAGGTCACTGAGCCCCTAGTAGTTCTCCTACGAGTTGTTGATGGGGAGAAGCCCTCTGTGAGCTATATATATGAGGGCATGGATAGGGCCAAGGAGGCCATTAGATCCATCTATACAGGAGTTGAGGACAAGTATGGCCCCATTTGGGAGATAATTGATAGGAGATGGCAAAACCAGCTTCACAGGCCCATCCATGCAGCAACTTATTACCTCAATCCAGCATTTCGTTTCGGTGATGACTTCTAGGCGGATGAGGAGGTTCTTAGTGGCCTATATAAAGTTGTACAAAAGATGGGTAGTGATGGCACAACCTCGGCTACAACGATTGAGCTAGATAAATATAATAATGAAGGGGTGATTTTCGGAAGCAAGATGTGCAGAGAGGCTCGGACAGAATTGTAGCCAGGTAGAAATATATTCTTAAGTTTATGGCTTATGCATTTTAATTTTTGATTTTGTAATTTTGCCTTAAAGTTGGAAATGAGACTAATTTTCTTTTCTTTTCCTTATTTCAGATAGATGTTGCCAAATGTTTGGGCCCTCAACCCCAAACCTTCAAAAAATTATCATCTATATTTTGAGTCAGTCAGGCAACACTTCTAGATTTGTGTGCAATTGGTCCATGTTCGAGCACAACCACTTGAAGAGGCGTAATATATTGTTTGTGGAGAGGTTGAATGATCTTGTCTTTGTTCATTACAACCTCCATCTTAGGACTAGACAAATTTTGGACACTGACTCCTCTCCAAACACTCTAGCAGAGATCGATCCAGAGTCTGAGTGGCTTATTGAGTCTACCGATCCTGTCTTCACTAAGGACCATGAGTGGGTTGACCAAGTAGACAGAGAGGCTGAGGTTGAGGCTATGGCAGAGGAGGATAGAGAATAGTTGATGTTGATCATTGTGGCACCTCATAGGCGGAGACTATGGCTACTCAGTCATCCAAGACCTACCTTAGATGCTTTTGTAGGAGGCAAGCAGACTACTCTGAGGCTAAGGCTGAGCTAGAGCGTGGGCCATAGACTTGTTTTTGTTTACACATGTTAGGGAACATTTGATGTCATGTATTTCATGGATTTTATGTACATTTGACAATATTTATAATTCTATATATATATGTTTTCTATTTCCTTCAGCTACAATTTACGTTTGTACTTATGTGGTGGAAGTATGTTTATTTATGTGATCAAATTAGATTCTATTTGATGATGTTATAGTGTCTTTAAGCTTTATTCAATAATGGGTGCATGAAACAAGTTTTAAATCGTTAAAAATCTCTAAATTTCAGGGGTTTTTTCATTTTGCCAAGTCGTTGCCAAGTCATAGCTGAGTCACGAGTCAAGTCAGCCTTGCCGAGTCTGAGCTGAGTCTGAGTCTGGGAACTTTGCTATGTGTAATATAAGCTTCGATTGTGCATGAGGAAGGCATAGGAAGCAGCAACTGGTCCACTTGATATAGATGATATAGATCCTTAAAGTGATTGGACAGCATAGGAGCAGCCTCCATTGTTTATAGAGGATGTCATCACTAATTTGGAGAGGCCAGCTATAGAGGAGGAGGGAGGTGGATTTGGTTTCACACTAGATGACATTGAGGAGGAGGATGAGTTAGATGAGTCATTGCCAATGCAAGGAGGAGCTACATTCAGGGTGGAGGACAAGCCACACATATTATAAAAGATACCGAGCGAGGAGCCACAGTCACACCCAGTGCAGGCTACTAGGAGTAGACCCTGTACTTCTAGCTCTACCCCTCCCTTATTTTCTAGTAGAGATGGGAAGAGGAAGATTTAATTGCAATGATGTATTTACCTTTAGTTCTACAAAAACTATTTACTATTTAGTATTTTGCTTCCAGCCATCAACATTCCTCATGAGAATGCGATTTTGTACCCACTTTGCGTTTAATATATATCTAGACTCAACTTGTTTCTTTTGTGTTTTCATTAATTAACTCATTGGATGCATCTCCTCATTGAGTTTTGCAAAAAAAATTGCATTTCTAATTAAACTTAAGCTGTTTTTTAAGTTCCCAAGTTTTTTGCCGAGTATTTTCCAAAAATTGGCTGAGTTTTTCCCGATTTTTTTTTCAGGCCTTAACGAGTTTTTGCCTAGTCCGAGTTTTCCAACTATGGTTACAAGCACACCTATATAAGACAAGTTGGGCTTATGATCTAAGGGTCAAAATTGCATTGTTGTACATCTCTGGAAAGGAAGAGAAGTGAATAAATTTGAGAAGAATTTGCATATGAGCATGCAGTTGTTTAAGGTGGAGAGGCTATGCTTTTCAAAAGACAATTTCTCATTGTCAAGAGTACACCCGAAAAGGAAGAATGAGTTTAAAATTTAAAAGTCAGAATCCCACTGAAACGCATGTGCATGTTGAAGGCTGGTAGATTTAGGTTTTATTTTAAGGGAATAATTAATTAATTAAATTTTAAATAGTCCTAAGGTTCTTGGGATTAATTATATTTAATCGATTAAAAGCTAAATATCTTGGATATTTTAATGAAATGACTTTATTTTATGTCAATGGAAAAAATTTTAAATGCGTCACTTTATGACTAGGAATATAAAATAAAAGAAAATTAAATTAAATATTTATCTCAAAGATGGGATATAAAAGATTTGAGAGCCAAAAAGAAATTTATTCTTGATTCGTTATTTATTGGAGAGTTTTTTTGAGAACTTATGCTTTCGGTTCAGCAAACCATAGACAATAACCCTTGGGTTCTTTGGTTGGTTGGTCAGAAATTTATTTTAGCCAATGTTGGTGGATTCGTGCAGGATTCACAGGTGCATCTATTGGATTGGATTTCAAATATGTGGAATTGTGAAAGATATATCTACCATGTAGGTTGAAGTTTTGATAATTTGTCAGAGGTTTGTAAGCAAAGAGAAAATTATTGTTTTTCTCTGGTAGAAATTTTATACAAGTACAGGGAAGAAACTTTTGAATACTTTTTGGGGGAGCTATCAATAAGGAAGAAAAACAAATATTGGAATTGGGACGCCATTAGAAGGGTTTCATTGAAGTTATCATTTTGTCTGACATGCATTGGAATACGTGGTGACTTGGGCAATTATCATCCTCATTATTGTTAAAGTATTGTTCGTTCGTGTTTAATAAACGATGAGACAATAATAATATGCATATATATATATATATATATATATATATATATATATTATATTGAATGGAATATTAAATATTATTGAATCGTATAAAGTGTTATTAATATGATTATCGCTGCAGGCAAAGGAAGTCATGATATTATCGTGACTGCTATATACGAACAGTCATGATACTATCGGACTGTTAGTATATGACAGTCACGATAGTATCGTGACTGTCCAAGTATATTAATTCCGCCAAGCCTTATGCATTATGTTTACCATATGGTTCAAAACGATAATCATTAGGTTAGTTAATATGAACAGTCATGACTTATCAATTAATATGATAAGTCATGTCTTTTCATATTTACTTCTTCAGATTCAATATATATATAGTCATTGTATTTTTGTAGAATCAATCAATAACCAAGGCAATTGTATTCTACTGCATACATTCAGTTTACATCTTATGATCTATAATTACTTAACATGGTATCAAAGCCAAGTTTCTTCATTTAAAGCCTAATAGCTTGAAGAAAGATCCGATTAGACTGAAAATTTGCAGTTTGAAACATTTATATACGTTTCCACAAATTATGATTACATATGAGCAAATAGCATTTCTTACAGCTCGAACATTCTGCATTTATCAAAACAGTACGAACCATTTTATGCATGTATGATAGTGTGGATGGTATAAGGGAAGGGAGTGATAAAAGCTAGCTCTGCAAGTTTAAGGCATTCGATACCAAACACCAAATCTGGGCGTATCCTGGTTAGCAGAGGATTGTAAAAATCGAAGGATTGGTGCATTGACTGGTGAATGTCTAGTGGCAGTGAGACTACTTATACACCACGCACACCTCTTGGATACTGTAGAGAACTCATCGCATGAGACCATTAGAACCGCATGCCTCCTTCTTTACATACACAGCTGTGATTATTGCGCATTCCATTTGTCTTAGTCTGGAACGTCCTCAGTGGATCGGTTCGGGACCAGCCTGAAGCCCGACTAGTCATTGCAGAGATATCTAACGCTTAGTTTAGAGGGAGCACCATGGTTACAGAGGAATATACGTGGCACAACAACGACAAATGGACTATCCTTAGAATAATAGCAACCCTATTATCAACGGCTGCAGGCAATGACGTGGACGTGAATCATCGATGCATAATAAGCAATGGACATTGTTAAGGTAACGATCTTAGTGTTGTTTAATAAGCAGTACGTGTGGAACAGGGAGTTGAGATTACGATTGACACCAATGATGAGGGCACACGATGGGAGCTGTAGACTACGCACTCACATATTCCAAAGTGGAAGGTGATTACTGTAATTAAGGAAAAATAAAATAATCTCGTATGTTTAGGAAACGATTGCTTTAGAAGATGAAAAGGCATCAATTCCATTAGACGCATCAATTCATGCAACCATCCACTAATGAGCATATAAATAAGGTTGTGAATGATGGTGAAGGTATCAGCATCGAGGGAGGAGAATCTACGGATATACACACAGTGAAATAGAGAGCCAGTAAGAAATACGACAACTTCACTTCTCTATAGTGCATCAGTGGCTGAAATAATAAAAAGTCTTAGTTGATGTAGATTACACCACTACTCCAGAACAGAACATAAAGCATAGGCTTTGCATGTGACTGAAACCATTGTTGGATATAATACACATACTAATGGCACACATCCACCATTGGATAACTATCCGAGAGAATTGTGAACCATCCCCTATACACTCTTGCATATATGTCGTGAATGGTTATCCTCAATACTGAATAGGATGCGTGGGGTTCATTGTTATTATAGTAGAATACACAGAGAATCTGCCACCATCCATATGATATCTAAAGGACCACTCAACACCAAAGGAGTTGAGATTATTGCCAGAATAGTAACAAGTTGCGGGTAAGTAGTTTAGAATTCTATTATGATAACCAGATCAGATTGTGCTCTCAGTTTGAGTCGCAGAATTAGAAATCACGAATGGACAAAATTAAAGAGGTCAATTATCAAAAATGGCATCTTAAGATCATCACAAGAGCAAAGCTATACATAAATCTGAGACAATGATAGGCATGTCAATCTCCAAATTCATAAGAAGCATAACAATTACAACTTTATAATCAGACAAGCGATTAGTGCAGATCAATCAGCAACAGTAAACATGCATAACTTTACAGAAGATATCAAGGATGACCAATGCTTTCAGAATAGGAGTAACATCATTACTCGTTACTAAGATAATATCATAACCATCAGAAAGATGAATTAAAGAAATCAGCCCTAAAACCTAAAGGGTCTTATCTTTTACATTTATCTACCTATTGTAGTCTGTCTTTTAATTGTAATTTTATACATACTATAAGAGTTATTCTCCTTTATGTCTGAGAATATTCTTGCAGGAAAAAAAGGCTGGTACTGTACACATGCTAACAAATATAGTACAAACTCAATCTTATGACAGTAGCTTCAAAGAAGTTGTGATCTAGAATTTATTAGTCATCTTGTGATCAAGCTGGATAAAGTGAGGCTCTTGAAGCAAATATCCTTGATGATTGAGATTAAGAGGGAGTGTACCATGTCAAGATGGTGTATACTTTGTAAGCTCAGACTATGAGGCAATACAAACAAATACAACTACAAAGGGTTTCAATAATGATATTGACTTGGAAGATGATGCTGTGATTATTGCCGAACTCCGAGAGGTGCCAAAGATCTAGCTACCAAAGATACACAGTCTTTGGGAGTTGATGCGAATTGATGACTAAGGACTACAAGAATCGGCAATCCTTATAACAAACGACACCATTGCAAAACCTGTCCAAGCCACAACAATAGTAGCGATTAAATATAAAAGAAAGTGAGACAATCACGGGACACGACGTGACAAGGAAAATGAGGATTGCTATCAAATTCAGAGGGAGTCTAACAAATATTAGAAGCAACCTTGAATGAGAAGGTTAGAAGGTTGATATCACATTCAGAAGAAGTTTGATGAACCATCAGAGGAAATTTTGGACGAGAAGGTTAAAAGTTGATGTTAGTACTTCAAGATTCAGAGGAGTCAGCACAACATCTAGAGGATATGCCTTATTTGATCTTGGTCATATTAATATAGAGGGAGTAAACCATATCGAGATGGTTTCCCTAGTGACTAGGAAACTATAAAAGGAAAAAGAATTGTGAAAAAGATAGATGGTTGGGAATTTAAGAGCGTAATGCAGACTAAAGGACAAAGACATGACTTCCTCACAGAAGGTTGATATTAGATTCAGAGGGAGTATAATAGTTCATCTAAAACAACCTTGGTGAGGAGGTTGTTACAAAGACCTTAAAGGAAACATCCAGAAGACTATGATCATGAGATTGAGTCTCATGTGTGTTGGCTAAAATACTTTTATGCTATCTCTTACATAACTTGGGGTTCACCTAGAGTGATGCAAACTATATAAGAGATATAGTGCATAAGTATGCTATTCAAGGCACATTATCCCAATAGAACATATGGTTGATATTCTCACCAAGTTTCTTGCTGGAGGTAAGGTTGTGTACCTTCGAGATAAACTTGGCAAGTTGGAGAATGAAGCCTTAGATGAAAAGGAGTTTCATCTATCATCTTGTATGGTATTGCATTCTTCTCCTTGAGAGAGAAGTCTAAGGTGATTCCTCATATCAAGGTGATATGTAAAATTGGGTATCACATGTCAGAGGATTCCTCATATCACATGTTAGGTGATATTGAAAACTGGGTATCACATGTTAGGTGATTCCTCATATCACATGTTAGGTGATATTGAAAATTGGGTATCACATGTTAGGTGATTCCTCATATCACATGTTAGGTGATACTTCATATCATGAATTATGTAATATATGATTTCTTAGTATCCATATGAATCATATTAGGATCCTTCTGAACTTAGTATTACATATTGATTAAACCCTATGAAACATATCACATAGTGACATGTCTCTACGCAAACTTAGTATCCAAAATCGGTCAAAACGCATAGAGATCCCATATCACTATGTGAGAGATATGGTAGACAGAAAGATCATTAAACTGGTCTATATCAGTACTGAAGAACAAAATGCAGATATCTTTACTAAACCTCTTGCAAAAGTAAAGACAGATTTCTTCAGAAGGAAAATTGGTTTGATCAAAATATGAATGTAATTATTAATGTACATTTTTTGTTCATGAATAAACTATTGAAATATTTCAAAATTGTGAAGATGACGATCTTCTGTGTATATGGGTTACTATGTCAAGGTGACGATCTTGACAATAGTAACCAGGCTTCAAGATCGACTCCCGTAAGGGTTTGTCCAGGATAGGACCGGACATCTTGTTGCTTATGTTATTACTTGTTGGGTAATAAAGTTGTTAGGATCAACTCCCGTAAGGGTTTGTCCCGGATAGGACCGGACATCTTGTTGCTTATGTTATTACTTGTTGGGTAATAAAGTTGTTAGGATCAACTCCCGTAAGGGTTTGTCCCGGATAGGACCGGACATCTTGTTGCTTATGTTATTACTTGTTGGGTAATAAAGTTGTTAGGATCAACTCCCGAAAAGGGTTTGTCCCGGATAGGACCGGACATCTTAACATTTTCATTATTACTGTGTAATAACTCGTCATGATCGACATTTCTTAAATGTCTTGGATTGGGCCAGATATCATGACATTTATAGTTCTACAAATTCTATTATTAAACTCTCTCTCAAGAGGGAGTGTTAAAGTATTGTTCGTTTGTGTTTAATAAACGACAAGACAATAATAATATGCATATATATATATATATATATATATTATATTGAATGGAATATTAAATATTATTGAATCGTATAAACTGTTATTAATATGATTATCGCTGTCATATACTAACAGTCACGATATTATCGTGACTGCTATATACGAACAGTCACGATACTATCGGACTGTTAGTATATGACAGTCACGATAGTATCGTGACTGTCCAAGTATATTAATTCTGCCAGGCCTTATGCATTATGTTTACCGTATGGTTCAAAACAATAATCATTAGGTTAGTTAATATGAACAGTCGTGACTTATCAATTAATATGATAAGTCATGTCTTTTCATATTTACTTCTTCAGATTCAATATATATATATAGTCATTGTATTTTTGTAGAATCAATCAATAACCAAGGCAATTGTATTCTACTGCATACATTCAGTTTACATCTTATGATCTATAATTACTTAACAATTATTGGTAGCCAATTTGGTGATAAGGTGGCCTGGAGAAAAGCCATCGTGGGAGTTTAGTCAGTGAAAGATCCAATGCTAAGTTTGACTTGGATATTTGCTGAGATAATTAACCAGTCAAAGGAGCTAATGCAGCAGTCCAAGGTAATTCACCCCCTTGAATTGATTAAATAAACAAAAAGAACACATCAAAGGATAATGTGGCAGAAGACAACAAAGAATTCCAAAAGAAATAAAAGTGTGAGGTCATCGATGAGCTATTTGGGCACCATAAAATTTATTGCTTGTGTTTCCTTTGCTGCATCCACTATCTTTTCAAGCTGCCAACCCTTTGAAAAAGTTAAAATATGGGATATATGCAAGGTTTGGAGCCCTCCATTTAGAGCAGTTCACGGACTTTGGCTTTAGACAAGGAAATTGCAGATCATTTATTTGTGGTTTTAGCAATCACCACCACCAAAAGTCAGCTTGAGACCTGGGAGCCTGCACAAGGAGGGAAAGCAGCTTTTCTTCAGCTGTAAAAAGTCTTAATTGTGTTTTTATGTCGGAGCATTAACTCAGCCAGCAATACCAGGTGCATTTAATTCTTATTATGAAATATTATTTGAACTTAGTTGAGTGGAATATTTAAACAATATGAATTATTTTCAAATAAAGATAAATGTGGATAAAATTTGCTGTTTGAAATTTGTGTAAACTCTGAAAAGACAAAAAGGAGATTGCCAAAACACAAGCATAAAATATCTTTCGGGAATCGTGGAAAAAAATTAAAAAATACATTACATTAACTCTACTTCACCATCATTTGTATTTTCTCTAATAAAGTACTGATGGATTTCTGTATTCTATGAACAAGTATGATAAACTGTATTTTCAACAGATTAATAACACTTCGATTTTCTTGTTATTTCAACAGCTTATTTACACTCATTGTCTTATAAAATATGCTTTGCATTCATCTTAGCCAGCTGAAGATTGGTTAAGATTCTGAAAATGCCCATGTAACACTAAAAATTATTACAAATACATGAAAGACCATTTGAATCAAGTGCATTCAATTTAATAATTTAATGCTAGTTTTGAGCAAATGGCACTTGCATAATATTCCTCACTTTTCATCATGGACAATATTTGTTCACTCTAAAATTCAATTGAAATTGGAACCTGGAAATTTAAATTGCATGCAGTGAAAAACAATCAAAAAGTTGTGCTGCCTACAATGGACTGGAACTGGCCCATTCTCAAGGGATCGGGAAGGTGTAGATTTAGGGTGACTCTGAATATCATTAATTGTCGTAAAGAGGTTCAAGGTCCAGGTTGGACTATTAAAAATATGATAAGGGATTCAATTACTCTTCTCAAATCCTTTGAAGAGTGTCATTTTCCCATATTTATAGAGAGAGCAATAAGATTGCTGATTATTTTGTGAACCTAGGAGTTTCTAACTCTTTGATGCAAAGGTGGGATTCCCACAATCCCCTACCCCCCAATATCAAGCCCATCATTAATCATGAGAGTTAGCATAGTTAAAGTGGCTCCACCATTAATGGGCATGATTAATAGTTGTCATTTTCAAGGTGATTTTCGCAGACTTTGGGTAATATTTTTGGCCCCTTACTTTGCTATCGGCCAAGCAGATGTGCAGAAACAAAATAGGCAAGTATGCAATAATAGACTATCAAATCAGACATTTCAATTTGCTTTCAGACAATTGAAAATGTTTATTACAATCAGAATACAGCGCAAGTCCTTGCACCTCAGTCTACTATCGATTTCTCTACGTTGGGTGTCATGGGGGGGTGGTGATACAATGTAATTTCTATTGCTCAATATCCAAAGGTGCGATCTTAGTTGTTGTCTTCACTGATAGATGAATGACCCTGATCGCTGAAGCAATGTATAGTATCACTCTGCTAAGATATCAGCAGTGTAGTCAATCACTACAAATGGATGTATCTTGATGCTTGCTATTATAGAACCGATGTTGATAACTGTAGGATGTCATGGCTATATATATAAATCGCTATGTGGTATGTATGTATAGATCACTGCTATGATTGAGTTCCACGGGTACCAGTGAGATACATTGGCGACAAATTGAGAAGAATTCTTGCCGCATCCTCGAAATGAAGTTGCGATCTCAGTTCGAGGTAGATTCGCCACAATAATAGACGTGTGTGCCTGATCTATGTATGCCTAGTTTCTGAAGTATGTACACTGCGGTAGGATTGATGTCGCTGATCACTGGATATATTGCTGGTCCAAGTGTGTTACTGATAATCTCTGATCCAAGAACAGGTGCTGATACTGCAGTGAAGTATTTTCTGATTTGAATGACAATCCTTAGATTGCAAGGTAAGGAAGTATGTAATGTTGACAAAGTTGCAAATCTATCAATCCAATTTGGTCTCGAAGAGACTTCACCAAATTGGGATCGATAGCAGACTAGGGAGGATATATCACCTCCAATACTATGATCTCCAATGAATTCCAATAAGGAATCTCAAACAAAAGCAAATACAAAGTTAATCAATGGAGAATAAGCTCTCCCATAATCGATGCATATATGAAATCCAGTGTAGATTAAGCATACTAGTCAGCTAACCCAAATAGGCGCCACAAATAACTAAATTGAAATAGGTCTAAGCAAAGAGGGGTAGCACACAAGTGGGCAACCCAAAATGTGCCCCCTTGCAAGGCTAACTAGCTCACAGGGGACCGTACGGTCCGGGCTAAGGAGGGGACATGACAGGTATGCTTTGTTGCAGTCTGCTAATTCTCTATTCCATAGTTTCCTCGATCATGGGTGGTGATAGGAGCTGTGTCGAGCAGATTTCTTGTGAGGGGACAAAGAGTAATGCTAAGGTATGACAAATCCTAGAGGGAGGAATTGTTGCTCCTTATTTAGAAGCTTCATGGCTGTGACCCACAGGTTACTAGGGCTTTTGTTAAGGTGTAGAAGAACTGCATTGTGTCTAATTTTGGAAATTTCAGAGGACTTTACTGTGCAAATTTCTGGGTCGTCCACAGAAGGCAGAAAGGTTCTCAGAGATGGAAAGTTTTTGAAGGTGGCAATCAACAAATTCTTCAAGAAGAATGAGAAAGAAAAATTGGTTAAACTCTCCTCAGGAGGATATGATACGAATTCCATCAAAGCAATTTGGGTCAACACAACTGAGGTAATTATGCAGTATTTTACTCTTGATGGCAGATTCCTTCTCTGTTTGGTTATCACTTTATTATGCTCAATCACTTTTGCCATAAACAAAGAGGTTTCCTTTCTGTTCTATTTGCTTTCTTTACTTGAGTTTGGCATCACAAAACATACAACGAATTCCAAGCTTCCTATTCTTCATGAAGGTCTGATTTGTTGTCAGGAAATAATATAATTGTTGTTAAGTGTTGTTATGTTTGTTAGTGTAACCAAGGGGTGGGCAGTTACGGGTTGCGACGGTTTGCCTTGCACCCCCTCAGGTCTAAATCTGTACTCTCTCGGATGGAATAGCATGATCATGATGAGAATAAGTGTCTTGTGGAATCAGAACACTGTATGTAAGTTTATTTGGTATTAATGAAGAAGCTGACAGTTCTCTAATGTTGCATTGTCTTCTATTGTATTACATTACTTGCTATCTGTATGATGTATTAACTCACTTTACCCAAAACGGTAAACATGATTTTCTTAATTCCGGAGTATGTGAGATCTTTGTCTATCCCTACTGATCCTAAAACGGCTACTAAAAACAATAAGAATTACCCTCCATACTAAATGCACTACTCAGATATAAGCACGCTGCACTGCTATTGAAGATAAAATGGAGGAAGAGTGGATTGTGGAGGAGGGAGATGAGGATTCTATGGAAATCTACTCAAACCCTCCCTTCGAGGACAAATCTAAAACTAAGAAGACCTCTACGAAGCGAAATAAACCTCAAATATCATGGACAGGGGGGCCCTTTACTGGTGAGTTTGATATGGAGACAATGTTCAATCCACTATGGAAAAAAGGAAGAAGATAAAATTTGATAAGGGGCTAGAAAAGGACAACTTGGCAGGGAAGATGCAAGCTATTAAGAAAGGGAAAAAGAATGTCTCAACTGGTGACAGAGAGGAGAGAGGCAAGTATAAAGGCAAATAGAAAATGGGAGAGTATGGAAAAAGTCAGCATTTTGATTTGTCTCGTGAAGCCGAGGAGCCTCCTCCATATGAGCTTTCTGAGGATTTCAATTTTAACACCCATAGGGAGGAGATTTACAACGTGCTCAATCAGGCTAAGGAAGGTGTTGGCCAAATTAAACTGCCCGAGTGATTTTTTCTAGAAATAAACCAGATTAATGTGAAGTTGCAATCTCTTCAAAACAAGATGAATGTGAAGGGTGCAGTGAGGATCTTTCAAGAAAGAATCCAGAGAACAAAAAGATGCAGGCTATCCTTGAGCATGTGGCTAAGGAGGTCAGCCTAATGAAGAATGATTATGAGGGCCACATCAAGGTGTTGGAGGATAAAAGTCACAAGGTTCATCAAAGTTTGGAGAAGGTTGTGAAGGTGAGCCATTCTACCATTGAGAATGGTGCGGAAGGGTTCCACATTCTTCATGAAAAGGTCAAGAATATGAGTGCATATGATATGATAGGGACGCCTAAGGTTGCTGGTAATGTTGGCAAGTTTGTGGTTAAAGGTAAACATGGTACTTCTTCAACTGATCAGGGACCAAGTGCCCGCAAGCCAGACTACCACTGAGAACAGTGCAGAAGGGTTCCACATTCTTAATGAAAAAGTCAAGAATACAAATGCAAATGATATGATAGGGACACCTAAGGTTGCTGGTAATGTTGGCAAGTTTGTGGTTAAAGGTAAACACAGTTCTTCTTCAGCTGATCAGGGACCAAGTGCCTGCACTCATAGTCATTCTAGGAAACCCTTTGAAGCTCAAAAGAAAGAGCTGTACAATGTGGTCAATCTTCATAATCACATGTAACAACAGGACATTGGAGCTGCTAAGATTCTTAAGGAATTACAATAGTTTGTTCTGTCTGTTTTTTGTTGACATTTTTTTATGTTGGATCGCTGATGGTTGGCTCCTGGTTGGTTATGCTTATCTTTTCGGCAGTGTTTCTTTGTAAAGAGTTTCAGGTCCCTTCGAAACCTGTTTTACCTTTAATAAAAAAACAATCAAAAAGTTCTGGTCTTAATAAAAGGGAGAACAAAAGGAATCAAGAACTATTGTTCCATGTAGATGTCAATTTAAGAGCATTGAAAAAATCACTTAATAAGGTTAACAGAACCTATTGACTAGTGTCTCTGTATAAAATGCTATCAAAGACTAGTTTTCAGAGGTTTTTGCATGTAAATAATACCATATATTAGCAAAAATAATTCTTCAATTAATTCTCATTAAAAGCACAAAAAGGTTGCAACAGGTTTCAAACACAGTGAGGATACAATTACAAAACAATAAGTAATAATGTCAAATCATATCCAATTCATGCAGCAATGGTAGTTATTAATTTAAAGACTTAACTTTAATGTTGAGAAGAAGCGAAAAACAACATAGCATCCAAGTTAGATTTTGACTATCCTCACACAGAAATGAGTCAAACTAATGTTTGCTTGCAAAGACCAAAAGAAAACTACTACCTGAATAATGATCTTGGCACATTCATTGCATGGGAACATTGTCACATAAAGCCTCTGCAGGAAGAGAACCGCAAATAAAGAAATGATAAGGTCAATATATTCTCCAAATGGCCATCTAGGTATTAAAAATAAAGGTTAGTTATTTTCATTTTTTAACTGATAAGCTAAAAGATAGGCACCATCCCAATATCACAACATTTTGTTGCAGATAACATTTTATAAGTTACTGTAACTATAGCAGTTGGACCCATTTCTGGATGTTATTAACTTACAAAACTAGTCATACCTGTCTAGAACTACAAGTTAATAAAATAGGAATGCGAAACCATGACCACTGTTTGCGTTGGTCGGAGATGTGCACAACAGTGGATAGAATTTCAACTCACTACCCCTCATTATAAATTTACCTTGGCTGCTTATAAAATATCTTTTCATTTTCTTATGCAGGTCATGTTTAGAGACTGTTTCTATTATGTCATTTAAATGGACTGATTTTCTATACACACTTTCTGCTTATACTTTCCTGTATGTGAGAATCCTCACTAATTCTGATGACAAATTGCATTTCAAACGCAAGACTACATGACAGGCATTTAATCAAACACTTATATAGCCATAACATTCAGGAGTATTAACTGATTCTTCAGAGACATTATATCAAACATGTAATGTGCCCTCTCTAAAATAAGGTTAAAAATAAATAACACTAATTAAAATTAAATAATAAAATATAATTAATTATAATTAAATGATAAAATTAGATTATAAATATAAATATAAATAAATAAACTATAATATAATATAATATAGACTTGGAGACAACTATATCAAATAGATTAAAATATCGATTGCTAATGAAGAACAACTAAAATAGCAATTATCTCAGGGCCAACAATGTTTAGTAACAAACATGACTTCAATATTGATTCAGACAAGGAAATGAACCATAATCTAATCAATATCATTATGAAGAGTATAACAGTGGCAGTAGTCCGTATGGGATAATCAGCGATTTTGAGGAAATAACTATAAGTTACAAAAGGTGCGATGGCATGTTATGAAGAGATGTGTCTAATGAGAAAACCTTCCATCACATATATATAGGGGACGTTACAGGAGCTGATAAATACAATTTCCCATGTGCACGATATCAGTGGTCTTTGCCATGAAGATCGCTTGAGCATAACAGTTAGTTTGTGGACTAAGGGCGGCACTCCTGGCAATAGTTCTAAACCTTGTCAATCGCAAGGCAGACTGATGATAACATTAGTAACGTGATTTCATCATCATGCTAAATAATTCTCAAGCGCTATCTCTTCATATTGATACCATAAGCAGCAGAGGGAGAAGAAATCATAGTGCACCCACAAGAGGTGGATTGTTTACCAGCACATCAGCTGTGAGCAAAAGTAGATAATGGCAGATAAGATATAGAGATCACACTATTGCAGAAGCAGAGCCAGAGATTCACTTGGAGAAACACATCCTGGGACGAAGGCATAACCATCTATATTGAAGAATACTGATCTGGAAAATCACCATGAAAGCCATGAACACTTGCATCAACCGATCAGACACTGTGAGGGAGGTGGATATTTTCTTCTAGAGGAGGTCTCTTCAATCCAATATCAACATCATCTTCTGCACTTCCCAACATGGAATATATCATTGTAGACAGGTGCTGTTGTTTGTAATGCTGAAGTACAGTAATTTGTATCCAATTTTCAAATTCCAATAAAGAACTCAATCTTCCCATATATATTGTGTTTCATTTTTCTTTGCAAGTTATTGTTTTCTTTGTGTAGATTGTGTGGGGACATTACAAACACTTCACATACTAAGCCAAATTTTCACCATAAAACCACTAGTTCATTAAATAGGCATTTGGACAAACACTTGACAGACCTCTTTGGATTACAAATGAATCTCTATTCTCTTTCGAACAAGGTAGATTTCTGTTTACTGAATATTGAAGGAAGGAGACTAACAGCAAATTCCTCAAGTTATCACCAGTGAGTACATTCAGATTACAAACTAAGTTTTCTTCAGACTTGCATCAAACCACATTGGCATAAATATATATATCATAAAAACTTAGTAAACATATGACAGCAGTATAGGAACCAAATGTTACAGCTGTTAAACATCATGATCAAAATGCCAAGTTTACTTTTCAGATAAAGGAACATCGTATGCAGGATACCCTTCATTACAATTGAAACACTCAGTGATGCGAGACGAATTAAGGAAGCCCAAAACTTGGTTATAATGCAGCTCCTGGTAATGACAATTCCTTGCCTTGATTATGCAGTCCCAAATATGTCTTCTCAGGAGGAACAATTATTCAGAAATCCCTTTGCTGTTAACTCCCCAACACCAACCCCAAAACACTGCTAACTCCTTATCGCAGAGGTCTGATATATGCTTGGAATGATCTGCAAACTTCTACCTATATACTCGATAGGGTAATACTTCAATTGGGAAATCATACATGGCTTTCAATCCACTTAATAGTCTCATTTATTGAATCCAAACTTCTGCAAATAAGCACAGTAGTGAACTCTGAATGAATCCGCCTCACAAAGAAGATTGGATTTCCATCCACCCTTTGTATTTCCCAAGGGTTTTCATCCTCGGAAAGGAATGTCACTGTCTCGCCAGCAACTATGGAGAACTTAAATAAATCAAGTAATGAGATAACATAACAATGGGGAAGGACAGCCTCCCTGCCAAACACTTCTTGAGCAGTTGATGACCCTCCACTCCTCAATGTGGGATTAAATCAAACTTTTACTTTTATTTCCACTTTATAAAATTACTTTATTTTAATACTGTTATATTATAACATAAAGTAACTTTAATAATATTAACCCTGTAAATCAATATTCCATTTTCGTTATTTCTCCACCAATAAAAATGACGTGACCAACATAACATCCCCTAAGTTTTTAATTAGCCTATTAGGATGTGGAAAATAGGCTAATCAATCTTCTCGTGTGATCACTGAAAAGAAGGGGGTATTCAAGTCCTCCCTTCCCGGGATTGCTTGCCCTCAAGCAATCGCAATGCTGGATGCTGCAAATTGTCTTCACCTTCCCACGTGACAACCTCTAGTGGCAAATCTATCCAACGTACCAAGTATTCCCTGATCACACGACTTCTCAACTTCCTTTCTCACCTGCAAAATCTCTGCAGGAACCAGTACTAGTTTCCCTTCCTCATCCAAGGGTGGTAAACCAAGAGTAGGTACAACATGCTGCCCAATTGCCTTCTTGAGGCATGAGACAAGAAAACATTGTAAATCCTGCTATCTGGAGGTGTAATGTCCCCTTCCACCTAGCACATCAATGATTAATTTTGCTAGCCTATTTTATTCCCATAGGCTAAAGAGAAATATATTTGAGGGGAATAAAATAATAATTAATTATGGATGGGCTTTAAATTCTAAGCTTATAAGTTAATCCTAATTAATTATTATTATTAATGACCCACTTTCATGATGACTTGGGGATGCCTAGTTTCACTTACGCGATTTCCTTATTTTAAGTGCAAGTTAAAAATAAATATTAATGTGCCATGGGATGGCTTGCTAACGGAGTGATTTAATTATTTTGGGTGCCTTAATCTTATTGCATCATTCAATAATATTATGCAGCAACCTTAAATAATTAAATGGGAAGCTAAATGGAGTATCACATTATAGAAGGAAAAGACAATATTAAAGAAAAATTGTGGTTTTTTTAAGAAGGCATTCACAACTTATTAATTTTCCTTTGATTTTTCTCTAAGCGATGATTTTTTGAGCTACGTAGCCTAGGATAGCTCCCCTAGTGGATTGCATGGCTTGGACGTAGCCCTGGGTTAGTTGTTTCAAACTTTCAAGCATCTACAATCAGATTTGGATGAATTGAGCACTCTTGTCACCGTTTCCAAGCTTTCCTGGCAATAATTTATTTGTAGTGCCTCACATTGAAAGGGGTTCAAACGGTGAAGAATTTTTGGTATTACTATGAGAATCTGAAACCTTGTAGATGACAGATCTTCAGCATAGAGGTGCCAGATATCACTGCATATCCAGTCGTCATCCTATAGAGCACACTCCATTGACTTGAGGATCATTTGAATAGAGCAATGCTAATGCGGGCATGTGAAAAGTGATCGTGTATATTTCTGAATTTTTCAGCAGCAGAGTTAGACTGTAGTAATCTCACAAAATCTGTTTTTCAAGTTTTATGTAAGGAAGTATTAATGTCTTTAATTGGAAATTTTGTTATTGCCTTCCTTGCAAATTTATCATTGTATCCATTTTAATAAAATCCATGTCATGAAAACAATATTATGCAAACATACAACACAAAAAAATAAATTCCAATAAAAAAATCAGAGGAAAGAATCTTACAATGGTATCAGAGCCACAAATCCTGCCAGCATGTGAGGTTGCATGTCAGATAAAATCATTGCATGTGGGTCAGACAACATTTCTCAGTGGAAAGAAGTTGCATGCAATTACAATTGATTCTATGAACTCTTAAGAGATTGGTCCACATAGATATTATACCAAACGGAGGGCAGAACAGCAGGAAGAAGCAGAAGAACATGATTTCTTGAATATGGTAGAACAAAGAAATGGAGGAAATGGACAGCCTAATATACAAGATGTATCAAGACAGTTGGCACAACAACAACAGAAAATGATGCAAACATTTATGCAATCACAATAACTCTTGAATGCAATTGGTAATCTGAGGATCCAACAAGTGCATGCACAGAGTCAAGACAGTGAGGTTAGTGAGATGGATCGTGAAAATCTAGTTGGAGCATCTTCTAATGTTGTGAGGACAGTGAATACAAGGTCTGATTGGCCGCTACATACTACCTTTTTGCCAAGGCAAACTGAAGGAGAAGCAATTCCAAAGGCAGAGTTACAAGAAACAGACATTACAGATGATGTTATGGTGGCCTATGATGAATACAGAGATCTCCCAACTGATGTAAGACAATGAATCTGAATCAGTTTATGAATCAGCGGAAAGACAAGGCTAGGTATTGTTTGGAAAGGCAAGACAGGAGGCCTAGACAGCAAATCAGGCAAGACACTCAACCTGTGGAGTATAAGGATGCATTAAATAAGGTTTCTCTACTGACCTTTGATGGAAGCGGAAAGATAACTGCCAAATCATGGTTACACAAATTAGATACATTCTTAGCACTCAAAACTATGGAAGAAGATAAGGCTATACAGTTTGCTACAATACATCTGGAGGGAGTAGCATATGACTAGTGGCACCATGGATTAGTATCTCAAGATTATGCCATGATACACTCCTATGAAGAATTTGTTAATAGGTTGATTACTTGTTTCGATAGGAAAGATATAGAGGTCTATTACAAGGACTTGGCTCAGCTAAAACAGATGGGACACGTGGAATCATATGTTAATGAGTTCCAAAAGATTTCAATCATGGTTCCAGATATGTCACAAAGCAGAGCCACGATGCTATTTGTAGAAGGATTGAGTGACAAACTAAAAGGGTTGGTCAAGGCTCATAGGCATAATACCTTGGATGATACCTTTGGGTTAGCCCTTGACCTTGAGGTCACACCTTATCAACCACAAAAGAGAAGTTTCAGCCCATGGAAACCAGATAAAAAAGGCTTTAAGAAACAGAAGAACAAATCCCCAAAAATTGATCAAGAGTCTAAGAATGAATTGAGGAGGAAGTTAGGCTTCTCTTGCAAGGAACCATAGGATCCTAGAAATCGTTGCCTTGGGAAAGGCAAAGCACATTCGATTGAGGTCATATCTGACAATGAAAAGCTGTATGATAAAGAGGCTAGTGCTAAAGAGGATAATGATGATGAGGTTCAGCCACAACAAAGAGAATTGGAGGATGCTACAGCCAAAGACACTCAACACATTGCCACTCTATCTAGAGTTCCTCAAAGCTGCCCTTTTCTGGCTAAAAGGTGATCTTAAGGGGCAACAGATGGTTTTCTTAGTAGATAGTGGAGCCATGCATAATTTTATTGATGAAGAATTAGTGGTGAAGCATGGATTATAGGCTGAGGATTTTCTAGAATTCAGTGTCGTTGTTGATGGATTTCCATTGAGTTGAACCAGGGTGGTTCCCTCGCTGAATATTCATATTGGAGATTACACCTTAGTAGGTGATTTTTATGTGCTTGGGCTTAGCAATGTGGATGCCATCTTGGGACTCCAGTGGTTAGAGTCAATTGGAAGGTAAATTTAGGACTTTAATCAAATGCAGCTTGAATTTATGGTTGATGGAAAGAAAATTGTGCTTAAGGCTATGTCAAATGGTGGACCTTCAATTGTTTCAGCAAGGAGGATGGAGGCTCCATTCAGACATAGTGATGTGGATTGGGCAGCTCAGTGTTTTGTATCTACTAAATTGTCCCCCAACAATAAGCTACGGTACCATATTGATATCCAAACAGTGTTGGATAAGCATAGTGCAGTATTTGGAGACCTTCCCCCAAGTCATCCACGTAATCGTGGGTTTAAACACGTCATTAAGCTTGAAGAGGGCACTAAGCCAATTATCACTATGCTCTACCAACATCCACACCATTTTAAGGAGATTGAAAAAACAATCAAGGAATTATTGAAACTGGGACGCATATGTCCTAGTTCCATCCCCTTCGCTTCATTAGTTGTTTTGGATAAAACGAAGGATGGCACTATGCACATCTGCATAGATTACATAGCCTTGAACAAGAAGACCATTAAGAACAAGTTCCCCATTCCCAAGATCAATGAGCTTCTTGATGAGTTACATGGGGCTGTGTATTTCTATAAGATTGATCTTCGTTGAGGGTATCACCAAATATGTGTCCGGGAAGAAGAGATACATAAGACTGCTTTCCATTGTCACTATGGATACTTTGAGTTTCTTGTCATGCCATTCAGACTCACAAACGCATCAGCAACATTTCAGTGTTGCATTAATCACACATTTTGTGAACAATTGTGGAAATTTGTTTCGGTCTTCTTTGACGATATATTGATACACAACAAGACATAGAGTGATCATTTGCAACAATTGGATGTAGTATTGAGTACCATGGAGGCACAATCGCTATATGCAAAGGCTTCCAAGTGAGTTCAAAGTGACTGAGATAATTTATCTAGGGCATGTAATTGGAGTTTATAGTGTAAAAGTACACCAGGAGGAGATACAGGCAATTCTGGACTAGATGCCATCAAAGAATATATTAGAGTTGAGAGGCTTTTTGGGATTGTGTTGCTACTATAGGAGATTTGTGAGGCGCTTCTCACAATTGGTATCACCTTTGACAAATCTTACTAAGAAGGGTGCATTTCATTCATCTAATAAGGCACAACTGACATTAGATAAGCTCAAGGAGGTCATGAGCACATGTCCGGTGTTGGCATTCCTTGACTTTACACAGCCATTTGTTGTAGAATGTGATGCATCGGGACAAGGAATTGGTGCAGTCTTGATCCAGAACATGCACCCTATTGCACTCGAAAGCAAGAAGCTGAGGGATGCAGAAAAGTTGTACTCCACTTATGACAAGGCGATGCTGGCCATTATGCATGCGCTAGCAAAGTTCAAACAGTATCTAGTGTGTACAAAATTTGTTGTCAGGACTGATCACAACAGCCTTAAATATTTTCTTGAGCAGAAATATCTTAATGAACGACAACAAAAGTGGCTAAGTTAGATTCAGACATATGACTTCGATGTGGCGTATGTGTTAGCAAATTTTGCCACCATTATCCCATTGAAGATAGCTAATCTAAGACACTTTTTCATGGATTAAATGCGATGTGCTTTCAGCATTTTTCTGTTATCTCGTGTTTTCCAAATTGCAGAAAATTCATCGTGTTTTCGACTCGTTCATACATGTTTTCTACATCGAAGGCAGTGTGATACAACATGTGTTTTTAACAGTGGCAGGTTACCATCAACAAGAGGATTCCCAATCGGGGAGAAATCTTCTTGGGTCTCTCCGATCAGCTCAACAACACCAAAGCACATATCGAGGTGAGACCCAGTGGTGTCTTCCCAATGATAAAGTGCATCAAAGTAACAGTCCTTGATCAGAGGGAGTTCTATTGAGGTCTCTCCAACACACCATTGTGTTCGCATTGGGGAGACATTTGTGTTGTCTCTCCAATGGAGAAAGTAGAGTGAAGGCTAGTTGATGGATTGGGGAGACAGGTTTATACCGGGGAGACATGCACCAGGGTCCCTCTATGGTTTCTTTGGTCAGGATGACTTATAGGTTTCAGGAAGATGTTGCATTTGGTCTCTCTGATACATTTTGAGGCCCAATAACTCGTCATGTTTTCTACATAGACGAATTTTTTGCCAACGACCCAGATTTGAACTTTCAACACTATGACGTGCTTGGGAACTAGAAATTCATTGTCAAACGAGCTATCTCTAGCTGCCAGTATCTGCAATAATCAGAGCCAAAATGTGAAAGATGTGACAAACTAAAAGTCACAATAGCATGTTAATCAACCAAGCATTAATTAGAGTAAAAAAAAGTGGAGTTATTAAAGCAAGTATAACAGACAGACCTCAATTTAAAGTTCCACATGGATTGGACATCAGCCAATGGTAGTTTTGAGAATATAACCAGGGGATTTGCATCAGTTGTGCCCACCTTTTTGTGGGATTTTTAAGGCTGCTCAACCAAGAAGAATATTTTCATGCAAGCTAAGGCAGCATTCAAGGCCAGATCATCTTCAGTTGGAGCACTTTGCAAGGGACCTCCTCCAATTAATTTCCAGTTTGACCTTCAGTTCACTAAAACTTCTATTTTTTATTAGAGGTTTCTTTTCTATACAAAAAATTCTGTATGATTGCTCGGGAGTTCAGGTTCTTCTCTGATTTTTCACGTATTCAATTGTGTTGCAACTTTTAACCTCCTTAGTATGAAAAACAGAGTTGCATCTATGCACTATATTCAGATTCCTCTTGAAAATAAATAAAGAATCCTATTGTTCCTGCTCATTTCCTTGTCTTATATTGTGTTTGTATGTTTGTATTTGAAATTAATTATGGTTTGCTTTAAATCCTTTGATTTCTACACATCTACACAATGTTTTCGCAAGTAGCTTTTGATTAGATCAAGTTATATGTTGTGTCAAGATTTCATTTCAGTTAGTGTCATTGTATGAATCATTTCATCTTTCATGCAAATTGAAAGGATATGCCTTCATATGCAACACTTATGATCATCTTAGGGTTTAATAAGCTGTGAATGTGGCTACTTTCTTTGTTGAATCAATTGTAATCAGCCAAAAGCCATTTCGAAACAAAATATTGGTGAATCACTTCCTATTAGTTGTAGGTTACATTTGAAAGCATCTTTCCCCCTTTTCCCAATCAATCGAAGTGTTAGTTTAAGATAATCAAAAGGGAACCAGCCCTTAATCTAGAAGTATGCTTTTATTATAGGGTACCCATAACCTGAATGTAGTCCTATGTTTTACAGGTTGGCTAAGTTTAGAGTTAGCTAGGGTGTGAATCTTAGTGATAACGGTATGTCAAGGGGAAAAATAAAGGTTGGCTAAGTTTAGGGTTATCTAGGGTGCAGGCATTAGTGATAACAGTATGTTAAGGGGGAAAAACATATTGTGGTCGATGCTCTTTCTAGGAAACCTACCCTTTGCTCTCTCACTGAGATTTCAGCTGATTAGAAATCTCAATTGTTGACAAAAGATTCAAAAAATACTTTCGACTATGATTTGCTTGATGCACAGGCGCAAGATAACAAGTACATTGTAGTTGATGTTATTTATTATAAGAGAAAAATCTCTCTTGTACCAAGATCTAAGTTGAAGGTCAAGATTATGAGGGTGATGCATGATACACCTCTAGCAGGACATCCAAGTTTCTTCAAGACATATTGTCAAATACGAAAGAGATTCACTTGGAAGGGCCTAAAAGATGATATGTTGCAATATGTGAGAGAATGTATGACTTGGCAGTAAACCAAACCGGATCATATTTTTCCTCCAAGCCTGCCTAAACCATTTCAGATGCCTGAATAGAAGTGGGAAGGAATATCAATGGACTTCATTACAGGACTTCCATGAGTTCAAGGATGAGATTGCATATGTGTAGTTGTTGACAAGTTGACAAAATATGCACATTTCTTTGTTGTAACTATTGATTATTCAGCACCTTAGGTCGCAGCTTTTTTTTACAGAGAGGTGTTTAGATTGCGCAGGCTTCCTAAGACCATAGTTTAGATCAGGACAACCGATTTCTCAATATGCTTTGGCAAGATTTGTTCCGATTGGCAGATTCAGAATTGACCTTCAGCACCAGCTATCATCCTCAAATAGATGGGTAGACAAAAATTGTAATTAAATGGATTCAGGTCTATCTTTGAAATTATGTTTAAGGACAACAACATGCTTGGATTAGATGGCTTCACTTAGGTAAGTATTGTTACAAACCACATTTCATATGTCAATTGGCATGTCTCCATTCAGGGCCTATAAGGGTATGATGCATTATCGTTTGTGGATTTGGCCTCTAATGACAACACAGCCCTCAATTGATAAGTAGGAGACATTTTCCACAGCAAGTGAAATTGTGATATTGCTATCAGAATTCAACTATGTACTTTTTGAGTCAAACTCATTGACCCATGTTTCATGAGTAGTGGTTCACACAAACCAATCTCTCATGAGAATGAATGGAACACCTAGCACTCAATGGATCTAGCTGATGCTCACAACGGTGAAGCAATATAAAAATGTCCCTCAAGCTAAGGATATGATATAGAATTGTCAGGGCATACTCAAGGTGTTAGCAAATTTAAGTTGTCATTAGTGAAGATAGAGCAAACACCATTCCCACCAGTAGAGGTACACCGGTAGATCACTTGTATTACTTTATAGGCACCAGTAGATTAGAAACAGAGTATATGCATAAGTAGACTAAATAGAGGAGATGCACCGGTAGACCGAACATAGTACATAGTACCGGTCTTATGTTGCATACAGGGATGGACCAGGTATAAGATTGATACCAGTCAACAGCATGTCTATCCGCACCGGTGAATGCGGCGCTGTTTAAGTTAAAACCGGAATATGCGGAGCATCCACCGTTTAACACCAAAGTTAGCTTTTTAACAGGAGTTAGTTTTATTTCTACACGGCTGTCTTCAAGGTCATAGGACGCAAGAAGTTAGTTGTTGAATATACAGAGCAGGGAGAGTTATCTTCTGAGAAGAGCTACAGTCATAGAGGTGAAAGGCAAAAAGGATCAACAACCAAGCAGAACAGTAAGGTCAACACGTATGATCTAATCAAACAAAGAGTGTCAATTCAGATCATTGCTTTTATTTTGTGAAAGCATATTCAAATCCTTTCATTAGGGTGAACCCTAATAGGTTCTTTGTATAAATCCTTTAACCAAGTAACATCTTTGTTCATGTTGAAAGTCTTTTAACAAGGCGGCTCCTAACAGAGTTAACATCTTAACCGATCTTCTACCAAATCCCTTAACCGGGTAGCAATCTTGCAACTGCTTTGTAAGCTCCTAACAGGGTATCTTTATTACTGCAGTAGTGAAGTTGTGAGCTCTGTCTCACTGTGGTTTGTTCCTTCTAACCGAAGGTTTCCACGTATACATGATGTGTTGATCTGAGTATTTCTATTTCTTTTTGTGAATGATTGTTTACATTCTATTTATCTTGCAAGAATCTTTCTACAAGTGTCAAATTGCAAAAGAAATAGTATTTACTTATTCACCCCCCCTCTCAGTAACCGATTAGGAATAACAATTGGTATTAGAGCTAAGTTCTCTAATATATAAACCTTAACCACTTCAGAAAAAGATCATGGAGGGTTACGGGTATCAGAAATAGCTTGAGGAAGCCAACGACATCATTGCCTCTCTGGAGAATAGGCTGAGAAGATCCCTTGCTAAAAGAAAGGAGTTGGGTCTGCAGTTGAGAGAGAGCAATGAAACAATTGATGAACACTCTAGGCAGAGTGGATCAGATGAAGCTGACGAGGCAGTCTCTGAGCTCATGGAGAGGAACCAAATCCTAACCGATCAGATCTCCAACCTAAAGAGGGAGCAGGAAGAGAATGCCATAAGGATGACTAAACTGATTGAGAAAAAGAGTAAAGCTGAAGATGAAAGAAACACAGCAGTCAAGTCCTTAATAGCCTCTGAGAGAGCAATGAATCTGGCAGAGGAATCAGTAAGGGAAAATAATCTTGTTGTTCTGCAGCTTCAAGAAGACATACAAATAGTCACTCAAGAAAACGCCAACATGCAAAAGGGTTGGCATGATAGAGATGAAGCATGCAAAAGGCTGGCAATAGAGTTGTATCAACTGAAAGAACAGATGAAAGAACTTGAAGAAAAGAATGAAACCTTAAGAAGATACAACGAGAGCTCGGTCAAGCTTAATGAGCAACTCAAAGCTCAAAGAAAGCACAAAGATCCCACCAGACTAGGGTTCACCGGTCAAGACACCAAGGAGATTGGTGAGTCATCAAGAGCCAACAAAAGCAAGAAGGAAAAGAAGAAATCGGAAGAACAAAAGGGTAAAAAAACCTTCAGCATTTCTTACAAACACTGTGGAAAACCGGGCCATAAAACAAGCAACTACAGAAATGTACCGATAAAGCCAACTAACAGTTACTGCAAAAACTGTTGCAAACATGGCCACAAGACCAATGAATGCTGGTCTAGCCCCACAAGTGTGTCCAGTGGAAGCAGGGGAAGCTTCAAGGGCTACTGCTACAGATGCAACAAGTTTGGACACAAAGTTGATGAATGCAGATCCAAGACAATGGCATTCAAATCCCCACCGAGACTAGTATTCCCCAAAAGAAACAAGAACTGGAGCACAACCAACTGTGCTAACTGTGGCATGCATAGTCATAATGATTCCTGGTGTAAATTACCCAACAAGAGAAGGGTAAATCCATGGAAGGCAACCAGGATAGTCTGCTACACCTGCAACAAAGTTGGACACCTAGCTAAAGACTGCAGAAACCGGTCAATGAACAAAAGGGAATGATCGGTCAAACCCGTGGAGAAGACCTCGTCTTCAAATGAGAAGAACAAAAAAGGAAAGAAGACCGAGAAAGAAGTTAAGCAGATTTGGTTCAAGAAGGAATCAAAGAGCTCCGCCGAGGAGAAGACAAAGGGAAGATCATCATCTGCAGATGGTGATATCTCTTCAGCAAACTGAGCCTAAATGGCTTAGAGGGAACCGGTAGCTCATCTATTGTTCCCGGTACGACTGGTGAGCAACAAACTCACTCAGTCAGGAAGAATAACCGGACAGGTAAGTGTTGATCAACCGGGGTTTGTTCAAAAAGGAAAAAGCCTGAATTACCGCTTGGCAAAAACGGAAAGAAAGGTTAGGTAAAGCAATTAATGTTGTAGCCGTTAAACGAATAGTTACCGTTTGGTAATTACCGTTTTGCCCTAACTCTATATAAAGAAAGGAGAATTACTCATTTACTTTTACTTTGCGATTTTGTGATTAACAATTTCTTATGCTTGAGTAATATTCTCGTGCTTTGATCATCGTAAGATATTGTCTGTAATACCGATCAAGCAACTTTCTATGTAAATCGGTTATCAAGAATTGCATCATCATCCTCCGTTGTCAAGCTAATCAAGGGAAACCAAGTCGACCGACCTGGATACGATATTATGGCAGTTCAAAACAGGGAAAACGACATGGCCGGTGCGCTATCGTCTGTGCCAAATGGAGTCCTCATGACTAAAGATGTCACGACCTTCATTCACGCCAAGCAGGAAGAACTGGGTGAAACCTACATCCAAAGCGAGTACCTCTCGCTATGCAAAGACGGAAGACTTCCTGATAAATACGCGAAGCTGGTGTCGTCTGGACTAATCAACAGAGTTTGTTACTCGACCGTCTTCCGACCCGACTGCATTCGACTGGTTCTTTGTTGTCTTCATGAACTAGGTTTCTGGACAATAGGAGTATGCAATCAAATCACAAAGGAAGACCTGCATCGAGTGACCGGGTACAATCAAGAAGGGGAAGCACTCACCCTAAGAACCATCTCCAATGTTGTGGTCGCAAAACTGACAAAGTCAAAATCTAACAGTCGGTTGATGACAGTCAACGACATCGAAGATGATGGAGTCTGGTTCGCATCCGTTGTGATAGGCTACAAGGATTATCAATCCAGCAACTTGAACAGCATATCGGGAGGAGCCATTCATGCCGCTCACCGGATAATGCATGATAATGCTCAGTACAATATCTGCTCAATGCTTCGAGGAAAGATATTTGAAAATATGAAGAAGCTCGGCATTGTATAGAAGAAATCCCTAAAGTTTGGCACCCTACTGGTATGTCTTTACTTTTACTATTCTAATTTCTTCCCAAGAATAGGAAAGGTAACATGGGCAACAGACCGACTAGTTATGATGCAAATAAGTGATATGGCCAACCAACTAGGAAACCAGTTCAGAAAAGTAATGACCAAATACTTTGAGGCATTTCAATTGAGAATGCACGCCAGAGAAAGGGTTTCGTCAACTATTGTTGACCTATACAAAGATGATGTATGTTATCTGGTATCCACCAACCACTACATCATACAAGTTGTGGAACCGAGAACCGAGTACGCTCTTGAAGTGGGTTACGAAATCTCATCCAAGACAGCTAAGGCATATGCAGATGCCCTACAAGAAACTAACCTAGATCTCTCTGCTCTCCAGTTTGGTACCTATGAAGAGATTCAAGAAAATCTAAAGAAAAGGGCACCAATCAAGAACGTATATGTGAAAAGGACCCCTACACCAAAGAAGAAACCGGTGACTGATCAACCCAAAGCTCAAAGGAAGAGAGCACAACCGGTACCCAGCACTCAAGGAGAAGAACAAGAGGAAACAGAAACTGAAGAAACAGTTCCTCTAGGCAGAAAGAGGAAATTTGGTAAACCGGTGAAGGAGGATCCACCAAGAAGGAGAAAACCCACAATCGATGAATTTGTGGCAGGGTTGAAAGAATCTGGTGGAATGAGTTCAATCAGCACAAGATATCATTTTGCAAATGAAGAAGACAGGAGAAAGATAGACGAAGCAGTAGTATACTGTATTCACAAGTTCAACCTGTCTCCCACAAAACTTTATAAGGTTGTTTCTGATGATCTCCAAGAAATTCTTGAACCTAGATGGAAAGCTTCAATGGACAGAGAAAAGGAGCTGAGGATTCGAGCTCTGCTAGAGGTTCAGAACCATCTCACTCTGGACGAGGCCGCTCAGCAAGCCGAACTGCACAAGCATAATTTCCTGATAAAGAGGAGGATCGGTCAGATGCTTGTCGGAGAAGTTGACAAAGTTTAGGAAGAAGGTGTGGCAACATGGACTAAGCTTCTGCAAACTCAACAACAGGCTGAAGAAGCATGTCAAAGGACCACTGTGCCACCGGTCATTGATACCGGAAAAGGAAAAGGAGTACTTGGAGCAGAAGTACTAGTTAAAGAGAAGATTCCTACCGAACTGGTCATCGTTGACATCACTAATGATAAAGGCAGTGATCCAGCTCGCCCAACCGTTCTTGTCTCTCCAGAAATAGGTAAGACTAGCACCATGACTGTCAATGATATAGTTGATGAAGTGATGGATTTTGGAGAAGTAGACAATGCCGCTAGATGGTATAGTGTGCTAGGAGAAGATAAACAGGCAGTAATAGTAGCTCTACTGGAAACTTTTATGGATTACCACAGAACTCCAAGGGACTATAGGTCCAAGTTTCCCCCTAAACTCAATTCTCGGCTAATGACAAAATGGAGAACCGGTCTAGCCACCAACACTAGAATCAATAAGGAGACATTGTCACAGGTCAGACCTGGTTTTAGTGAAGAGAGAATCAAGCTTCTGTTAGAGGAAGCATCAATGAACTTGGATACCAAGTATAGAGTTGCTAAGATACTCAAAGGGTATGAAAACGAAGTCTATAAAGAGACTCTAGATTTTTGGCAGCAATATGATTTCAGTGCTCTTGAGGGAATAGATCCACAGGATCAAACTAAACCAGCACAAGAACCACTGGTTCAATTCACTTCTCGTGAAGAACCTACAACCGGTGAGGATAATATTCATAAAGAACAGTTCACATCTCGTGAACAGATGAATCTGGGAGAGTCATCAGTCAAGATGACCACTGACAACACTACAGGTGTTAAAGAAGAAATTGTTGTGGGTGATCTGCATACAGCTGAAGAGCAGCACAAGGAAGAAGTCCCACTGGAAGAGCAATTTCCACAGGAAGAGGATGCTCAACCAGACGTTGAAGTGCAACCGGAAGTGGAAGCACAGATAGAGGAAGAAAGGCCAGAATCAGAAATCCGACCGGAAAAGATGGACCTACCGGAGAATAAAGAAAAACAAGATGAAGAGGAACATGAGTTATCTGCGCAAGAACAACCGATACAGGAACCAAGATAAAAGGAACAGGTCGATATTCCAAGCTCGTCCTCATCCAAGAGGAAGCTATCTTTCGCAATTAACACAGAAGCCAAAAGGAGCAAGGCTACCGAGACTGTGGTTGACATCAGCAAAATGTCAACAAGGCAGCTAAAGGAGCTGACCAAGCGGAAACAATACATGGTCCTTACTAGTGTCAAGAACATTTTGTGCAACTTTGTACCTGATGCTGACATGGATGAAGATGAACTTGTCATTGATTAATTGGAGATCTTGGCACAAGCGATCGGAGAAGATCTCACTGATCCAGAGACAGTAGCAATTGATCACTATGAAAAGAAGAGAATAGAAATTCTCCATAAACAAGTTGAAGAAATAAAGGTGATTGTATCTACCAATCTAAGGGTACTTCGACAACAAATTCAAGTTGCAAGAAGTTTGATGACCAGAACTTCTAATTTTGATACGTTCATGCAAAATTTGAAAGAGAAGTCAACAAAGACCTCTGAAGACATAAGAGTTTTGTCTTCAACATTCGATGTCAAGAATAAATCTGCAACATATTTTAGCAGGGAAATGACAAGCCTAGCTCTCATTCTGAGAAAGGCGTCTAAAGAGAAGACTAAGAGAATCCAAGATATAATTGGATTTCAACTGTTTCTTGCCCCAACATTTGATTTAATGCAACAAACAGCAACAAATGCAGAAAATCTGATCAGTGAACCGGCCTACAAAACAGTAGAGGACATGGAGAATATCATAGTATCACTGAAAGAAGCACTCAAAAATCTAGAACATGTCACCAGTCAATGGAATCCTTTTCTTCATTCAGCGAAGAACATTTACAAGGATATCTTCACCAAGCTCCAAATGTAAAATAAACAGTGAAGCTAAACCCTTTGTCCTATGGAGGCAAAAAGGGGAAGAAGAAGAAATAGGAAAGAAGAGAGATCAGAACAGAAGGGAAGAAGGTCAAAAGGTAAGAAGCTTAGAAGAGATACAGGACAGATCAGCTAACAGGACAGAACAAGGAAAGCACTAGAACAGGGGAAGTCTGCAAACAGAAGAGGGAAGAGCTAAAGTGTACAGTACAAGGAAGAAGTCTACAGGTCAAGGAATTAACTGTGATGAGTGAGTAATGGTTTTGCAACCAATGACAAAGGGGAAGATTGTTAGCAAATTTAAGTTGTCATTAGTGAAGCTAGATGCAAACACCATTCCCACTGATAGAGGTACACTGGTAGATCACTTGTATTACTTTATAGGCACCAATAGATTAGAAACAGAGTATATGCACGAGTAGACTAAACAGAGGAGATGCACCATTAGACCAAACAGAGTACATTGTACCGATCTTATATTGCATACAAGGATGGACTAGGTATAAGATTGATACCGGTCAACAGCGTGTCTATCCGCACCGGTGAATGTGGAGCTATTTAAGTTAAAACCGGAATATGCGGAGCATCCACCGTTTAGAACTGAAGTTAGCTTTTTAACAGGAGTTAGTTTTATTTCTACACGGATGTCTTCAAGGTCATAGGACGCAAGAAGTTAGTTGTTGAATATACAGAGTAGGAGAGAGTTATCTTCTGAGAAGAGCTACAATCACAGAGGTGAAAGACAGGAAGGATCAACAACCAAGCAGAACAGTAAGGTCAACAGGTATGATCTAATCAAACAAAGAGTGTCAATTCAAATCATTGCTTTTATTTTGTGAAAGCATATTCAAATCCCTTCATCGGGGTGAACCCTAATAGGTTCTTTGTATAAATCCTTTAACCAGGTAACATCTTTGTTCATGTTGAAAGTCCTTTAACAAGGCGGCTCCTAACAGAGCTAAGATCTTAACCGATCTTCTACCAAATCCCTTAACCGGGTAGCACTCTTGAAAGTGCTTTGTAAGCTCCTAACAGGGCATCTTTATTACTGCAGTAGTGAAGTTGTGAGCTCTGTCTCATTGTGGTTTTTTTCTTCTAACCGAGGGTTTCCACGTATACATGATGTGTTGATCTGAGTATTTCTATTTCTGTTTGTGAATGATTGTTTACATTCTGTTTATCTTGCAAGAATCTTTCTACAAGTGTGAAATTGCAATAGAAATAGTATTTACTGATTCACCCCCCCTCTCAGTAACCAATTAGGAATAACACAAGGCACTTAAAGATAACCTCTAGCATGCTCCGAATCAATAGAAAATGTATGCAAACAGGCATAGAATTGAGAGATCTTTTGACTTTAGGAACTTGGTTTTCTTGCACCTACAGCCATATGGGCAATCCACATTGAAGAGTGGTGCAACAAAATTTAAACCATGTTTCTATGGGCCTTACAAGATACTGAGGAGAATTGGTGAGGTTGCATATGAATTGGAACTTTCTAAGGGTAGCAAAATCCATAATGTATTCCATGTTTCATGCCTCAAAAAGGCATTGGGCTATGATACAACTTCATCTCTAGAAATGCCACCGCTTGACTTATAAGGAAAATTAGTCCTAGTTCTTGACAATATTGTGGATGTGAGGGAAAGAAAGTTAAGAAATAGAGTGATATGTGTATCTAATCAGGTGGAGAGATTTACTTGTTCAAGATGCAACTTGGGAAGAACAGATTTTGTAGCATCCCAATTTGCAATTGCTAGAGGACCAACAATCCTGAGAAGGGAGAACTATAATGTCCCCTTCCGCCTAGCACATTAATGATTAATTTCACTAGCATATTTTATTCCCATAGGCTAAAGCAAAATATATTTGAGGGAATAAAATAATAATTAATTATGGATGGGCTTTAAATTCTAAGCTTATAAGTTGTTCCTCATTAATTAATAAATTATGATTATTAATGACTCACTTTAACAATGACTAGTTTTACTTAGGCGATTTAATTATTTCAAGCCCAAGTTAAATAATAATGTGACACAGGATGGCTTGTTAATGGGGCAATTTAATTATTTTGGGCACCTTAGTCTTATGGCATCATTCAATAATATTAAGCGACAACCTTAAAAATTAAATGGGTGGCTAAATGGAGTATCACGTTATTGAAGGAAAAGACAACATTAAAATCATGGTTTTTTTGAGAAGGCATTCACAACTTAATAATTTTCCTTTGAATTCTCATTGAGCAATGATTTTCAAAGCTTTGTACCCTAGGATGGCTCCCCTAGTGGATTGCATGGCTTGGACATAGCCCTAGATTAGGTGTTTTAAGCATCTACAATAAGCTTTGGATGCATTGAGCACTCTAGTCAGCGCTTCCAAGCTTTCCTAGCAGTAATTTATTTGTAGCACCTCACATTGAAAGTGGGTTCAAACGGCTAAGAAATTTTGGTATTCTTGTGAAAATTTGAAACCTTGTGGACAAAAGATCTTCAGCATAGGGGTGCCAAATATCAATGCATATCTAGTTGTCTTGCAGTGCACACTCCATCGACTCGAGGATCATTTGAATAGAGAAATGCTAACATGGTTGTGTGAAAAGTGATTATATATATTTCTAAATTAGCAACAACAAAGTTAAACTGTAGTAAACTCACAAAATCTACATTTCAAGTTTTAAGCAAGGAAGTATTCAGGTCTTTAATTGGGAATTTTGTTATTACCTTCCTTGTAAATTTATGATTTACCTTACTTCCACCCTCCTCAAGGATTCTCAACATTTCATCATAGTAAAAAATCTGATTTTTGACCCTCCTCAAGGATGTTGGTTTTTATGAATTTCATGTTTTTGCCTTTGTAGTGAAGGTTGTGCTTGCTTTCATGTCTTTACAACTCTCATGATGTGGCAGAATTTTGATAGTCTTCAGGATTTTATCCTCGACGAGGGCAGAATTCCACCCTTCTTGAGGATTGTAATATCCTGGCTAATCTCTGCTATGGATTTTCTACTCGGTTTGGTATGTAAGAGTTGGTTTTAATTTTTTGAGTACAGATTTCTACACTGACATCACAAGCAGACTTCCCTCATAAAATGTTAGGAACAGGTATGTAGTTACAACTTTCAAATCAAGAACATTCACTCTTGTCTGAGAAGTAATACATTTGCAATATGTACGCACCAAATACTTATTTAACATAAATTCTCAAACACATAATGCAGGTTACGATTAGCAAACTGATATTCGATAATAAGCAAGATGGGAGTCTAGAAGAAAATCATTTATTTCATTGCCAATAATAACAGTTACTACTGTTGTAAAGAGACTAAGTTGATAGTCGAATTACTCCAACCTGGAATGTGCTGCTAACAAAGACATGTATTTTTTGTGCTGGTCTATGTATGCAGGGCTGGACGGAGCATTATGGAGACGTGCCAATGACTATGCGTGGGCTGATAGGAACCGGCTGCTGTGTCTCACTCCTTGTCACACAGTTGCTACCCAGTTGTGCGCTATAGCACCTTCCCTTCCCCATATCAGTGCCCCTGCGTTAGGACTCACGTGCTATGCTACAGTCCATGCGCAAGCCAACATCCACAGTCGTCACCTGAGAATTGTTACCTGGCCCCCGACTAGGATGTGAGCAATCGGTTACTTGGACCATGACGCGACTAGTAGTGCGCATGTTCAGGATGCTCTGGCAGCTTTCTCCTGTTACGTGAGGCTGTAGACACCCGTATGCAGTGATTATCCCTGGCTTGTATTGTTGTGGTGCTTACCAATAACCTTGTTGTTGTCACTCCCTAAGATTACCAATAGTGTCATCCAAGGTTGATTCTACTAGTATTTATTTATAACAATCTGGTTCAAAGGTGATAATACTTTAGAGTCTGGTTCCAACAACTTTTGGAGTGCCACTAATGTCTTTCACTTGCTGAAGATGAAGTGCAACCGGGTTGACATTCAACTAATCCTTTCTATTGCTGAAAATACTGGAGGTGAGATGTTTCCTTACCAATCCAATGAAACTCACTGTGAAAACTGAATGCTTCCACCTTGAAGAGAGTTGGGGCTACGTCCAATCTCTTCCCAAATTCCTAAGGGTTTGCATCCTTGGAATAACCAGTCACAAAAAGCAGCCAGATTACTTTTTTCTTTGTTTTTTAATATTTTCTCATGGTGCTTTTTCCGAGATATACTTTTCTCTTTTATAACATCAAAGTGAGTGCAAGCACACCAAACTAAGCCATGTGGGATAAAAGCTCACTTAAGTCACTTTTATAACATAAAGTAACTTTAAAACATAAAGTGACTTTATAACAACACTTTATAAAATAAAGTGATTTTGACAATAGAAACAGAGCCCAAATTATAAATATTTGCCCACGTAAACTTGTGACTGGCTAACATCCTCCGAAACAAAGCCATTAGCCTATCCGGATGGATAGATAGACTAATCAGGCATCTAAATGGCCTACTGCTGGGAAGGGCACATTACAAGGATTTTCTCCATTTTACTTCCATGTTTAAAGTTCTTCCCCCCACCAAACTCGGTCATTTCCAAATCAGATTCCCTTCTAACTTAAACATTTTGCCTTGAAAATAAGGTGAAAAGACAAACAACTCAAAGGGGATTTGAGGGTAGATGAGGATTTGTCCTCATAGGTGGTGGAATTCCCACTACCTCGAGGATTTTTTGCACATTCAAACTCTTCAAATCGTTGATCTCCATCTTCATGACTTTTTTCCCATACTTAGCTTCTCATCGTTCATTTCATAATCATGCTCATCATTTCGTCAATAGGAGTTTTGTCTCAAGTTCATTGTTATAGATCATGAAAAGATTTTGAATCCTCTAGGGTGGTGAAATTCCCACTATCTCGAGGATTTTGATCTCTTGTCTTCAAGTCACCCTTTAAAAACTTCACCAAAACCTTACCAAGCTTCCTTCATTTCTTCTTGCTCTCCTCTTTTCAATCATAAGTTGGTTAGGGGTTGGTGTTTAGCCTCTTCTTGTTTGGGTAGAGATCCAAGGAAAGAGAGGAATTTATCCTCAGTGACGGTGGAATTCCACCATCTCCAAGGAATTTTCTTCAATACACTCCAAGCAGCCCTCAAGTCATTTTATCAGTCTCTAATATTGCTAACTCGCCCCATGACCTACTTCCCAATCTTGACTTCATCTTCAATCAAATTTGCTTACCTTAAAGAGGCACAGAATTTTGAAGTATGGGAGGATTTGAGGAATCCTCAAAGCATGGGGAAATCCTCCAATTTTGAGGAATCCCACTTTATCATGTTTAACATCCCATCACAAAAAATTCAACCCCACCAACTTGGTCTTGCACTTTCATTGCCTTGTGTATCCTCATTATGTCATTAGATCACCTCTTGATTTGCCTCCACTGAGATGGCGGAAATAAGAGGTCCTTGAGGATGAAAATCCTGGGAGGTGGTGAAATTCCACCATCTCCGAGGATTTTGCCTTGCACCAAAAATTTGATCCTCTCTTGGGCCTTCAAAAACCTTCTCAAGACTAAGGACTCAATGATCGTCAAGTCTCTCTACTTTCCTCTATTTGATTCATCCTTAGTCCGACTCCAACAAGCTTAAAAGTGCTCCCTTCTAAGACTTAGAGACCTAAAATTGTTACCAACTAAGACTCCCTAGGACCGCAACTCCTACTGCTAAAGCAAAAAGAGGGGGTCCCCATTTGCAATGGGATGATGGTGTGAAAACCTCACAACACCTATGAGGTTGTGCAATCGGCTGCAATAGCAAAGAAGTGAGCAAATTTTGTCAACCAATCAACCACTACAAATATGCAATCCTTACCTTAGACTCTAGGAAGACCTATGATAAAATCAATAGACACTCTCCCACTTCTACTATGGAATTAGTAAGGGCTCCAATAGATCTGTCTGGAAAGTATGCTCTGACTTGTTTTGCTAACAAATCAAACACTCTCAAACATGCGTAGGGACATCATCCTTCAGACCCCTCTATAAAAATCTCTCTCTATTCTACTTGTAGGTTTTAAAGTATCCAAGATGTTCGGCCAATGAGGTGTCGTAAACAGCTCTCATAATCTTATCCTTAAGTAAAGATTCAAGCACCAAATAAATCCTATCCTTATAGTAAATAACATCATCAATCACCTTGTATTTGTCATCCTGAATAATATCATCCATGAGCTTGCATGCAAAGAGATTCTTGGAATACTCAACTAAAAGTTGACTTCCAATCAACCGAATCTCAAATACAGAGCGAAGTGTAGAAATGGTAAGTCTCCTAGAAAGTGCATCATTTACAATTTTCCCTTTACCCTTGACATACTCAATGTCAAAATCATATGCCTGAACTTTACTAACCCACTTTTGTTATCGTTCATTTAACTCCTCTAAAAAGTACCTCGAATAGTTGTGATTCGTTCCCACCACAAATTTCTCACCTACCAAATATTATCTAAACTTTGCAATGCATGCATAATGGAAAGCATCTCTTATTATAGGTGGAGTATAATCACTCATTACCTCTAAGTTTCCTGCTCTCGTAGGCATGGGATGTTTGTTCCACATGAGTACTGCACCAATTCCCTCGCTCGAAACATTATACTCTAATACAAATGGTTTAGAAATATCAGGAAGAGCTAATATAGGACATGTTGGCATAAAGCTTAGTTGTCATCATTGGCAAACATCAAACACACAGGTAATAAGTTAGAAAAACAGCGGTGAACCGGTCGACTTACTAGGTAAACAATATACCTACAACGGTCACATTAATACCGGTCCGGTCTTGTCGAACCGGTCTAGTAGAACACCATAGGAAGCAGATGACTCAACAGGTTGCACACCAGTTTGCTTTCATATTGCAGATTTACCAGTCCGTACTCTATAATTTGATCCGATTTTTGCGGAGCGTTTTGAGAAGAACTAGAGTTGTTTTTTCTGCAAGCATTTCGAGGTGAACAGAAGATCAGTTTGCAAGCTTTTTGTTCAGGAGTTTTGCATGCAAGATTTTTGGATCACTTTCTAGAACAGCAGCGTTTTGGATGAGTTACAGCTTGTTGGCACCATTTGGTGTAATAATAAGAAAATTCTTATAAATACAGGTCATCATGCATTAGAGGTGTTGTTGAAAATCAAGAGCGCAGAGAGAGAGTAGAGCAGAAGAGCAGAGTCTTCTGAGAAGGGATACAGTCACCGAGAGTGAAAGAGAGAAACATTCAACAAACAAGCAAAGCAAGCAGAGATCAGGTATGATATGATCGACAGATAAAGTGTTAAAGAAGATGATTTTTTTTTGTGAAGCACATATAAATCCCTTTATCAAGGTGAACCCTAACAGGTTCTGTTGTATAAATCCCTTTACCGGGTGACATCTTTATTGGTGTTTTTAAGTCATTTGACAAGGCGACTCCTTACAGGGTCAAGATCTTAACCGATCTCTATTAAATCCCTTTATCGAGTAGCTTTCTAACCAGTGCTTTGTAAGCCTTTAACCGGGCAGCTTTATTACTGCAGTAGTGGAGTTTCGTGGGTTTTGTCCCACTGTGGTTTTTTCCTTCTAACCAAGGGTTTCCATGTATATATCTTGTGTTGGCCTGTGCATGTGATTTTTGTTTTTGAGTATTTAAGCATTCTTTATATTTTCAATATAAACAGGATAAGAAACAGAAAAAGATTAAAAGAAATTGAATTTACTGATTCACCCCCCCCTCTCAGTAACTGGTTAGGATTAACAACTGGTATCAGAACCTAGTTCTCAAGTAAAGAAAGCTTAACCGCTTCAAAAAAGATCCTGGAGGGTTACAGGTATCAGAAGCAGTTGGAAGAAGCAAATGAAACAATTGCTTGTCTTGAAAACAAACTAAGAATATCTCTTGCTAAGATAAAAGAACTGGCTTTACAACTAAGTGAAAGACAGGAAACAATTGAAGAACTATCTGGACAGAGTAGTTCTGATGAAGCAAAAGAAGCGGTCTCTGAACTCATGGAGAGAAACATGAACCTGACTAATCAAATCTCCAATTTGAAAAGAAAATAGGAAGGTCATGCTCTGAGGATGACTGAACTCATCGAAGCAAGCAGAAAAGCTAAGGATGAGAAAAATAGTGCCACAGAGGCACTATAAACTGCTGAGAGCGCAAGAAACCTTGTTGAAGATGCTCTAAGAGAGAGCGATGCTCTCATACTTCAACTGCATGCAGATATGCAGGGCATAACTCAGGAGAATGCCATCATGCATGAACATTTGCATGATAAACATGAAGCAAGCAAAGAAATGATTGTTGAAGTTGAAAAACTGAAAGCATAGCTGAAAACTCTTGAGGAGAGAAATGAAAAACTCAGAAAATACAATGAGAGTTCTGAGAAGTTGGATGAGCAACTAAAAGCTCAGAGAAGGGTAAAGGATCCCACAGGACTTGGGTACATTGGTCAAGTAAACAAGGAAACTGGTGAGTCCTCTAAAGTCAAGGGAAGCAAAAAAGACAAGAAGAAACCAACCGGAGACAAAGCTAAAAGAATCTCCAAACCTTTTGTAAACATTGTGGCAAATCGGGTCATAAATCTAATGACAACAGGAATGCACCGGGGAAACCTTTCACCGCTAACAGTTAGTGCAGTAACTGTTATAAGTATGGCCACAAGACCTTTGAATGCAGGTCACGATCAAACAATGTGTTCAGTGGAAGCAAAGGAAGCTTCAAAGGTTATTGCTATGCCTACAATAAATTTGGACACAAGGCTGAAGAATGCAGGTCAACAACCATGGCATTCAAATCTCCACCAAGACGAGTATTCCATAATAGGAATGCAAACCGGGCACATCTATTTGTGCTACCTGTGGACCATCAAGGCATAGGAACACTGAATGCCACTCACCCATGGACAAGGGAAAAAGGGTAAATCCATGGAGAGGAACCAGTATGACTTGTTACAACTGTAACAAGATTGGGCATCTGGCCAAAGACTGCAGGAACCGGCTAATGAACAAAGGAAAAGGCCAAGCTAAACCAGTCAAGAGGAATGTGACTCCCAATCAAAAGGGAAACAACATTGAAGACACCAACAAGGAAGTAAAGAAGATATGGTCCACCGATGGTGATATCTCTTCAGCAAATTAAGCCAAAAGGGCTTAAGGGGGAACATGTAGAAACGCTACTGTCCCCGAAGCAACTGGTGAGATTTATTCTCACTCAATAAAGGTTGGTACCGGGAAGCACACACCGGTCTAAGACCAAAGAACCGATCAAAGGGATAAGTTGATAATACACGGTCAATGTTTCAACCGAGGATGTTGTGGTAAACAAGTAAAGCATTGCTAAACCAGTCAATAAAGGTAAGGTTAGGTAAGGGTAATTAATATGATAACCGTTGACAAAAGTTACCGTTTGCTAATTATCGTTGTGACCTGAGGGTATAAAAGGGAAAGCCGATTACTCATTTCACTTTACTTTATGTTTTGTGATAATTGTCTTAAAAGCTTGAGTAATCTTTTCTTTCTATAATTCGCGATCTTTGCTTTATGTATTCCGCAAATTTGACAAAAGCTTTCTATGTATTACCCGTCTAACGAAATGGCATCATCATCATCTGTTGCAAGCCTAATCGACATCAAACATCATGAGCGACCAAAATATGATATCTTGCCAATGCAGAACAGATCAAATGGTATGGTTGGAGCCCTATCATCAATTCCCGATAGTGTGTTGTTGACAAAAGATGTAACCGCCTTCATCCACAGCAAACAAGAGAAAATTGGGAAACCAGTACAGAAGGAGGTACCGAAGGCTGTAAAACAAACCTTTGATGAATTGATTGAAGGCATAATGACAACAGGTAGAATGGGAATTGTTGACTAAAGATACACTCTGGCAAGTGATGAAGATAGAAGGAAAATACATGTTGTAGTATACAGCTTACACAAGTTCAAAAGAACACCTACTGAGATTCATGGATCAATACCTGCAGTGTTACAAGAGATTATTGAAGGATGATAAAAATCTTCAATAGCAAAGGAGAAAGAGCTGAGAATAAAGGTACTTCTAGAAGTGCAAAGCCATTTGAGCCTACAAGAGGCAACCAATCAAGAAAAATTATATAAATAAAGTTTTAAGATCAAAAAGAGGATTGGTCAAGTTCTAATTAGAAAAGTTGACGCAATTCATGATGAAGGGGTTGTAATATGGACAACCGTTATGGAGCAGCAACACCAAGCTGAAGCTGAATGTTAGAAGACCTCGATGAAACCAGAAAAGGACACCGGTAGAGGCAAAGGCATTCTGGGCGTTGATGCACTAGTCCAACCAAAGTCAGCAACAGAAGCGATCATTGTAGACATCACTGAACACACCAGTGGTGATCTTACTCCACCAACTATCCTAGCATCTCCAGAAAAATTTAAAGCTAAAACCCTTACTGTTGATGATATAGTTGATGAGAAATTAGATTTTGGCAAAGTTAGCAATGCTACTAAATGGTTCAGTGCCTTAGGCACTAATGATAAAGATAAGATAGAACTAGCCCTATTAGAGATCTTTCTTGATTTCAACCGGGGACCAAAGGACTACAGGCCCCTCTTCCTAGCTGAACTCAACAAAAGGGTACTGACAAAATGGAGAGAAGGATTAGCAAAGAATAACAAAATCTTAAGGGAAGTTCTAGAAAAGGTTGAACCAGGTCTTGATGAAGAAGCAATCAAGATTCTCTTGGAAGCATAAGTACTGAACCTGGATACTAGAGATAGAGTGGCCAAAATTATAAATGGTCAAGAAAAGAAGTGTATGAAGAAATAGTTCAACTATGGAAAAATTATGACTTCGACACTCTAGCAAAGAGGCAGGAGAATATTGCATCTCAACAGGTATCTACAGAGACACCTCAGTCAACATGTCTGCAGGATACATCTCAAGGTGAACAAGCAAAGGAAATGTTCCCACCTGAACAGTTCACAACCAGTGAACAAGACACAACCAGTGACGAGGACACAACCGTAGACAAGGATACAACCGGTGAGAAGGACAATACCAGAGATCAAGACACAACCGGTGAACAGGACAAAACCGATGAGAAGACCCCAACAGGTGTACTAGATACACAACTCAAACCACTGGAACAAGAAATAGGGGAATCATCAGCCAGGATGGTTGAAGAAAAAGACACTGATAAAGCAGAGAGGAACAAAGTTGACCAACAAGTTGCTGCAGAGGAAGAAGAAAAGCAACCAAAAGAAGAGCAATAAACAGAAGAGGAATAACAAGAAGTAATGGTGGAAGCAGAGAAGCTACCAGAAGAAGAGCCAGAAAAGGTCATCAGACAGAAACAACCAGTAGATGTACCAAGCTCATCTTCATCGAAAAAGAAGCTATCTTTTGCAGCAGACCCTGAATCCAAGAAAGGGAAAACTAACACTTCACCAATCGGTGATACTTTGATTGACATCAGCAAAATGTCAACAAGACAGCGGAAGCAACTCACAAAGAGGAAACAAGACATCATTCTCACCAGTGTTAAAATATTCTATATAATTTTGCTCCTGATGCAAATATTCATGAAGAAGAACCAATAATTGATCAGCTAGAAATATTGGCACAAATGATTGGAGAAGATGTAACAGATCCAGAAACTATAGCAATTGATTATTATAAACAAAAGAGAATAAATATCCTTCATGACCAAATTGAAGACGTCAAAACCACTGTGGCTACCAACACAAGGGAACTAAAGAAATAGGTTCAAGACGCTGGGAGAATTATAACAAAAACTTCAAACTTTGAAGATTTTGTGAAAGGATATAATAGAGAGAACTAAACTAACAACAGAAGAGTTGAAAGAGACTACTTCAAAGTTCAATCCTAAGACATCTTCAGCAACAAAGTGTAGTCGTGAGCTAACCAGTTTAGCTCTCGCACTGAGAAAGGCATCCAAGGAGAATACAAAGAGAATCCAAGATCTCATTGGATTTCAATTATACATAGCTCCAACTTTTGATCTGATGCAGAAAGTAGCAACTGTTGTTGCTATACTTCTCAATGAGCCAAACTATAAGACAATTGAGGATATGGAGAACCTAATTGTCTCTCTTCAAGCAATGAAGTCTAACCTTGATCAAGTCATAGCTACATGGAAACCGTTCCTAGTTTCTACCAAGAAGATCTACAAAGATATCTTCAATAGGCTTTAGTTATGAGTTGTTCAGACCCTTTGTACCTTGGAGGCAAAGAGGGGAAGAGATTGGAAGAGAAAGGGGAAGATACTGATCAGTATGGACAAAAGAGAAGAGACTGGATACCACTAGATTCAGTAGAGCAAGTCTACAGGGGAAGTATCAGTTGACAAGATACCCGAGTATCAGTAGAGAGGCAAGTAATAATGTGTGTTATGTTATGTTTTTCCACCAATGCCAAAGGGGAAAATTATTGGCATAAAGCTTAGTTGTCATCATTGGCAAACATCAAACACACCAGTACTCACGTTGGAACAACAGTGGTGAACCAGTAAACTTACTAGGTAAACAGTATACCTACACCGGTCACATTAATACCGGTCTGGATTTGTCCAACCAGTCTAGTAGAACACCACAGGAAACAAATGACTCAACAGGTTGCACACCGATTTTCTTTCATATTGCAGATTTACCGGTCCGTGCTTTATAATCCAATCCGGTTTTTGCGGAGCGTTTTGAGAAGAACTGGAGTTATTTTTTCTTCGAGTGTTTCGAGGTGAACAGAAGATCAGTTTGCATGCTTTCTGATCAGGAGTTCTACATGCGACATTTTCGGATCGCTTTCCAGAACAACAGCATTTTGGATGAGTTACAACTTGGAGGCACCTTTCGGTGTAATAATAAGAAAATTCTTACAAATACAGGTCATTGTGCATTAGAGGCGTTGTTCTTGAAAATCAAGAGAGCAGAGAAAAAGAAGAGCAGAAGAGCAGAGTCTGTTATTCCTAACCGGTTACTGAGAGGGGGGGGTGAATCAGTAAATACTATTTCTATTGCAATTTAAAACTTGTATGAAGATTCTTGCAAGATAAGCAGAATGTAAACAATCATCCACAAGCATAAATAGAAATACTTTGATCAACACATCATGTATAGGTGGAAACCCTCGGTTAGAAGGAGAAAACCACGGTGAGACAGAGCTCACAACTTCACTACTACAGTAATAAAGACGCCCTGTTAGGAGCTTACAAAGCACTTGCAAGAGTGCTACCCGGTTAAGGGATTTGGTAAAAGATCGGTTAAGACCTTAACTCTGTTAGGAGTCGTCTTGTTACAGGACTTCAACATCAACAAAAGATGTTACCCGGTTAAAGGATTTTTACAAAGAACCTATTAGGGTGCACCCTGATAGAGGGATTTTAATATGCTTTCACAATACAAAAGAAATGATCTTAACTTGACACCCTTTGTCTGATTAGATCATACCTGTTGATCTTTCTCAGTTCTGTCTGGCTGTTGATCTTTCTGCCTTTCACCACTGTGACTGTAGCACTTCTCTCAGAAAGTATCTCTCTTCTGCTCTATATATTCAACAACTATCAACAACTTCTTTTCTTGCGTCCTATGACCTGTATTTATATAAAAGTTCATCTTGATGAAACCCTTAACTCATAGAACCGCCAAGCTGTAAACTCGTCCTTAAATCATGCAACAAAACAAAAAGCTTTGCATTCTGATCTTGAGTTTACCTTGAAACATCCGCGTAGAAATAAAACTAACTCCTGTTAAAAAGATAAGTTCAATTCTAAATGGTGAATGCTCTGCATATTCTGATTTTAACTTAAACAGATCCACATTCACCGGTGCGGATAGATATGTTGTTTGACCGGTGTCAATCTTGTACCCAGTCCATCCCTGTATGTAATATAGGACCGGTACAATGCACTCTGTTCGGTCTACCGACATATATCCTTTGTTGTAGTTTACCGATGCATATCCTCTATTATAGTCTATCGGTGCCTATAAAGTAATATAAGTGATCTTTCGGTGTACCCATACCGGTGGGAATGGTGTTTGCTTCTAACTTCACTTATGACAACTTAAATTGCTAGCAATCTTCCCCTTTGTCATTGGTGGAAAAACCATTGCTTGCTGACCATTACCCATTTGCTCATCACAATTAATACCTTGAAGCTAACTTCACTTCTCTCTGGTTGCATACTTCCCCTATTCTGGTGCTTTAGCTCTTCTGTTCTGACCTCCTGACCCTTCTTCTCTGAACTCTTCTTTTCTCTTCTCTTCTTTTGACCTCCTGACCCTTCTCTTCCCTGTCAATATCTTCTTCCCCTTTTTGCCTCAATAAGACAAAGCCTTATGCTTCACTTAAGATTTTACATTTGTAGCTTTGTAAAGATATCCTTCTATATGTTCTTTGCTGAATGAAGAAATGGGTTCCATTGACCAGTAACATATTCAATGTTTTTCTGTGTTGCTTTTAGAGAGACAATAATGTTCTCCATGTCCTCCACAGTCTCATAGTCCGGTTCACCGAGCAGATTCTCAGCATGTGTTGCAGTCTTTTGTATTGATTCAAATATGGGCACCAAAAACAATTGGAATCCAATTATGTCTTGGATTCTTTTGATCTTCTCTTCAAATGCCTTTCTCAGAATAAGAGCTAGGCTTGTCATTTCCCTGTTGAAAGTTGTTGCAGACTTGTTCTTTATGTCAAACTGAGAAGACGGTGCTCTTATGTCTTCTGAAGTCTTTGTTGACTTCTCAGTGAGATCTTAATAAAAGTATCAAAATTTGAAGTTCTTGACATCAAACTTCCTGCAACTTGAATCTGCTGTTGTAGTACCCTTAGATTGGTAGATAGTGTGACCTTTATTTCCTCAACCTGTTTGTGGAGAATTTCTATTCTCTTCTTCTCGTAATGATCAATTGCCACTGTCTCTTGATCGGTTAGATCTTCTCCAATTGCTTGGGCTAATATTTCCAATTGATTTATTACAGGTTTATCTTCATCGATGTTAGCATCGAGTACAAAGTTGCTCAAAATATTTTTGACACTTGTTAGAACCATGTCCTGTTTCCTTTTTGTTAGCTCCTTTAGCTGCCTTGTTGACATTTTGCTGATGTCAACCGCAGTATTGGTAGCCTTGCTCCTTTTCGCTTCAATGTCTACTTCAAAAGATAGCTTCCTCATGGATGAGGATGAGCTTGGAACATCTACCTGTTCCTTGTATGTAGGCTCCTGTACCGGTAGTGCTTGCTCAATGTGTACAGGCAACTGTTGTTCCTGTTCTTGTTTGTTTTCATCATGTCCCGATTGGGCTAACTCTTCTGGTAATGCCACATTTTCCGGTTGTGCCTCCTCTTCTGGTAGGTCTTCTACTATTGGTACTTCTTCCTCATTTTGTGTTTCCACTTCTGGTTGTACTTCAACTTTTCGTTGAGCATTATCTTCTTGTGGAAATTGCTCTTTCGATAGGACTTCTTCCTGCTGCTGCTCTTCAACTGTACGCAGGTCTCCCATAGTAATTTCTTCTTCAACACCTGTAGTGTTTTCGGTGGTCATCTTGACTGATGACTCCCAGATTTACCTGTTCACCAAATGTGAACTGTTCTGTATGACTCTTCTCCTTACCGGTTGTAGGTTCTTCACGAGAAGTGAATTGAACTGGTGGTGCTTGTACTGTTTGAGTTCGATCCTGTGGACCTGTTCCTTCAAGAGCATTGAAGTCATACTGCTGCTAGAAATCTAAAGTCTCTTTGTAGACTTCGTTTTCATACCCATTGAATATCTTGGCAACTCTATGCTTGGTATCCAAGTTCATTGATGCTTCCTCTGGTAGAAACTTGATTCTCTCTTCATTGAGACCAGGTCTGACCTTAGACAATGTCTCCTTATTGATTCTAGTGTTGGTGCCTAGACCGATTCTCCATTTGGTCATTAGCCTAGAATTTAATTCAAGGGGAAACTTGGCCCTATAGCCCCTCTGAGTTCTGTTGTAATCCAGAAAAGTTTCCACTATAGCTACTATGACTGACTATTTATCCTCTTCTCCTAGCACACTATACCATTTAGCGGCATTACCTATTACTCCAAAATCCGTTACCTCATCAACTATTTCATTGATAGTCATAGTGCGATTCTTACCTTTATCCGGAGAGATAAGCACGGTTGCAAGAGCTGGATCACTGCCTTTATCATCGCTGATGTCGACGATGACCAGTCCAGTAGGAATAGAAGTAAAGACATACCAGAAGGGTCCCATACTTCATGGATTTCTTCTTAACAATAACGATTTTCTTCATGTTTTCAAATATCTGACCTCGGAGAATTCCTCAGAGATCGTACTTGGCGTTGTCATACATTATCCAGTGAGCGGCATGAATAGCTCCTCCCGGTATGTTGTTTAGGTTGCTGGAATGATAGATTTTATAACCTATTACAGCAGAGGCGAACCGAACTCCTTTGTCTTCGATGTTGTTCATGGTCATAAGTCGACCATCGGATTTAGACTTTGTCAACTTAGTGACAATCGCATTGGATATTGTTCTTAGGGTTAGTGCTTCCCCTTCCTGACTGTACCGAGTCACTTGATGCAAATCCTCTGTAATTTGTGTAGCTGCACATTTTTTGGAGTCAAAACCCTGGATCGTGCACACGACTGAGAACCAGTTGAATCCAATCTGGTCAGAAGATTGTTGGATAGCTGACTCCATTGATGAGACCAGACGACACCAGCTTCGGGTATCTATCAGGAAGCTTTTCGTCCTCACATAGCGAGAAATACTCACTTTGGATGAATGTCTCTCCCAGTTCTTCCTGCTTGGTGTGAATAAAAGCAATCACGTCTTCCGTCATGAGAACACCGTCAGGTACGCAAGATAGTGCACGATTCATGTCGTTCGCCCTGTTCTGAATCGACATGATATCGTAGACAGGTCGATCAACTTGATTTCCTTGAATCAGCTTGGCGACGAATGATGAAGATGCCATTGCTAACAACCGGTTAATACAGAAAGTAGCTTGATCGGTCTAACAGACAATATCTTTCGATGATCAAAGCACGAGAATATTACTCAAGCATAAGAATTTGTTAATCACAAAATCACAAAGTAAAGTAAATGAGTAATCCTCCTTTCTCTATATAGGGTTAGGGCATAACGGTAACTATTGTTAAATGGCTACAGCATTCATTGCCTTACCTAACCTTTCTTTCCTTTTTCGCCAACCAGTATTCAGGCTTTTTCTATTGAACAAACCCCGGTTGATCAACTCTTACCTGTCTGGTTATACTTCCTGACTGAGTGAGTGGGTTGCTCACCAGTCCTACCGAGAATAGTAGACAAGCTACCGGTTCCCCCTAGGCCCGTAGGCTTAGTTTGCTGAAGAGATATCACCATCGGCCGATCATGATCTTTCCTTTGTCTTTTCCTCAGCGGAGCTCTTTGATTCCTTCTTGAACCAAATCTGCTTGACTTCTTTCTCGATCTTCTTTCCTTTGTTGTTCTTCTCATTTGAAGATGAGGTCTTCTCTACCGGTTTGACTGATCCTTTCCGTTTGTTCATTGACCGGTTCTAGTAGTCTTTAGCTAGGTGTCCAACTTTGTTGCAGGTGTAACAGACTATCCCCGGTTGCCTTCCATGGATTCACTCTTCTGTTGTTAGGTGATCTGCACCAGGAGTCATTGTGACTGTGCATGCCACAATTAGCACAGTTAATTGTGCTCCGGTTCTTGTTTCTTTTGGGGAATACCGGTCTCGGTGGAGATCTGAATACCATTGTCTTGGATTTGCATTCATCAGCTTTTGTGTCGGAACTTGTTGAATGGGCAGCAATAACCCTTGAAGCTTCCCCTGCTTCCACTGGACACACTTGTGGGGCTCGACCAGCATTCATTGGTCTTGTGGCCATACTTGCAACAATTTTTGCAGTAACTATTAGTTGGCTTGACCGGTGCATTTCTGCAGTTGCTTGTTCTATGGCCCAATTTCCCACAATGTTTGCAAGAACTGTTGAAGGTCTTTTTACCTTTTTGTTCTTCTTGTTTCTTCTTTTCCTTCTTGCTTGTGTTGGCTCCTAATGACTCACCAATCTTTTTGGTGTCTTTACCAATGAATCCAAGACCGGTGGGATCTTTGTTCTTTCTTTGAGCTTTGAGTTGCTCATCAAGCTTGACCGAGCTCTCATTGTATCTTCTTAGGGTTTCATTTCTTTCTTCAGGTTCTTTCATCTGTTCCTTCAGTTGATACAACTCTATTGCAAGCCTTTTGCATGCTTCATCTCTATCATGCCAACCCTTTTGCATGTTAACATTTTCTTGAGTGACAATTTGCATGTCTTCTTGAAGTTGCAGAACGACAAGATCATTTTCCCTTACTGCTTCCTCTATCAGATTTCTCGCTTTCTCAGAGGCTATTAAGGACTTGACTGCTGTGTTTTTTTCATCTTCAGCTTTCCTCTTTTTCTCAATCAGTTCAGTCATCCTTAGGGCATTATCTTCTTGCTCCCTCTTTAAGTTGGAGATTTGATCAGTTAGGATCTGGTTCCTTTCCATGAGCTCAGAGACTACCTCCTCAGCTTCATCAGATCCACTCTGCCCAGAGAGTTCATCAATAGTTTCATTACTCTCACTTAACTGCAGAGCCAGCTCCTTTCTTTTAGCAAGTGATCTTCTCAGCCTATTCTCCAAAGAGGCAATGATGACGTTGGCTTCCTCAAGTTGTTTCTGATACCTGTAACCCTCCATGATCTTTTTCTCAAGCGGTTAAGCTTTATATATTAGAGAGCTTAGCTCTGATACCAATTGTTATTCCTAACCAATTACTGAGAGGGGGGGTGAATCAGTAAATACTATTTCTATTGCAATTTCAAACTTGTATAAAGATTCTTGCAAGATAAGCAGAATGTAAACAATCATCCACAAGCATAAATAGAAATACTCTGATCAACACATCATGTATACGTGGAAACCCTCGGTTAGAAGGAAAAAATTACGGTGAGATAGAGCTCACAACTTCACTACTACAGTAATAAAGACACCCTGTTAGGAGCTTACAAAGCACTTGCAAGAGTGTTACCCAGTTAAGGGATTTGGTAAAAGATCAGTTCAGACCTTAACTCTGTTAGGAATCGCCTTGTTAGAGGACTTTCAACATCAACAAAGATGTTACCCGGTTAAAGAATTTTTACAAAGAACCTATTAGGGTTCACCCTGATAGAGGGATTTTAATATGCTTTCACAATACAAAAGCAATGATCTTAACTTGACACTCTCTGTCTGATTAGATCATACCTGTTGATCTTTCCCGGTTCTGCCTGGCTGTTGATCTTTCTGCCTTTCACCACTGTGACTGTAGAACTTCTCTCAGAAGGTATCTCTCTTCTGCTCTGTATATTCAACAACTATCAACAACTTCTTTTCTTGCGTCCTATGACCTGTATTTATATAAAAGTTCATCTTGATGAAACCCTTAACTCATAGAACCGCCAGGCTGTAAACTCGTCCTTAAATCATGCAACAAAACAAAAAGTTTTGCGTTCTGATTGTGAGTTTACCTTGAAACATCCGCGTAGAAATAAAACTAACTCCTATTAAAAAGCTAACTTCAGTTCTAAATGGTGGATGCTCCACATATTCCGGTTTTAACTTAAACAGCTCCGCATTCACCGGTGTCAATCTTATACCCGGTCCATCCCTGTATGTAATATAGTACTGGTACAATGCACTCCGTTCGGTCTACCAGTGTATATCCTTTGTTGTAGTCTATCGGTGCATATCCTCTTTTATAGTCTATTGGTGCCTATAAAGTAATATAAGTGATCTTTCAGTGTACCTATACCGGTGGGAATGGTGTTTGCTTCTAACTTCACTAATGAGAACTTAAATTGCTAACAGAGTTTTCTGAGAATGGATATAGTCACCGAGAGTGAAAGACAGAAAGATTCAACAGCCAAGTAGAGCAAGGAGAGAACAGGTATGATCTGATCGACAAATAAAGTGTCAAAGAATATTAGTTTTTTGTAAGTGTGAAGCACATATAAATCCCTTTATCAAGGTGAACTCTAACAGGTTTTGTTGTATAAATCCCTTTACCGGGTGACATCTTTATTGGTGTTTTTAAGTCCTTTGACAAGGCGACTCCTTAAAGGGTCAAGATCTTAACCGATCTCTATTAAATCTCTTTATCGGGTAGCATTCTAACCAATGATTTGTAAGCCTTTAACCGGGCAGATTTATTACTGCAGTAGTGGAGTTTCGTGGGTTCTGTCCCACCGTGGTTTTTTCCTTCTAATCGACGGTTTCCACGTATATATCTTGTGTTGGCCTGTGCATGTGATTTATGTTTTTGAGTATTTTAAACATTCTTTATATTTTCAGTATAAACAAGATAAGAAACAGAAAAAGATTAAAAGAAATTGAATTTACTGATTCACCCCCCCTCTTAGAAATAGGTTAGGATTAATAGGACAACTGCTCATAACTTCCTTATGTCTATTAAACATGCTTTGTGCATCATTTGACCATTAAAATGCACCCTTCCATGTAAGGTCGGTAAGAGGAGCCACAAGCTGTGAGAATCCCTAACAAATCTCCTGTAATAGGAACAAAGTCCAAGGAATCCCCTCAAGTTTGAAACATTTCAAGGAGGCTGCCAATCCATAATTGCTTATAACTTTTCCTAATGCACCTTAACACCATTAACCCCGATCACATGAGCCAAATATAATATTTCTATCAACCCAAACTCACACTTGGATGCTTTAGCAAACAAGACTGTTCCTCCATGATGCTCAAGACATCATCAAGATGTTGAAGGTGCTCCTCCCAAAATCTGCTAAAAATCAAAATATCATCGAAGAACACCAAAACAAGTTTTGACAATTGCCTATTGAAAATGTGATTCCTTCATGTCTGAAATGTAGCAAGTGCATTAGTGAGACCAAAAGGCATCACTAAGAACTCATAGTGTCTGTAGTGGCATCTAAATATTGTCTTGTGTATATCCTCCTCACAAACACAGAGCTGATGATATCCTGATCAAACATCAATCTTCAAAAAGTAGATACTCCATGTAACTCATCAAGTAACTCATAGATGCTAGGGATAGGATACATGTTCTTGATGGTTCGTTTGTTCAAGGTATGATAATCAAAAGACATCCGTAATGTACCATCCCTCTTCACTAAGGCCACTGAAGAAGCAAATGGACTAGAGCTTGGTCTAATGTGACCAATGGCAAGTAACTCCTTAACTGACTTTTCAATCTCTACCTTGAAATTCCTCAAATGATGGTAAGAAGTAATAATGACAGGCTTGGCACCCTCTTCCAACACTATAACATCCTCAAATCCAAGGTCCAGTGCTCTACCTGGAGGAATGTCTCCAAAGACTCCATTGTGCTTATCAAGCACTGGCTACATGATGTTGCTGACCTCCTCTTGACGCCTCTTTGAAAGACACAAAACAATGGGCAATGCACTCTATATCATCATGCCTAAGAATGGCCTCCATCTTGTCTAGCAATACTATTCTAGGCCCTCCATCTAATAAAGCCTTCAACTCTATTAACCTCCCATTCTCTACAAACTCTAACTCAATCTTGTGATGGTCTAGTGTGTACCTACCAATAGACTGTAACCACTGCATGCCTAGGCTAGCATCAAGTCCTTCCAACTTGATCACATAGAAATCACTAGTCAAAGTGTAATCACCCATCTGAATGCTTAGCTGAGGAACTCTCCCATGCAACTCAAAGTATCACCACTTGCCACTTTCACACCAAAACCCACAAACTCTTCCACCTATAATCCATATTTCGCAACTAAATACTCATCATTAAAATTATGTGGGGTACCAGTGTCCAACAAAAAAATTACTCGCTACCCCTTGAGAACCCTTTTTAATCGAAATAGATGGCACCTAGGAACCCCTGAAAGTGTAGCAATAGCAACATTAAGCTGATCAACTGCCATATCCTCATTATTTCCCACTGGGAACTGCTTATGCTATTATCATTATTGTTGTCCTATGATTTGCTGTCATCAATCTGCTCGTCAACATTTCAAGTGACTTTTATGTAATGTATTTTGCCCTTTCCAAGGCACTTATCCTTGGGAATCCAAGGCTCTTTACATGTGAAACACAATTTCTTTCTTCTCAACTCATTCCTTGTCTCGAAGTCCATTTTAGGTGGCAAGTTCTTGGTCTGATTATAAGATTTCAGATTTGGTTTTGAATTCTTGAAACTCCTTTTAGGTGGCTGATTGGAAGTGGATGAGGTACCAAGATCCAACATTGTTTTGATGGCATCTTAAAGTGAGTGAGGGTTGAGAACTTTAACCAGACCTTTTATTTTTATCATTTAACCCTTCAATGAAAAGCATAATCTTCCTTTTTGCAGTCATATCTGGAACCATAACAACGATCCTTTGAAACTCATTAATGTAAGAATCCAAGAACCTACCTTGCCTCAATTGAGCCAATTCTCTGTAGTACACTTTCACATCCTTATAAGCAAAGCATGCAACCAATTTGGTGCTAAACTCCTCATAAAAATGTATTAACCCATGATCTTGAGTTACTAAACCATGGTGCCACCAATCATACACTACACCCTCTAAATGCATGGTTGGAACTCTGATTGCCTAAGTTTCCTTCATTGGTTTGAGAGTTAAGGTGTCTGAGTTATGAATCCATGTTATTGCACTTTTTTTTCCACTTCCATCAAATGTGGGAAGAGTCAATTTGTTGGTAGCTTGCTTGAGGTCGTTGTTTTCATGCCTTGGTCTTCTATCCTAACTTGCTTTCTTACTTTCTCTTCGCTGTTTCATGTATTGAGTGAAAGACAAATCTGCCTGAACATGTTTTGGAAGAAGACTTCTCTCATCATGCATGGTCATCACATTATCCGAAAATGATATGTCCACTTCAGCATTTTCTACCTCTTCTTCATTTCCAGCTAGGAAAGTGGGCATCAGAGGTCTATCCATAGTACATGTAGGAGCCCTTTCTCCACGTGGGGAACCAACCATACTGTCACCATCTGATTGACTATGTTGTTGTCTTCTAGGTCTTGTGCTCATCTATTGAATGGTGACCTAAGTCACAAGCTTCGAGTTCGAGTTCAACAACTATGAAGCTTAGATGAAGTTCAGCAAGGTCAAAAAATTCAGCATTAAATTCGTCTTATATAATTTTTAAGAAAATATAAGTATATCAAATAAATTATCAAAATAGTTTAACATTGCAAAATAGATTTGAGATCATTAAAAAAAGACATCACATTTATAAGATATAAACCATAAGAAACATGTGAAATCCCGATTACAAAAATGTTTTGTTGTCAAAAAGATATGATCAACATTTTAGATATTAGAACTTTAAAACAGCTCCAAATCATCAAGAGTACGAAAGTTACAATCAAAAGTCAAGACTATAAAACTTCAAAAAAGTTGCAAGTCATCAAGAGCACTTGGCTCATCTTTTCGGAGCCATTCAAAAACAACCTGCATGATGCAAAAGGAAATTTTATTTTAAATCATTCAATATTTATTTTAAAAACATTAGAACAAAATATATGAAATATTTATTTTAAATTCTATAATGCAAAATAAATAAATATTAAATTCTATTTTAATTAACTACAAACAAAAATAATTTTATTACTCTTAAAAAATAGTTATTTTAAGCATTAAACTTTTAAAACAAAATAAAAATACTAAACTATAATATAGTTTAAAAACATAAAATAAAAGAATTATATTTTTTTCTTTACTATAAACAAAATTTAAAATAATAAAAATAATGTAATAATAAATAAAATTATTAATGAATAAACATACAAAATAATAAATATTAATGTTTTAAAAAAAATATATAACATTACTGTAAACAGAGTTATAAAAAATAAAAAATAAAGTAATCTGATAATAAATAAAATAATAATGAACAAACATACAAAATAATAAATATTAATATTTTAGTAAAAAATATTCATAAAATTTATGACATACTAAACAAACTCGAATGTTTTAATATTGATAAACAAATAAAGACGACATAAATTTAAGTCGAAACCTAAAAAACAAATAAAAACAGCATAAATTTAAATAAGCATGAAACAACACCTACCTAGTATGAAAATGGAATGACAGTCGTCAACAAAACATGAACATATGCTCACTTCCAAAGTGGGGTTTACAAGTGAAATAGCCAAGAATGAGTTTGTCTTCTCAATCCCCCTCTTTATACACTTTTTCAAAACTAATGAACTATTATTTATTTTCCCTCCTAAGTGACTTTATCTAACTTAAAAATTCAAGCCCACATAGATGCATTTTTAATTTAATTGTTCAATTTTATGGAAAATAATTAATTAAAGTAAGTTGCTCAAAATATAGATAGGTTAATTTAAATAATTATAACCTTTATTAGGCTAAGGGTCCCTAACTAGCACTTATGCCTACAAAGGGAGCATTGCAAATTATTGCTTTAAAAATAATGAACTAAGCATTGTTTGTTAAGACTGTATCAATGAAACTTTTGAGGCCTATGTATTTAATTATTTAAAAGTCCCTTGTAATTTTGTTTTAGAAGGAAAAAATTTAATAAAAGGCCAAAATTTGTAGCTCCTATATATTTAAAAGAAACTACCCTTTTTCAACATCCTATTGCCAAGATTTTCAAATTAAAATTTCAAAATTGAGCATTCAAAAAATGCCCCATTGCTTGTGAATTTTGGAGGATGAAAACCAAGTTGGATTCATTGTGGATTTAGGAACAAAACACCTCACATTCAATTAAGGTTATTTTACATCAATGAATGCAATTGCATCCATTGATTCAGCTAGAAGCAATTAGCATTTAAAACCAAATCACTATTTTGTCAAATTATTGATTTTTTACTTGTGGTCTACATTGCAGCTTCCTTAGGATCTTTCTCTAGTCTCTCAACTAAAGGTGATAGATCCTTAGTGTCAGTATGGGACTATTATGAACATCTTACTTTCAGATCAAGCCTATCGCACTATAGAAGGGTGCAAGATGCCTTCTTCGGGTATTATCTGTGCCTCTTTGATAAAGATCTTCCAAAAAAGTGAGTGTCAAAGGAGGCCTGCCGCAAAGTGAATGAATATGGCTGTCTGTTTCTTCAGTTCCCCAACTTCACCTACATGAGGGTTGGCTACTTTTGGGGTGAGACTTACACACGCCTACGCTATCCCACTAACAGGATTATCTTGATGGAACTTGAAAGGCAACTCATGGTTGTCCAAGCATACCACTCCACTCTACACAGACCTAGGGTGGGGATTTCTTCACAAAACCCACTTTGCATTGGAGGATATGCTTTGACTATTGTGCCCAAGGCCAAATACATGGAGGCAGAACTTCAAGAGATCACACTCAAGAAGTTCATATCCAGGAGCTATTTTGACCATCGAGATATGAACGACAAAATGAAGAAAATCTTTACACATATTCATCACCTCGAGGATATACGGATTGACATGCGCACTAAACTAGAAATTTGATAGATGGACTACTGTAGACTCACCTTGAAGCAAATTATGGAGTTCAACTTAGCCCTGATTCCTGCTAGTGTTGAAGATGATGATGACATCTTGAATCCTGAATACTGCAAGCATCGTGTTGAGAGTCTTCCTATCTTGCCACCTTCCTGGTCAGTGAAAGAAAGCACACCTATTTAGGATAGATTTCAGCATATCTTAGCCAATACAAACATATGGCTAAAGAAAAGAGGCCTAAGTGTATCAAAATTAATCCAGGAAAAGACTTTGATCATGCTGGTCCAATTGGACTAAAGTCAAAAATTAGAGGAAAAGGAAAGGATGATTCTTCAGCATTGGAAATCAAAGGGATTCCGAAGCTCACCATCAAGGGGGGCAAAGCCACAGTTAAGATTCTTGAGCTAGTTGTTATAGCAAGAAATGAAGCAGTGGAACCTAAAAGAATTCAGCTAACTAATAGTAAAGATGAGTTGCAAGATAATATCACTCCTGAAGTATCTCAGCCTAAAAGTACAGAAGTAACACCTGTAGTACCAGAATCTATACTAGTGTCTGATGAGGCTCCTATGTCTCCACTTGATACGGATGTGGATTCCTTTTCCACAGTGCATGTTCCTATTGTAGATCCTCCAGTAGATACATCTACAATACCCATTTCTTCTGCTGCCTCGGCATTCACATCAAAAGATCAATTTGGCAGTTTGGAGAATGTATTCAATGCATATTCTTCTTTTCCCACTTTGCCAGATATGTCTATAGCACTCCTTGATACTTCTGTTGCACAATTTGAACATTTCATGGCCGAGGCTTCACAAAGTAATCCAACACCAATGGTTGTTCAATCTGAGACTCCATCCATAGTCACAACAATCGTGCAGTCAAAGGCAGTATCTACTGTGGCTACTACTTCAACGTTTCAGGTTGTTTCTTTCACTTTACCTCCATGGCTTGGTTCCATCACTCAAAAGAGAAAGAAGCAGAAGGCTCCTCCACAGGAGCTTGATTTCAGACAGCTCAACAAGGCAAAGCCTCCAAAGAGTAAGAAGGCGAAGACAGTCTCCAAGGTCACAATTCATCAAAATGAAGTCAAATATGTTGAGGTTGTTGAACCTTTGGTTGACAAACCAACAAAAGAATTACAAGCCCCGGATTACAAGTTCACAAAAATTGAGCTTGGTAAACAAACATGGTTGGGTTGTCAATAGGATGCGCATGATGCAATGGCCTCGAATTATCGTTGTGGGAGAAGAAAAATCAGCTTAAGGAAGAGAATGCCCGCCTACTGGAAACAATTGAAAAGATGAACTCTTCACAAAGAATTGAACCTATTTCTTCTTCTCTTCCAAGGAGACAAGCTGGTATGCGGAGTAGGTTGGTCGCAAGGCCAAAGCCATAGATGACTAGGGCAGAAAACTGGAGTCACAAGGTGTACTAGTGATCAGAGATGCTTTCTGAGTTCTAAACCACGTCACAGAAACTGACACCAAATTGAATGAGCTACTCACATCATTCAACCAACAGTTGAAGGTCTTAGATGAAGACTTGAGCGTCTGGAGGAGGATGCCTGATTTTGACTTGGATATCTTGTGTGAGTACGGAGTTATTTCTTCTCAGGAAATGTACTTCGATTACTTAGATTTGACGGTCAACAAAGAACAATTCATTAAGGGATTAGCGATGGAAGTGAAGGCAGTTGTGGAATTGTGCAAAGAACAAGAGCACAAAATCAATAGCAATTTTGAGGAGCTGACATGTAAGGTAATAGGTGAAAATGGTGAATTGATCGCAGAAGATCAGTTATGACAGAGCTCACGAATGTAATTTGCCTAGAGCTTGAGGCAGGTAGCTTTGATTTCAGCTCAATTGGCAAACTAACAAGCTATAAGGTTCTGCTGAATCATCTTCAGATCAATGTTGGAGGGTACAACAAAGATGTTTTCAAAGGTGCAAGCATAATTTGCAAGACAACTACTATTGCACAGCACACAAGTGCACTAGACCCTGCAGTTGTACATGAGTCTCTTCGCAAGTTTGAGACTTTATCGATGCTCTCTAAAGATAATTCCTAAGTTTCATGGAAACTTATCATTTTCCCATGCTTTATGAATAGGTGTAGATTTGATGATAGATTACGTGCAGGATGAAAGCAAGTTGTAAATGCAGGGGGACTTGCACCTATATAGTAGTTGCATCTAATCAGATTGCAAGTACATTAGGCTTTGTAGTTTTGAATAAGTCAAAGTAGGATTTTGAATAAGTCAAAGGTGGTTAAGGGTTTCCTTTTCTTTCTCCATCTTTCTCTCCACTCCTTGTCTATATAAAGGAGTGGCCTCATTGTAAATATTATCTTTTGTTTTATGAAAGAAGGCTAGGCTGAAATCTCTTGTAACTTGAAAACTTTGCGTTTCTTGATGCAAAATTTCTGAATTGAGTAAAAGAAGCAAGTATTCTCAAACTTTGTGTTGTGAAGCTTGAGGTTAATTGGTGTATACTTACGTTGTATTGATTGATCTATCTTTAATTCAGCTTATAGTTTGTTTTGTGTAAATCTCTTGAGCATTCATTCGAATTTTGAAGACATTGTGCTTCAAAAGGAACAATTGCTATAATTGATAGCAATTGATAGTGGTTGTAACTACTTAAAACTGAAAGACTTTGTGCTTCAGCTGTAAGTATGTTTATTTAAATTTGTGGATTTTCAGTAAGAGACTTTGCATTGTACTGTTTATTCAAATTATAGAATCTCCACTCGGAATAAGTGCAGGAGACTTTGGGTTCCTGTATCTATTCCACCTAGTATAAAGTAGATCGTTGTGTCTAGTGTTGTTCTTACGTCAACCCCCAAGCCACCGAAATTATTGTAGCAGTAGGCACTTTTTCTTAAAATCCCTTGAGTTGTTTTTAAGTCATTGTAAAATCATTCCTGAAAAAAGAGGAATTGATTAAAGAGAACCACCCTTATTGTACTTTCAGTTAAGTTCCTATTGAAGCCACCTACAATAAGAAGGGAGCCTCTCCTATTACTAAGAGGAGAGAGAAATCTTGTGAGACGTTGCCTAAAGTCACCGTTTTGTAAGTTGTGGCCATAGAGACTTACAAAACTTTTAGCCAGCAAACCTCAAACAAGCTGCAATTGCAGTTACAACTAGATGAACTACAAATATTCACTCCTTAAAACAAAATTGCTGCAAATGACCTCGTCGAAGGTTGGGAGGGTGTTTTTCATGTAGGAACAAAATCAGCCAAAATGAAATTAGATTGAGTTTTTTTTGCACCCCAAGCATTATATTCATCTTCTGACGAGTTTTTGGCAAAAGCTCAGCGATTTTTTGCCAAGAACTTAGCAAGTTTGTGTGCTGAGCTGATGGTGTAAATATTCACAAGCCTGAAAAAATCGCGAGTTTTTCAGTACTCGGCGATTATTTCATCTACGGAATCAACGACTATTTTTTCCAATATCTGGTCACCCAAGCCTGTGACTGATTTTCTTCATTTTTATTTTATCAAATCTTTGATTTATTGTTTCTAATTTTATAGTTAAGTGACCATTGTTAATGCTGATCATTACTGGCTGCCTACTCAACTAATTGTTGCTCTTTATCAGGATTAATCAAGTCTAAAAATGATTTTCAATATATAATCAAAACTGCCCTCTAAACATCAGTTTGATTCTTTTTGTTCAAGGGCTTATTTGGCTACCTAAGCTAGGCTATTTGCCTAAATCTCTAAAATCAAATTGATGCCAAACAGTATTTTTCCAAGTGAGATCTAGATCTTGCAATTGTTTAGATCTATTTATAAATTAATAAATTATTATTAGTAGATATTAAGCTAAATTTTGAAGATTACTGATTTCTTTGCATTTCATTTTCAATCTTTAATAATAAAAAAAAATTAAAAATTAGCTTAGTTACTAAGTGTTCCTGATCGGGGACATTACACCTATCGTATTGGAATAAAGTTATTTTTGTTGACATGCAACATGCTCACGTGTAAAAATTGTTTTCCATAGTGAAACAAATTGAGGACATTAAAAGCTTAATTCTCATCTTGTTTTATTCATATTCTAACTTCTCAAAATAAACAGGTATTTTCTGTTAACATGCAAAATTCTCTTGCGTCAGATATTGCATAGGCCAAAATTTATTAAATAAATTTCTATTATTTCTAGGCTACTTAGGACAAAATGTATTAACCACATTTCTATTAATCTCAAATCTACATACTATTATATTGAAAAGTCAATTAAATCTACTATTGGTGATAGTTGTATAGAGAATAGACTAACCTGTCCTGTTGTCGAAGCATGATTTGTATTTAATATGGCATTAACTTCAGCATGGCAAACATAACTGTCAAATCAAAAGTGAGATGCACAGCATTTTGTCATAAAAACATATATAAATTTGGAACTGCTGTTTTAAAGCATCGTGCCAATTAGCAGAAGATTAATACAAGTTTTCAAATTTCATGGATGAATAAGTACAACTAAAGAAAGGAACGCGTTGATATTTCCTTTAGAGATATAAAATTATGCCCAAGAACAAAGAAAGTGTGACATAAACTTAGGTATTCTCAATGCAACTAAAATCTTAACAAATCACACCTAAAGAGGTTGCCAGACATAAAAAGTCATACCAAATTATTATCATAGAAATAAAGCATCTGAATATATAAATGCCCACAAGTGACCAAAGTAAGTAAATGGGACTCAAGAATACATCAAGTTACATTATGCCAGTCCTAAGCAATCTCATAAGCTGACTAAAATTAAAACTAAAACCGTTGGCAAATCAATAGCAAAAAAGAAGAGATTAATTCATTGTAGATAAACTCTGATATTTACTATTCTTCCTTGCAATCAATGGTGCTATCTCAGATATGAAGTTATGAACTTGCAACTGGTTTTAGCCGAGTAGGCCAATGCTCAAATACCAGATCCAATATATGGATAAGAGTTAAGAGGTTTCCAAATTGATGATCTTCCTCCAATGAATTGAACTACATATTATATCTTGGGAAGGTTGCATTCTAAAGTCATGTCTTATGTCTCTCCCCCACTGTGTCTCCTCATAACATGCAACCGCACCTTTCACTAATCAATGCATGTTTATGTGATGCAGGAGCATCCTGGGGTAGTTGGCAATCCTGCATGTTGGAGTGCTTTGACCTTAGTGTTGGAGAACTCAGTTGGTGAAGTGTTGCTCGGTTGCAGTGTGGACCGAGGGGCTCGGTCCCTGAAGGATTCGGTCTCTAAAGAGCTCGATCATTGAAGGAGCTCGGAAAATCTTTTGGTGCTCGGCAAAACTTGTGCTCGGCGATGCTTGTGGAGCTCGGTCGACGTGCTTGCTCAGCGATGTCTGGCTTGCTCAATAGTTTTGCTAATACTCAGTAGTTTGGCTGGCCGACTGGAGTTCTTGTGGATTTGATGGGCCGACTTGATGCATTTAATGTGTCTAGCATGTGTTGCATTCTCCTATGTAGATGTGGAGGCGGACATGAAGAATTAATTATTTGTAAGGCTATATGAGAGCCGACTGATGTTGCATTTAATATTTGTTTGTCTTTAGAAGCCGATTGGGTTTAGGATTTATTTCTTTCTTCCCGCCGACTTGTGGCTGAAGTAGTATAAAAGCATTGGTTTGGGGTAGAGTTGGGAGAAGAGATTCAGGTCAGGAATCTGAGAGAGAAGAGATTCAAGTCAGGAATCTGAAGGAAGGAATTTTGCGAGTAGAGCTAGTGGTTGAGGCTTAAGAACAAGGAGATCGCTTGGTGGCTTGTGAGCACAAGTTTGGATCTTGCTAGATGTTTCTACTAGACTAATGTGTTGTTTCAGATCTAGCTAGCTAGGGTTAGGGTCTGAATTGGATCTTGAGGGCTCTTGCAAAACTGTTATTTGCTTTGTAATTGGTCATAACCGGGAAGGCCTTACAGCCCAGCACATTGCATGTAATCAATTATTTTATAAAGAATTCAGATTGTTTCAAATCTTGCTTTGTTGTTGGATTCCATTGTGTGGTTGTTTAGCTGGGGGCTTGGACATCTCCTTTGGGGATTCTCTTGGCCTTCCACTGCATCATTATGTGAAGCATTGCCAATAGGATTCTTAACCGTTTTCTTGCTTGAACACTTTATTACTTAGAACCACTACCCGATAACTAATTTGTTGGCATTAAGTGATGGTAACCAGTAAGCTTACTACCGGTACATGGCAATTAAGTATTGTCATTGATTGGCAAAAGAGAAAAGAGGAAAGAGATGTTTGACATCTCAATCTAAGGTCTAAAGATCTAAGGAGAACACCAGAGGTGGTTCTGTATGTAAAGAGACTGGTTTGGCAACCGGTGACACTATGCAAGAAGGACAAGACTATATCTGCTCATCAAGAGGAATTGGTCACTAAGCAAAGTGCATCAACAACCGAGTAAAGGATACAACCAAGGGAAGGATACAACCGGTCTCAACTACGCAACCGGGGAAAAGGTGCAACCAATAAGCAGAGGAAGGAAATGTAAACAGGTCAAAGCTCTTACCTGTTCACAACATGAGGATCTCAACCGATCAAGTGAAGACTTCGGTATGATAAGAAGAACCGGGGAAGTCATAGTCAACTATGTGTTTAAACCAACTCTTTGACCGAGATTTACTGCAACCGGGATTTATTGCACTAAATCCAGAAAACTTTGAGTTAACATGGTGATCAGTACGAGGCGTGTTTAAAGGTTTTAAAGCCAAAGTTTGTGGCTTTAAAACAAGGAGTTATCTCGTGTGAAGGAAAGATGTTTGACACGCATCTATTGTTTTCTTCATAAAGCAATTAAAGCAAGGGCATGCATAGGATGTTTCCTCAAAAAACTAATACTCTTCTAGGTGATGAATCCAAAGGGGATCTGTGATTAGGTCATGCATGAGAGGCGCAATTAGGGCAAGAACTCTATATATTCTACCTGTTAAGAATATAGGTTGCCCTCATTCTGCCAAGAGAAAAGAGTGAACCTGTACGCTGAAGAAGCTAAGGTGAATAGAAAAGAGAAGAAGAGAGAGAAGAGTGTGCAGAGAAGCACAACAGTAAAGGAGAACACACCTGTGGCAACCGATGATGTTTCTCAATTGAGCATAACAGAGATCTTATTAGGCTATGCAAAGCCATTTGTAAAAGGTCAATCCCTCTATTGTTTTCTAACAATTACAATAGTTAAATCCCAGTATTTTGGGTGGACTTTAACAGGTCCCTTATATCAAATCCCTTAACCGGGTGCCATCTTGTAAGGTGTTCTAAGTCCTCTAACAAGGCAAGCACTAATCGGCCTTATTGTAACAAATCCCTTAACCGAGTCGCATCTAATAGTGCATTGTAATCCTTTAACAGGGAAGGCTCCTAACAAGGCATACTTCAGAAGAGTGCAGAATTTGTGAGGTCTCCTCACATCGTGGTTTTCACCCAAATTGGGTTTCCATGTGATAAATCTGGTGTCACTGTGTGATTGATTTCTTGATGTTATTTTATGCTTGAATCTGTTTAGCTTACAATTATAAGTATACTTCATCAGATTTATTAAAGAAAGTTTTAGAGGTGTTGATTCACCCCTCCCCTCTCAGCACCGGTTGGGACTGTCATAATCTTCTGGTTAATTGGTCACTAATTATAAGCAGTACTGATCGATTGATTAGCAATGATAAATTAATTTAACTACTGAAGGTGACTCACTGATGCTGAGACTTAATATCTCCACACCCTATGGTCACATTTTCCTTAGTAATCGTTGTCTTCTTTTCACAACTATTAATTAATGATTTGTTCATTGTCTAACTACATATAAGTGTCGCCTTTTAACAATATAGTAATGTATGTCCTTGGACGGCAATTACAAAATTTATCCTGTCTTGCTGATTAAGGGAAACATGGTTCCTTAGAAAATCGTTGACTAGTCTCATTTACTTATTTGAATGGCTGGAATAATAGATCACTGCTTGTCTTTATTATTGATTTAATGAAGTGTAGTTGTACAGCTAATACAATCGCTTCTGCAATATGTAATCGACTATCATACGTAATTGCTACTTCTCTATGAATTTGACTATCATATTCTCCTTGAGGAATCGCTACTTATTATTCTTTATCTCTGCCTTATTGTATTGTCAAATTGCTTTACATTCTCTAATCCATCATTTATTTAATAATCTTGGTTATTCTTAATCAATTGCCTTCAAGCATAGTCGTCAAGTAATTGATCACTACTATATTAAACATCATACTTGTTATATCATCTTTATATCTCTATTAATTGGAGGTGCCCAAGGTCTACCACCCCTTAACCACATAAGTGTTTCACTGCTATCATGTTCTAGGTTAAGGATGGGAGTATCACATGGTTAAGCTGAAAGGCATAACAAGAAACCAAATGTCCATAATGGCAAAGAAATGCAGTCTTCTCCACATCCTCCTCTCTAACCCCAATCTGATGTTATCTGGATCTTAGATCAATCTTGGAGAAGCATGCTCCATGTAGCTAATCAATACACGGGATGGGGTACCCATTTTTTATGGTCTTTTATTCAATGCCCCATAGTCAATACACATCCACAAAGTCCCGTCTTTTTTCTTAACCAACACAACTGAAGATGCAAATGGACTTTTGCTTAGTGTAATATGCGTCATCTCTAGCAGCTCCTTGACTGTCTTCTTGATCTCATTTGTTACATTATTTCCTTGTGAACCTTTTAAAAGTAACTGTAATAACTATTTCATGTGAAGTGTGATGTTAGACGGTTAAGTGATTTTCATTTATTTGAATTAATGAATTATGATTATAATGATTTAAATTTATGTGGAATAATGGGAAAAATTATAATGGATTCCATTATGGTTGATCAATGTAAATTATAATTCTATAAATGATTTATCGTATAAGCTTTGCAATGATGATGTTCACTAATCCTTCCTTGTCAATGGATGCAAGAGGAGATACATCCCACGACCAGGGGAAGAGTATAATCATTGTAAAGGAATGTGGACACACAGTGAAGATCGGAAATGCCATCTGAGAAGGAACAATAATTCTTTAACCGATTATTAGGTTTGCAAGGGGTGTTGCCTTAGATGTGTCTAGGAGGTTACCTCTTCTCTTCTAATATTAATTAAGAATTTTGGCCTTATAAATAAACTAAATGCATTGGACCCTGCTTATAGATTTTAAGGAACAACCATGATGATCTTTTCATTCATTCTCTTCTAGGCTATGCTTTCAATTATATGTGTGTGTGTGTGTGTTAGCAATCATTAAACGTAAGAATGCTAATCAAACAATCGTACATGGATCCATGCATATTGGCGTGCTCTATAATGACAAGGTGGATGTACCCACAATGATTGAGCAATTAATTACGCAAGACAAAAGTTGGCACTAAGTTGTTAAAGCACATATACATTCAACTATACAAATACAGACGCAATAGATGTTTAAACATATGTTATATTCAAACATAGAATATTTTAATATTTTTCCTAGCTCTTGTGCAACTTGATGCTATCATGATAATTGTTTCATTTTTTGAACCCAAGGAATATGTGAATCTTGGGGATGTCTACGGAGGTGGCAAGAGTAACTCCTCTTGCCACCACAAGCAAGGAGTTACTCTTGATACCTTTGAGGGACTCCTTTTTTGGCAAGTTCGATTCTTTTGTGAGTATTCTTTTGCTTGGCGTGAAGATTTTCTGCTTAAGTTTTGATGCAAGTTTGGCTGGGAGTGCTCCCTGTATTTTGGGCTAAGCTTTGAGCATTCGCCCTTGATATCTGATATGGAAGTGCGTATCATTCTGCAATTTGCATCGCAACAAGCTTGCTGAAAGATCTTTAATCGCAGGCATGAGTCTTTCACTTTTTACTTGTTGTTGCATGATCTGTTGCATTTATAATATTAGTATGGAAAAGAAAAGGGTCATTTGATCCTATGCATTAGAAATTAATGGAAATCATTTCATTTATCTGTTGTGGTATGCATCGTAAGCCATAAGTTGCTTCTTTATTCAGTAAATATTAAACAACTCGGTTCTTGATCCAGCTGATCGAATGATTAATCTTTATAGTACTTAGCATGTTTTCCTTGTGTGGACTGTTTAAGAGCAAACGAAAAAATAGAAATTACGTTCATTGTGCAATGGATAGGTTAGCAGAGAAGATAAGATGCATGTCTCATTTTATATAGTTTTACCAGCATGGTTAACACCTCCCTAATCTTTTCTTATCATCAATGGACTGATAAACTGTTAAGTGAATCTATCGTCCTGTCATGATTAATAGCATTATGCACATAGGAAAAGATTCTTTTTCCTTGAAGAACCATGGCTTCACAATCATACCCTTCTTGTGGCCATGCTTATATATCAATCTGGTTTTTGATGAATATGGTCTTAATCAATAACAGAAATACCTGATCAAGTTCCATGAGTCCTTTCTACTTCTACCCTTGAGACTTAACTGATTCGGGTGTAATCTTAGGTATGTATTTTCTCAGGACAGTAAATATACCAATCTGATAACTTGTCACTTGAGTCATCAAAACAAATTTTGGTCAACCTAGAGGGCAGGTTAATATGTTATGAGATGTGAAGGTGTGAAGGAAACACAGGAGGATGGGGAAGGCACAACAGTTATGAATCTTGTAAATAAGTAATTAAACCTGTTGATCCCTCATAGTCTAGCATTGGCAGAGAATGGAAAAGGGAAACATTAATGTAACTTCTACAATAGCATTGTGAAACTCGGAGAAAATCCTGATAAAAAACAAAGCAGAAGGGATTATCCCTAAATTAGACACTTAAAGAAAATCATGGGAATCATTTAAGGTGCTTGGAAACAATTTCATGTGTCGGTCACTTCCGTTCCCTGAATTTTGATGTGAAAATAGCAAAAAGAGAAGAGAAGATATTATGTGGACAAGGGGTGATGTGGGATACCAGAGTGTAGGCACAGTACATTGAATGTAGTAAGCAATGTTGAGAATTAATAATGAGCAGAGATGAAGACCGCCAGTCCTTTCAAACCAGGCAAAAATTAGAGATTTTTAGAGGTTAAGGAAATCATATATCATATTCTCACACTATGTTAATTGAATCAGCAAGCTGTAATAATTATTCCCAGCTGTGTTAAATATATGCCAATTGTATGACAATACTTTAAACAAATCTATGATCCTAGTTGAATTCCTTATGTATCTATGCTTTAAAAGATTTTGTATCATTATTTCATGTCAATGAAATCAAAGGGATATTATCTCTTGATAATTTGCATACGAAGTGTCTGACAGAATGTTGTGCTTCATAGCTAGTGAAAGTTACAAAAAAAGGTTTTAAACATGAGGGTGGCTACTATATCATAAGAGCACTACCCAAGTCACACAACCTTTGCCTAGAAGGATCCTTTGTCGGAGAAGCTTCCAACTCAAGAAAACACTTCACAGACCCCTTGTCCAAGACACCTTGCAATTTAGAGATTGGGTGCATTTGAGCAACCTGTCGTGCTTCCAACCACATCACCATAAGAAAATATTCCCTTCAAAATTCACAAAATGTGCAGCGCATTGATCTTGCACCCACATCGCCATAAATGAATCATCCTCTTCAACTTCCTCAATACACTGCAAAGCATTCGAACGGGCCTCCAGAAGTATATCACGGAGAGTTTCTTCATCCTCCTCCCCCAAGAATCCATCCAAGGATCCAAATCCGCCTCCACACCATCATCTCGCTTGCCATGCTGTTGTTAGCGACAACATCAACACCAATGCGAAAACTATCATTGCCAAAACAGGGATTTCCGTCCTCTACTGCAAGGGGACTCAACAAAAGGTAGAAGGCATTATGAAAGCAAGAAGTCATCGCTGTGGAGAAAGGTGACAAATGCTCCATGGCATCCCCTTCTCCTTCACCTTATCCGCCTGTAATATCCCCAAACAGAGATAATATAAAAGACAAGAATATCTCCAAAATAGGGCACTAAAAATTCTGAGATTTTATTTGCATATGAGAAATTCTTCAACAAACTCAAATTTATATTGAGATTATTGATCTGATTTTTCAGCTAATATCATTAGATTTCCGAGTATTTCTGAGTATAGAAAGATTATAGAAAAACACTCAAATTCTGCCCAAAAATTTCAGAACTAACCTCAACTGCAGGGGATTGTGCATCTCCAAGAGAGGATGTTTGTTTGACTTCCTCACCAAAATCTCAAGCTTCACCTCCTTATAATAAAATTTTCTTAACCAAGGCTTTCATTTTTACAAATTTCAAAGAAAACTTGGAGGGAAGGGCTTCAAATTTGGTAGTCAGAATATGGATTCTCAACAAGCTGCTCCTTGTAGAAAAATAATTGTTCATTGGCATTAAAACAAGGATGAGATCCCCAAGTCAAAGGAGGAACTAGTCAAGGGAATGGTGGAGAAAATTCTGCAGCTCTGGAGAGAAACTCAACTGATTTTCTCTTAGAAAGAGGATTTGGTCACCTATTATCAATATTTAGCAATGTATATAAATGTCTTGAGTTATCTATCATGATGGTCAACTGGATGTCTCCATGATTGTTTGTATTTCCTATAATTTAAGATGGCAATCTATTATGCCAAAGAAGCATTCCTTTTAGAACCTAATGAGACCGTGGAGGAGGTATACATGCTTTGTGAAGGTTGTGCCTTCTAAGGATGGATGGGAATTTTTTCTGCTGATTGCAGACATACAAAACTCAAGAGGTTGGACGATTTTGCACTTAAGGCACAATTTCTTTTATTACAGCCAAACGTAGGCCATTGATTGTTATGAGTGATCTTGTGATTTATCTAATAGATATAACATGCATAGTTTTCTTAAATCTTTAATGGGTGAAAGCCCCAGTAGAACCCTTATCAATCAAAAACAAAAATACAATAGTGAATAAGCTCTTCAATAAAAAAACAATCCAACACACTATAATTTCATGCATGGATGCAACAGCATATCCATAATGGAGATAGAACCCAACATGATAACAACTCAAAGGATACCACATCTCTTTTTTCTCAAAAAATCAAATTTATAATATTGCACAAGCTCAAATATTTATCATAACTTTCTCCTCCTATTAATACCATAAGCTACAACCATATGCAAATCAATTCAAAGCAAAGGCCTCATTTATTTATGCCATGCTTAATTATAGTGAGAGAAACAATCAATAATAAGGCAGCTCCTTAGGTTGACATTTAAAATTCTAGTTATATACAAATTCTAACATTTCAGATCATGATGCATTTTTGTATAGTTTTTCTCATGATTGGCTTGCACAATTTGCCCAAATTCAATAGTCTATCATTCGACCTGGCACATACACAATCATGCAATATAATAACAACAGCCAATTGAGATATTAACCACTTAAAAAGTGATCAACAAAATAATTTCTATGAGTATCTAATTAAACAATCCAATGATGAGAGTAAGGGGGTTTTGTATTACATTGATGTAGAATATTGCATGTCTTAGCACATCGCAAAACACAACCAAACAAATATAATAATTAGATACTAGCTCCAAAAGAATGGTAGGAACTTCACTCACGGATATTTTGTCAACAATGGATCTCCAGCGATAGATTTCTGGAAAAGGGTAAAATGAGAATTAAACAATATTACCAGTACTTCAAGAATGTAAATGAAATAGTATTCAACACAAACCTTAGCCCATGGAAGATCATCGTCAGAACAGCCCCTTGGAAACCCGTTGTATCCTATTCCTAAAATTCATTGAATACAAATTCAATAATCATGAGATTAATGTTAAACCACATTCAATTAACGATAAAGCCCAAAATGTTGCTCTATTAGGGTATACCAAAAATACAATAGTGCATCATGTAATAACATTTACCTCTTTGATAGAGTACACAGTACACACTAATGGAGGCAGAAAGAAGATTTTCATTTTCACATAAGAGATTTTGGTTTTAGAATCAACAATCTATAAGGATAACATACACTAATGAAGATAATAATTTTGTATAAGAACACAAAAAGTAGAACTTCACGTAGTTTAATTTGTCCATCCAAGCAACTCATGACTGAGCATTTGGCAATTTTAATAAATTCAAACTGCTTGCCCAGTTTTAGAAATCATATTATACACACTTGTCTTTCTCATTTGAGATCCCCATTTTGTTTTCAAACATGTGAGGGCAAGATCAATTCCAAATTTGATTATATTATTTTAAAAATTACAGTCCTCAAAACCAACATAATTATCATATTAATGATATTAGAAAACCATAGCATTTCATCTCTTATGCAATATTCCACAGGCAAAGGGAAAAGATAAGAGTGCTCAAGGATAAGTTAATACAACAGAACACGACATTAAACTTTGTTACTTAACCCATACGTCAACATTCACTGGAAAGGGTTACAGTTGAAATGCATTAACAAGTAATAGAAGGTGAGGCTCCGTCTCAATCAATATGGAAACATTTGTACTTAAAAAGGCAAATGCTTCTCCCTTTAATCATTAGAACTATTATCTTTTCTCAGTGTAGGAGTCCTCTTCCATTATTGGGGACATTCTTTCTGACTTGCCTACACTGATGTATCCTACCTGACTTGCCTGCACTGCTTGCAGAAAACCCTGATGGAAACAGATAATCTGACAAAATAGTCAATTTAAGCACATGAAGTTGCCAAAGTTTACACAGATCTATAGTAAGTTCCCACTAATAATTTTCTTCTCTAAGATCTAGTCCCATTAACCTACTTTTTGTCATCTATTGACATTAATATAATTTAATTGTTTCTTTCCTCCATTATTTAAGCATTTAAATTCAAGATCAATTTCTAACCTATTTTTTCTAATTCAGAGCTCTATCATGAATTGCCGCAAAGATTTCAGTATTACATTGCTTCTAGATGTTGTATTCTCGAAATATTGTTCACCTGGTAAACGTGTTCTATTTTGCAAACATTTGGATTCATGCTAGTGTACTGTGATAATATGTTAGCCCAATGAGAATAATGTCCCTAAGCTCCAACCTCATTGGTAACCTTCCATTGCCCAAACTGTGGGGAAAATGGAGGGAATACTTAAATATAATGTGGATCAGTTATTTGGAGAATATAGCAACCTTTTATGACTGTAATGTATAATAGAAAAGAGAGGCATTATGTAATATAAAAGAGGATTCATGAATCCAAAAAAGGAGAGGGTGATGGGAAAGAGGGAAAGCGTTTTCCTAATCTTTTTATTTTAAATGTTATGTAAACAACTTTATGTGATTTCATTTGTATGCATGCATGTGGCAGATCCTATTCCTAAGATCTACCACTATATTTCTATTTGTCATGTGACACTGAAACATGTGAACCATATAGACAATAATCCAAAGCCCAATATGCAAATAGTCTAGTCAAAAACGATTTGACCTTGGAGATTTGGTTAAGTGGGTAAAACTTTCAATGTTTTTCCTAGTCTCCAAGATAAGGGACATAAAGATGGGAGGATGCACTTTGAGGACTGGAAAACATTTCCCAGATTTTGAAGGAGATGCTAGACAGCTACTAAAAATATGTATAATATTTGAAAATTTAATTACAAAAATTAAAATAACAAAGAATTTCTAGAAAAATACTCTTCTTGAACAATTAGACATATGGAGTAACAGTTCATGAATTAAAATTGTGCATACTCATTACTATTTACAGGCCTTGGAGATTGCATTAGGGAGACCTGGGAGAGAAGGATTCGAGAGGAGTTTGATCTAAGAAGTGTATTTCTGCTATAATGGAGGCAGTCTTCATTAGAACAGTGGGACTCAGAAGGAGATCATGGATTTGGAGGCTTTGATTTTTGTTTTGGTTTTGCGGTATTGTTTGTCATTGAACTCCCCTGAGTTTAAAATCAGAAATTCACATACAAAGCTACAAATAGACAAATTAATAAAGATTTCAATATGAATCATGTAATAATCATTTAAATCTATTCAGCACACAAGATCATACAAAACAATTTAAACAGAAATTTCAAGAGCAAGAATAAAATCACTATTGGCTTCAACCTAAGTCCATGAGCACTAATTAAGTGTTCTAAAAGGATTGCATGATCATACAATACAATTTATTAAAGATAAAAATAAAAGTAAATAAGTAAAGTTCTATGCTGAAAACAGTTTGCTTGCAATAAAAGCAACCTCCAAATACAAAACTTGTTTGAAAATAGATTATCTAATATTAAGAAATCTTCAAATAGATTTCAACTAAGAATCTGAATATAGACTTCTAGAAGATCTAATAAGAATAGCTATCGTCCAAAAAAGGCTACTTAAAAGCTTCCAATAGCAAGCCTAAATCAGCAACATCTTGGGTACTTGGTACTATGAACAACTCAAACCTATCAATTGAACTTTGAACCTATATGCCACATCAAGTAACAAACATGAGAGTGTCCATGCGGATCACCTACACCTCCAATATGTATTTACTCTCAATCACTAACTTGTCGACCTTGACATTTCCCTTTTCTGCCTTCCATATGTGATCAGAGATGCCACCAAATTATCCATGTTCTTATTATCAACTAAGCTTCCACCCTTGTTTGAGCTATCAACTCGACAATCTGCTGAAACATGGGATCAATCTCCGCTTGTGGGTAGCCTGTAGTGAGAATAAACCTCCAGTGTAGGCTGGTTCCTATGCCTAATCACCTAAAACTATCCTAGAATACTGACTTTCAAAGGAAAAGGGGAAGAAGTGCCTGAAAATGATAGCTATACTCTACTAAGGTGATGCACCGGGCTGTTGTTAAGTCTCACAGTTTTGACACACAAACTTCAATTTGTTCAGCTGATTTTGCACAACTAAAGCATTACCTACAATCATACTGTAATGACCCCTTGAGAAATCTTCTCGAATTTGATAATTTAGTGAGACAATTATGCTTATAGTTATTATGATAATGTCACTACATAAACCTTATATCAGAATTGCTTCAGATTATGTAAGCAAAATGAACATGAAGTATTCTACTAACAATCACTGATACAAATAAGCATGGGATATGATGACCGACCTGCAAATATAGAGTGATCAGATATATCTAAGAATCAATTACTTATGGCTACGATTTGAGAATGTAGGAACAAAAAGATGAGCTGAAATGTTATCGCTATTTTATATCAATCTGAATATGAGAACGATAAATTATCTCAGGCTGATTGCTATTTCTGATTTATTGTCCTCCTTGCTTATGCGATTAGATGATTGTTGATCAGATCTGAAAGACCTGCACATCTAATGTTGATTGCCTTTTCTAATAATCTATTGTGAACTTGCAATGTCTTGGCGCTGTTTCTGTTTAGTTTCCTTATATTTGTGCATCCTTGGCCTTGCTACAGGTGGTTATAACTTACATACCACCTTCACTTGGCTGCTAACTTTCTCTTTAAGAGCACTCTGATTCTGGAAACGAATATACAAGTACTAAATTGCTGTCTTTGGATGAGTTGCTGATCCTTATTTGATATATAATGAAGAGGCATGATATGAGAAGTTTTTTCTCAACCCCATGTCCCTTGTAAACAACTAACTTAGCAATGCACCCAATTGCACCCCTTCCTTCTAACTAATAACATAATTAGTTAATCTTTAGTTTGTATTTAATCTCTTGGGAAGCAACAGAGGAATATTTTAGCAATGCTTCCAGGGCAACAATAATCTCCATCTCTCCTCCTTTCATCGATAATACTAACCGTCCATGGTAGCGTCCTTGGGTCTATGCCTTCAGACATTAATACCTTCCTTTCAATGATTGAGTGGGATCATTTCAGTCTCCCCACCTTGAAATTGCTTACCCACAAGCAACCTAAGATTTGGGTGTTAGAGTATTTGTTCATTTTTCCATGTTGTGTCTTCCATGGGTAGACCCTTCCATTTGATGAGATATTCCTGAGGACCCTGCTTCTCAACTTCTTCTCCCTTATGTCTATAGCTTCCTTGGGAACTAAAACCAAGATACCTTCTTCATCAAAGGGTGGAAAGTTTGTGTGGGCGATAACTTGTTGTCCAAGAGCCTTCTTGAGGCATGACATATGAAATACATTATGTGTTTTACTATTTTCTCGTAGTTCAAGTTCATAGGCCACTTCTCCTATTTGCCTGATCACCTTGTAAGGTTCGTAGAATCTTGGCTTGAACATTTTCGTGCCACTTTTCTGAAGGGAGGATTGTCAATATGGTTGAAGATAGAAATAAACCAAATCCCTAATCTCAAAACTTCTCTCGATTCGGTGTTTATCTACATAAAACTTTTGCTGACTTTGGGCATTTTGTAAATTATTCTTAAGGGATTTAAGAATATCTTGACATTCTTGTACCCCTTTTTTGGCCTTAGGTACCTTTCTTTCTCCAAATGCCAAGTCTAAGAATGATGATACATCATATCCTTAGAGTGCTTTGAAGGGTGTCATTACAGTTGACATGTGGTAGTAGTATTATAACAATATTCTCCTAAATGGATCCATTTGATCCATGTCCTTTGTCGGTCGGCCACATATTTATGCAAGTATCCTTCAACACATTTATTTACAATCTCAGTTAGCCCATCTATTTGTCGGCGATAAATGGTGCTTGGTGTCAACTCCATGCCTCATAGTTAGAATAATTCAGTCCCAAAGGTACTAAGAAATCTACTATCAAGATCACTTACTATGTTCTCCAGAAGTCCATGGAGCCGGAATATCTCTTTGAAGAACAATTCTACAACTTGTGGTCCTTTAAATTCTAATGAGATAGAAATAAAGTGTGCATACTTAGTTAGCCGATCAACAACCACACAAAAAAAAATTATTTTCCATAGACCTTGGGGAGTCTAGTGATAAAGTCCATCGATATGCTTTCCCATTTTTGCTCCAGAATGGGGAGATGTTGTAATAAACCAGCGAGGAAAATACAATCTACTTTATTTTGTGACAAGTAGGACATTCTCTTACAAAACAAAGAACCCATTGATATCATTGCCCTTAGGAGTAGATTTAGATCCTTCTAACCCTTTGCCCTTTTATTTTTAATGCATTTCAGTTGAGTTGTTCAAGGAAGAAGCATCATGAGATTGCAATATCCGATCAGAAGTTCCAGCCAACACTATAAAATAGGTGAAGAACGATTCAAACATAAGTCCCTTTGTGTTACCACCATATCACAATAACCATTGAGTTTATCCACACATCAAGACTTGACAGAATAGAACCTTGGAGTCACATGTATGATCTTTCGAAATCCTAGCATACACGGGATTTCTTTGAAGAGAGGATAGGATACCTTGGTGTTTTATTTTGCATTGGAGTGGTCACAAAACACCCATCAACAAGGCTCCTCCATACTATAGCTAGCAAGACAGCATGCAGAGGGGTTGTAATCTGATTCCCAGGAGAAATCTTCATCCCCTCCCCCGAAATGAGATGCAAAGGCAAGAGATTGATAACTTTGCTCCATAACAAGGATGAGGCTCACGAATACAAATCATGGTCAAATGGAGTCATTTTCTTTGAGGATGGCATAAAACATCACTGAGTGCAAAAGGAAAGCTTCTTTAAGGATAGAACGCAAAAGAGCACATTGAATCTTTGGCAAAAAATATTCTTAAAGCTCTCACCGGGCGTGCCATAAGATATTGTCGATACCTAAGAAGTTCATGTGTCGATACCTAAGAAGTTCATGCATAGATATGTTAGCAATTTAAGTTGTCATTAGTGTATTTCATCAAACCCATTCACACCGGTCGAAGATCACCGATCACTCACATTACTTAGATGACACCGGTAGATGAAGCACATAGTGTATGCACTGGTCAACTAAGTAGTTAGATAAACCGGTCGACTGAACCAAGTACTCAGTATCAGTCTTATTCAGCATCCAACGACAAACTGGTACCGATCTAACTGATAGATAAATCCGATCCAATTTTTGTGGAACAGTTTGAGTTATAGTTTGAGTTAAGAGCCTGATTATGCAAGACATCCAGTACTCTGATGTGAAGTTAACCTTTCAACAAGAGTTAGCTTTAAATTCTAACGGATGGTCTCAAGATAAACTCTAGATCACAATACACAGCTTTCTTGCATTGCATATTTTATGGTCAAGTTTACTCCCTGGCGGTTCCGTGAGTCAAGAGGATCACTCTTGTATAAATATTAGTTATAGGACGCAAAGTTTGTTGTTGTTGTTGCTAATAGTTGGAGATTGCAGAGAGCAAAGGAAAGATATCTTCTGAGGAGTGCTACAGGCACAAAGGTGAAGTAAGAAAGGAAGATCAACAGCCAGGCAAACAAGGGAAGAGATCTACAGGTATGATCTAATCAGACAATCAGTGTCCTTATAGATCACTTCTTTTAAAAGTTTTTACATCGTATACAAATCCTTCTAAAAGGGCGAACCTAATCGATTCGTTGTAAAAATCCCCTAGCAGGGTGACATCTTTGTTGATGTTCAAAGTCCTGTAACCAGGCAGCTCTTAATAGGGCTTAGATCCTAACCGATCATTTGTAAAAATCCCTTAACTGGGTAGCACCTTAACCAGTGCTTTGTATGCTCCTAACAGGGCACCTTCATCTAGAACTAGTGAAGTTGTGAGCTCTGTCTCACTGTGTTTTTTCTCTCTAACCGAGGGTTTCCACGTATAAATACTTGAGTAGATCTGTGTGGTTTGGTTTATGCTTGTGAATGACTGTTAACTTTCTACTTTGCATTCAAGAATTTGCTTATAAATTTTAAACTGAAGAAATTTAGTATTTACTGATTCACCCCCCCCCCTCAATAACCGGTAAGGTAATAACAATTGGTATCAAAGCATTGGTTCTCTATACAGTAAAAGTTTAAAAAACTTGAGAAAAAGATCATGGAGGGTTACCGGTACCAGAAACAACTAGAGGAAGCCAATGACATTATTGCCTCGCTGGAGAATAGACTAAGGAAGTCACTTGCAAAGAGAAAGGAGCTGGCTCTACAATTAAATCAGAGCAATGAAACCATCGAGGAACTCTCTAGGCAAAGTGGGTCTGATGAGGCTGAGGAAGCGGTCTCCGAGCTTACGGAAAAGAATCAGATCCTAACCGGTCAGATTGCTGATCTCAAAAGGGAGAAAAAGGTGAATGCTCTAAGAATGACTGAACTGATTGAGCAAAAACGAAAAACTGAAAGCGAAAGGAACAGCCTCTGAAAAAGCAATGAACCGAGCAGAGGAAGCTGCAAGAACCAATGAACTCCTCATTATGCAACTCCAAGAGGACTTGTTGATTGCCACCCAGGAAAATGCCAATATGCATAAAGCATGGCAGGTTAGAGATGAAGCATGCAAGAAGCTGGCGATCGAGATATATGAACAAAAGGAACAAATGAAAGTCCTTGAAAGAAGGAATGAAATGCTGAGAAGATACAATGAAAGCTCGGTCAAGCTCGATGAGCAACTCAATGCTCAACAAAGGCACAATGATCACACCGGTCTCAGATTTACTGGGGGAGTCACCAAAAGGAATGATGAGTCATCCAGTGCTCAACCAAGCAAGAAGAACAAAAGGAAGACGCTAGCACAAAGAGGTAAAAAAAACCTTTACACCCCTTGTAAGTTTTGTGGAAAACCAGGTCATGACACTAATGACTGCAGAAATGCACCGGTAAGAACCAACAACAGTTACTGTAAAAACTGTTGCAAAAAGGGCCACAAGACCAATGAGTGTTGGTCCAATCCCATATCTGTGTCCAGCGGAAGTAGGGGAAGCTTCAAGGGATACTGTAATGCCTGCAACAAATTCGGACACAAGGCTGAAGAATGCAGATCAAAGACTATGGCATTCAAATCACCCAAACCGGTATGCTCGAAAAAAAGTAGAAACCGGAATGCAACTACTCATCCAAACAAAGGGATGCATTGCAACAGAGAATCATGGAGCGAACCACCTAATCCGAGAGGGATGAGGCCCTAGAAAGCAACCGGTATACTCTGCCATTACTGCAACAGAGTCAATCACCTAGCCAAGGATTGCTGGAACTAGATCAGGAACAGAAACAAAGGATCGGATGTACCGGTGGTGAAGATCTTGAGTTCTGATAAAAGGAACAACAAAGACAAAGAAACCAAGAAAGTAGTGAAGAAAATTTGGTTTGTCAAGGAATCAAAGAACTCTGCCAAGGAGGCAACGGAGGCAAAATCATCATCACAAGATGGTGATATTTCTTCTACTAAGTCTTCAAGGCCTAGAGGGAACCGGTAGTACAACTATCGTTCCCGGTAGAACTGGTGAGTCCTATCTCACTTAGGCTACAGGACAGACTGGAAAGACATGAGGTGATTGTAATGTCCCTTGTCAAGACCTTACGTAAATTTCTCATTTAAGCTTTTTGCAAACTAATTTTCTATATCTCTTTTCTTAATCATAGATGAATTAATAATAGATTTGTTTATTTATGATTAATTTTCTTGTTAATTTATATCTTGATATATCATATGCATATTTCGGTTATCATTTATCTTTAATATTCCCTAGTATTTCTGAATTTGCTTCCTTGAGAATTAACCTACAAGAAAGACGTTAGTAACAATCATATGGAAACATGAGTATGAACAGAAAGCTAACTAATTAATTATCTACCCCAACTAATTAACCCCTCCAAAAGAAAGTCTACCAAGTCGGGCGCATTAACCTTAATAAGAACCCTTGTGTCCTTGATTAAATCTTGTCGTCTTCCTCTGGAGCGCATCCTTAGGGACTTCCCGAGAAAAGTCTATCAGGTCGGGCACATTAACCTTAATAAGAACCCTTGTGTCCTTTATTAAATCTTGTCGTCATCCTCTGGAGCGCATCACTCGGGGCTTATAGGCTGACCATAGGTCCATTCCTCTTCTTGGAAGAGCTTTCCTCTATCCAAGGCTTAGTACATATGCATATGTGGGTCATCAGTGTACACTGGCTTAGTGGAGGTTTTAATCTCCCTTGAGAGCTCTCTTTTATTATTACTTTTGATAAGAAAATTACATTGTCAATACTATCATTAATGAATTATTATTTACAAACTTGAAATATCATTATTTATGAAATTATCCTCTATTGAATATTATATACATTGTGAATGATTAACTCGGTCATATATATATATATTAAATCTGAATCATTAAAATCCAAATTATATTAATTCTGAATCATTAAAAGAATCTGAAATATTTATATATATATATATATATATATATATATATATATATATATATATATATATACATATATATATATATAATTTAAAGTACTTACTTATTACTGTCGATTTTCCCTGTGCGCTGATTGCCTTTTCTCTTTCCTGTTTTCTCCCTGCCTTCTTCTTAAATTCTAAGTATTGCCCTTGAGTATGGTCTCCCATATTCAGCGGCACTTCCTTGATGTATATATAGCAGCGATCATTCTATATTGTGAAATATTCTACGTATGTTGTGTATGGAATTCTGGTTGCAGTGCTTACTCATATTTGTCATTGCTTCCACCGTAATCTAACCCCCAATGGAGTCTATAATCTCATGGTAGCATATATATGTTGCAGTGTATAATCTCCTTTTTCAGCCTCCCCCAAATGGAGTGTGCTTGACTTCCCATTTATATCTTGCAAATGGAATGGGTTGCACCCCTTCACAAGTGATGGGACATAACTCTTACTAAGTGATGCTCTTCATAACTATTATTATTGTCCATCAGACTTCATTGTTTTTATATCCAATCACTTCCTTCTTAATTCTCTTCATAATCGATGTCTAGTTAGTTCTTAGTATCGTGCTTCTTCATATTTGAGGATTATCAGTTTAAGCCTTAAATAATAGTTGTTTAGTTGACAGTCCTCTCATATTATCGCTCCTCAGTGTAACAATTACACATATCGGTATGAACAATATGATCGCTGTCTGACTTTTATTATCGTGCCTTTCCAAGAAGCACCCACTTTATTTATTAATCGTTGTATAATCTAACATCGTCCACTGTCTAGCAACAGATTATTGATAATCTTTGATAAATTTTATCTGTTATTTTTATTATATTTTAACATATAATATGTATATTATTACAGATTTTAAAGTTATATTATAATATTTGATTATATCATTATTTAATTACTTTAATATTATATTTATATATTATATTATCATTTTAATAATATATAATTATATTCAAAATAGATTATCTTATTTCTTTTTATTATCATTATTATTATAAACATAATTATATTTATTTGTTAATTATTTAATCATAATATTAACATATGATTTATTAATATGTTAACAATATATTATTATTATCTATTGATAATAATTATGTTGTTAATTATAATTACATATATATTATTAATATATATCGTTAATAATAGGCTATTATTATATATCATCAATATATTGATATATATATTAATGCTCGATATATCAACTCTTATATTTCGATTATTATATAATCAATATTATCATTGTATTATAACTTGTACTAATTCAATATTATATTAATTAATATTAATAATATATTATTATAAATTATTTAATACATTAATTATATTGTTCTCACTCTTTTTATTAAAGTTCTAATTGAATTTCATTATTTTTATATTTTGTTTTAAGAGATTCTACAAAACAAGACGAGAATATCCCCCTATAGGTCTTCAAATAGGGGGACATGACAGTGATCAACCGGGACATGCCTAATCAAAAAAAATCAGACTACTGGTTAGCAAAAGCATCAAGAAAGGTTAGGTAAGGCATTTATTACTATAGCCGTTTAACAATAGTTACCATTTGGTAATTACCGTTATGCCCTAATCCTATAAAAGAAAAGAAGGATAACTCATTTCCTTTTTACCTTGCAATTTTATGTTATCTAATCTCTGCTCGAGCAATATTCTTGCAATTCAATCATAGAGTGAGATTATCTGTCAAACCGATCTAATCATCTCCAACAACCAAGCGAGAGCAATGGCATCCTCATCATACGAGGCAAACCTTGTTCCTGCAAATCAAGCAGATCGTACTCCTTTTGATATCTCACCAAATCAAGACAAGGAGATCGACATGGCTGGTGCGCTCTCCTCAGTACCTAAAGGAGTGCTCCTGACAGAAGACATAACTGAATTTATTCATGCTAAGCAAGAAGATCTAGGAGAAACATACATACAGAGCGAGTATCGCTCGCTGTGCTCAAATGGTAATTATCCCAGTGGCTACGCAAAGCTGGTATCGTCGAGAATCATAAATGGAGTCTTGTATCCAGTTATCTTCAAACCTGAGTGGATTCGAATGGTAGTCAGTCGGGTGCATGATCCGAGATTTTGGCTTATGAAAGGAATCTGCACTTCAATCACGAAAGACAATCTTTATAGGGTAACTGGGTTCTGCAATCAAGGAGAAGCACTTACTCTGAGAACCATATTTAATCCAGTGGTGGCTAACTTGACAAAATCAAAATCCGATAAGCGATTGATGACCGTAACTGACATTGAGGATCCATTTGTTCGGTTTGCATCCGCAATAATCGGTTACAAAGTATATCAATCAAGTAACCTCAACAGCATACCGGGTGGAGGCATACATGTAGCCTATAGAATTGTTCATGACAACGCACAATATGATGTGTGAAATGCTAAGAGGACAAATCTTTGAAAACATGAAGAAGCTGGGCATCGTTAAGAAGATATCACTGAAATTTGGAACACTCTTGGTTTGTCTTTACTTCTACTATTCTAATTCCTTTCCCGGGAGAGGAAAAGTAACATGGACAACAAATCGACCATTCATGATGAAAATCCGTGATATGGCTAACGAACTGGGAGACCAGTTTGACAAGGAAATGACCGATCACTTCAATGCATTTCAACTAAAAATGCATGCTAGAGAAAGAATCCCGTCAACTATTGTTGACAAGTACAAAAAGGAGGTATGTTTTCTGGTGTCTACTGACTTCTGCATCATTCAAGCAATAGAACGGAGAGACGACTATGCACCTAAGCTTGGATACGAAATCACAGCAAAGTTTGCAACGGTGTATGTAGAGGCCCTGGAAAAAGCACATCTGGATCTTGGTGCTCAACGGTTTGGAACCTATGAGGAGATAGAGAAGAATTTAAAGCAGGCGCCAATCATGAATGTCTATGTCAAAAGATCACCCGCACCAAAGAAGAAACCGGAAACTGCACCACCAATAGCACAAAAGAGAAAAGCTCAACCGGAGCCAAGCAAACAGGAGCAAGAAGCAAAAGAAACCGATTCGGAGGATACAGTTCCACTCAGCGAAAGAAAGAAGAGGACCGGCAAGCAAGCAAGAGTGGATCTACCAAGAAAAGGTAAACCAACGATAGATGAATTTTTAACAGGACTGAAAGAAACCGGAGGAATGGCTAATGTTAGTAGAAGATACACTTTAGCAAATGATGAAGACCGCAAGAAAATTGAAGATGCTATTGTTGAATGCCTGCATAAGTTCAATCTAAGTCCTACAGAGCTTCAGAAAGTACTGCCTAAGGATCTGTTGAATATCCTTCAAAGCAGGTGGAAAGCTTCAATGGAAAAAAGAAAAAGAGCTAAGAATTCAAGCTCTACTAGAAGTGCAAAATCATCTCACTCTGGAAGAAGCGAGTCAACAAGTTGAACTAAACCAACAGAATTTCTTGATAAAGAAAAGAACAAACCTCCTGCTGATTGGAGAAACCGAGAAAGTCCATACTGAAGGAGTAGCCATCTGGAGCAACCTACTTCGGACACAGCAACAAGTAGAGGAAGCACGCCAAAAGGCAACAGCTCCCCCGGTTCGTGACACCGGGAAAGGAAAAGGAGTACTCGGAGTAGACAAATCGGTCATCGTTGACATAACCGATGAACCGACAAATCCTACCCTTCTTGTATCTCCAGAAAAAGGTAAGGCTTGCACTATGACTGTTAATGACATTGTAGCTGAAATTACAAATTTTGGAGAAATAGATAATGCAGCCAAATGGTATAGCGTGTTAGCTGAGGAAGACAAACAGGCAATAGAAAAAGCTCTTGTTGAAAGTCTACTAGACTTCATTAAAACTCCTAGGGATTATAGAGGCAAGTTTCCTCTCGAATTGAATAGCAACCTTCAAGAAAAATGGAGAGCCGGTCTAGAAAGAAACTCACAAATCAACAAAGAAGCACTAGAAAAAGCTAGACCTGGCTTAAGTGATAAAAGTATCATGCTTCTTTTAGGAGATGCATCTATGAATCTAGATACAAATTACAGAGTTGCCAAGATTTTCAATGGTTATGAGAATGAAGTCTTTGAAGAGACCTTGGATTTCTGGCAGCAGTATCATTTCAATACCCTTGAAGAAACAGGTCCTCAGGATCACACCACTACAATTGTTGATCCACCTGTTCAATTTACTACAACTCAGACTCCGATATCTGATGCGCAAAAAGTTCTCACAAAAAAGTTCACTTCTAGTGAACCGGTTAAATTGGGACAGACTTCTGTCAATCTTCCCACTGACGGATCAGATAAAAGAGGTGAAGGGATCACTACAGATGATCTTCATATAGCTAAAGAATAGCTACAATCACAAGCTCCATCAAAAGAGCCCTCACATCAAGTAGAAGATGTTACGTCTGAGATACACGTTCCGCAACCAGAAGCCAGACCAAAAGAGGGAAACAAGACAGACAAACAGGATGCAAAAGAACATGAGCAAGCTCCAAAGGCACAAGAATAGTGTAAAGAGAAGGAACAAGAAAATCTTGCCAGCTCCTCTAAAAGAAAGATCACATCCTTTGAAGAATCTGAAGCAAAAAGGAGCAAAACAACCGATACAATAGTTGACATCAGCAAAATGTCAACAAAACAGCTGAAAGAGCTTACTAAAAGAAAACAGGATATGGTTCTAAACAAAGTAAAAGACATCCTGTACAACTTTGTACCAGATGCTGATATAGATGAAGATGAACCGGTCATCGACCAGTTGGAAGTGTTGACTGCAACCATCAGTGAGGATCTGACTGATCCAGAAGCAGTGGCAATTAACCACTATGCGCAGAAAAGAGTAGAGATTCTTAACAAGCAAGCTGCAAATATAAAAGCTATTCTACTAAACAATCTAAAAGTTCTTCAACAGCAGATACAAGTTGCAGAAAATTTGTAAAGCAAAACTTCAAATTTTGAGATTTTCTTGACCGATTTAACTGACAAAGCTAAAAAGACTTCAGAAGACATACGAGCTTTGTCCAACCAATTTGATATCAAGACCAAAACGGCCACAACTTTCAGCAGAGAAATGGCTAGTCTTGCTGTAGTCCTCAGAAAGACTACAGAAGAAGAGAACAAAAGAATTCAAGACATCGTTGGATTCCAGATGCTTTTGGCCCCAACACTTGATATCATGCACCAGACAGCTACTTCAACTAATGTTCTGATCAATGAACCGGACTACAAAACTGTAGGTGATATCGAAACCATCATTGTCTCTCTCAAGGCTGCCCAACAAAACATTGAATATGTAACCGGTCAATGGGCATCGTTTCTACATTCTGCAAAGAACATCTATAAGGATATCTTCACACAGCTTCAAATGTGAAGGAAGACATAACCCTTTGTCTTATGGAGGCAAAAAGGGGAAGTTATTTGTAAAGAACAAGGAGAAGTTAATGAAAACCGGAGGACTCAGTCAGGGGAAGTTTCGGTCAAGAGCAGACCATTCAATCAGGCAAGGGCAGTATTCTATTTCACAGCTATTGTATGAATGGTTTTGTTCTTGATTGTTTTGCCACCAATGACAAAGGGGAAGATTGTTAGCAATTTAAGTTGTCATTAGTGTATTTCCTCAAACCCATTCACACCGATCGAAGATCATCGGTCACTCACATTACTTAGATGACACCGGTAGATAAAGCACATAGTGTATGCACCGGTCAACTAAGTAGTTAGTGTTATACACTAAGTTTGCACCTTTGGTTCAAGCTCTCTTGGTCTTGATAACCTAGTATAACATGGGAATCATCTCCAAGTTGTGGGACCTATGCTAACTGAGATCAGACCTCCAAATTCTAGGCTGGTTCCTCTTGGATAATCACCTTAATTTGCTCTTCTTGACATGAAAGTAAACTCTTGAGGGAAAAGGGATAGGAGGAATGCATGAAAGGGAAATGACTGGAAGCAAACTATCCTACTAGGTGATACACCGAAAAGATGATATGAATTACAGTATAGAGGATGAAATCAGTGCACGAACTTAGGTCTAGGAGATCACAACTCACTGAATAGGTTTGCATCAATATTTCATAGAAGGGTCTGCAATAGAAAGAGGCTATTCAGGGAAAGAGAGAATTTCACAAACAATAGCATTCCTAAGAATTTAGACACAATCTATAACCTGCAAACAAACATTCACCTCTGCAACTAGGTATAGGAATGAGACAAGTTGTCAGGGGGTTGAAGTATACCCACAAGATCATTCAAATCAAAACATCCACAGGAATACACATGAATTGCAGAAAGAAAGAGGGATCAAGAACCCTAAGATATTACTAAAAACATACATGTACTTAATCCATTAAGAGGAAATTTAGACAAGAAAGCATAGGGATAGAAAGAATGTCACAAAATACCTTTGCAATATCTAAACCCCAATGAAAGGTAACAAACTGCAGAAGCCAGAGGGCAGAAAGAATGCCTCGGATAACTCCTAAGAAAGAAAACCTCTCTTTTACAATTGTAAACTCTGAGCTCTAAGAGCTCCAAAACTAATATATACACCTTCTTTATTGCACACAAGCAGGAGCAAAAAATCTAATTAGGGTTACATAGATTTTTCATAGAATAATGGAAACCCTAATTCTGTCACCTCTGATCATAAATGCATCCTTGAAATATCTTGGCCAATCAGATATGTATTTGCGTGTCCATTTCATTACTATATCTGCCTGCAGACGAGCCGCCTTGATCCATCTACCTCTCTGCAACTCGGGCTCACCATAACTGTTCAAATCTGGTACTTCTCAGATATTTGAATTTAAAAATATAAACGGTCACAGGTGGCGCCAAGCTTTTATCCATCAGCGGCTGATATTTAAACTTGATCTATCTTTAAAACGTAGCCGTCAGATCTTTCCAGTTTACCCGAGCACCGTATTGGATCTTAACCCTAACTCTGCATTCACCTCAAGTTCTCTTTTCCCTTTAGTCACTGAATCTCCTGACCTTTTCATTAACCTTGGCTTTGTCTAGCGATCACACGACAAGCGTTGATCCTTTTTTGATCTGACGGTGGCCGCTCTATCTCCTGATGTCTTCGGCATATTCCTTCATGTCAGGAGATCACCCGACTGAAGGTAATCTTGTAATCGCCGGATAGAAAGAATATTCTCTTTTTTATTGGGCGATAACCCGACTGAGCTACAAACCTGGACCCATGCTGCCACTTGTCACTCTTTTATTTGCTTTCGACGGCTTTGTTAGCTCTGACAACCGCCAACTGTTCTAACATAGCTCAACCTGTCATTGACCACGGGAGATCTGGAGATTGCGCGACTGTGTATTTGCTAGTCCGCTGAAAGATTTTCTTAACCTCGGTCAAGTCTGGAGATCACGCGAACACTGTATTCGTGAGGTCGCCAGATAAAAGCCTAACCTTGAGTTATGTCTAGAGATAAGGCAACAGCCGTTGATCTTTCTTTCATCTTACGGTCCTCGCTGAGTCGCTTGATCTTTTATAACTTAGCCGCTGCATTACAAGACTAAGAGATAACCGCGTCGCCGAGTCTCTGAATGTTTGGAACATAACCGCCAGGATCAAGAGATTATGAGAACACACACTCGCCTAATTGCCGAATGTGAAACATAACCGCCGGGTTCTGACATGACGTTAACCTTTAATTTAACCCAAGCATATCTGGAGATCACGCGACAACAAACTTCGCTGAACCTCATAATCCTTTTCTTAACTGGGGTTAAACCCTGAGAACACACGACCAAAGCAATCTCCAAGTCGCTGAAAACTTTCTTTACTCTGGGTTACATCTGGAGATTAAAAACTGACCGTTGATCTCATATCCATCCTGTGGCCATCGTTGAATCTCTGAACCCTTTACTTAACTCGCCTTTTATCACACGATTTAGCGACCAGAGGGAAAACCTTACCTGCCTTTAAATTGTGGTCAGACCAGGAGAATAAGCGACTTGAGTATTCTCATGATCATTGAATAAAATCTTAACCATGAGTTAGATCATGAGAATATGAGACTACCTTCAGTCGCTAGATCGCTAAAAAAACTTAACCTCTCCCAAGACCTAACTGCCGACCATCTGGAGATCACGCGACTGAGGGAAACTTAACCGCCCGCTGGGTCGCCGAAGGTTAAACTACTGACCGCAAGAATCAAGAGATTATGCGACCAATGCAGTCGCTCAATCGCTGAGTAAGATGACTAACCGGCCAAGAACCTGGAGAACTAGCGACTACATCTTTGAAGAACTGGGCCTGCCCTGCCAAGTGTCACCACGTCATTTGCTTTCGACTGCCTCCTCAGCTCTGACAACTGCCAACTGTTCAACTTAACTCAATTCTCCTTTAACTAGGGTATATCTGGCGAATGTCCGACTGAAACAATCTCAGAGTCGCATGAACTTTTGCTAACCCTGGGTATGATCACAAGACCTCCCGATTGAAGGAATTCTAACCCATTCGTTGAGTCTCATGAACTTTGGAATATTCCCTTTATGTTTTGGCAATCCAGCGACTAAAGCAATCTTAGAGTCGCCAAATATCTTTCAATATTCGATTTTCATTATGCGACTTGGAGATTGAGCCTACAAAGCCTGGGCCCGCCAGAGACACGTGGCACCTTGTCATTTGTTGTTGTCTTTACCTTGAGCCGACCATCCCTTGACCATGATTATATCTAGCGACCTCCCGACTGAGTGAACTCGAAGTCTCATGAACTTTTGGCTGACTGTAGTTAATTCTCGAGATTACCCGGCTGAGGGGACCATCGCCAAGTCGCTGAATGAAAAGGGAATATGCCTTCTGATTAGGAGATCTCGCGAACAAAGGAGATCACGGGGTCGGGAGATTGAAAGGAATATTCTGCTGGGCCTTAGAGATCTCGCGACTAGCCTTAGCAGAAAAGAGCACATGGAAAATAGAAGACTTAAGTGGCCGAAAAAGGTAATGACAAAATAGAACAGGCCATAGGGTTTTAGGGCTTTTTGCCTCTAACGGTCACATTTTTCAAACTTGAGGGCCTGTACCCAAAATTGAATAGATAGGAAATTTTGGGTAACAGTTAGATAAACCGGTCGACTAAACCAAGTACTCAGTATCGGTCTTATTCAGCATCCAACGACAAACCGGTACCGATCTAACTGATAGATAAATCCGATCCAGTTTTTGTGGAACAGTTTGAGTTACAGTTTGAGTTAAGAGCCTGATTATGCGAGACATCCAGTACTCTGATGTGAAGTTAACCTTTCAACAGGAGTTACCTTTAAATTCTAACGGATGGTCTCAAGATAAACTCTAGATCACAACGCACAGCTTTCTTGCGTTGCATATTTTATGGTCAAGTTTACTCCCTGGCGGTTCCGTGAGTCAAGAGGATCACTCTTGTATAAATATTAGTTATAGGACGCAAAGTTTGTTGTTGTTGTTGCTAATAGTTGGAGATTGCAGAGAGCAGAGGAAAGATATCTTCTAAAGAGTGCTACAGGCACAAAAGTGAAGTAAGAAAGGAAGATCAACACCCAGGCAAACAAGGGAAGAGATCTACAGGTATGATCTAATCAGACAATCAATGTCATTATAGATCATTGCTTTTAAAAGTTGTTACATCGTATAAAAATCCCTCTAAAAGGGTGAACCTAATTGGTTCGTTGTAAAAATCCCCTAACAGGGTGACATCTTTGTTGATGTTCAAAGTCCTATAACCAGGTAGCTCTTAATAGGGCTTAGATCCTAACCGATCATTTGTAAAAATCCCTTAACCGGGTAGCACCTTAACCAGTGCTTTGTATGCTCCTAACAGAGCACCTCCATCTAGAATTAGTGAAGTTGTGAGCTCTGTCTCACCATGGTTTTTCTCTCTAACCGAGGGTTTCCACGTATAAATACTTGAGTAGATCTGTGTGGTTTGGTTTATGCTTGTGAATGACTGTTAACTTTCTACTTTGCATTCAAGAATCTGCTTATAAGTTTTAAACTAAAGAAATTTAGTATTTACTGATTCAGCCCCCCCCCCCCTCTCAGTAACCGGTAAGGAAATAACAAGATAAGGGCGGTCGGAAAGTTTCATAAATATGGGACCCATTGTACCCCATGAAACAACCTCCGAGATTTTAGAATTTGGCTCTTCGTCTTAAAGTATTTTGGAAAATAGAAAGAAGGGTTATTCAAAGTGAAAGCTAAACTGGGAGGTGATGTGCCAATGCAAAGCTTTTAGAATACTTTAAAACCTTTTAAACCATCTTTTACAACATTTTGAAACTTTTCAAGCTAGGGATGTATTAGTTTCTGAAAGGAGGGACACAATGCACTACAAATCCTTCAGGGTTGGAACAAAAATATAACACATGAAGTGACGAGAACATAAAGTGTAATATTCAAATCCTTGACATGGTAGCACCTATAGAGGCCTGATGAAAATACATACATCCTGATTTTAGCAATAGTTAACCATTCTAGGAAATATGCTATGAATGACATAGTTCATCTTCTGTTTTAGAAAAAAATGGAAGAGTAAAAGGCCTACATGATCGTCAATTCGCCAAAAAAATTGGAAGACTACGACTGACAGTAAATAGGATTTGATACAAAGATTAATGGCACAAAACACATTGATAAGTAGCAAAAGAAAGGCAACAAAGGAACAATCTTAGCATTTTATTAAGAGGTAACATGCTAAGGTCATAATGCAAGTCACAAATTACAAAATTAATAACAAAATACATCTCTACAGAGATTTTCCCAGAAAGGTAAACACTCGTGGGCTCTTTTAGCCAGAATGAAAAGTTTTTTACTAAAAGATTGGAACAGGGATTCCCCCCTTTTTTTACGATAGGTCTGGGGCTTTTATAGATCATTACCATGTTTTTGCATGCTAACAGTGAGACCTTTTAATCATGGCAGCCATTGCCACCAACCTTATGTCGAGGATTTGCATTATTGAATTTTACAGCCTCCTTGCATGAACACCAATTGTGTCTTTTTAAAAAACCACATTGTCATCATGGGAAGATAACTTGCTAATCCCACATGCTGTGATCATTGTCCTTTTAAATGCATGGTGGCTGTTTCCAAATTGGATCAAATCTGCATCAATATATCCCATGAGATGGACGAGTGGCGTTCAGCTTTGTGGGATGCGAGTCCCACCATGTCTTTGAATGGTGTCATTGTAGCTTGGACGCATGTCATGTAGGCGAGAACCTCTAGGGTTCTCTTGAGGTTGAGTTGAGTTGTGAGTTGTTGAGACATGGCCAACCAACGGGTATGCTTTAGCACTAATCTCTAGTGCACTCGAAAAAGAGTGTCATGTTGACACATGTCCCGCCACAGTGTAATGTGTATATGGAAGGGTAGAAGGGATAAGGCCACAGACTTTGGGAACTTAAGTCAAGGAAGCCGACTATTGTAGATAAAACTTACAAATTCCTCAAGCCGAAGGATTCTAGATATGTCAACGACTTTACCTTGTGAGAGGGGAGGCTTGAAATGTAATAGCCTCTGTAGTCAATGATGGTTCATCCACAATGAGGTAAAAACTTATTGATTTTATTATTAAATTATTAAGAATAGTTTATAACTTTTTAATGTTTCCAAATTATAAACTATTTTGATTCTTCATAATAGCATTCACTTTGTCATTTGAGTCTTAATCTTTTATGGATATTTTAATTTGAACTTGTTTGCAGATGTGAGTATTCCTCAAACTAACCTATTGTCTTGGTCATACAATATCTTGAAACAGACTCTGTTAGTCATGGTGTGATTTACAAAGCATTCAATAACATGCTTGGCTAGATGAAGCAAACCATTCATTACAAGGATCCTAATTTGGGATTTTATTTAAGAGAGTACCCCATTTTGAACCAATTTTTTTACATTTTCTACTCCATACACATTATGTCAAACAATTTGCATGCCAGATATAGGTATTGTTCTCTTGTTTGAATGTAGTTTGAGTATGCTTTAAAGATGAATATATAGCAACACTAATATGTATATCAACAACCTGTTCACATAAGCATACATAGTAATTACCTATGTTCCATGACATTTCGAGGACGAAGGGACAGCAAGGGGTGGTTATATACAAATTTTTAAATATATATAAAAATAAAATATATATATATATATATATATATATATGAGTTCTTCAAAAATTATTAATAGATTTTGGAGAGGGAAAGATAGGGAAAGAGACAGATATGTCAATAACTGAAAACAACAATATCAATATGCAAATAAAACATAAGAGCAATAGTATAACAGCATAATAAATTTCAAAAAAGCATTATAACAATAGTCTCAAATATCAAAGAACAATGATCTATCAATATCCAAAAGTCTCAAACATGTATCTAAAAGTCTCAAACATCAAAATACAACAGCCTATGAAACTAACTCTCATTCAAGCTATCAATATCCAAAGACTCAAAACCATCTAGGTCAAAATCACCCTCTCGTAAAAGCAGATCATCCAATGGTAGCCTAACCAATCTTGGTTGCAGCTCCTCCTCATCAATCTACCTAACATCTTTATGATCAACATCCCATTGTGCTGGTAGAATATGTCGATATTTACTAGTTTGTCGGTTCTAAAGTCTCAAGGAACTATGAACTACAATTAGTTTTCCATCTCATTTTGAAGTGAGCTTGTTTCTCTTAATGGGGCGGATGAAGCCATAGGTGGGCCAATTCACCTCTCCAACAGAGGAAGTAGCAATCTGTGAGAGAAAATGAATGGCAAGTTGTTTCAAATCCAGTGTGTCCTTCCCATGAAATTATCACAAAGGGGTTTTTCTTGTGCAAAGGTGGCCCTATCTGTCCTAGTCTCTAGGTTGCTGAATGTAGGACCTTGAAGATCGGCAAACTAAATCCACTGCTCTCGAAGAATGGTTGCTTGCTCGTTGCTATACATTTTATAAAGGGCTTTTGTAAACCCCTATATCACCTCTTCATCCTCAAATGGAAGCATTCGATCAGGTCTAGGCTAAGTTGCCGGTTCGGATTCGGGGACGGAATCGGGTTCAACAATCTGTGTCGTGGATTTGTGAAAAAAAAAATTTCCAATTATCGATTCGTATGGATTCATGTGTATATATATATAAATATATATATGCATTATATATCCAAAAATATAAGAGAAATATACATAATTCTAAAACTAAATCATTTCATACTATGAATCTATGATGCTTGATCATTGATCAATGCCAAATGTCAAAGATAAACATTGAAAATTCAAATAGCATACTTGATCATTGATCTATGATTCTATGTTGACGATTCTAAAGAAAATCAGCACATTGAATTACTGAATTACAAAATGACAATTGAAAATATAGTTCATTAAAGTTTGAAACATGATTCAATGTTCAATGGTTCATCAATCATGAAATGGATTATCAAAAAAATCCGGATCAATGGGGTCTCCAGTAACTGCAAGTGGTTGATCAAAATCATCATTGGAACCCAAACAAGTTCCACTAGCACTAGAGGGTATTGTCTCATCATCATCATCCACATCAGCCAAAGTGGCTCTAGCAAGATCCCAAATGGTCATATCTAAGTCAATAGACTCGGGTCAATAGGGTCTCCAATAGCTACAAGTGGTTGATCAAAATCGTCATTGGAACCCAAACAAATTCCACTAGCACTAGAGGGTATTGTCTCATCATCATCATCCACATCAACCAAAGTGGCTCTAGCAAGATCCCGAATGGTCATATCTAAGTCAGCAAACTCGGGTGCTACATCCCAAAGCTTCTCTAGCCCGTTCTTGTACTTTGGATCCTTCTATGACAGGAGACACAAGTTGTTGTGAATATACACCAAGTCTTTTGCTTTTTTTGCAACCAACCGGTTACGCTTGACTGAGTGGATAAAGGAGTAAGTACTCCAATTCCGCTCAGCGGTAGAAGAGCTCGCAACCTAGAGAGAAACCAACAAAATTAAAATACAAGATAAATTCAAGAGTGTTAACTGTTAAGTGTTAAATTCTACAATGCAAGTGACAAAAAAAAAGAAAAAAAAAAGTTAAAACTTAAAAACTTACTTGTGATAGTATCTTAATTGCAAAAGGTTGGAGGTATACATAATCTTGCCCATGAAGGTACCACCATCTAATAGCATCAATTTTTCTTTGGTCATTGATAGCAGTACGGTGGAGATCTCTTCCTGAGATAAATGATCCAAATTCTCTCCTAACACTTACCCCAACATCTGGATCGCAAAAAATTTTATCAAATGTCCTCTTATACCCATTAGCAACCTCAGCATCTCTATATGGTGCCACTCTACCTAGAATAGCAAGTACTTCTGCGTTATAGTACCTAGGAGAAAGAGCATATGCTAGGAGGTGCAAAGGTGTGGTCATCTTGTTCCAACGATGAAGAACAATTGCTTCCACATTTTTGTATAAGGTGTCCTCAAGATCATTCTCTCTCCTATGTATAACCTGGGATATCAAATGATGTTCATGTAAGTTATCTTGATGTAAGTTATCATTATGTCAATTTTGAATTTAAATAACTCTCAATAAACAAAGATAGAGGAATGTATTAAATTTATAACTTACCAATTTTATCTTCTCCAACATTGTGTCCATGCTATCATAGATATCCCCCAAGCATAGTTCATCAATGTCGGCAAATTGAAGCATAGATATGATAGGCTCAATGAATTCCAACACATACTCCACATGAGTCCAATCATCATCTAATAACAGTGCCTTCACCTTTTGGGCCCTCACTATATTGGACTGCTTCCAAATGCTCCATTGGTTACTAATAACCATTTGTGACAATGCCTCCTTCACCTTGACAAGACATCTCAACACAATTGTATGAGAGGCAAACCAGGTTTCAGCCACCTAAGAACATGTTAATAGTGAGTTAATAACACATTTAAAATATGTAAACAACACATACAATATTTTATTCAATTATGTAAAACATGACATAAAAATTATAAAATGATAAATGAAACCAAATAAATTATAAATTAAATTTTAAAATTTACCTTGAACAATTCCAAGCTTGAAAAAGTTATGAAAATTGCTTGTGACATATGGTGATTTGTCACAAACATTTGAATCTCCTCACCCTCCTCATACACATGTTTCACCCATTCTATTTCGGTGCCAATTGCTTTCATCACTAGATTGAGAAAATGGACAGTGCACGGTGTCCAAAAGATGTGATCATATCTAGCCTCTACCAAAGCACCTGCAGCCTTGCAAACTTTTGCATTGTCCGTAATTACTTGGACAACATTTTCATGACCCACGGACTCTATGGAATCAATGAGAATCTGGGCAATGAACTCTGCATTATTTACTTCACCTTCACAGTCAACCGCCTTCAAAAACATTGACCCCTTGGGGGATACAGCAATTACATTAATTAATGGACAGTTTTTGCAATCTTTCCATCCATCTGAAACAATAGACACACCCGTTTGAACCCAAGAATCTCTTATTGGTTTTAGTTGTGTCTCTACATTTTTTCTCTCACTATGTAATATGGTGGTGCGCAACTTTTCATATCCAGGGCCATGGTAACCAGAAGATGTTTCATCTATTGCTTCACACATCTCCCTCCAATAAGGTGATCTCACTAAGTTGAATGGAACACCATTCGCAAAGAGGCAGCGTCCAACTTTGAGATCAGCAATATCTCTTAACTCATTTTGAAATGCCCTATCTAATGGGCCTCTCTTGCAAGGGGTATTATGTGGTTGTTCTACATCTTCATCCCTAGAAGGCATAGGCAAGAATGGATGTGATCTAGAGGTTAGTTGAGTGGGTGGCAGTATTGTTTTGTTTTTCCCGGTATAAGCACCTTGTTTCTCTTTTGCAACTATTTTGTCAGCTTCTTGTTCTTTTACCAATGCTGCTATTTGTGCAGCTGGCGATCCCTTCTTATCTCCCCCTGGGCCCTCACATATGTTAATCCCTTGACCTCCAAGGCCTAAAAAATGAAATTTTACTCAGGAGTAGGAGCTTCTATATTGTGTTGCAAAAATTACATTTCCATATATACCCCCCACCTCCAGAACATTGAGAAATTCTTGTGGTGTGTCTCCATAAAGGAGACCCTTTATCAATTCTATATTTTTGAGATCCCTCCCCACCCACTGAGCCTTGACTACTCATTGTATGATTGTTGTAATCTATAACAAAAATGAAAAAAAAATACTTCAAAACTTATACAAAAACTTGAAAAAAAATTTAAACTTTTCAAAACTTAAAATATTCTATCAAAAAACTAGAGAATATGGTTCAAATGCATACCTTAATCACTCAAATCTGCTCACTTCAAGCTTGCAAGAATGGGAGAGAAAAATGAGAGAGAAAAATAGAGAGCAAAATGAGAAATGAAATATGTTTGGAGACCCATAATAAGGGTCGTTTTAGGTTTGTATGCAAAAAAAACAATATAAAAATGATTTTTTAAAGTGTATTTTTCACTTTTTTGACACTTAGACCTGTGGGTCCTCTGGGATTCCTACGAATTCGCGTGGGGTCCTCGAGGACTCGCGCGGATTCCCACAGGTCCGCACACGGACCCTGCCCAGATCCGGTGCAGACCGGTCCGTGAATCCAAACTCGGACTGGACCCAGACCCGAATCAGGGGTGTTGGGCGCAAATCCAGCTACGTAGGGTCGAGGTGCATACCTCTTCGGATTAGGAGCATAAGCAAGCATATGAAGGGAGGTGTTCATTGTGTTCCACCTCTTTGTGACAATAAGCCTAATATGTTCCTCATAGAGAATTTAGGATCCTTTTAAAAGATTGCATGCTTCATTTGATCAAGCAAGCTATCAAAGGTCTCATAGATCTTATTGTCATTGATTTCAGCTCCGTGAAATCATAGATCAACCCCCACGAATTTTTGTTTGAAATCATGGTCTATATGCTCTAAGCATGTTTTCCAAGACAAATTGCTTTTTTTCGTAAACGTTTTCGTCTTTGTCTTTCCATCGTCAAAGAGAATAATTTTGGTCCTCGTTTCTATAACTACCAAACCCTTCTAACATAATCATGAATAAGATAAAAAAAATATTTGCGAGCAAAGTAACTAAAGTAACTTTCATTTTCTTAAGAACATGAAAAGAAATTACAATTAACTATCCAAATTAAGTTACTAACTGCTTTTCACGTGAAATTGAAATTAACTAACTCTTGAAATTATTTTCAAAGGAATTAAACATTAAAGAATATAGAGAATGCTTTAACAAAAATTAACTAACAAGATCAAAACCTGTACATGCTGCACTTTTCAATTGTTCCTTCTTTGGAAATCATCCATCATGGGCAAAAGAGTATCATCAGGGGTTTTTACCACCCAACCATGGATCTTTCAATTGTGACTAACCGTCACCTGTACAACTTCTCTAAACTCAAGACCACTTGTTTTTGATATCTCAAGGCATAGACAAGGGTTCCTGATCATGAAATTCGGACTGACTATTTAATGAGATATCATACCAATCAACTATCCCAATCTGGATTGATCTTAATTGAAATCAGATTAAAGGCACTCTGGCCCTACTAGTTCTTTCACAACAGAATACAAGAATACATTGGTAGCACGCAACCATTTCATGAGAATTCTCATATACAATGCTAACAGTAAACAAACTACTAATCATTCGGTATGCAAGTGTAACATGAACTGCCATTAATATAAAATGCGGGTACAAGTATAAAAATTCATCTAGCTTCAACTATGAGCATGCAGACCCAGTACGAAACTTTATGATCAAGTATTTTCAAGGAGTGCTATCTAATCCACACATAAACTCCAATATTGAGGATCAAAGATGACGTTTCCCTATTACATAGACGTTAAACATATATAGCACCATACAATATAATTATGGAATTGCATCACATACGAACATCTTCAATCAGAGTTGACGTTTTCTTTATTGACATAGATGTTAAACCTCTCAATGCAATGTACATTATAATTCTGAACTGAATAACCCACAAACATCTTCTCATTCAGATTCTAAGAAATATCAATAAATGCAATCATCCAAAGAGAAATCAAATGTTTTTGAGCTTAACAATACATTAACACTTCATAACATTTCGCAAAAATGTAATGCTAGAAAACTCAATGAATTTCTTTTGCATAACAACGAGCTCAGTCATTCAATTTAGAATTAACAAAGAGAGATACATGTGCCTGCCAGAAATCGCATGGTCAAGAAAAATGAAACAGACTGCAAGAAGTAAAAACTAACACTGTACAGAACTCCACAAAAGTCAAAGATTCAAGAAAGAAACCACTCCACGTAACAGACAAACCAAAGTGATGCAAAGAGCCGAACCCATTGTTACTTACTCAAAACAAAAACATTTTTCAAAAGCTATAATACTCAACCACGATAAGCAAGAAAGAATCCTCACTTGCCCACACCCAAGCTCATAGCATGAGTAGCAAGAAGTAACTCGTTGTCGTGGTAGCAAGAGGGAGTTACTCTTGCCACCACAACAAGAGCAGCTCATGAAACAAAGGATCAAAACATGTGAATATGCTATGCATCGGACATCATAATGGCTGGAAATAATATCCCATATATATATATATATACTTGCTAAAAGAGTGCATAATATATGATTAATCGAGAAAGTATAAAAATATATTTATATATGTATATTTATGTGTATATATATACACTTTATATATATATAATTTTATGTATCTAAATATATTTACCGTAGGATTAAGCAAAGCAAAAGAGAAATATCCCAGATGAGAACTAAATGCAAAATATACAAAAACATGGGATCAATTAGTTAATGATTTCCAAGGTTGTCTATTAAAATCAATGAGGAGCTTCTACACCTAGAATACTAGCTAGACCAACTAGGCATCAAAATACCACACCCCCAACTTAAGTAACTGACAACGGTCAAGGTTCTAGCTCGGATGGCATTCCTAACTTTCACTGTCTACTCATGTGCCCCTACACTGACAATCCTCTTTCCCTGCTCGCGGGATGGTTTCTCCTCCTACATCCACTGACATGGAAGGATTAGATATCCACATCATTGTAATAATCTCATGTTATCAAAAATCAATATAAATGTGCATCAATTTTCCAAAGAGTTTCTATTGCAATTCATTTCCAAATATTCCACATAAGAAATATATAAATGCTCCTAATATTATTTCCATTGACAGAAAGGGATATACATATCTATTCTCATTAGCAAATATACTTAACTAAAATTAATTGAAAACCAATAAACCATTATTGTCACACTTCCCATGAAATAGTTATTACAGTTATAAAATAAAATAGTCACAAGAAAGGGATGTAACATACCCCCCCTCGTGACTCATCGTCCTCGATGATTATTCTTATCAATGTACTAATATGATCCCAGGTGGTTCAATACATATATTCAAAATTCAAAACAAGAGAGAAAAACTTTGAAGGGTCTCATCCTACTCCTCCCAAGTAGCATTGTATTCTCCATATTGCTCCCACTGGACCTTGCATTGCTTCACCTTGCAATTACTTAAACACATCTTATGTACCTCGAGCATCCTAACTGGCTTTATCATTACAACTCCTAGATCCTGTAGCTACAAGAATTCCAATCAATAACATGCTCAAAATCTGGTTTATATTTCTTTAAATATGAGACATGAAAAACATTGTGCAACTGGGCGAGAGTTGGTGGCAGAGCAATTCTATAGGTAACCAGGTTGATTTCCTCTAAGACCTTGTTGATGTGTGTTTTATGACCATATTAATAGTAGAATAAAATATTGAAGTATCTTATCCTCTCTTGATCAAAATTCCACGTACGCTAAGATTGCAAGTAAGATCACACAGGTAATTTCCAAGGTTCCTTCTAGGTTGAATAAGCTCAATGGTTAACGTGATATGCTGGTATCATGAGGGGACTTACGTGATATTCCTCAAGTCGACTTCAAACAATACTAGCTATTGGAGCTTTCAAAAGATATTGCAATGGAAGTACTTTTTGGGGTTTTTAACAATATATGCAGAAAGTAAATGAAAGTAGGGTTGAGGGATTCTATTCTACTCCTAAGAACTTGAAAGATGAATACTACTACGATGAAATCTACTAAACTTTGTTTCGTCAAATTCAACAGCTACACAAAGCTAGTGCAATCTTCAAGGGTAGTGCAAATAGTTTTCATATCCCAATGAACACAACCAAAAAGAGCAATGTGCATCAAAAATAGAAGTTAATCATCAACATAATGGCTCAGATCCAACCTTACACTGCGCTTAGGAATCACCAAAGAACAAAAGGCATGAGCAAGACGATTCCACCATAACACTATTATCAATCGCATTCATCTAAGTACTTGAAAACCAAATCTACTCTAAGTAAGGGAACAAAGAGAACATGCAAGCACCAAAATACATCAAGAAAATCACCAAACTTCAATGACAATTTTTTTTATCTTGCTAGCTCATAAGCAACAATCCACAAATTCCATCCTTTACAAATGAGAAGTGAGGCCTTTATATAGGTCTTAGATTACAATCAGTGACCCAAATTGAAACAAAACCAATGGCCTAGATTGTGCCTCCTCAACCCTAATTAGGGTTAGGGCATAGAGAGAGAATCTACAAGTAATGAGTGTTTACCGCATACGGTAAACTGGGTTTAATGCATACTACTAAAGGAAATGATAACAGATAATAAGTACAACAAGATATCAGAGAACTGCCAAATATTTCATTAATGATAGCCAAGTACATCTAATGCAAGCATAACATAATATGATATCAATTCTCCCCTTTCTCTTTCCTTTGAGAGGATACATATACCACCTAAAGGGGTGCGACTAAACCGTCACGACATAACCACTTACCTTCAGTCCCTAACGACCGAGACTAACAACTTTATTAATATAACAGTCCCGTACATACAAGTTTATGAACATCATCCCCCCCAAAAAAACAAGTCGTCCCCGACGACATACACAAAATGGGAATGAGAACAAAACATGACTATACAACAGAAATACTACTCAGAAGCAGGAGGGGGCGTAGGAAGCGTCCCTCAAGAAGATGGTGCTGACGGTGGTGCCAGGGAAGCTATCCGAGCCCACAACTCGTACACCTGGTCAGTCCTCAACCGTAAGTCGCGCTCCGCTACCATCTTCATTTCTGGAGCAATCTTCACCATTCCTGTCGCCTCCAATACCGCCTTCTCCTTCATGTCAATACTCACCATAGCACTAGAAAGGCGGGTCTCTAAAAGAGCCCTCTCTGCACGCTCTAACTCTAGCTGTGCCCGAAGTGCCTCCAACTCCATCACCATACCACTCCTCTCAGCTGCCCATGACTCTTTTACTCTGGCCAATGTTTCCTCTATTGTTGCACGTCGGGTGGCCATCTCCTAAGCCGCTACTGTCACCACCATCATAGTCTCATGTCCTGAAGAGATGTTCTCAGTGCGCCAAAGGGTGAAGTATCCCTCATGGAATGCCTGCTCCACCTCTCGCAGTAAGGCACGAATCCTACTCTCCCCCGCCTTCTCCCGAAGGGCCCAATCCTCTAGCATAGCCATAGTTTCTATGGTTGCCCATCCCCTAGACTCAAAACAATCAGCAAAGGCGATAGGACAACCCACTCGAACAAAAGTCAGGAGGTGCTCCAACTCCTGGGCAACCTCCTCTTGGGCCTGTGACTCCACTGAGGCTATCACCCACTATGCTCCTACAGCTACATCTGCCAAGTACTACTCTAAAACACCATTCCGAGACCCTCTGGCCAGCTCCTCACTAGGCTCCCTGTCTGGCCCTGGCATATCCACATCACTAAACTCTTGATGTGGCCCATGTGTCATAGCTTGCCTCTCAGATGCATCCTCTATCTCCAACTCATGTCTCACAAGTGAGACCATGGAGTCGAGATCTACTATCTTTGGAGGGACAACCAACACTCGCCGTGGGGAAAGAAGGTTGGTCGCTATTGGTGCCAACGGTGCCATCTGGAACTGACTGAGCCAAGTCATCATTGTCGGCAAAGCCTCTGCTAACAGATCACTACTCTTCATTGGTCGTGCTTCACTCAGCGGCTCCTCCAACACCCCTGGGCCTACCCTCACAATGGCCTCTGTCCCAACTACCTTGAGAGTGACTTGAGGCTCACTCTTCGTTTGTGCTAGTAACTCCAACTCCTCCCTCTGAGGCACTGATCTGGCCTCAACAATCCTATCTGTGGATTGGTACACAGCCAACCCGACTGCCGCTGGCACCGCTACTACCTGGTCCATACTCGGCAACATCATGGATACTAGGACCCTCAACCAGCCAAACCTCGGTACCGAAACCGCGTCCATAACGGTACTCGATGGTGCCAATGGTATCAAGGAAGTTGTGACTGAGGTGACCGAAGGGGTAAACAAAACCTATTTTGAAGCAACTTCAAACGACGAACTGGGTATCTCCATACTTGCCATACCCGAATCTGCAATGGCTCCTACTATTGCACTCTCACTAGCCTCTGAGTCCTCACTAGTATCCTCTCGACCACTGTCTGCATTGTCTCCCTTAGACTCAAAGCGCACTTGGCGCTTCTTCTTCGAACCTGTATGTACCCCAGCTATATCCAAATGGTGCCAATGAAAGATAGGGGGTTCACCAATTGCCAGGCTACCGTGCTTCGTCCTCAATCTGTCATGTGGAATCTTCTCTCGGGTAGCATTGAGGAACAAGCCAATTGCATAGTGAGGTATGTAGAAGGTCCTGTGTTGAAGAGTCATAAATTCATACATCCTCTCGGTCATGATTGACGCCCAATCATAAACAATGTCATTCCTGAGCCCATTCATAAAAAGGTGTGCAAGGGAAATGTCAAAAGCCCTACTTGAGCCTGTGAGCCTACTTTTAATAACATCCATGAGACAACACCATTCACCTAGAGCCACAAACGACTTCTTGATTCCACAATTTTTTGAAGACGGACCTGCTATGGACTCGAACTCGCTCGGACTTAGGTTCCTGGAAACCAACTTTATGAATTTTTCTTTCTCCTCTCAAGACATCTTCCCGAGCTTCAAGTCTATTTTCTTCCCCTACCTGCAAGGTATACCAAAAACTCGTGTAAATTCCAAGGTTGTAAATGTGACATGGAGATCCGTACCTAAATACTTGAGAGTGCTACTACGGCTGAACCGATCGAATGTGTCTATCATTCCGAGCAAGGTTCCCTCAAAATCTTTGATGGAAAAAGTAGACATTTGGATTGACCAATACACTTATGCCTTTCACAGCTGCCCTTTCAAAAAATCCATGTTTGGTGTCTCCTCCCATCATGTCCGACACTCGTACCCATTCAACCCTTCAAATGTGACATTCTTCCATGTAATCTCTTCCTTCTGTTATTGTGTCTGTGGTTGCACCTTTGGACGAACTTTCTTCTTACCATTGTCAATACTTCCAGCAATCCTGACTCCAGATGGTAAAACCCTTGCCCTTGTCTCTAGCAATACTACAACTTCCTAGTGTTGATGCCTACAATTGCTTCTTCCAATTTTTCTTTTGTTGCTGAGATCTCATGCCAAGAAAAAACTCTTGCCGTCAATAACTACCTGTAAATTGGTTTTTGAATTTCTTCCCGCATCCGTCAATAACCTTTTATCCACTATCCATATGCTCTCCCTTTTTATTTTGTACTATTCTCCCAGTGGTCGTACTGTGTACAGATAGTTTGCATTAATTTATCTCACTTCTCCCTTCCGTACAATCGTATGGTACTGCTATTTCCTCATATTGTCCGTACAGTCGTAAGGTTCCAATACGCTGCATTCCTCTTTTTTTCCTTCCGTCCACAATTTGCTTTATGTCGTACAATCGTATGGCTTTGTTTCAGAATGTTTTCCTTTGACTTTTTTTCATCCTTGGCTTATTATGTTGTACAACCATGCACTGTACGGCCTTTAAATGTCATACAGTCGTGTCGTACTACCTGTTATGCTTTTTCCTTTGTACGGTAATGTGACGTACGGTCCTGTTGCTTTCGAGTCGTACGATGTTCCTCTTTTTTTTAATTCTTTTTTGTTTTCTAATTTATTACCTCACTCTAAACGATCCCATCTACCAGAAGTATCTTTACGTTCATCGCGCCTTTTGAGGTGGATCTTCAATTTCGAACCATTGACAGGGTCCGCCACCTCCTTCGCATCCAAAGTCCACAACTTGATTGCTCCGTTATCCCCAACCTCTCGCACCTTATAGGGCCCAAGCCATTTCACTTTGAACTTGCCCAACTTAATTTCATTCCGCCCGTTGTATTTAAAACTAGTTGCCCCAGGGTGAATCTTGTCCGTTTGAGGTGCTTGTCATGCCACACCTTCCTTTGTTGCTGAGTTATCTCGGTTGCCCATTATGTCATCAGACGCCATTCATCCAACTTGTTGAGATTGTATAGCCTCTCCCTTAGGCTCTCCCTATCTCCCAACCTATTCTCAATGGTTATTCTGAGACTTGGCACCATGAATTCCAGCAAGTACGACAGCCTCATGTCCGTACATCAACTGGAAGGGGGTCTGTCCGGTAGTGACTTTGTACGTGGTGCGATAGGCCCACAACACTGATGGCAACCTTTCTTCCCAATTGTTTCCTTCAACTCCACATGACTTATAAATCACTAATACCAATATCTTATTAGTAGCTTATGCTTGGCCATTGGCTCTCGGGGAGTACGGACTCGAGAATGAGTGAAAAATCTTGAACTCTATGGTGAGCAACTCTATAACATGATTGACAAAATGTTCCCCTCTGTCACTAGTGAGCTGGATGGGGATGCCATACCTTGTAATTATTTGTTCGTAAATGAACTTGGTTGTACTCAAGGCTGAATTATCAGGAAGGGCCCGTGCCTCGACCCACTTGGTGAGATATTCCGTCACTACGACAATATACCTGCACCGACGTGCTCTACTTGCCTTAAGTGGCCCCACAAAATCGAGTCCCCATTGTTCAAACAACTCCTGTGCACTAGAGGGGTTCACTGGCATAAAGTCTCTTTTCAAGGGCTTTGGTGCTCTCTGACGTGTCGCAACTCACCACCCATTCTCTCGCATCATTATATACCGTCAGCCACCATAACCCAACGAGTAACACCTTTCATGCAGTTGTGACCGGTCTCATATGCCCTCTTGCGAGACCTTTGTGGGCTTCCCTCAACACACTTGGAACTTCTTCCATGACACATTAACGGAGTACTTAATCGGGTCCATCTTATATAGCAACCCATTGATTAATTGAAATGTTCTACTCTGTAGGACCAGTTTCCTTCTCACGTTTGGTTGCATATCCCGAGGGAGTTGTCCTGTGGACAGGTACTCTCCAATACTTGTATACCAAGAGGGTAGGACTGCTATTCTGAAGAGATGGGCAGCCGAAAAGTCATCATTAACACCTTCTAACGGCTCGCCAGATTTGATTCGAGACAGGTGGTTTGCACTTCAATGGCTTTTCTCGGGCCGTACTTTAATATTGAATGTGAACTCCTGCAGTAGAAGCAGCCATCTACTTACCCTTCCCTAGATGATTGGCTTGTTTAGCAGGTACATTAAGGCCTGATGGTCCGCGTAGAAAATAAATGGTGTTGCCAAGAAATAGTGTCGGAACTATTGTACGACATAAACCATCCCCAAGGCTTCCCTCTCTGTAGTGTTGTATCTCTTTTCTACCCTCGACAGAAGTTTGTTGGCGAAGTATATGGGGTGGTCCAGCCCGTGATTGCCCGTTTGTGCCAGCATAGCTCCAATAGCAAAATTCAATGCATCAACATGAACATGAAATTCTTTATCCCAGTTGGGGCACGCCAAGATGGTTGTTGCTGCTAACCATGTCTTAAGTTCTTTGAATACCTTTCCTTGCTCCGTTTCCCACGTGTATCACTCCCCCTTCTGGGTCATCTTATCCAATGGGCAAGACACGTGAGCAAAATTCTTAATAAATCTTCAATAGTACCCGATGTGCCCCAGAAATGATTTCACTCCAGTCACATCTGTAGGAGGTTCCAACTCAAGAATTAACCGTACTTTATCCGAATTTCTCTCCTACAAATCCATGATATAAATTAAGTACGGTTGCCTTAATCTTGTGATGTCAAAATTGAGGACAACAACTGGCTCTAACTAGGGAACATACCTCGCTTGTTCTGAGAAACAATGAGGAATGTAGAATCCAGATCTCTGAGTGCCTTCATCTACTCCATTGGGCTATAGAGTCAAGCAACCAAAGAAAAACAAAAAGACTCAAAATCCTAAAAATCTAAAAAGACATGGACATTATGTACAAGGGGTACTTATCTGGAGCTTATTCAAAATAATGCTTCTGATGTTGCGCACTATATGGTAGTGCAAAAGGAGTTCTGTCACAGTAAGCCAACAGGAAACTATTCTCTCCAGCCACTTGATGAATTGTGAAAGGACCTCGCCAGAGAGAATCAAATTTACCACGCATACCCTTAGGTTCTCGCCTTTTATCCCAAAGTAGGACACGATCACCAACTTGAAATTCTCTCTACTTAATTTTTTTATCAAAAAGCTTCTTGACTTGCTGCTGATGTGTTGTAAGTCAATCCACCACTTGTGTTCTTTGCTCCTCCAACTGATGTAGGAACATGATTCTTTTATCCAAAGAACTCTCATAAGTTCCTTCTTCAATGGCCTTAGCTAACTTAAGAGCAGGAAGCTCCAAAGTTATGGGAATTTTTGAATTTAAACCATAAAGGAGCTGAAATGGTGACATGCCAATAGCTCTCTTGGGTGTAATCCTATCTGCCCACAAAGCATCAAACAAAGCCTTGTGTCAGGACCTTTGGTTGTCATCCACAAGCTTGCGAATGATAGTAACTAGATTTTTGTTACTTGATTCAGCCTGACCATTCCCCTATGGATAATAGTCAAATGAATGTGAAAGAGTAATACCATGTTCAAAACAAAACTAAGTGATCTCCAATGAGGAGAAAACAGAAGCATTGTCTGTCACGATCTTATTAGGTACCCCGAAGCGAGAAATAATATTCTCCTTCAAGAATGAACATACTACTGATGATGTTGCATTCTTTACTAGAAATGCTTCCACCCACTTAGTGAAATAATCAGTTGCAGTCAAAACATATGTATGTCCTGCACTAGATACTGGATTGATAGTACCAATGAAATCAAGGCCCCATTGCTGGAATGGCTCTTCAATCACTACCGGCTTTAATGGTAATGTAGCGAGCTTTTGCTTTCCTACAAACTGTTGACAATGATCACACTTGCGTACCCAACTATATGCATCTTGAAAAAGAGTTGGCCAGTAATATCTTGCTCGCAAAATCTTATGAGCAATCACCGGTGCTAAAAAATGCCCACCACATGCCAAATCATGAAATGATTCTAGCAATCTATTCTATTGTGCTTTATCCACACAATGAAGAAATATACCATCAATGGTACGTTTATACAATCCATTGTCCCAAAGAACAAACTGAGTAGCTCTCAACTTTAAACTTCTTCTTTGCTTGTAAGTCAAATGTGTCGGACACTCACCATATGTGAGAAAGTATGCAATGTCAGAATACCATTCATCAGTTGTACTTACAAACAAAACTTGAGGTAAATCCTCAGGAATCACCTCCTCAAGTTCATTTTCAGCCATAAGCTGACACAAACCTTTACCACGAACTAACTTAGTTGGTTTAATCTCAATATCATATTCCTAAATCTTGGCAATCCAATTGCCTCTCTTTGTTCCAAACTCCTGCTGCGTCAAAATTGACTTCACAATTGTATCAGGAACCAGAACTTCAAAATGTGAGTTGAGAATGTAAAATCTAAAGTATTTGACTGCCTTTACAATTGCAAAAGCATTTTCTCCATCAGTGAATACTTTAACTCATGTGACTTAAGAGGACAACTCATGAATGCAATAGGAGATTCTATATTTTCAGCATTCTTTTGCATGAGAATAGCTGACATGGTGTGCTCAAAAGCATAACTACACATGATAAATTCCTTAGTATAGTCTGGACAGACTAACACTGGTGCTTGAGCAATTGCTTCTTTAATTTCTTTAAAAGCAGCCTTTCCTTCAGAATTCCAACAAAAAATTGATGCTCCTTTCATCATCTTTGAAATATGACAAGTAAGAGGTCCACCTTTCCAAAGAAAGAATGAAAGGTTGTTTTGCTTCTAGGTAATGACAAACTTTGGATAGACTTGACCCTTTCAGGATCAATCTTTATTCCTTCCATAGACACAATATGTCCAAAAAGTTGTCCTTCTGTAACCCCAAAAATTGACTTTTTAGGATTGAGAGAAATTCCATGCCAACGATACCTCTCCAACACTTGACGCAGATGATATACATGATCTTGCCTTTTCTTGGAGAAACTAGTAAGATCATCAAGGTAAACCACAATGAATTTATCCTTGATATCACGGAAAGCTAGATCCATAGCTCATTGGAAAGTAGTGCCTGCATTGATCAAACCAAAAAGCATCCTGTTGTAAGCAAAAGTACCCCATGGAGTTGTGAATGTGGTTTTGTACTAATCATCTTCCCTGACCTCAATTTGATTGTAGCCAGAAAATCCATCAAGCATGGATAACATCTGAGAACCAGTCACCGTTTGCAAAACATGGTCCATGATTGGCAAAGAATAATTATCCTTCAAGGATGCTTGATTTAGATTACGGAAATCCACACAGATGCGGATTTCACCATTCTTTTTTCGTACTGGGACGATATTAGCCACCCATGTAGAATGTTGAATTGGGAAGATTATTCTAGCATCTAGCATCGTTTGAATTTCTCCCAGAATAGTGCCAGAAATTTTGGGATTATGTTGTCGTTGCTTTTACCTAAAAGGAGTGGTTCCTGCTTTGAGAGGGATATCATGTTGCAACACTTTAGGACGAAAAGCTTTCAAATCATCATATGAGTATGCCAAAACATCAATATACTCACGCAAAAGATCAATAAATTGATCTCGTTCTTCAGGTGTGCAGCATTTACCAATGATTACAAATTTGGGATCAACCTCTGACCCTAAATTATATTTTTCAAACTCCATAGCAAAACTAGGTCAAGCTTCTTGTTGATTTTTTACATAACGATCATGTTTGTCAAACAATCGTTCTAGAGAAACCAAGCCACGAGGAATTTTATTTCCTTTTAGCTGAATGAACTCTTCACCAGTATCAGGATCTTTATCAGAGATATTCTCCCGAGGAGAGGAACAACTACCTTCAAAATACAGTTCTTCGAAATTTTCTCCTGTCTCCAAAAAATTGATAATCTAGTTATCATCATTGAAAACTTGCCAGTGCTCAGAGTTATCAGGAACACTTGGGTGAAAAATTAACTGAATAGAATATCTATCTTGTTCAAAACTCTTATGAGGAATCAAGAGAGTTGCCGATGGAGCAAGAGAATCAGCTTTATTATTAAATTCTCTTGGAACCATAGATATATTAAAGGCATCAAGACCTTCAATGTAATCCTAAATCAAGTTGTTGTAATGCTTGAGTCTTTCATTCATTGTTTGGTATTGATTCCGAACTTGACATACCACAAGTTCAGCATCTCCTTGTGCATGCAAATTACGAATCCCCTTATTCAAAGCAGCATCAATACCCAATATCAAAGCTTCATACTCAGCGGTATTATTGGTATTATCAAATTGTAGTTTGAAAGAATATGGAAAAAGCTCACCTTGTGGAGAAATTAAAACAACTCCGGCACCAGAACCAGTTGATGAACAACTGCCATCAAACTCTAATGTCCATACTTCATTTGACCTTGAAGTACTCGCACCATCAAATGAAGAACTTATATCATCATTTACTTCCATTACTTCTCCATCAATCATAGATGTTCCAGGAACATGATCAGCTACTTGATCCTCAATTGCATCTACAAATCTATCATTATCAGAAGCACATGACAACATAGATGCATCCGAAGGCCAATCCTTGGCAAATTCTGAAATATCATCAATGTGGAGGTAATAATTACCCATTCCGGCTGACTCAAATAAAATTTGAGCATGAGGATCATTAGACTTAACAACAACATATTTAGTTTCCCTTTCAGGAAGCAACTTCTGCATGTTGCCCTTTACAAGTATTCGCGCTTCAGACATATCCATGTTCAGTTCACCACCCACATCCTTACAAAAATTTCAACCAAGCAACATACCATAGGAAGCAGGAACATCAATGACCAAAACAGTCATCTTGATTTTCTTTTCAGGGAAAGATGCAAATGCAAACTGAGCATCCTTGATTTGCCCCCGAAGAGGCACTTGTTTATTCTCCATGGAATAGCAATTTCCAAAAGTCTTTGTCAGAGTAAGACCTAAGGCTTCAGCTACTTTAGCTGGCATGACATTATCAGATGCTCCGGAATCAATAACACAGTTACTCAACTTGAAACCATTAATAAGCAGGGAAATGTAGAAAGGTTCTATTTTTCCTAAGATAGATGAGGGGATGGTAACTAAGTTATTGGACAAATTTTTAGGTTCCAAGGCAACCTTAGCTTGGGTGGGTTGTGATTCTTTAACAAACTTATTCAGTCTTTCCAGTTGATCTGGATAAGTTTGTATGTATTCAACCTCTAACATTTGGATCTTGGTCTTCTTAGCATGATCTATAATATCAAATGCTTGAAATGAGCTGGCTAGAGAAGACGAAAAAGCTTCAGCTTGAGGTTTTGGATTAGACACACTGGGTCTCGGTATACTAGAAGAAATACCAAGAGCATTAGCTGTACTTACTTGGTCTTTAGCTACATCTTTGGACAAAGTAGGCAGCGGTGTTCCTCTTTTGGCAAGCGTGACAGGTGTTTGTATATCAACATTTACTTTAGCAGCTTCATCTCTTTGTCTAGCTAACTGCATTTAAGAACCTGTCATAACTGCGTAAGCATGACCAAAACTCTCTTCAGGATCCTGATCTTCATAGTAAACATACCCTATGTTAGAGTCACCAGCTGCTCCATCACTTTCATTGTATAGGGCAGCATTATCCTCCATTTGATAATCTTTTGATAAACTACCAGATTGATCATTCTCAAAGTATCCTATAGCTTGATTAACAGAGGGAACTTCAAGTGCAAGCCTCTCTGGAGGAGGAAGCTTCGTTTGATTCTTTACTACATAATTGTGAGCAGCATTCAGGAATGTTCTTCGAGGAATATCCTTGTACGGTGTATTGAAGGAATTCTGAAAAAATTTAGTTTTCAAAGCAAGTAACTCATTTGCTAATTTTTGTACCATAGGATCCATACTTCCTGAAGAAGGATCATTAGAACTTCCCTTGGAATGATCCCTTTGTATCTTACCATCCATGATAAGATCATCTTCGATTTCAGTTGCCAAAGTTTGAGCATTCGCTAAACTGGTAGGAACAGCCCTCCTTAGCAAGAAACTAACCTCTGGAAGTTGGGTGTTAATGAAGAAACATTTGAGGTTTTCAACAGTAGGTTGGGAAGAAGTTGGAATACGATTAGCCAACTTATTGAATTTTGTAATGAATTCTCGTATTCCCTTTTGTGCATCTTTCTTCATTTGATTGAGCTGAGCAAGCAATGCATGCTCATCTTCTGCAGGCTTGAAACATTCTTCAAATTTGGTCTTTAAGGAATCCTAATCAGTGATTGATCTTGTAGCCAAATTATAAAACCAATCTGCAGCAATACCTTGCAAGGTTTCAATGAAAAGTCTTACAGAGACATCCCGATACTCCACACCAAGTATGCCACATGCAATGTAAAATGCCTTGATATGCTCATCGGGATTTTGTTTGCCATCACCATAGAATTTGGGAAAATTCTTTCGTGAGCCTTGTGGTAATGGGTGTATCGGTGAAGTAAGATCCAAAGGACCGAAAGCCGTTCCCCATGGACCTATAGCAGACATCTTTGGAAAAGTAAATGGAACTAACGATTTCTGGAAGAAAAGTGAAGTTTCACTCGGAATAGGACTCCTTTTTTTAGAAGGTGGATAACTGGTAGTTCGTTCAAGAGGAGCTTGCTTGGTAAGCAAATCAAGCTTTGCCTTTTGAGACCAACTCAGAGCGGCACCTTTTGAATCTTCTCCTTTAGAATGACGTTCATATACACGAAAGCCCTCCAGTGTGAAAAACTAAATTTAGAACAATGGGAAGAATAACTTCAAACGAAAGCATGAGGCATTCAAATGTGTTCGATATCCCCAACAGAGTCGCCAAAAACTATTGGCTAAAAATTTTGTAAGTTACTAAGACTACACCTTACAAAATTGTAACTTTAGGCAACAATATAATGAGATAAATCTCTCCTCTCAACAATAGGGGAGGCTCCCTTCTTACCGTAGGTGGCTTCAGCAGGATTTTGACTGAAATTGAATAAGGGTGATACTCTCAATCTTTTCCTCTTTTTTCAAAAAAAGATCCACAAGCAAAGACAACTTATTAACTCCACAAGGATTACCTACTGTTGCAATAATACCGGTGACTTAGCAATTGACGTAAGAACAACTCCTAAGGCAGCAATTATAAATATATTTGGTGAATTAAAACAAGGGCCCAAAGTCTCTTGCAATTAATCCTATTTTGAGATAACAAGAATTAATAGTGAGGCTCAAAGTCTCTCACTAATGATTCTGATATTAAAAGAAAAATACTCAAAATTGAAGCTCAAAGTCTTCAACTCTCAGTATTTACAGCCACTATTAACTATAGCAATCCTCCTCTTATAGCTCGAAGTCTCTCAAAAAGTGAACCGAAACCTCCAATGATTTACACAAGTTAAGCTATGAAATGAATTCAAGAACGATTAAACTATGTAACATAAGAAAACATCATCCAATCCCAAGATTTGCACCACAAAGTTTGGAAAATCCTATTACTTTTATTCACTTTTGATAATTCGTACAATGAAACACAAAGTTTTCACCACACATGTTCTCAAGTATAGCCTTTCTTGCTTAAAGAAAAGATGAAAAATTTACAATGAGCTCCCTCCTTTATATAGGAAAATAGAAGAGAGAAAAGTGGAGAGAAAAAGGGAAACCCTTAACCACTTTGACTTATTCAACAACCTATAAACTATTTTGACTTATTCAATGTTACAAGGCTTAAAGCACTTGCAACACAATTACATAATATTGGTATACAGGAATATGTTTTCCTATAATTACAATCATCACATGTACTACATGTAATCTGTCAAACTTATGCTAATAAACAAAGAAAAAGTGTCTCAGAGACTTAGGAATCAGCATCAAAGGGTATTTACATAAGCCTCAAACTTGTGAAGAGACTCATGTATAATAGTTGGATCAAGCACACCCATATGCTAAGCAATCGCAGTAACCTTGTATAAAATATGTGACTTAGTATAGCTGGTTACTTGACTTTGGAGCTGATTCAAGGACATTTTATATTCCATGAATCGATCAAGAATGTTGAGGCTGAAATCATCTGAATCCAGGTGAAGGCGAATCATTTCTGAGAACCTTGTCATCACAACTCCTTCTTCAATCAGCTTATCATCTTCTGAGAAAACTTCACAAGATAATTTATCGAACTCTTTTGTCATCTGACATTCTTGTTCATCCCATAAGTTCAATGTTGATTGCAAATCTGTGACCAATTTACCCAAGACACTTTCCTTATTGATCATTAAATCAAGAGACTCGAAATATGTGTCAACAAAAGAAATGATTTCAAACTGGCACAACTTCTTGAGATTGAATTCTTGCATAGTCCTCCAGACATTTAAATCTTCATTCAAAACTTTCAGCTGTTGATGAAAGGATGAAATAAGTTCCCTTATTTCATTGACAGTCATGTGTATATGTCTCAAGACCTTGTATGAGTCCTTAATCACCTGCATCCCTTGTGTTTCTATTTGTTCACACCACTCATCAACTGCTTTTGCCTTTTTGTGGCACTTCTCATAATCCTTAGGACCTAATATTGAAATAAGAGCAGCATTCTGAGAATTGTTCATCATCCCAATGGTTTCAATGAGGCGTGCATTTTCTTCTTTTAATCTGTTTTTCTTCTCCCACGGCTTATTATTCCTTTGCGTGAGTTGTGCAACAGCATCCTGAGCATCTTGCTGACAACTCAAACGTGTCTGCTGACCAAGCTCTATCCTGCTGAATTTATAATCAGCAGCTTGCATTTCTTCTATGGGTTTATCAATAAGAGGTTGAGCTACTTCTGCATACTTGATCTCATTATTATCAACCATGACCTTTGAAACCATCTTTGCCTTTTTGTTCTTCGGGGCTTTAGCCTTAACAACTTGCTTATAATCATGATCTTCGGGAGGGATTTCTTCCTTCTTCCTCTTTTGAGTAATCACGCTAAGCCATGGAGGAAGAGAGAAAGATGAAGTTTCCGCTGCAGATGTGGTAACCAATGTAGTAACTGAATCACCCTGTGCGACTGTGGCCAAAATAGGAGTCTCAGTTTGAATAGCTACTGGAGTAGAACTATTTGTAAGGAAACTCAAGTGCGAAAACAGCTTCCTACACTAATCCCTTAAGGAAAGTATTGTGCAAATTCTTTTTAAATCCTTACAATTTCAGATTCGTTAAGCTACTTAACAAATAATATTGCAGCATATACCATACATACAGAAAATAGATAGAGAAGAATGAAACACATAAACACAAAGATATGCCGGTGGGGAAAAACCTTTCGGTAAAACAACCCCACCCCTCCAAAACCTACACAATGTATTATCTTCAACACAAAGACTACAACACACTTGCAATGCAAGTTCTTTCAGGAGATGAGAGACAAGTCCAGCAACAAACAGTATACCTATCAAACTTATGTCTCTCCCATAAAAGCAGCATCATATATATAGACTCCTCAGGACCCAAAAAATACCCATAAAAGGAGTTTGGCGTCCAACCACCAAGACCCATGCACAAAGCCACATGTACACAGTTGTTACATGCAATCCTAAGAATAGGCGTCCATCCCTAGAATAGACTATGACAGCTTGTCATAGAATCCGCCAAAAAATAACGGTCACAAGAGAAGTGTAAGAGAATCTGTCATACCAACCTATTTTTGGCATATTCTCTTACACACACCAACCACTTCTTCTTGGGCGCCCAAATAGGCCCAAGTCATAAGATGCTCTTACACCTGTCATAGCACATTCCTTAAATAGTTCTTACGCGTCATAGGAATCCGTCATGACCGTTTCAGTCATGATCTCCTTACGCACAAGATGCTGACACATCAAGTGGAGTGACACATCAACATGCCAACTAGGCATGTACACTCACACTTAATTTCATTATTTGCAAAAAATACATTTACAAAACAAATAATAAGAATAGGAATTATCCAAGGTTGAGACACCTTATTCCTAACATTCTCCCACTTGTCGAACACCTTGTAAGAGCAACAGGAACATAACAGGAACTTAACCGCTATAGGCCAAAAGGCCCATAGACTCCAAACACCATCTGAACTTCTCAGTGCCCACTGGTTTCGTTAATGCATCTGCAACATTCTTCACAGTATCTACCTTTTCCAAATTTACCTTTCCATCTTCCACCATATCTCTCACAAAGTGAAACTGCACATCAATGTGCTTCGTTCTGGCATGGAAAGTTGGATTCTTTGCAAGGCCAATAGCGCTCTGACTGTCACACCAAATAGTAATCTGTTCTGCATCAACACCAACATCAGAACACAATCTCCTAAGCCAAATGGCTTCCTTACAAGCATGAGTAGCAGCCATGTACTCAACTTCTGTAGTGGACAAAGCAACCAAAGGTTGTCGCTTACTCATCCAACTCATAGCACCACCAAACATAGTGAACACATAAGCACTGGTGGATTTCCTGTTGTCAATATCACCTGCCCAATCTGAATCCACAAACCCACGAATACAAACTGAATGCGGAGATCCAGAAGAGTTACCATGATAACATATGGAGTAATCTGATGTACCCCTCAAATATCTGAATACTCGCTTAACTGCATCCCAATGTACCCGTCCAAGGTTAGCCATAAACCGACTCAAGACTCCCACTGCTTGGGCAATGTCTGGTCTAGTACAGACCATAGCATACATAAGACTGCCAATTGCACTAGCATAAGGTACTCTACTCATGTCCTCCACCTCACTGGGAGATTTTGGACAATCGTCTACAGATAACTTTGTTCCCACAGAAACAGGAACACAAAGTGGTCTACAATCTGCCATGTTGAACCTGTCCAACACAGACTTCACATACTTACTCTGACTCAACCAAAGTTTTCTGTTAGACCTGTCTCTACTGATTTCCATACCCAAGATGTACCTAGCTGCCCCAAGATCTTTCATCTCAAACTATGCTGACAACTGAGATTTAAAATCAGAAATCATACCCTTACCCTTCCCAAACAGCAACATATCATCAACATATAATGCAACAATAAGAAGGCGATCATTTTCAACTCTGAAATAAATACAATGATCTGATTTCGATCTTACAAATCCAATTGACAACACAAAGACATCAAACTTAAGGTACCACATCCTAGGAGATTGCTTCAAACCATATAGAGATTTCTTTAATCTGCAAACTAAGGATTCTTTACCTTTAACAATGTAGTGCTCAAGCTGTGACATATAAATCTCTTCCTCCAAATCACCATGAAGGAAAGTTGTCTTCACATCCATCTGTTCTATCTCTAAATCATATGATGCAGCAAGAGATAACACAAATCTAATGGATGTCAACTTTGCAACAGGAGACTATTTCACCATAATCTATTCCCTCTACCTATGAATACCCCTTTGCAACCAATCTAGCTTTGTAACTTTCAACACTGCCATCTGCACAAAATTTCTTCTTGAACACCCATTTACAACCAACAGATTTTCTCCCTTTAGGCAAAGGTACAAGGTCCCAAGTTTTGTTTTTCTCCAATGAAGCCATCTTGTCATCCAGAGCCTCAATCCAAGAACCTGCATCTTCCATGCCCAAAGCCTCTTTCACAGATCTAGGCTCATCAGTGTTAGTAATCAAAGCAAAGGCACAGCTGGAATCTAACATAGAATAACCAAACCTTTCTGGTTGCTTTCTTTCTCTCGTGGATCTCCTCAAGGGCTAAGGTTGAGTTTGTTCTTCCTCTTCTTCCTAACTATCAAAGTTGCTAGAGCTCTCCTCATCATTAGGCCCAACACGGTCTCTCTGTTCAATCTTCTCAGGGGTAGGAGGTAACTGAACAACATCTTTTTCCTTTTCTTTTTCATCTGGTTGTAGCACAATAGGAGAAGATGTTAGCTCTCTGAAAATAACATTTCTACTATACAACACCTTACTAGTCACAGGATCCCAAAGCTTGTATCCTTTCACACCAACACTGTATCCGATGAAAATACATTTGACAGCTTTGTTTTCCAACTTAGATCTTTTCTCCTTTGGAACATATGCATAAGCTTCACAACCAAAAACACGAAGATGTCTAATTGAAGGCTTCTTACTAGACCACACCTCCATGGGTGTCTTACCAACAAGAGCTGATGTAGGAGATCTGTTAACCAGATAGCAAGCAGTGGCCACAGCTTCGGCCCAAAACCTTTGTTCTAAACCAGCTCCACTAAGCATACTCCTAGCCTTCTCCATCAGTGTCCTGTTCATTCTCTCTACAACTCCATTTTGTTGTGGGGTATAAGGAGTTGTCTTATGCCTCTCGATACCTCGTTCTTTACAGAACTGTTCAAACTCTGCTGAGCAAAACTCACCACCATTGTCAGTTCTCACGCACTTAATCTTCTTACTAGTCTAATTCTCTACAAGGGCTTTAAATTCCTTGAACCGACTAAAGACTTGTGTCTTACTTTTAAGGAAATAAATCCATGTCCTTCTACTGTAATCATCTATGAAAGATACAAAAAATACAGACTTGGAGATTGAACGAACTTTTACAGGACCAAATACATCAGAATGAATAAGATCCAAAACATCAGAAGATTTGTGAGAACTAGAGTAAAACTAAACACGATTTTGTTTACCATAGACACAGTGTTCGCAAAAGTCGAACTTGAGATTGCAATCATTTAACCCCTCAACGAGGTTTTTATTTTTCAAGGTCCTAAGACCCTTCTCACCAATGTGGCCAAATCTCATATGCCACAACATCGTCTTTTCTGCAGGAAGCTTGTCTTCCAAAGTGTTTGCACCATTAGGTACACTTACTGCACTGCCATTGGAACCCATTGCCACAGTCTTCTTTACTGCTTGTTCAGATGGTGGGGATGAAGTGATAGCGACTCTCTTCTTTGAAACAGAAGAACTATTGCACTGAGCAATGCATGCTTCAAGCTGAAACAAAGTACCTCTCCTAGTAGCTCTAGCGAGCACCATAGAACCTCTCATCATCTTGCATCCATTTTTCGAAAAGACAACTTGCACACCTACATCATTCAGCATACTTACAGATAATAGGTTTCGTGCCAAACCCGGAATGTGCATAACTCCATTGATTCCCTTTACTCGTCCATCAGGAAATCTGATAGTGACCCTTCCGCGTCCAACAATCTTTAGGTGAGAATCATCAACCAAGTACACCTTTCCACCATCGAACTCTTCATATTTTGAGAACCAGTTCCGATGAGAGGTCATGTGAAAAAAAGCACCCGAGTCAACTAACCACACATCATCAGATGCATGGGCTGCCAAAGCTGCAATAAAAGCATCTCCATCTTCTTGAGATTTTTCAGAAGTTGAATCTGAGCCTTTCTTCTTCTTCTTTGGTTCTTTGCAGTCCTTTCGGAAGTGCCCAGATTTATCACAGTTCCAACATTTCGCCTTGGACTTAAGGAGTCTTAGAACTCCCACGGGATTTAGATTTTCCCTTCTTTGACTTGTTGTCATTCTGCTTTCCTCTGTCGTTGGATCTCCCGCGAACAGCAAGGGCTTCCTTAGACGAATCTGAAGTCTTTCTTCGCATCTCCTCAGATAGCAGCGAAGACACCACATCATCCATATGGAAAGTGACTATAGTACTTCCGAGAGCCATCACAAGATGGTCCCACGAATCTGGCAAGGAACAAAGCGGGGTCATACAACGATCCTCCTCGATCTTGGCACCAGATGATGCCAACTGTGTAACCAATAAATTGAATGCATTGAGATGATCAGTTACGGATCCTCCTTCCTCCATTCTTAAAGAATACAACTTCTTTCTCAGGAACAACTTATTCACCAGAGATTTGGCCTGATACACAGACCCAAGTCGTTGCCACAAAGAATTTGCAGTAGTCTCATCAAGAACATTCAGAAGAACGGCATCTGCTTAACAGAGTCTGATGAGACCCTTAGCCTTCCGATCCTTGATCTCCCAATCCGCTTGAGATATCGTTGCAGGTTTCACATCAAGTGAAGTAGCCTCCCATAGATCGCAGTCTCCAAGCATGTCTTCCATCTTGAGTTTCCACAACTCAAAATTAGTGCCATTAAATTTCTCCACCTCCATTCTACTATATGAGGAACTCGCCATCTCAATCTGCAAATAAGATTTAGAATGCTCTGCACAAAACTCCCACTCAACTTGAGATTAGCTCAAAAAACCCTACCCAACAACTAGGATCAAAAGTTGATCAGGCTTTGATACCACTTGTAAGGAAACTCAGGTGCGGAAACAGCTTCCTACACTAATCCCTTAAGGAAAGTATTGTGCAAATTCTTTTTAAATCCTTACAATTTCAAATTCGTTAAGCTACTTAACAAATAATATTGCAGCATATACCATACATACAGAAAATAGATAGAGAAGATTGAAACACATAAACACAAAGATATGTCAGTGGGGAAAAACCTTTCAGTAAAACAACCCCACCCCTTCAAAACTTGCACAATGTATTATCTTCAACACAAAGACTACAACACACTTGCAATGCAAGTTCTTTCAGGAGATGAGAGACAAGTCCAGCAACAAACAGTATACCTATCAAACTTATGTCTCTCCCATAGAAGCAGCATCATATATATAGACTCCTCAGGACCCAAAAAATACCCATAAAAGGAGTTTGGCGTCCAACCACCAAGACCCATGCACAAAGCCACATGTACACAGTTGTTACATGCAATCCTAAGAATAGGCGTCCATCCCTAGAATAGACTATGACAGCTTGTCATAGAATCCGCCAAAAAATAATGGTCACAAGAGAAGTGTAAGAGAATCTGTCATACCAACCTATTTTTGGCATATTCTCTTACACACACCAACCACTTCTTCTTGGGCGCCCAAATAGGCCCAAGTCATAAGATGCTCTTACATCTGTCATAGCACATTCCTTAAATAGTTCTTATGCGTCATAGGAATCCGTCATGACCGTTTCAGTCATGATCTCCTTACGCACAAGATGCCGACACATCAAGTGGAGTGACACATCAACATGCCAACTAGGCATGTACACTCACACTTAATTTCATTATTTGCAAAAAATACATTTACAAAACAAATAATAAGAATAGGAATTATCCAAGGTTGAGACACCTTATTCCTAACACTATTGTGAGTTACTTCGGCCATAAACTGCTCAAATTGTGCTGAAGTAGTATCCACTATAGTTACTGATGAAGCTTCCATAGAGGGAATAATCATAGAATACATATCAAACACATTCTCAAAACTTTGATATTGATCAACTAACAATATTGTCGAGGCAATTGATGAAACAGGGAGAGCCTGAGTTATTAAAACTGAATTCTGTGATGAAGGAGCATGTTCCATGGTGAATGTTTTCATAATTGTGTCTAATGGTGAATCAGGTGATTCATCAGACAGAGGGGCAGAATCAGGAAGTGTAGTAGCAACGGACACATCCACAAGTGAAGATACCTTAGAGGAAACCTTGTTTGACTGGAGCATCTCATCTTCACTAGAATCAATTTGAATCCTCTGGGAATGAACAGTCTTTACTTCAATCACCCTTCCTGTAGCCTTACCTCCTTTGATTGTAAGCTTTGGTATGGATGCATCTGGAACTGGGACTTCTAAGACTGAAGTAGAAGCACCATCTTTACCCTTACCTTTGATTTCCAATCTCAAACCAATTGGACCAGCAGGACCAAAATCTTTACCTGGCTTGATTTTGATACACTTCAAACCTCTTCTTTTTAACCAAATATTGGTGTTAGCAAGAATTGGTTGAAAACGATCCCAAATAGATGTTCCTTCCTTAGATGACCATACTGGAGGAAGAATAGGCAAATCCTCTACATGATGCTTTGTATAATCTGGATCAAGGATGTCATCATCATCAACAATGCCAGGAGGAATCTCTACAAGATTGAAATCAACTATTTGCTTGGTAGTTAACTGGCAATAGTCCATTTTTCGGATGTCCAGCTCTGTATGCAAATCAATCCATATATCTTCAAGACGGTGTACATGAATAAACTGTCTCCTCATCTTGTCATTAAGGCCTCTCCAATCAAAACAACTTCTTGACATGAACTTTTTCAATGTGATTCTTTGAAGCTCAAATTCCATGTTCTTTGCCTTAGGAACAGTATCTAAAGAGTAACCGCCAATCTTTAAAGGATTCTTTGAAGAAATCCCCACCCCAGGTCTATGCAAAGTAGACTGATACGCCTGAACTGCCATGAGCTACCTTGCTAACTCCATCAAAATGATTCTATCAGTGGGGTATCGTAGAAGTGTATATGGCTCTTCTCTGAAATACCCAACCCGCATATATGTGAAGTTTGGAAACTGTAAAAAAAGACATCCATATTCATTCACCTTGATCCAGGCTTCATCTAATACACGCTTATTTGAAAGTTATTTATCAAACAAGCACATGTAATACCCATAGAAGGCATCCTGAACCCTGCGATAATGCAATCGGCTAGCCCTCAGAGGCAACTGATCAAAATATTCTCAAACAAGTACTAATGTTCTATCTCCCTTAGTAGCAAGTCTTGAAAAAGATCCCAATGCAGCAGCAATATATACCAAATAAGAGTTCATGTAGAATGTCCCAATGGTAGTGACTTGAGATAATTGTTCATAAAGGACGTCACTAATCATCTCTCCCCATAAGATCTTTTGTTTACTTCTTACAATTAGAGAGATATACTTATACATCCAAGGCTCAAAGGTATTGGAATTTTTAAGACCTCCAATACGACTGAGCAAGGTAATAAGATCATTGATTTCCTCCTTGAAATCTGTGCAGCGCACTCCCTTTGGCCATCTTACAAGATTTGGCCTCTTGTTGATCAACCAGTTATCATTAACATATCTGATGCAATATGATGTATCTTCATTCCATCTGTCCAAAGCCTTTTTCTTTGAAATATTAGTGACCAACGGAGTAGGAGGAACTCGAAAGATCCTATCAATAGTCTAAGGATCTAGATTGATGATTGTGTTTCCATCATGACCTCTAATAGTTCAGGATGCATGATCAAAATTCTTGGCACAAGCAAATACAAACTCTGGCTCAAGAGAAGCCAAGGGAAAAGTAGAGACTGTATGTATACCACTTTGTTTTATACACAACATATCCTCTGTTGCAGCAGCATCCATTCTTTTGAGAAAATCATCAATGTTCATATGTGTTAAATCTGTGTCTTTGACATCTTCACAATACGAGATAACTTGAGATGGAGGAATAGAATTATGATATTGATCATACTGATACTTCATTTTCTTCTTTTCTTTGCCTTTACTTGGTACAACTTCGCTTGACATAATAAGATTATGAGCACAAGCAACTGTGACACAAAAATTCCACAACATGAGAACATCTTCAAAGGAAGGATCCATTGCACCTTTGCAAACACAAAATACAAGTTGTGATATTGCTTCATATAAAGGACAGCAAGAGAAGGAGTCAGTTTTAGCTTGAAAGCATCATGAAAAAACCAAAAACGGGTTTCTAGAGGATGAATGCATATGCGAACAGCGAATGACAAGAGAGAGAACATGAATGCAAATGAAGGGATATGATGCTGTTTTTATGATAATAATGAGAACTCTCTACCAACATGAGTTTAAGGTCAAGTGGCAGCGGTATAAAAGCTAATGTATGTGGGCTTTTTAGGAGTGAAGTCACGTGGTGTATGAAAGATAGTGTAAGGTGGACCCTTCTCCTTTTGGAAAATAATTTATTCAAGAATGGGGTTTTTAATCCCAACTGCATATGCAAAAAGAGAAGATGTTTTGCATATGCATCTTTAGAGAAGTGAAGATAGAAGAAGAAGCATAAAATATGATACAAAACTGAAAATGAAAGAAAATAAAATGATTTACAAAGACATTTTCAACATATTCAAGAAAATTTACCTCACTTCTTCATAAGATAAAAAAAAGGAAATCCTTGCAATCTCTGAAAAATCTGGAAAAGATCATGAAGATTGTTGCAATTAAGAACGATTGAAAGAAGAGTCTTTACATAGAGTTCAATCCATAACTCATTCTCTTCAAAGATAAACATCTCATTTGAGTCAAGGATCGAATCTTGATAAGTGTTGGATTGAAGAGAAAATATGTGCAGAATAATAGCAGCAAACTTTGACTGAATCCAACACGTGTAGAAGCATCAAAAAATGGCGCCTAGGGTTTTAAAACCATTCAAAAACAACAACAAACAAGCTGAAAACGAAATCACTTACCCTAGAATCCGCCCTTGTTCAAAAACGTTTAGATTTGGATGATGATTGTGATCTCTAATGAGCCGTTTCTGAAGAAAAATGGCAGAAAAACACGCTGGAAACAAAACAAATGCATATGCTTCTCAAGCAAAAATCGCCACCAGCAATGCAATGTTTTAAAAAACGGGATTTCTCAAACATATAACACATGTTTTAAGAATAAAAATCGCCCCTCAACAAGCAATGTTTTAAAAACGGGATTTCTCAAACATATAACACATGTTTAAAGAATAAAAATCGCCCCTCAACAAGCAATGTATAAAAACGGGCTTTTGAGAGCAATTATCATCTAAAAACATTATATGCATTTCCTCTAAAAAACGCCACTTAAGTGAGTATTGAATTAAAATGCATTTTGGATATTAGAAAACATATGTTTTTAGATCAAAAATCACCACCCAACATTTGATATTTAAAAATGGATTTTAAAAGATGAAAAACATATGCTCTAAGGCCCAAAATCGCCACTCAACAAGCAAGTCTTATTAAAGATATAATAACAGTCTTTTTAGAGGAGAAAACATATGTTTTTGAGTTTTGAAATTCCACCAAAGAGTAATAACATGCTTTTGAGAAGTGAAAGCATATGTTTATTAAACTTTGCATGTGTAAATAAATTTAAATTATCCACTTACCATAAACTAAATAACAAATCTTATTTAAAATATGTAATTACATATGAAAACTCCACTAACTTGCTACTTAGGACTTTGCAATGTATTTTAATGAGTTCTATGCATATGGGTATATGCAACCAACAACGAAAAACCCACTTTTGCACTTAAAAATATCTCATGTGATTAAAATTAACTAATAACCATAGCTTTCAATAAAGTAACATAAAAATAGACTTTAAAAAGCCTAATTTTAATAAAACATTTAAAAATATGATTAAATCAACTCAGAATGAGTTGAAATTTTAAAATGGATGATAAAATCCAATTTAAAATTTAAGAATAATTTTAATACGTGCAATTGCCATCAAAAAGTCCACTTTTTAGAGGATTTTAATAAAATATGCAGTTGCCCTAAAAAACCCACCTTTTACCCCATAACTTGAGTTAGACAACTACGATCGAGGTCTAAGTTAGCTCAAAACGAGCGGAATTCAAAGGGGCATTGACTCAAAGGAAAAACAAGACTAAAAAGTCTTCAAGAAGGATGAAAAAGACGAAAAAGGACTTGAAGATCAACCAAAATCAAGTGCCTGCAGTCAGAAAAGAGAACTCGTTCTAACAAGCAATAAGGAGATCCAACTTGACGGCAACCCTCAAAAAGAACGCATAAATAACGATACATAAGATACAATTCAAGGATGACGAACTGCTTTCATGACAACTTATCGATGCGTTTGAAACATAGAGGATACACCTACAAATCCATGAGAAAAATTGCGTAGGGTTGACTCAATCTTGTGATGTCAAAATTGAGGACAACAAAGCCTCTTTCTCAACCATACTTCTCGAAAAATACCCTTTCCTTTTTCTTATTCAGCATTCTCGGGTGGAGTTTCTCCTTCTTCGATTCTAACCCCTCATGATTGCCTCAGTCTATCATCCTACAACACCTAATGTCTTGTCAATTTGTAAGTCGGGCTATCTTTACTCACCTTCAATTTATTGATTTGACACTCAACCTACCATTTTGTAAATTTCAAGACTGGTCCTATAATGAATTGAGATCCAGTATTTCTTTCTTGGACCAATCATATGGTTGGATGATCTTCTCTCTTTCCATCTAATATCTAGAATGGATTACATTTTTATCTTCTTCCATTTGGTTTGATACCTAGATGATTTTGCATGCTTTGATCATGTTGAGTGGCAATTTGGAAAACATCCTCATTTTGAATTCATACTCATCGACAACGTTGGCCCATAAATCTTCAAGGTGAATCTTGTGTTGGTATTTCACACCAACCACCACTTTGATTCTATTGTAGGGATCATAATCCAATCTTGCTAGGTAAAACGCTAGATAGTAGAAATGCAGCTCATCTATTGATCTTTCAACCGCCTATAGACAAGGGCACATTTCATCTTCATCTCCTATGGTGATTGGGAATTCAAGTCCCAACTTCTTCCTTTTCTGAATCTTGTCATATGTCGTCAACTACCTGGTGACTTCTACCAATACCATCTTGTCAGTCGAATACCTTGGAATTCTATATGCATCTAAAGAAAACCCTACAGCCTAATGTAGGAAAAGGTCGAAACCGGATGAACCATGCTCCGTACTTTACTTCCCTACCAACTTCATCGTCTCAGTTGAAGGCCTTGTATGGAAGTCGTCTTGCAAAGTTCTAACAATGCACATGGCAAAAGCGTCATTGACCCTCATGAAGTCATCCTTGGTGTAGAGCTGCAACTACGGATAACACTCGTGCACTTTCACATGGCTTAGACCACTTCCTCTTGGCCCCTTGCACCTCAATCCTTTGTACCTCATCTTCCTATCTAGAATGTATTTCACATAAGAGCTCATGTAGAACTCCCCTAATTGTTACAAATTTTTGAGTTGCCAATCCACATTATCACTAATCATTCCAGCCCAGTCCATAGCATTGATCCTCTATCACCTGCCCAATGAAGTACCACATCCACGGCTTAAACATATAGGACTATGGAATTCCAAATATCTTGTTAACATCGTCACCAAGTCGTTGTATTCTCGTTCAAGGTCTAACCACACTAGTTGTTTGGATAATTTTGAATGGTAATCTTTGATCTTCTATAGACATTTTCAATTGATCACTCCTTCACAATGGTCAATCTCGCAAGTGTAGACCTTGGGTGTTTGTTCTTTTAACTTCAACACCATTGACTTGTATGTCGGAATTCCAAAGGCTTCTAAAATCGCCACAAGAGAGAGGTCAGCTAGCATCCTGCCATCTGGGTCTCTAATCATTCTATCTTCTGAATTATAATGCTTTGCACACTCCATGATCATTTTTGCATTCTAGATGGCCGAGAGAAAACCAGTTGCTGCTACAATCCTACTTTTGACTGTCTAGTTGGCTTGATATGTGGGAGCATAGTCCTTCTGGCCAAACATTCTTCTATTGAATTTGCTCATGTCGAGGTCACCCAAATTTGTATCAGCAACATCTTTCCACTTCGACACAATCTTTGACTCTAGATAAAATCCCCTCTGCTCATTCTTGATCAATGTTGATCTGGACAAACTCGATCCCCTGGATTCTGTCATTCTCCTTCTTGCAAAACAAAATAACAAACATAAGAACATGTGAGGAAGAAAAAAGAAAATTAGATTTCTTCATTCAAGGAACAAATTTTGACTTTGGAGAAAATTTTGAAAATTTGCTACAGAACTTCTCTCTACAAAGAAATTTTCTCTCCATAAATTTATGCCCCTTCTCTGACTTTCAAACTTACTACAGAATTGCTTCTCTATGAATTTCACCTCTTTTTTTTATTCTTCAAACACACTACAGTTCACCTCTCTCTAGAAAGAGACTTTCTCTCTCCAAAATTCTTTCTCCCTTGTTTGAAAATTTAAACTTCTTCACAAGTTCTTCAGAACCTTCACCTTATTCTCTAGACTCTCCAATTCCTCAATGTGACAATGAAATGAGAATTCATCTCTTCTATAGAAATGCGACCCCTGACCTGCTAAATTGGCAATGAGTTTAATTTAGGCAATTACATTCAAGTTTAATCCATGTTGCCATTCCAGGAGAGATTTTCTTATTAAAATTACCACTTGTCTCGAAGTTTCTATTATTCTTAAAAGATGTTATTTTGACCATATAACTTCATTAATAAGCTTCATCCATGGGTGCATGCTCGGATGGGTAAATATTTCGACAATTTCAAATATTTTATCAATTAAATATTGGACGTCAAAAAATTCCAATATTTAATTAAACTCAATATTTCGCAAAACCAATCTCGATCTTGACTTTAGTGAGTTTTTAATTCATCATCGCACTTTTTTTTAACATTTTGAACAAATTCATCGTGATTTCCTCAATGGATTTCCAATACTTCCCATCATGAACTTTAAATCAATTTCATTCAATTTCTCTTCCACTGGCATAGAATTTCAAACTTACATCCACCCCCCATTCCAACTCACTTTTTAGCACATGTGACACGTATGGGTGTATTTTAATATTTGATTGACCCCAACCACTTCTTTCACTAATTTTCTTAGGTGCATTTTTTGATACATAGAGGGACTTATTAAGCCAATTTTAAATGATTCCCACAATATTCCAACATTTTAACTATTAAATAAGTTCCTCAACCATATATTGCTAGCGCTTATGCGCTCATTTCACCCTTTAAGAAGGATTTAAAACTTCTTTTTTTTAAATATTCCATACCCATGTAATATTCTGGCTCCTCAAAGAGTGATTTACCCTTGGTGTTGGATTTTTAACTTGACAAAGTTTCCTTGCCTGTGTGATATTTGCACTATGAGCGTACATAGAGCTTATGAAGAATTTTTAAACCTTAGGAAAAAATATCCCTTCCCATGAGCGCATATTGAGTTTTGCAAAGGATAAAAATTTAGAGAAAATTTCATGTCGTCTATGATTACGTTATTGAGTGCATTATTATTCTTTGTGGAGGATTATGAAACTTTGATTCTTTCCTTCACCATGTAATATTTTGGCTCCTCAGCACATATAGACCATAGTGTTGGGTTTTAACTTTATAAAGTTTATTTGGCATTTGCAAATTCGTACTCTAAGCGCATTTGAGGGCATCACATGGAATTCCTTCCTTCAAACACATTCCTTTACCAAGTGAGTTCTAGGCTATGAGCACATTCGAGAGGGTGTGGAGGATTTTTGCCTTTAAGATAAATTCCTTGGTTATTCAGCATTTGCGCTCTAAGCACATACTCACAAGTGTGAAGGACTCTTAAATTCTTAATCAATTTCCTATGCCTCTGCAAGATTTGTACCCCGGGTGCACACGAGACCTGGTGTTTTGGGGCAAATATCACACTCCATGAGGATTTTTATATGCTCGAACTTTCCTTGGTATTGTTGTTTCCACATTACTAAGCACAAATACACGATGCAAGAAGGTTTTAGCACTACTGGTACAGTCATTTTCTTCAAACCTTTTCTAGGTGATGATTGGGAAGTTTCATGGAGTTTAAATTTCAAAAAAAGTCCTTACCTCTTGCTTTTAGCACTGTTGGGCAAATTGGAAGATTTTAGCAATTAGAATGAACCCCCCGACCTCCTGGATTCCAATTCTGTGAGCACACATTAGGCTCCTTGGTATATTTTGCAGTTTTCAAGCTTCTCCATAGTTTCCTTAACTAGTGTGAATCAGCTCCAGTGCGTGCATATGAAGAGAGATTTCAGTGTTCTACGGAAATCACATGTCGTGATAGGCTAGCCCTTTGAAGTGCCAGTGATTTTGGAGGTACCTTTTCTTTGAGTTTTCAAACCTTTTCCATGCCTCGCGATTTCTTTTTCAGAGCTCATGTTAATACGTGGTGAAAAATCTGCTAAAGTTTAAGCCAAATAATATCCCCACCTTTGACCATATATGACATATAGAGAAAATTTGATCCCTTTTGAAAACTCCCTGCTCATGATGTTGCAACACTCATGAGGGATTTTCATGTTTGACCACATTCCCTGACTTGGTCGTTTTGTGCTTCTACCGTGCTCCTTAAATTCATACTTAGTCATTTCATCACTTCTTACTTGGAACACGAGAAGGCTTAAGAGACTAACACCAAAACTACAAAGAAAACAAAGCCAATAAAAAGGCCAAGCAAACCAAAAAGTAGGGGGGTTCCCATTTGCAATGGGGCGATGTGTGAAAAGGTCACAAAAAAGCTTTATCACAGGCTTGCCCAAAGCCCAAGGCAGAGATTGCATCTATGTTGTGGTGGATAGACTTACTAGATTTGCACACATTTTTCTAATCACCACAAAATATACAACAGTACAGATGGCAGACTTGTTCTTCTAGGAGGTATTCAGACTACATCGGTTGCTAAGGAGCATAGTAGGTGACACGGACAGCAGGTTCATGAGAAATTTTTGGTAGGAGTTATTTAGGCTCAGTGCAGTGAGCTCACTCCAAGCACTAGCTACCACCGCTAGACAGACGGCCAGTCAGAGGTTGTTGATAAATGGGTGGATGGGAATCTTCAAAATTATATATCGGAGTAGCAAAAGGCATGGATCAAGTGGTTATATCTTTACAAGTATTGCTACAACACAACCTACCACATGTCCATTCAGATGTCACCCTTTATCGCATTATACGGGTATAGTGCGCACAAATTTATGGATTTTTTTTTGGCAACAGTAGAGTACCTAGTGTTAGGGACCTCTTACAGGACAGCCAAAACATCATGAGGGCCTTGAAGGAGAACATCCAAAAAGCTCAGAATCAACAGAAACAATATGTCAATCAACACAGAGTTGAGTGCTCATTTGAGGTGGGTGATATGGTATATCTTATGTTGTAGCCCTACAGACAATCCACTATCATGAAGAGTGGTGTTGAGAAACTAAAGCCACATTACTATGGACCATTCAAGGTTATTTGGCATATTGGTGAGGTGGCTTACGAATTGGAGTTACCAGCTGAAAATTGAGTACATAACATCTTCCATGTGTCTCGCCTTAACAAGGCAATTGGTCATAATGTGATACCTTCTACATTACTACCACCCCTTGATGAGGAGGAGAAGCTGAGTTTGGTCCCTGAGGCTATTGTTGATACACATGAGAGGAGCCAAAGGAGAGATATCAGGGAATATCTGGTTAAGTGGAAGGATTTGTCGATGGAGGACACTACATGGGAGAGTGAGCACATTTTGCAGCACCTGGAATTGAGGTTGCTTGACGACAAGCAATCTCAAGGAGGGCAGATTGTAATATCCCCATATCCCCTCCTTAGGAAGGTCAATTGACAATTGAGGTTGGCCTATTATATAGTTCCCATAGGCTAGTAGGTTGCATAGGGGACATGTTCATTATGGAGACATATTAGGGTTTTGTGAGCCAATTTGGCCAGTTTGGGATAGTATCCTAGAGTTAGGAGAAACCCTATTTTTTAGGGATGGATTGCGAGTTGACTAGGGCGCATCAAGAGACCTCTGGGATCAGTAAGGACACTTTTGGCGCAATTCTTATTTTTTAGAATTACTAAGTTTTATGACTGTCAGTTAGCTCACAATGGTCAGATAGCATCAGTGGACAAGTACTGTCAAACATAATTCAAATTAGGGTTCCAAATGAGCGAGTTATGAATAATTGGGAAATAATTAAATTATTTCCAAAGTTAGATGTTAATAAAATAAGTGATTATTATAATCACTTTATAATACTTAATAGGTTATAATAAAAGGGGTTCATGGCACAACTCCCTAGGCAATAAAGTTAAGTTATAACTTAAAGAAGGGCCATTTTCTCATGTCAAATTAGGCCTCCATTTGGATCGATCTCTAGGTGAGGGAGTAAATAAAAAATAAAACATTTTAATGTTTATTAAAATAAAGGGTGAAATCCTAAAGGAAGTTCGAACCCTCTTGGAAGGAACGAAAATGAAATAAAGGACAGAATTGGGAGCTCATTTGATTATTCCAGGTTATCTTTAAGAACACAATTATGGAGATGGAGTTGTGATGAAGAGCTTACAGCCATTTACATCCTCTAAGAATGAAATCTTTCAGAAGATAGAAGACCTACAAGTGTGAGAGATCATCTAAGGGTTTTCATTTGCACAGATCAATCGGGTATTTCCAATGGGCATCAATTTTGTCAGAAGTTCTCACTAGTAAGAGGTTGGATCAGGCACGGATTAGTTTCAAATTGCAGATAAGAGCATAAAATTGTGATTTCCGTCAATCTTTTGGTCTCCTTCAGCCAGTTGTACGACCTAGGGTTGAGCTAGCCGTACAGACCCTAAGTCATCATTTGGAGGGCAGAAAAGTGTGATCACCGGGTGGCATAAAATTAACAGCAAGTCACAGTGAAAACACAGCAATTTCCAGCCGTACATCAGATTTGTCATCTTCCACACCAGATCTGGGCATCTAGTGTCTGTAGCAGACCAACAAAGGCAGAATCAGTCATAATTATACTAGAAGGTCAGCTCTTGGGCTTTGGAAAAGAGTAGGAATTGCTGAAATAATTTCATGTAATCACCTATATACCTGGTATGAACTGTTGATTTTGTGAGGATCACTACAAATGTAATAGCACTCCTGATGGTATGTGTTTTTCAAAGACAACAATCTCTCTCTTATTTATATTGTGGAGGAGACATGGATAGACATGTCCCTTCATGGGACATGTCTATTCATTAACACATACTCTTTTAATTAATATAATGACATATATATATATAGTATTTCTATAGTCTTATTATATTAATTTCTCTATCACAATAATACTTTAGATATATATAAATTTATATCTCATATATAATGAATATATATATAAATTATATCTCATATATAATAAATAAATATATATATATATATATATATATATATATATATATATATATATATATATACAATAGTATTGTCTTATAGGTTTATCTAACTAAAGCTACCAAACATCAACACTCCCTCTTAGCTAGGGAGGATAAACACATGGTTAGATATTACCTCAATGTAATATCAAGTTTATAGAAATATCATCTCATGATATTAGGAGGAATGGCCACAGAATATCAAGTCACATGATATTCACCATGTACTCAAAATACTGGCCTACCAACATCAAATCTCATGATGTCCACCAAGTACTAAAAAGTTTATAAAGATATCATCTCATGATATCAGGAGCATTGACCTGCAGAATATCAAGTTGCATGATATTTACCAAGTGCTCAGAGTAATGGCCTACCAACATCAAGTCTCATGATGTCCACCAAGTACTTAAAAGTTTATAAAGATATCATCTCATGATATCGGGAGCATTGGTCTGCAGAATATCAAGTTGCATGATATTCACCAAGTGCTCAAAGTAATGGCCTACCAACATCAAGTCTCATGATGTCCACCAAGTACTCAACAAATGTTGATAGGTAATGTGCACTTACCATAGGAACATTCCTATCATCTATCATGATCTGTTTCAGCCATCATAAGATGTCTATCACAATAGAAGATCATGGCTTGTTTAAGGAACTCAATCCACCATGCAAGATATCATCTATCATGATTTTTTTCAACCATCATAAGATGACTATCATGATAGAAGATCATGACCTATTTAAGGAACTCAATCCACCATGCAAGACATCATCTATCATGATTTGTTTCAGCCATCATAAGATGTCTATCGTGATAGAAGATCAAGTTATTGTAAGATGGTCACCTTTCAATAACTTTAACAAATACAAGTGATAATCATTTGGAAGTCATCACTTCCTCATGATGTACACAGGGGGCAGGCCCATTAAAACATGATATCCACCATGCCTCAATGCAGAGGGTGGAAAGAAGAGCTTTCACCTCGAACTTCTTGTTACCTAATTTTCACCCTACAAGCTCAATTAGGATGATATTCTACAGGAGACAAATTATTCTACAGGAAGGTGCATTCAATAAGAAATAAAAGTATGCTGCTACAGGAGAGTATGAGAAGACTAGAAATACATGCTGCAGGAGAAATACAAGCTACTGCAATAAAGTGTAGCTACAGGAAGTAATAATGGGGAAACAATAAAATACATGTTTTAGGGAAATATGTAACTTCAAATGACCATTGTCATCAAAAGATTTGAAGTTATATATTGCTGCAGGAAATGTACAGTTTTACTAGTTTTGTGATTTTTTTACTGTTACAGTCACTTTGCAAACATGGTACAAACCTGTATGGACACATGAATGTGGAATATCATACTCAAATGAAAGATATATGAGTACTCTTCAATTTAATTCAAGTTTGGGTTATTTTCATGAGGAAATGGAAAAGTTATGTCCATTTTAGTGACAATAGCTTGCCCAGAAATTTTTTCCAGAATCTACAGCAAGAAGATAAATTTGGTACGGTTACATATGGACTCGTATGACCTTATAAATTTGTGAGGAGGAAGATATTGATGTTAGGAACAAACTTTGTTCCTTCCAAAAAAATTTATTTTGACGTTTATCGTGTCATAAAATTCATTTTTTGAAAACTATCCTACTGCAACTTGCCCAAAAGTATTTCCAGAATTTGACATCTTCAAGTGCCCAGATTTTATTTGTTCTCACGCATCATTATTGTAATTTAATAATTATTAATTGGTTGATATTGTAAATCAATTAATAAATTATTAAAGTTTCTTAATAAAATAAAAAAGGAGAGCAATTAGTGTCATTAATGCAAGTGGATAAGATGCATTAATGGGCTGAAAGACTTCTTCTCAAGAAGTTGAGTTAGTTTGCAGACATGAGGAGAGTATACAGGGGGTTCGAGAAGACTTAGGGTCGAATTTCACTTTACCCTAAAGTTTAGAAGGCATTTATAATCAGTTGGAGCATTTTTTGGGGCAGTTTTGGTGAGTCGTTGGGTTTGTTATGACTTGGTTGGACTTTTTCATGCATTGGACTTAATTTTGGGAGAGTGGAGAGACCTCTTTTTGGGGCTATTTTTCTGCATTCGACCCAAAGAGGTTTGATTGAGCATTGTACTTAATGATTTTTACAACTCATTCTATGGAGTTCTTAGTTATGCAAAAATTCTGCACTTAGTGATTTTTCTCTATCCTTTGTGTCATTTTTTGCATTTCTATTGTAATTCATTCATTATGATATACAGAGGCTGCCTTGGAGACCATTTTGGACAATGTTTATGACCTTCTTGTTCACTTGCGCAATAGTGTATTTGTGTGATTTGATCGAATTTTAGTGAAAAGTGTCATTTTCCTTCAATTTTGTCTCACCGTTTCATACCTTTTCTGCAATTTATGTAATGTACAGGTTGAAGTTTGTGTCATGCAGATGTTATAAGCTCTTTAATGTGAAAAAAATTCCTTTACCTTTATTGAGCAAATAGGCATTTAGACCTTTCTACAAAATACTTATGTGCATGCATGGTAAAGGCAAGATTGTGTGAGTTTAAGCATTATTTTGTGGTTTCAAGTGTTAAAGTTTCTTTGGATATCATAAATTCAAATTTTAGGTGCATCACCATATATTTAGATTTTCTTTTCTGTCATCCTTCTATCCCTTTCCTTCAGAAAGTTAGTGAGTTTTAGTGAAGCATCTTATAGGAACCGGCCTAGAATCCGGAGGTCTCACTTCATTTGCATGTCCCACGTTGAAGTGATTCCCATGTTATGCTAGAATTGCTGAACTATTTTCGTTCAGCATAGGGTGCAAATTTTGGAGCTTAACACTTCTCTCATAAAGAGCTCATTGAGCAAATATCAATCTGTTGATCTTTTCATCCAAGACTGCTTAAGATAACCTTCTTAGACTCCCTCTAAATCTGATTTCAATCTTCTGAGCTCCTCGTCCAAAATTACCTTAGAAGATTCAGACTCCCTCTGAATCTGATATCAATCTTCTTTTTCCTACAAGAGCATCCCCAGAAAAGATCAAGGCAAATAGCTCTTATAGTACGTATAGAAATACAACTAGATAAAGTAATACTCAAAGATAATAAATACTTATCTGCGCATCAACATCCTTGACACAAGTTACTTCAATGAAGGTCCATATACATCAAATCAGAAAACACCTTCTTAGATTATTTGAAAGACATCTCCCCACTAAGGATGGTTCAAATGGGAATGTAACATTGGTTATTATTCTCCCCACAAGGTAAAATTCCCACTCTTATATCGTTGAACAATGCTTATGTCTTCTTGTGAAATGACTTGATTGCTCCAAGAGAAGTGACACTCTATAATTAAAGCTTTCTTTCTAGAAAGAGACACCCTTCTTTGAATATGTGCTTCTTTGTTAATGCTTGACTACAATCATAACAAATTAATATGTCTCTTTAATGAAAGCTGCTACAAGGTCTAACTTATCATTATTCACTTGACAACACTACAATTCAGTATAAGTCACTTGACCTTATTCTTTGCACTTGGTGTGGACAAAAGTCTGCAACACAACTTCGCTCATTAGATTTCACATAGACTCGTACACAGTCGGTCATAACTTTTGAACTCGACACTTTCTTGCCAATCGCTCCGGTGCGATTCTTCGAAATTTGTTTATCACCAACATATTCAAAATGTAGCAAAATCCAATAGTGTATTTGTGAGATATGGTCCCCATAATGAGATTTTATTTTCTAAAACAGTCACACATTCACCATCAACAAACTAATCTATTACATTTGCAGCCTGGCTCTAATACCATGTTGATTTTGTGAGGATCACTGCAAATGTCATAGCACTCCTGATTGTATGTGTTTTTCAAAGGCAGAAATCTCTCTCTTATTTATATTGTGGATGAGGCATGGATACATTAACACATACTCTTTTAATTAATATAACATATATATATATATAGTATTTCTATAGTCTTATTATATTAATTTCTCTAACACAATAATACTTTAGATATATATAAATTTATATGTCATATATAATGAATATATATATATATATATATATGTATAATTTATATTTCCTATATAATAAATAAATATATATATATATATATGTATATGTATATATCTACAATAGTATTGTCTCATAGGTTTATCTGACTAAAGCTAACAAACATCTGTTAGCAATATAAGTTGTCATTAGTGAAGATAGTTGCAAACACCATTCCCACTGATAAAGACTCACCAGTAGATCACTTATCTTAGAGTATATGCACCAATAGACTTGAAACAAAGTATATGCACCGGTAGATTAAACAGAGGTAATACACCGGTAGACCGAACAGAGTACATTGTACCGGTCTTGTATTACATACAAGGATGGACCGGGTATAAGAGTATACCAGTCAAAACTACATAAAGATCCGCTCCGGATTCTGCGGAGCAGTTTGAGTTAAAACCGGAATATGCGGAGCATCCACCGATCAGAAATGATGTTAGCTTTTTAACAGGAGTTAACTTTATTTCTACACAGATGTTTTCAAGGTAAACTCCAAATCAAAACGCAAAGCTTTATTTCTAGTTGCATGATTTATCGTTGAGTTTACAGCCTAGCAGTTCTATGAGTTAAGGGTTTCATTGAGATAAACTTTTGTATAAATACAGGTCATAGGACGCAAGAAAAAAATAAGAGTTGTTGAGAATTGTTGAATAGAGAGAGCAGAGAAGAGAGAGATTACAGTCACCAGAGGTGAAAGGCAAAGAGGCAGAAAAGGTTCAACAGCCAGGCAAACCGGGGAAGAGATCAACAAGTATGATCTAATCAGACAATCAATGTCAATTGAGATCATTGCCTTTACAAGGTGTGAAAGCATATTGAAATCCTTCAATCAGGGTGAACCCTAATCAGTTCTTTGTAAAAATCCTTTAACCGAGTAACATCTTTGTTGATGTTGAAAGTCCTCTAACCAGGCAACTCCTAACAGAGTTAAGATCTTAACTGACCTTCTATCAAATCCCTTAACCTGGTAGCACCTTCACAAGTGTTGTGTAAGCTCCTAACAGGGCATCTTTATTTCTGCAGAACTGAAGTTGTGAGCTCTATCTCACCGTGGTTTTTTCTTTCTAACTGAGGGTTTCCACGTATACATCATGTGTAGATCTGTGTATTTCTATTTATGCTTGTGAATGATTGTTTACATTCTGCTTATCTTGGAAGAATAATTAGACAAGTGTTGAATTGTAATAGAAATAGTATTTACTGATTCACCCCCCCCCTCTCAGTAACCGGTTAGGAATAACAATTGGTATCAAAGCACAGTTCTCTAATATATAAAGCTTAACCGCTTGAGAAAAAGATCATGGAGGGTTACAGGTATTAGAAACAGCTTGAGGAAGCCAACGACATCATTGCCTCTCTGGAGAATACGCTGAGAAGATCACTTGCTAAAAGGAAGGAGTTGGCTCTGCAATTGAGTGAGAGCAATGAAACTATTGATGAACTCTCTGGGCAAAGTGGATCTGATGAAGTTGAGGAGGCAATCTCTGAGCTCATGGAGAGGAACCAGATCCTAAGCAATCAGATCTCCAACCTTAAAAGGGAGCAAGAAGAAAATGCCCTAAGGATGACTGAACTGATTGAGAAAAAGAGGAAAGTTGAAGATGAAAGAAACACAGTAATCAAGTCATTAACAGCCTCTGAAAGCACAAGGAACCTGGCAGAGGAAACTGTAGGGGCAAATGATCTTGTCATTCTGCAACTTCAAGAAGACATGCAAATTGTCACCCAAGAAAATGCCAACATGCAAAAGGGTTGACATGATAGGGATGAAGCATGCAAAAGACTACCATTAGAGTTGTATCAACTGACATAACAAATGAAAGAACTTGAAGAAAGAAATGAAACCCTAAGAAGATACAATGAGAGCTCGATCAATCTTGATGAGCAACTCAAAGCTCAAAGAAAGCACAAAGATCCCACTAGTCTTGGTTTCACCAGTAAAGACACCAAAGAGACTAGTGAGTCTTTCGGAGCTAAGACAAGCAAGAAGGATAAGAAGTCGCTGGCACAAAAAGGTAAGAAGACTTTTAACACCATTTGCAATCATTGTGGGAAACTGGGTCATAGAACAAATGACTGCAAGAATGTACCGATAAAGCCAAACAACAGTTACCACAAAAATTGTTGCAAGTATGGCCACAAGACCAATGAATGTTGGTCAAGCCCCACAACTGTGTCCAATGGAAGCAGGGGAAGCTTCAAGGGCTACTGTTACGCATGCAATAAGTTTGGACACAAAGCTGATGAATGCAAATCAAAGACAATGGCATTCAGATCCCCAAGACCGGTATTCACCAAGAGAAACAAGAACCGGAGCACAACCAACTGTGCAAACTGTGGGACGCACAGTCACAATGACTCCTGGTGCAAATCACCCAACAACAGAAGGGTGAATCCATGGAAGGCAACCGGGATAGTCTGTTACTCTTGCAACAAAGTAGGAAACCTAGCGAAAGACTATAGGAACTGGTCATAGCAAGCAAACGGGAACCTTTGCTAAAACTTAAACTCAAACTCATGTTAAGGAATTTATTGAGTTTGCAAAGTATCATTCCTGAAAAAGATAAAGCAATATATTGTTCCATCCAAATTTTAGTTTCTAGTTAAGTATTTATTGAGTCAAACAGCAATAAGAAGGGCGCCTCCCCATTTGTCAAGAGGAGAGATTATATCTCATATACTGTGTCTTATATTTTGCAAGTGGTTGTAAAGTCCCTTGCAAAATATTTAGCCAACAGATCCCTCCCGTGCTAGGAGAGTTTGTATCTCCATACCGGGTTACCCCTATAGCTGGTGATATGATAGAGAAAATACACCTACAAGCAACATTTAAAAATTAAAACTTTTAAAGTGAAAAGTAAAACAAAGTTAAACAAATTCAAAAAAAAAATCAGATTTATAAGTTGATATTCCTACCAAGTCTATTAAGTACTCTCTCTCACTACCTTCCCTTCATTTGTCTTAATTGATCCCACTTTTTCTAGTCTCCACAAACAACCATGGATTGTAGAGCACCCTGCACCTCCAACATCCTCTCTAACAAAATATAATAGCTAGCATATCTCGTCTCAACTGATTTGAGGAATTATTTCTTTGAATAAGACCTGAATAGTGCAAGTGAAGTGCGATGGTTACATACAAACATTTGTATATCTCTAGCCTTTGCCACTGCTACCTTCACCCAATCTATTTTATCAATGACTTTTAAAGCATTATTCTAATGCATGTAAACATGGAGTCCAAAATTACGTACACGTGGAGTCCAATCTCTCCTCTGGATCATGCCAATCTCTTCTCCAACAATCAAACTCTCACAGAAAGGAGCAAAAACTAAGAAAATGAAAGAAGAAATATGCTTTCTTCGCTAGTGTTTTGTTTTGATTTTAACTCTTTTTGCCATTTAAGGGTTTCTTTGTGGTTAAGAAGTCCTTATGAGACCCCCACGGATTCACAGAAGAAAAAAAATATTAAAATTGAACTTCAATTTTTTTGTTTTTATCATCTAGGAGTGTTCCTAGCCATGAGGGAGGACTAGTTGTCTCCAAACGGCTGAAGATGTTTCTTGGCGTTTTGGGGTGTGTTGTGTGTAGTGGCTTAGTTACTAGATTCAGATCTTGGAAGTGAGAACCATGTCGGGATGTGCCATCCAAATTCAATTCCAATGCGTCCTAGACGCACATCGAGGACTGCAGATGTGCCTGGGTGCGCACTAAGCGCATCTAAAGCACATCCAGGATGCGTCTGAGTGCATCCGTGGGCTAGTCATAAAAAGTGACTTAAAAAACTCATTAAAAATTGACTTAAAACGCAATAAAAACATTTTTTGCTTTTTTTTGCACTACCCCTCGACCCCATTGGGAGGGGTGCTCCCAGGCCCCTGCAAGGGGCGCTGCCCCCAGACCCCCTTTTAAATTTTTGAAGTACACTACAAATTTGAGTTTGCACAATATGAGTATTTGATGATGTTATTGTGTATTTAAGGTTTATTCAATTGGCATTTAATATTTATTTTTGGCATTTGGCATTGATCAATGATGAAGTATCATACTATCAAATGACTTAGTTTTACAATTCTGTATATTTCTTTAAATTTTTGTATACACACACACACACTTAACCAAACATACCCAAACCCACCAAAACAAATTTGGACGTACCAAGTTCTCGTACCCATACCCTTATCAGTAACTTATGAGAGTACTTGTAAAAACAATAAAAATAAAATCTGTTTTAGTATCACCAATACACGGAACAGACCAAGCCGCTTCCTTTGTTTGGAGAAGGCACCAGCTCCCTTACAATTCCGGAGGATATGTTGTTCATTCCAAAAGACCCTTCTGACATGATTATACAGCTTCATATTATGGAGAAGCGTAGGGGATTGCAGAGTAAGTCTGCTGGCAGTAATCTTCCCTGCCTGAGCAATCATATTCAATCAATGACTGATTGATCAATCATCCTCAATCTACTTATGCACAAATCCAAACTATACTTCTAATAAAAAGCTAACTGTCCTTTATTTTAAGAACTCGGATATGTGCTAACTGCCCCTTTATTTTAGGGATTCAATCTCTTTATTTAAATATGTGCACAGATCCTAACTGAACTTCCAATTCAGTACACAAGGATCTTGATTTTAGAGAGATGAAGCTGATTTACTGCTGCCTGACTTTAATTGGCCGTTGGTTCATTGTCATTTCTCAATGCTTGGCCTTCAGCAAATATGACCATTACAGAGGCATGTTAAGAATAACAGTCAAGTAACATCACCAATTGTCACTCTAATATATGCTCAGTGTCCTAGCCTTAGCATAGAAGTTAATTTTTTTTTTAAGTCTTTTCAAGGGTCAAGAGTCATAACTAAGTGAAGAGCATTGACTTTCCTGAAACATTGGACATCTAAATGCCATTGAATTTCTTTATATTTAAGAACTTATAAATGACTGAGTTACATTTTGCCACTCTTCTGCACATTGCTGCTTTACTTTTCTTCTAACTTTGTTTATGCCACTTTAAGTAGGCATACATATGCTGCCTTATTCTAAAATTAGGTGTCTCTCTGGTCATAAAGACAAAATGAAGTCTCAAGGGCAGATGGAGAGACTAAATTGTAAATGTGATGAATGAAAGTCCAAAATAGCTATGAATAAAGTGACTCCTACTACCGTAGTTGATATCAGCCAATGAAATTACAAGATAGTTTAGAAACATTTTAGTATTATCTTATGTAGTGTGTTCCAATGCATATGACCAATTCTCCATATTTCAACCAATAATTAGTAACTGTAATCAATGCTGAAAAATCTGTGCAAGGCTCCCACTTCTTGGGCATAAATAATAAAAATCTTACACAAATTGAAATCTGAAACATGTATATATTTACTACAGAACTAAGGATCAAAATTTTACAGCTAAAATATAATCACACAAGATAGCTAAAAACAAGTATAAACAGCTTTGAATTTAGCTTACCAAGAATAACTCTGTTCTGATTCACCAAGCATGCTCCCACCTGTAATTTATTGATATGCTAATCTTTTAAAACTTCATGACTACATACACAATAATGCTAAAACATAAGAACCTTATATTTAAGTTCTGGTAGAAAAATATTTGGGAATTACAAATTAGGAATTAGAGTAAATAGAAATCAACAATATCAAAAAAGTGAGAACCACCAAGTTGTCTAAGAGCACAGGAAAAACCTTAGCATTGACACCTGTTTGGTGGATAGAGGATAGACTTAAACAGAATTCTGAAGCATTTTTTCCTAGCACCGTAGACAAGCGACAAAATAATATCTCATATAGCCAAAAACAGTACAAATTTGTAAAGCATCCTCTTTTTTATCCCATAATTTACTTTTATATCGTAAGAAACATCATATTATATATACAGTGATAGCAAACATTTCAAATAGTTTCCTTTCAGTAAAAGAAATTAAACAATATTCCTCGAGAATATATTTTTTCAATTTCAACAACATCAAAAGCATCCACAAGGATTTTTGGGAACTTTGTTCAGATAGGATTTTGCAGCCAAACAATGTCAGTTGATGACTAAGGGCTAGGTCCTTTGGCCTATCTGTCAACTTAGATGGGAAGAGCTAAGCAAGGTTTTGTAACTCATGCTGCGTAAAGCTAGACAAGTGATAACAACCAAGATATAATACCAGGGCAAATTAGAAATACATAAGTTGAGACTTGGTTGGTCCATCTTCATAGTACCAACAGTACATGGATCATATAATTTAAAATTAGCATCCATAAATAATGCTTTACATGGCATTCCTCTCAAGTCTCAACTTGATGTTATACTGTTGACAGATTACATTGAGAAACCCTGCTCTTCATACCTGCCTGTTTGGATCCTTGGATCGCTGAGCTGAAAGAAAAGCAATAGCCATAAAATAATCATCCCATGTCAGATACCTGCAAGTTGCAGATTCAAAAAGGCAAATGTTAGTTAACTAGAATATTTATATAGTCAGCATAATAAGAAATGAATATGTTATGTCTCAACATAATCCATTTGCTTATTTTTGAAAGCACAGAAGAAGAATTTTACAAAAAAACTATTTCATGATTTTAATATGGACGAACAATGATAACTAAATCATTGACATACTGACACAAGAGAGTGCGGACAAAGAGGGGCCAAAGGCACACCCTAATCACCAACCTCCTTGCAGAATCAACACACGGAAGCAATAACACACAGTGAGAGAGGGAATGCAGAAAAGATCATTTATTATTCATCAATAACCTCATACATGCCAGGCTGTAAGGCCTTCCCGGTTACAGCCAGATACATTCAGATTCAATAACAACAGTCCTCCAACATGCGAGGATTCATCTTTCAGAAACTATCTTCTAACTCCTCCAACTAATACCTAAAACTACAACCAACTACTTTATTTATACAAGAGGCTACTGAAACATGTCGGCCTTCAAATCCATCATTGGAGAAAGAAACGACCAGATCTAGGTCCACGCACTTCCCAATGATCGATACCAACATTAACTCCGCAACCAGAATTCAATGCACAAGTTGGCCTCAAAAGAAATCCAAAATAAACCACTCGGTGAGCAAGATTACCGAGCACCAGGAAATTTACTCAATGAACCAACCGAGCCAACTCGGTAAACGAAGGAACCAAGCAGCAACCGAGCCCCATTAGTGGAAACAGGAAAACATCACCGAGAGCCCAAAAGAAGCTACCGAGCAAATCTAACAATTCTAACTTGTTTTTGGTGATATAGGATTGCTAAGAACCCGAGATGCTCCTGCATCAGACACTTGGGGTTGTTTTGAGATGATTCTCCAAAATATGCAACAGGTACAACCCGAGCTGAATCCAACTCAGATTGTGAAATCCACGAACTGTCTTCAATTGGGTTCTTCCATTTTGCTAGATACTCCATGTACTCTTTTCCTTTTGTGCTTCTGCCAATTCTTTGTTCCAAGATCTGCTCAACTTCTTCTGTCTGTTTCTTAGGATAATCATTTGGTACAATCATTTCTTCATCAGGTTCATGGTACTCATACAAGTCTGAAATGTTGAATATAGGTGATATATCCATGTCATCAGGTAACTCAATCTCATAAGCATTTCCACTGTCAAACTTTCTCGATATCTTGCAGGGACCAAATTTCTTCACTTTCAACTTTCCATAGGTTCCAACAGGAAATCTACCTTTCTTCAAGTGTACCATTACTTCATCCCCAACTGCAAAAGTCTTATGTCTTATTGATCTATATGCTCTGTCCTTGTATTTCTGATTACTATTTTCCAACTTATGTTTCACTTCCTCATGCAATGTCTTCATGAACTCAGCAAACTCTTCTCCTTCAACACTTCTCTTTTCTTCGCCAGCAATGTCCTTTAGGTCCGATATACCTCTCAGTTGTATGTCATTAACAATCTCAAAAGGTGTTTTTCCAGTACTCCTATTTACTAAACTATTGTATGCAAACTCTGCTTGTGCAACATAGAATTCCAATTACTCGGTTTATCTCCAACTAAACATCTCAAAAGATTACCCAAACTTCTATTTACAACCTCTGTCTGTCCATCAGTCTATGGGTGAAATGTAGAACTATATCTCAAATCGGTACCCAACTTTTTCCAAAGAGTCTTCCAAAAGTATCCAACAAACTTACTGTCTCGGTCAGAGACGATACTCCTCGGTAATCCATGCAATCTGACAATTTCCTTAAAGAAAAGATCTGCTATATGCACTACATCTGATGTCTTTCTACAGGGTATAAAATGTGTCATCTTAGAAAATCTATCCACAACAACAAATATAGAATCATTACCTCTTACTGTCTTTGGTAAGCGAAGAACAAAATCCATACTAATGTCAATCCAAGGTTTCTCGGGAATAGAAATTGGTGTATACAATCCAGTATTCTAACTTACTCCTTTTGCAACTTGACAAATTCCACAACTTCTCACAAATTTTTGAACATCCTTATACAATTGTGGCCAAAAGTATTTCTCCTTAAGCAAATTCCGTGTCTTGTCAATGCCAAAATGTCCAGTCAAAACACTACTATGTTTCTCCTTTATCAAATTAGTTCTCATTGATCCTCTTGGTATACACAATTGAATACCTTTAAACAACATACCTTCTTGAATGAAATAGTCTTCCAATTTAGTACTCGGTTGATCTTGAATAGGTGCTCTGCACTTTCTCCACGGCTCAGAAAAATCAGGGTCAGTTTCATACAAATCTTTCATGTCATCAAAACCAAGAACTTCAATTCTCATTTCAGTTATCAAAGATCTTCTTCTACTTAATGCATCAGCAACTCGGTTAGTGCCTCCACTCTTATGCTTTATCACAAATGTGTAACTCTGCAAATATTCAACCCATTTCATGTCTCTGATTCGACTTATTCTGACTACCCAAATATTGTAAAGCTTTATGATCAGTATATAACACAAATTCACTCGGTATCAAATAATGTCTTCATTTCTTTAGAGCTTGCACAATAGCATAGAATTCTTGATCATACACAGAATATTTCCTTTTTGCATCATTCAACTTTTCACTAAAGAAAGCAACAGGTTTACCTTCTTGACTCAAAGCAGCTCCTATTGCATTACCACTTGCATCACATTCAACTTGAAATACCTTATTGAAATCAAGTAAAGCTAACACATTCAGCAACCTTGTGCTTCAAAGTCTCAAAACTTTTATCAACTCCATGTGTCCATTTGAATTCTCTTTTATCTCCTCTCATAGTCTCAATCATAGCATTACAAATTGAACTAAAATTTCTGATGAACTTTCGGTAAAAACTTGCTAAACCATGAAATGATCTTACCTCACTAGCATTTTCAGGTGTAGGCCAATTCAAAATAGCTTCAACCTTTTTAGGATCCATTTTCAAACCATCAGCTGAAATCACAAATCCCAAATACACAATCTTTTCTTTCATGAAGGAACACTTTTATTAATCAGCAACTTTTCTTCTTTCAATCTCTGTAATACCTGTTTAATGTGCAACAAATGTTCTTCTTTGGTCTTACTAAATATCAGAATGTCATCTAGGAATACAATCACAAATTTACCTAAGAATTTCTTCAAAACCTCATTCATCAATCTCATAAAAGTACTTGGTGCATTAGTTAAACCAAAAGGCATAACCAACCACTCATACAAGCCTTCTCTTGTCTTGAAAGCAGTCTTCCATTCATCACCTTCTCTGATTCTGATCTAATGATATCCACTTTTCAAATCAATTTTGGTAAAATACTTTGCTCCAGTCAAACTATCCATTATGTCATCCATTCTCGGTATAGGAAATCTATATTTCACTATTATCTTGTTAATTGCTTTGGAATCAGTACACATTCTCCATTCTCCATTCTTCTCAGGTGCCAATACAGCTGGTACTACACATGGACTCAAACTTTCTCGAATCAAACCTTTCTGCAACAATTCTTGGATTTGTCGGTTGAGTACCTGATTCTCGGTAGGTGTTAACCGATGTGGTGCCTTATTCGGTAAACTAGCTCCAGGAATCAGATCCATACAATGATCAATGCTTCTCTTCGGTGGCAAACCATCAGGTACATTATCAGAAATGATTTCCCTGTACTCGGTGAGTATCTTATCAATCTCTTCAGGGACATCATTTGTCGTTTTCTCACTCGATTTGTTAGGAATCACAGCAAATCACACAGCATTCTTCTTTAAATCCTTAACAAACTTTCTTCCTTCCATCAGACAAACTTTCACAGATGTACAAACATTACTAACAGATTCTTCAATCAAAGGTAACAAGATTTATCTTCTCCCAAGGTCTACAAAGTCACAAAGTCACAAGGTCTAGTCTCCCCCAGCCCATGTGGTACCGGAGGACGTGTCACGTCAATGTCACTGATCACGTTAAAAAGTTTGCCTAGTGCCCTACAATTTATAGGGGATGCTATACCTGATTCTTGCAGTCTAAAATAAATAATAATAATCGCTATTCTAATCATTAAGCATTCATTGAATAACTAATCAATAGATTAGTAAATTGCTGATTGTTACTTCATAACCATTTATCGCAAAGTGATTTTCTGATCAAGTCTAATTAATCCTACTTCCACAGCAATAATAAATGATGGATGCTATGGTGATTATAATGATTGCTACATCATGTTGTTTCTGCATAGATGGAGATGATGATATCAACATGGATTGCCTTCATATATGATCAATGCATTTGAGAATTCTCCTTGCTTAGTGGAATCATGAATATATGCTATGATATATAAGTATCTGCATGGCATCAATATTATGATCTATGAGTATTGCTAGGTCAATGTCAAGTTTTCAGTATGCATCATACTTCCTTCTTTATCATATTGTCTTGATGATGATCGATATATCCTTATGATTGATATATGGGATGCCATCTTATGGACATGCCAGATTATGGGTTTACTGTTTATTATGTTGATCACATCAGTTCAATGTAATCAATGATAAAATCATGATCTATAATGTACATGTTGATAAGGTTGGTGACCAGCAAGATTGTCATATTCGACATCATGTGAGCCAAATATCAGGATCATATTTTGGTGTCATGCTGGATAAAGATATTGTATGTTTGAAATTGATGAAATCAAATATTCTCAGGGAACAACCTTATTGTCCAAAGTCTTCAACCCTTGATCATATGAATGGGTGGATAGCAACTGAGCATATCAAAATCACTTGTACCCAATACTGCATCTTATTCTTTGTGCTTTACTTTGAAGCTTGATGGGAAAATTGTGAAGTCTTATCAATAAGATGATTTTCCTCAATAAGATCTTGATGCCAATAGTTTTATTGAGAGAATATGAAAAACTACCTACTTGAACTTCTAAATGATGTGCACAAATTGTCAATCTCTATTCACTAACTACATAGAGGTGTTCAAGTTCTGCCCACCCAGCACTCCATGATGAAGTGTCATTTTGTCTCTACTGTCCCCTTGTAAAATAGGCATGTTCTTTTTTACCACTCTTCTTTAGGGATCATCCATTTGCCAGTTTCACTTCTAAGATGATGAGAATTAGTCCTTAATTGGGCTATTAACATTTTTCTTTCCATTTTATATTCGATCCTATGTAGACTTTTTTCTTCATGATCCCCCATGGGGTTAAATTCTTCAATACAATAAGCTTCTTTTTGCCCTATTTGTTTTGTCCATAAAGACTTCAAGAAAAGTTGAATGTCGACAACAAAAGATGGAACAACATGGCAAGATGACAATGATACGCGGTGTACAATCATTGGACCATCTATTGGACTCCTCTATGAAAGGTTCAACTTCTTTAGAGGAAGTATAAAAGGGAAAATTATCATGCTATTAGGACTTTTTGGCTGATTAAGGTCTTTTAGCCAACAAGGAATAAGGTCTTTGGAAAACGAAGGTTATCATGGATAACAAAAAGGGTAAACAAATGAACAAACAACTAACATGATTAATTGAAGCCACCATACCTAGAAATGAAGGAAGAGAATGCCAGGAATAGAGAGTGCCAATAGGAGATGCTGCTAGAGAATGATGATGATTTAATAGAGACAATTTGATTTTAGTTCTATAACATAATGATTGTTGTAATTCTGAATTTAAATCAATGAGGAAATAGAGCATGTGTCATTTCTAGAAGAAATGCTTCCATTGTATGTTTAGGCTATGTGGTTGGGTTACCTAGTAAGGGACCCCAACCTTGACTACATTGACCTCCATGATTGAGTCTAGGCTACTCCATTGCTCAGACTACATTGTTTCCTTGAGGATTCTTTGGTTTTCTGCTAGTTTCATTGTTTTTGTTTCAGTTTTCTAGTCTCACATGATAGCTCCTTATTTCTATAGTGCTAGGTTTTGGGACCCTTTCAAAACCCTCTTCCAATTCATAGCTCCAATCAAAAACAGTAGGAGAATATATACAACAATATAAATTATGAATATTATTTTGGTTTATTATCAACTATAACTAGTAAAAGCGCCTAAAGGTGTTATTTGATGACCAATAGACACATATAAATAAGTCTTGTTTTCTTGTTGGCCAAGCACTAAACATTTATATTTTTTTGTCAAAGGCATTTTATAAAGTGTTGCCCAATATAACTATTTATATATGTATATATGGCCCATCCAATAACACCTTTGGATGCTTTTACTAATTTTATATACTAAATCCCAATTCCAAGTTAAATTTTTGGACTGGCAGATGTTTGCATAAGTCCCAATTTTGAAGCTATGCACTAGAAAATACATAAAGGACGCTTCCAAACAGAAAAAATAATGTATCTAATTCTATGCATTTTTAAAAAGTTCGACAGAATATCAAACGCCCAACCCGGCCCTTTAGGACCTATTCTACGAGCGAAATGGATGCGTATTAAATTCAGGTTAAAATTATTAAGAACGCTTCTTCAACCAATTATTTTCATTGTAACAAATGAACAAGGAATATCATGTGACATCTAGTTGTAATATAATTTCCTTAACAATGTACTTCAGAAATTATCGATGTTGTTATTTTCTGTAAAGATCAAATGAGCTCAAATGCCATCTTCAACACATTGTGGGGTTCGCTGGATCGCATTTTTAATTTTATAAATATGGATCTCCCTCAAATGTACCCCATTCTTACCATATCACAACCGTTACAAAAATGAGCCATTTCCTTATGCCAAAAATAGGTAGAAATCACTGTAATAGATGGCGGAGCATTTTACATAACCACCTGACAAATGATTTGCGGAATTTTTGCAACTGAGGAATAAATTTATAGAAATTAGCATGAAGCGCATTTTAACTTATCATCTGTTCTACTGTGTATGTTTCCGCAAAAATATAGCTAACAAGCAGAGTCAGTACCCGAGCTTGAGAAGCTCGAGAACCTGGCATGACAGCGAAGAATACAGCATTTTGAACATAGATTACTCACTTCTAATTTCCAAGCAATTAGGACCATCGGTTCTTACCCTATACGTTTGGCGGGATCGTAAGGGTCTCGCTGGTTCTGAATCTCAGAGTTACAGCGGAGAGAGAGAGTTTCTCCGTGAGAATGAACATCGTCATCATCCTGTGAAGCTGGAAAGAAGCGAGCGAGAAGAGCGTCAATTGCATTTCCAGGGCGAGAGAAAAAGCGGACAATGGAAGCGCCCAAAACACTGCCGATGACGGTGCCCGTGGACACCAGCAACAATTCCCGCGCTGTTAGAGATGATTTGAGGATGAGAGCCATCGCAAATACTGCAGAGGAAACAAATGTGTAACAGGAAATGTATGTTGAGCTTTATTGCGCATGCACTGGTCACACGACCCCGCCACTGTTTCCCTCCTTTCGCATTGCAACAACAAATTATGAATATTGGACTTCTAGAATTACTTTAAACCAGGCAGCTTGCTTTTTATTTTCACCTCCCCTGACTTCTGAACGTGGGATTAAATTTGACGGTCCTCCCGCGAAGAAGATGCAAGAGTTACTTCCATAAGAAACGATATATAGTTAATATTTTAGAGATAAATTTATATGTGTACATATAATACATTAATTATATTTATAATATAGATTTTTTTTGTGTCATATAATTTTGATATAAAATTTAAGTTTAGTTTGATGATTTGTCTTCAAGCTATCATTTGTCTCTATGAATTTTAATTCATACTTCTAGTGGTATTTTTTGTTTGATTAGCAACTTGACAATTTTACACTAAGATTGTAATGGACGTGCAATTGTTATGTCATTTTAATTTATTTAAGGTTAATGTGGCATCATATGTGACGATACATGGCATTGAAATCTTAGTTATAGGTAGCGGACTTGTCAAGCAAGTTGCTGCCAAATATTGGGAGTGCTTTGAAATTCCCACATAAAAAATTTTAAAATATGAAGTTAGGATGCTCAACTACTAAGTCCTCCCTTCTACTTGATTTTGCACATGTTCATTGTTATTTTATAATTCTACATGGTTTATGATGTCACAATGTTTCATATATTCTCTGATTATGATGTTACTTCCATGCTATGATTTGCTTATCTTTATTATGATTGCATGTTTATGCCTCTTATCATTTTCATATCCTACATTTTGGTGATTGTTATTAGTTTTACACATTTTGATCTTATGATTACATATCATGTGTTCCTTATCATATCTATTCATATATGATTTTAAGTTTCTAAAAGCTTTATCTTACAATGCAAATTCCTTCATCACATTTATTCTTTATTGTTTTATAATCATGGAAGCCTTTATGTGTGTATCAATTTTCTCTACCTCCTTGCATACTTTGTACCTAACCAATTCTAGGGGTTCATATATTGCCACTGATTTTTTATGATTAAAGTATTATGTAGTATATTGTGCTTAATAGAGACTCAACACCTTATCTAAGAAGAATTATACTATTCTATGATGAAAATCCCACATAACACGAAGGTTAGCAAACCTCATTATCACACGCCTCATTACATACTTTGTATCTAACCAATTGTAGGGGATCATATATTGCCACTAATTCTTTATAATTAAAATTTTATGTAGTGTGTTGTGCTAGATAGAAACTCAACACCTTATCTAAGAAGAATTATACTATTCTATGATGAAAATCCCATATAATACAATGGTTAGATGTCACAACCCATTTTTCTTAAACTAAAATTTTAAGAGGGAACTCTAAGTCAAAACTCCAATTTTGACTAGGCTTTATTAAAACAATAGATAATTAGAAACAATCTTCCCTATAATTACTCCTGAAATTTGGGAGTGGACTTTAAAGGTGGAAGGATTATCTTAAAGAACTGTCACATCAACTTCCACCTCTCCCACTTTTTCACTCCAATATAGGAGATAGAACTAAAGATGGACTACCACTCTCACATGCACATCTATAACATAAGGGTGAGAGTGGGCTTTAATAAGGAAACAATTTTGTTCATGTGATAAGGGAGACAATATTTGGCAAAGGTATAGAAAAAATAATTTTGAGTTCTAGTCTTTCCTCTTGGATGAAAAAAACTACCCTATTGGCGCTTCAAAAAATTTCTATGTTTTTTTAACTTGAGGGAAAAAAGAAGCAACATGGTCATCTGTAACATTTTATTAAGGATAATTTTTTTATTGTGTTGAAATACTTTGCATTATTATCTTCTTGACAGTTCTTGGGTATCGCATAAGCTTGAAACACACTGGTAACAAAGGTATTTGGAAAATGAAAAATGAATTTTAAAGTTGGACTTCAGTGAGGTATTTTTCAAGCCAGCAAGGAAGCTAAAACTCTAGGTTCCTAGTTCAGAAACCTTATGTTCTACATAAATTTGATTCTATATTTAAGTGATTGTCTTCCTTAGGCTATATTTCTTGTAATCGAGAAAAAATGTAGCTAATAGTAATAGGAGTTATCATGTGCCTACGAATGCTTGTATTCCTTACTGTTCATTATTGTGTATCATGTATTTATTATAAGGACTCCGAACAATAGTCATCTAGCCAACCCGTCAGTCTTTTGAATCGAGCTCTTTACTTTGCAAAATGTTTATATTTCTTCACTCAATGTGGTTTTGGACCACCCTCTTGCTATTTTTGCACTTTCCCTACCAACCTTGTGTTGCCCATATAATTTATTTTCTACCTTGATGGGAATTTTTTAATGCATTGCCATATTGACAAGTAACATACTCTTGTATTAAGCTTGGCTTCCAAATCTCAAAATTTTAAATTCAAATTCCTACTAACTTCAATAACATATTGCTATATATGTATATAACATATTGCTATAGATAATGTCATAATACATTATAAGGCATTAATGTGTTATAGCATGTTTAGGAATCTTAAGTTCAAGTCATACAGTGACTTCTATAAATGAAAAAGATACAACATATGACTTTTATAAAAGAAATTTACTATAGAATAAACTCTACAAATTACACTGAAAATATTAATATATATATTATATTTATTTATTTTTAATTATTACATAAAAATATGATTTTTAATGAGGGCCATCATAAACAATACAATCACTTTTAAAAGTTTAGATAAACAATAAAGACAAAGTGTTTGAAAACAAATGATAGACATATAAACACTTATTGCCCCAACCCACTATAGCAAACTTAAGGGATAGCAAACCATATGCGTGAAATTAGCAAAATGCTAACAAGATGTTCAACATAGTTATTTGAATGTTAGTCAAATATCATGTACATATCATAGTAACCGGTCTTGTTGTGTCACAACCCACCTTTTGTGACTCCTACTTTGTAGGACTTATGCGACATTTTGACCCTAGTTGACTCAGTCAGTTAGATATATAGACTTGTGTTGATATGTTCTTGAGTCATTGTGTTGCAATCTTTAGCCAATGTTTTTGTTAGATGTTTTCAAATTTATGATGATCCTGGGTCAATTTCATGATTATGATGATGATGTTATGCAATTACTTTAAGATGTCTCTTTATTTATTGATGATATTTCTTTCTGATGATGCAACATTCAATATCGTTTATAACATGATATGGTGTCGTAAATGATGTTTTATTTGATCTATTTCATGCATATATGTTGGATTATGATGCTTTATTTTTTAATCATTTATGGTGAAGATGATGATGCCTAGTCATGGTGATGTTACATTTTGATCATGCCATATTATGATGTCGTAATTGATGATTATCTTATCTATTTCATTTTGGGCACTAACCTACTGATGCGGTTTCGAGTGTGTCTAATTATTTGCAGGTAGAAGGCGAGAGTGTGATTGAGGTAGAGGAGGTTAGCTCCTCGACAGTGGTGGGTATGGATGGTTTGGCCTGCACACACCATGTAGAAATTCTATGTGCATTTTTTTATTAATTCAAACTTTTATCTCTTCCTCAAACTCTATGTGAATAAATGTGCAATTTATTCTTGCGAGTGTCATTATTATGTTTGCGAACAATAAAATAAAATTGAATATAAATATATGATTAGACAATAAAATATATGTTATGATAAATGAATTAAAATGACCAATCAAAAAAAATATTTTAATAATAATGTGAATATTAATTGTTATGTGTTAATTATATTGAGAAATGTTTAAAAGATTTGTTCTCTATCTTATCCAAGTGCATTTTTGCTTTTTACAAAATAAATTTTGAGTTATCTATTAAAATAATAGAAGTTATTTATTATTGAGTTGTGGTGCATTATTTTTTAAAAAAAATTAAGAGCAAAGCTTTTTTTCCTTAAATTAGAAATGATGATTCTAATTGGAGCTTAATTGAATTATTGTAAGTGTGACTGGAAATGTGGCAAACATTATGATCACTAAAGAGATTTTATTAAATATTCTAATGTTATCACCTAGAAGGGAAAATGGTTAGGAGCACGAAATGGCTTTAAAGAAGGAGAACGAGCCTACTAAAGGGACTGTATGAGGAGTCATTTTCAAGAAATAGAAAACACATGAAAAGAAATCTTTTTTTTGTTACTTACTAGTAGTTGCCCACTTTTGTGCATGCAACGATAAGTCGATAGGAGCTTTAATTTTTAAAAAACTGATCTGTATTGTACAATGCAAAAAATTCATCAAAAATGGTAATTAACCAGAAATGTTTTTAAGAAGTTCCCAACTAATAATTTTTAGATTGAAGATAGTTGTCGATGTGGAAAACGTGGCAGATGCACATGTCAACGAAGCTACGTCTAGTGTGTGAAACATATCAAGTAGTATTCAGTAGCTCTTAGTTGACCACATAAATGTATGCATATAATATAAATAGAGAAACTATGTTGACATTCAAAGATCATACTTTCCTCTTGTGATCATATTTTTTCTTTTTTATGATCTCACCAATAGTGGCCAAAAAAAATTCAATCATACTTTCCTCTTGTGATCTGAAGGCTGCATCAAAAAATGGAAGGAATGCTACAGCAAGTAAAAAAAATTGCATCCAAAAAAGAAAAAATAGCAAAAAATTTCAAACAAGAGAATGGCAATTGGTGAGATAATGAGAAAAGTTGTGGATCCAGCCAAGCGCCTTATTAAAGAGTGTGTTGTGAAATGGTTCAACTACATCTCCAAGAAGCCCACATTTGAAGAAGTTGGGGAGAAAGTTGTACAAAATACAGAGCTAGAATAGAGGAAAAAGGCAATGACAGAAAGAAATGTCACCTTTGCTTTACAACATGCAAAGCTAGAACAAAGGAGAAGCGCAAGGGCCAGTACACCCATAAACACCTCTGAATTGTAGAGGGAACTACTGCAATCTCCAATTGCAGATGAAAGGCAGGTGAGAATTTTCACAACATTTTTCCCAAGTTTTTCATCACTCTTTGATTTGGGTTTTGAAGATTAAACGTTCATGATTCTCTTTGATTTGGGTTTTAGAGATCAAACATTCATGATTCTCTTAACTATTGGTTATGATTTGTCCTGCAGGCATTAAAAAAGAGGAGCATCTTTGAATTTAGAGACCCCATAAGGAGAACCAACGAAGGATGAGCTCTTACACCTCATGGGGTAATTTTATTTAACCAGTTGACAATAAATCTTTGTCAATTCAATCAAATGAATTTTTTTATCATTATATGCAAGTAAATCTTAATCTAAATGAAATACAAACTCATTGTAGTTAACAAGAAACTAATTGAAGTGGAGAAACATAATGTTTCATCGGCATTTGATTTTCATGCCATGTATTTTCACAAAGCAGCCTATAATTTTCATGCTCAAGTTTATGTTAGTTGTACAGAGAAATATATGTTTCAGTTATAGTACTCCAACTCCTTCCTCATTTTCACAGTTTTTTCCAATTTCCTTCTGAATCCTTGCCTATCCTCCTTAAAAGATCGCCTATTTATAATATTTTATTTGGTGGCATTCACCCTGGGAGTGAACCAAATGATTTGTTGTTGTAACAAGGTGAGTTTCTTTTAAGTCTTCACATCTATTTGGTGTTAAGTCTCTATTCTATATCTGGTCTATTTTGCATGGCATGGTAGTCTTATTTTGATTACAATTATATTTTCTCTTCCTCGGATGGATGCTACTACTCCTAATAGAAAAAGAGAACATTAATCAATAGAAAAGTATTGTATATATTTAAAATTTCAAAGATGTATGATAAATTATTTAAAGAATTGAAATCTAACATGACAACTAATTGAAACTGATTGACAACAAAACAAAACTTATTATACAACTGCAATTGGAAATCTAGAACATGCAAATAAATAATTACTCTTAAACTCTAACATAGTTATTTCTTTGCAGATTTATTGGTCATCTTGAATAATTTGTTGTATTCAGTATTTAGAATTATTGATAGTTTTTAAAGTCACTATTTAGAAATTTCTTCCTAAAGTAGACGGGTATTATTGAATCTTGAATATCCCACCAAAAACTGCATCTAAAAGACCGTATTCAATCGAAAATCATTCAAGCATATTAAGAATTAAAATTACATCTTTTAAAGTAAATAAAAAATTTCTATCAAATCGAAAATCATTCAACCATATTAAGAATTAAAACTACATCTTTTGAAGTAAATAAAAAATTTCTATCAAAAAATATAGAATTAGTATATATAGTGTACAATGAATAAGATACCGAACAAGTTAACAATAATATATCTGAGATTTAATGAATAATTATTGTTTCATCAGAAAAAAAAGAATATTGCATACAGAGAACCTTTAAAATTTGTAGAATTTTATGCAAAATATCATTGAAAGAGAGAAACATTTGAAACTCTCATGAAAGGTCATGGACTGTATACACAGTAAGGCTCCACTTTCTGTGATTTTAATACCCTCAAAGCAGAGGTATAAGGCTCCACTTTTTGTGATTTTAAAACCCTCAAATCATAGTTACAAACAAATATGAAATGCATGCAATGGCTTGATTTTTTTCACATTTTGAGGGTTTGTAACAAAACAATGATAGGTAAGAAAAGTATATTAAAAATGCACAGTCCCTGTATAGAGGACATCATAGAAAATCACATTCGTTAATAAATAATCTAAAGCATTTACCCCATTATTGACAAAAACTATTTCTAAAAAAAAAATCCAAAGACAAAGCAACAAGTTTCATTACCTCAAGAAACTTATTTGAAGGATAAACTCCTAAAAATTTCTATAGAGCAAAAGTAGCCATTCTCCTTGCTCAAGTTGTTTTGAGAAAAATACTTCCACTCACAAAATTTCGTAAGATTTTGTTTTTATAAACAAATCCCTAGAAAAGTCATCAAGTTACAAGGCAAAAGTGAGGATTGGAAAGATAGCTGGGAAAATTAGAAATTGCCTAGTCAAGATTAGAAAGATAGATGATTACTGTGAGAATTAGAAACTGGCCAATGCAAAAATCATCCCAAAAAAACCCTATAAAATAGGGATTAAGTGCATTATCGAAAAATTTAAAAATAGAGAAGGGCTGACAATTTATCAGTGAGAAAATGCAATTTCGGAGCAAAGCTCCCACACAAAGCCTATCAGCTTAATAAAAATAGAAATTAGCATCATATACTTGGGGGTGTGGAGAAGATTAGTAATAGTGAGCTTTAGGAGAAGCCGACCTTGGAACAACGGAGCTTTCTTAACTTGCACAAATTTAACAAGCACGGAAACACCAAATTCTTCCAATTCTTTCATTTCCTCTTTTCCGAAAGCGAAATGTAAAACTTTTATATATCTTTCCTTTTATTGAAACGCTTGACATTTTACTTGTAAGATGGGATCAACTTGAAAAAGAGTGTGAATTTTTGTATTGTGTGAGTTTAACTATATTATCAGTTTTGGAGTCAAATTTTTTTTCTTGTTAGCATTTCCTTTCTTTTAATGGAAATCATACATTGTTATGTGTAGTGCTAAAATGGTGTTTGTATTTTAAAAATCTGATTGTCTTTTTTATTATAAAAAAACACTTATTCCAATTGGAAAACGTAGTGGTGAAATTATGTGTGGAATACAATTTACCTAAAACATTAGACCAATTTGGGATCTGGCTTTCAGTTTCTTCCTTGTTATGAGTCGCAAGGCATAACTCTATTTTCGAATTCTCTGAAAAATTGAGTAGAATACTTCTCCCCGTTGAAATCTGCAGCACGTTAAATTATTATTTATTTGTGGGTGCGAAAGGTAACAAAGATTCATTGATTCTATGTAGTAAGTCTAAACTAAAACCGCAGCTAGTTATCCCCGTTATATTTTATATTTTTATTGACTAGACTTTGGAACCTATCAGAAGAAAACTTGAATCTATTTTTTTTTTCAAATGTCATTTTAGTTATGAATATTGAAGAGGAGGTATTGTGACAAATTCCTACTGTTGTCTCCTCCTTTTTAATTTACCAATGTTGATGTGAGAAATCATCCTAGACTTAACCGTGCAAGTAGTCTAGGCTTTGCTGGTGAATGTAGGATACCAAATTAATTTGTCAAGACAAAATTGATGTAATGTATTTAAATTGATCAAGGGCTGGCATATGTTAGAAAACGTTGGGTTTTCTATGTGGATTACGTAACTATACCTATTAGCAATTCTCAAAATTATTAAGTAAAAGTCCACCTTTAAAGGAGACATTCCTCATTCTGGAAAAATGTGGATAGATAATAAAGTGTTAATTGCCAATTATTTAATTCTTCATCAATGAAATCAATGCCTGGCAAAACTGATAAGTATAGGGAAAGGATAAATTTGTGCTGGATATAATGTATTTTTTGTTGCCTATGAGAAAATGGTTCGCAGACCCAAGGGATAGTTTGGTGTTTCCTTCTGAGGTTCTGATAGTGTAATTGATGGTAATGTCTGTAGGAAATTCATATTTTCCACAATTCCCCTTTGTCTCAGACATTACAATAAGAATTTTTTTGGGTTCATTAAAAATTGTGACCATTTACAAAGGAAGTTTTAAAAGGGCATGAGCTTCTCAATTAATAGAGAAAATAATCTTGGTCTCGCTAATTGGTAATTTCCTGTAATAAATGTGATGGGGAAACAATGATTAGTGATATAAATTTTATTTACTATTTTTGCAAAATAACAAATGAGACTGAGAAACTCATTGATGTGCAACCTCTAGTCAAAGATATGGTACCTTGTATTTAATTGCAGTTTCCTTACTTAGTTGTGTATTAATTATTGTGATATGAACATATTGGTTGAAAGCTTGTGGAATATATATATTCTGATCATTGAGAGAGTGATTGAATTAAGAACATTAGATTTCCACAATCTATTATGATGCAATTAGTTTATGGATTCGATTGTGTAAGTTTTTTTAGCATCGACGTTTCAAATCACACTCCGTGATCCATCATCAAGAATAGAGAGTGAAGAATGAAAAATAAAATGTGCAGACTTAGAATCCCACATGAGATATAAGGAGAGATGGAGAAGAGGCATCACACTAACCAAAAAGGAGAAAAAAGATAAAAAAGACTAAAAAATAAACAAAGAAAAGCCATAAAAAGGAGGGACCCGCCAGAACATGAAATGAGGTCAACAAGCTGAGTAGCACCAAGCAAATATGGAAAATTACGTTTTGGATCACACTCTGTGATCCATCATCAGGAATAGAGAGTGAAGAATGAAAAATAAAATGTGCAGACTTAGACTCCCACATGAGATATAAGGAGAGATTGAGAAGAGGCATCACACTAACCAAAAAGGAGAAAATAGATAAAAAAAGATATAAGGAGATATAAGGAGAGATGGAGAAGAGTGATTGAAGTTATTGTTTATTTTAAAGTAGTGCATGTTTCAGATGGAATGTTGAATTAAGAAGAGTTTTTCTTACACTTTTGATGTGTTTTTTTGTTAGTCATATGTGAACTGAAATATTTATTTTTCATATGTAATAGGGTGATATTTTTCATATTGCAATTTGATAGCCTTAGTTTATAATCGTTTTATCTTTTTTGTGAGAAAGAGAGTAAAATTGGAAGGGTGTTGAATGTGGACCAAGGTCAGGGTAGGCTAGGATAGAAAATGTTGTAGTTTTCTTCACTTGCTAGTAGAAGTATGTCGTTAAAATGCTTTGGCCAAAGCTATTTATTAAATTTGTTTTCTTCCATGCATGGTTATGTATCATCTCCTTGCCACATTCGTGAATATGTTCTACCATTGGCATATGTGCATGTAGTTAGTTTTACAACTGCACCAAATCCATCGAATCCACTAGTTCTGGGTTGCTAGGCTTCTCAAACATGGATGTCACATATATGCAAGCGACGATTTCACTAACATTCCTTTTAATTGTGTCACTCTACCATATTCTAAAATCAAAATAATTTCTCCTTAATTCTATATTTAAGTGATTTTAATTAATTACCTTAATTATTAATCATCTAATCATTATTTCATCACATATTCATCTATAATATAAATAAATAAGTATTATTTAATTATACCCTACCTTATTGTAATTAATTAAATAACCAAATTTAATTAATGTTCTCTCCTCCTAATTATTGCATTTTTGTAACAATTAAATCAATTCTATCTCATAATTAAATAAATGATATTTATTTAATTAATTTAATTATTCCCCTCTTATGATTAAATAAATTATATTTATTTAATTACAACTAACTATTCCTCTCATAAATAAATAAGTAATTATTTCTTTATAAAATATCTCCACATGTGCAAACAAATAATAAATTATATTTATTTAATTACAACTAACAATTCCTCTCATAAATAAATAAGTAATTATTTATTTATAAAATATCTCCACATGTGCAAATAAATAATATTTTATTTATTTAAATCATAATTTTCCTCCTAAATCCTAAATCACACTCACTTTGAGTTATCTTTTCAATCACAACTCTTCACCCCACAATTCCCTCTCCTAACTATTCAATCCACATTGTTAATTTCTCCCTCAACAATCAGTTAAAGTCTTTAATCAATTCAGTCTTCTAATCCATACAATCAATTGACTCCTCCATACAACTAGTTAACTCCTTCATACAATTAGGTAACTCATCGGTCTATTATGTTATCTCACCAGTTCATTCAATTCATATATCTAACTTATTTGTTGACAGATCAATCAATCACGTTAAACCAAGCAATCAACATAGTTGAACTCCTACTCACTTTGAGTTCAACTCATCAATCACATTCATTCAACCCTTCAATCATATATTCTTGGTTGAAACCCCTAAAATCTTATAAATAGAGAGCCAAACCTTTGATTTGGTAACCACAATTGCTTTGAATTCTTATGTTGGCATGATATTGAGCTCAATTTTGAGAGCCCACATTGCATGAGAAGGAGAACACCAAGGAAGGACTACATGGTTTGCAAATTCATTTGTTTCTTGAATTGATTTCATTATGTATTGATGTTTATGCTTATTGTTTATCTTGCATCCTTTCTTGATTATTGGGAATACTAATTGCATTAACTATCTCTTTGTGGTTGAAATTTATATGTTATTGCAGGTTTCTATTGATCATGTATTACCCGATTACAAATGGTGAACCTGACGTGAAATTTGGTCATATCTTTCAAACTACTTGAATTTTTTTTATGATTTTGTTTTTGTAGGTTTGCACTAATATAAAGTGGCTATAGTCCATAATTCACAATTTTTGGATTTTTTAATATTTTTTATGATATTTCATAAAAAAACAATTATGGTCACAAATCATTGTATTTGAATGAAAACTTTACATTTTTTGGAAAGGTCTTCAAATTCTAAAGGGGGTCTATTCTCCATGATTTTGCTTTGTTGAAAAATATTTGCAAAGAAAATAGATCTATTAAAACTAGTCTATTCTGATAAAATGGGTCCCTAGGGCACAAAATAAATAATTATGCTTTGAAATTATTTTTGCACGTTTGTTTTGACATAAGGAAGCTATAGTCCAAATTTCATATTTTCCTAATTTTTGTTCAATTTTTTATAATTCTTTTATGAGATTTCATAAAAAATTATTTCTGGACACAAATCAACATTTCTTTTTGAAAAAGTTACATTTTTTGAAAGGTCTTGAAATTCTACAAGGGTCTATTCTTTGTGATTTTAATTTTGATGAGAAAATCATAAAGATAAGACACCTCTGATATTTTGGCATTTGTAGAAATTATTGAATAAGCTGCTCTTCAAAATACAAAGGAATGATAACATTAATAGGCATAGGAAAAGAATGAATTTATAGTTAACCTTTTTTCTGGGCTAGAAGTAAACATCTTTCTTCGCTTTGTTATAATGTGTTAGTTTCTCTTATTGTTGTTATCTGCAGGCGAAGAACACTAACTTCAACAATGAAAGACTTCTTATTTTTCTCCGTGAATGCAGGAATGTGATATTTTCTTTATGGAGATTCACCAATCTTTAGTTCGAATGAGCAAGGGGACAGGTTCATAAATTTTCTTTCTAACATATCTAAATTTATTTAAATTCTTGGATTTCAAATTAAATGGTATTCATTAACAAATTTTAAAATAATTATATTAAATAAATAACTATCATATTATAAATATTAAATTATTAAATATTTAATTATAATGTATATTAGTATACTTAAATTTTATAAACAAAATTTATGTAGGAGATATAGTTCAAATATTTAACAATTAATTTTCACTAATGATAACACTTATTTTTTAGTTTTCAAAATAACCACAATTTTTCTAAAGTTGAAATTTAATATTTTTAAAATTTTTCTAAATAAAAAATTTATTTATTTGCAATATTATTAGTTGAAACAAATTTGTGTTGTAGGACGCTTTTCTCGGAGGCACGAATTGCTTTCTCCATATTGCATTGTTTTGGCCAAGATTTTTGCACATAATAATCAAATTTTATTCTCCAATGTTTGTTCACTTAGTAATTAATGACAACCTTAATGCACTAGGATAGTATGGAAAATAATAAGCTTCAATGTCATTCTCTTCTATAATATAATCAAATTTATGCATTATCTCTTTCTTTGAGACCACTGCAACAATTTGTCCATCAACTTTCTCTTCTACAACACTATGTTCCTCTTTGTTCATGCCTTCCAAAAGACACTATTTTGTTGCATAATTTTCCTCTCCTACATCCACATCAATGCCAAAAAACAATCAAGGTATTCTTCTTTCCAATCTTGCAACAAACTATTAGTTTCAAAACCTTCAACTTTAACAACTTGTTTCTCAAGCAAATCATCTATCAATCCACCCTTCACCTATCCATCTTCATCCTCATTTATAACTTCATCTTTCAATGGATTATTTTCTGCAACATTCTCTCCTATACCAATATTATCATCCTAAAACAAATTACACTTAACAATGTTCTCACAAAAATAAGATTTTACTTCTTTTCCTTCTCCACTAGAATTATCATTCCGCTCTTCTAAAATGCAATCAACACTACTACAACTTGCATGAGAAAATCATAATCATCATCTTCATCCTCTTGGATTGATTCTTTAACTCCATTAATCAAGCATATACCAGTGTTTTTACACACCTTTATATCATTCTTACTCAAGGGTTGCAATTTGTGTCAACTCCATCCTTCAACAACGTGTATGTGTTTGCATAACCATTGTGCATTGTCTTCCTTTCAAATTGCCATGGTCTTCCAAACAACATAGGACAAACATTCATTGACATAACATTACATAAGATTCCATCATGGTAATATCCTATCTCAAATTTAACTAATCATTGTTCACTCACCAAAACTTTTTGATCATCTTGCAACAAAAGAATTTGTTGTGGATGTGTATGCCTTCTTCTTTCTAACCACAACTTGCTTAGCATTCCTTCTGAAACAAGATTGTCAATACTTCCACCATCAATAATGTCATTGCATACCTTACCCTCATACTTAAATCTTGTCTGAAATAAACCTTTCCTTTGAACTAATGCTTGTCCTACATTCATCAAGTCTCTTCTCATAATAAGTGTTTCTCCATTATTTGCATCTTTTGATCGTGATGAATTAGCATCTTCCTCATGTACATTTTCAACTTTCACTTTGCCTTAATTTCTCTTTCTAGTGTTTCCATGTTCTAGACATTCATACGCCTTGTCCTTCTCCACATTTAAAATAAGTTATCTTATAATTTCCCATTTCAAAACCTCTACCCGATCTTCCTCTACTCTTGAACTTTGATCTCTAGGACCATGTGAATCCTCATATCCCTAACTTTTGCTACTACCTTGGTCTTCATTTTTCTAATTTTCTAATTTGAATCTTTACCCCAATCTCCATACAATCTTCCTTCTTTCTTTTCCTCTTCAGCCTCTTTTTTTAATTTATTTTTTGTTCTCAAATTTCTTGTTCAATCTCTCTTTAGTCTTCAAGGCAACTTAATATGCATCTTCCATGGTATAGATTATTATCAAACCCAAGTTTTCTTGAATGATTGGCCTTATCCCATTGATGTAACGAACCATCTTCTCATTGTCCACTTTAGAATGACTTGTTCTTATTAGAATTTTGTGAATTTCCTCTATTAATTCTCACTATCCCACTTCCTTGTTTCAGGCTCTTCATTTACCTTAACAAATATAACCCATAATCAACAAGAATAAACTATCTCTTCACCATTTCTACCATTTTATCCCATTTTCTTATCTTATTTTTTCCTCTTCCAATTTGTACCTCTTTCCTCCAAATTTTTTTTTTTTTTTGATCAATAAAAGGTCGAGGCCATTGCAATTTTATTATTATTAATATTCAAAATAAAAGTTACATGAAAACCCCGCTTAGTGTAGGCGCTGGTAGGAAAGAGCGGGTCGATAAAACCTCCAGTCATGCCTGGGACTACAAGTCTGGATTCTAATACAAAAAATAAAGTGGGCATACCCACTTCTTGATAATTATCGAGGTATAACATAGGGTTATGAAAAACTTATAAATTTACAATTACTATTATAGAAGTCAGCCCAAATGACTTGACATATGAAGATTGTAATCTGATGTCAAAATCCTTTTTGTAGATGTGTTAATTTTACGGAATTCCTAGTGATACCAACCGTAGCTAGACCTGTACCAGCCTTCTTATACTTGAAAAAACACATAATACTTCCTCCCAACAAAGTTATAAGTATACAACTAATTCCGGATGAAATATGAGTGAATGACGAAAAAAAGATTCTAACCATATACCTTATTACCTTTCCCAGTACGATGAGCTGGCAAGATGGTTGGAAGTCCTGTTAACACATTAGATACTACCACCCCTATATTCTACAATAGGCCTTAAATGTTAGGAATCAAAATCATAGAAGGGTATAGCTTAATATTTGATTATATTAACATGTTATTTTGAAAAATTCTAATCAGCAATCAACATCAAAATGACATTTTAATCGTATCAAAACCCATAGTAATTCTGATCCTCCTTGACCACATATGAATGCATATTATACTATTACCTCAATGGTAAAAAGCTGTATATCTATAAACAAAGGTGCGTACTAATTTACCTTGGAGACCTTAATGAGAGTAAAAAATAGTATAGGCTATAATACTAAATAGAGAATACACTTTCATTCTCTAATATAGTAGTATTTTCTTGAAATCTAGGATCCAAACACCAAGTGGGAAAGGTGTTAGACTCCCAGTATTGGTTAAATTATCTGTTTCATGATTTAGTCAAACCTGTTCTACCATTATTCATAACAGGATAACTTATCAAACTTAATAGTACCTAAAGATCAATTTTAACATTTCTTATATCCCCTTATGATTTTGTAATCCTTTTCAAAGTTTCAATTAACAAAACGGGAAGGGGAAGAGAGCATATACAATTTTAGATATAGTAAGAGGGGGCGTCAAATGTCCCTCTTCCCTATATCTAAAATACAAATAGATCTAAGTTCCTTAATTTTATCTCCATGCTATGCCTCAAAACAAGGGCCTGTATGAGTTATCAAAAAAGTCAAAAAATATTTTGATTTCAAAAAAAAGGGGGGGTATTTACAATAAGGTGTATTCACCCTTGAGACCAAAGAGAAGTTTATATCTCTGTATATTTAACCGTATCCAGATCCCTTATTGAGTAAAGAATTCAATCTTTACCTTCATTTAGCCATAAGTCAATTATGTCATTCGGCCCCAAATCCATAAAGCCTTCTAATGCTTAAGTCCCTACTCCATCCTTATTACAGTAATCATAAAACCAACATGCCTTTGTTGGTTTATCAATCTATAGGAAGTGAAGGAGAAAAGTTTTATTTCTAGTAATAATCTTCTTCCTGTATTTCAAGTCCATCATCATAACTGTGGAGTAGCTGTAGGATTCTTCCTTGTCACTCAATGTGTCATTTATAGGATTCTCTTCAATAAAACTAAGAACCTTATCCAAATTAGTTAAATAGCCTATTTTGAAAATTTTGGTACAGAGGAGCCGTATTTTATGAGGGTTGAAATCCCATGCAGAGACTGCAGCAAGAAAATGAGATGGAATACTGGTGATGGGCCTATGATTATCCTTTGAATTGGTAAACGAGGGTCCTAAGATTTGGAGGATTGCTTGTATAATCAAAGCATGTTTACAATTTAGCATTTTCTTTACGTATTTGGGCAAAACTTGACCATTAAAAACCAATTGGATCCTAATGGTGGATAGCTCTAATACTGGATCCATCTTAACACCTTACAGTTAATAGCATAAATGAAAGAATATATACATCGTATCTATAACTGTTGGGATTTTGCAACTGTCTAATTTCTCTGTCAATTCCAATTCATCAATAAAATGAAAAGACTATATTTAAGTGACCAGAATTATAAAGAAATATCTTATTTATTACAATCTTAAAAGCTTTACACCTTCCTTTGTACATTATTGAAATATATCTACAAATAGTGATCTTGACTATTGGAGAGAGTCACATATTATCGTATATACAGATTAATATAGATAATACATACTCTGAGCATATTGATATCCACAAGATATTATACTGTATATACAGGTATCTACTAGAAGCTACTCTGTATCAACATATGACATTTAAGATACAGGTCTATATATACAGAGAGGACATAATCGACTGAACAGACTCAAGATGTTTACAGTGGTATTTATTTCTTTGTATATATGCTATTACAACTATGTTTCTTTGTTTCATTCCGCAGCTCCTTTCTCAATCTTCAAGCAGAGCCAAGTGTGGTTGTCCTGCCTCATTACCACAATGCTCTCTTCCTCTTCTATCAAATTCTTGGCATGTCGAGTGCATCTCTTTACCGTAGGGGCCATGACATGGATCTTATCTGGTTCATATTCATTCAATTCTGGAGGGATTTCAAAACCTTCCAATCTCCAGTCTTTTAAAAGATCTTTTGTATGCATCTTTATCTGGAGAACCTCATTGTAGTCCAGATTTCTAGTCATATCCGGCCAATGGGTGTCAAAGCACTCTTCATCTATAAAGACTATCATTGGAATATGTTGGCTTTGTGGAATCTGAGCAAGCTTTGAAAGGGTTGTTCTCATAGTAACTTCTGGGTGAGGGATAGTGAGATTATTGTCTATGCAGTAAACCATTTTTTCTACCCAACCAAGAAATTCTTGTTGAAAATTAAATTTGTTACCCGTATAATTTCTTCTTTCTCCTTTCCAGCTACGTAAGGAATGGCAATGAATAATCCTATAACTGCCCCATTTGTTTTGAAAGTGAATTCATAGTTAAAAACTTGTTCCCCCATAGCCTTCTCCAATGCCCGCCTTGAAGAATTTGATAGGGGGACAAGCATCTGGTTCCATCTCTCTAGCATGACTTTTCCTCTAAAAGCCATAGCACGGTATCCTCCCTTATTAAAAGTAATCAGTTTCATTTCCATTTTTAAGACTAAGGAATAGTGAGTGTGATCAACCTGGTCCTACAGGTGTGCTTATAACTAATACAGTGGGCCAGCCCTTTGTTGTCTATTCCTATACCTGGCAAAATGAGATGTAATGATAAACCCCTAAACTCATTACAAGTCCTTGTTGTTTTAAAGTATGAATTGCTAATGAGAGCTGATTAATATCTAGCTTATAAAAGAGTACCTTGGACCGGATAAGTCTATATCATCCATCATTAGACAATTGCATGTATCTCTTATTCTTAGCAAAAGATCTCCGAAATATGATTAACTTTGCTCCGATATTTTGACCTTCATGCTCTTATGTTGGGAGGCTATTCAGGATTAATTTCTACTCATGAATGATCTGCAGCCTGAGTACGAAAGCATGATGGCCCGAACGAGGGAGACAAAGTGTTGAAGAAGTCTAGGCTCATGGGGTTTATAACTAAGATAATGAGAAAGGTCATCATTCCCAAATGCTAAATATGTTTTCATAATGTATAATAATGTTATGCCACCCCAGCATTATCATGGTCCAATGTGAAACACAATCCTTCAAGGTAGTTTAGAGATTGGTTACCGACAAGCGTTCAAAGCCCACTTAGACTTCTAATTGGAAGACTAGATTTCTCAGGGCTGTGTCTAATGATTAAAATTGCTATCTCATGGGCATGGGTTAATACCTCAAGGTGAAAAAGGAGACCAAAGGCTTAAAGAATAATAATTTAATTATGAGCAATTCCCATAGGAGAAGATATAGCTGTCATCCTAATGTAATTTAGCTTTGAGGTAAGCTACTACAATCATCGAATATACATTGATTTTCCATAATAGATAATCTTCCTTAATGTTTAATAAGTGGTTATCAAAAGTAACTCAGTGCTCAATTAGATACTCATTGCATGTCCACCTGCAGAGTACTGGGTGCTATGAATACCATTCATAGCACCCAGTATGATTTAACATTTCTGAGTGTATAAGGTAACCGAAAACTAAGAGTTAAATGTCTGATTATTTCACATCATTATGTAAGCTCAACCTAGTATGATAAGCTTAAAATAGATCAAATATTTATCATAAGCAGGCAAATATGCTTTCTCCAATTATGTAAGTATAAGTTTTAGACACCAAGTGTTATATCATAATGATATAATGAGAAAGGAAGCCTAGAAAGAGAGTCAAAGGGAGAGAAAAGTTGACGACTACTAACTGCTAGGGTTAGGATGAGGAAAGAGGAAACTAGGGAAAGTTAAAGGTAGAATACTCAAGTGAAACATTAAAAATGGATGCTAGGTCAGATTGGTATATCCTAATATACTTGTTGAAGATTGATTAGCTTAATTAGATTCCTATTAAACATATATATTAATTAGATTAATTAGATTCCTATAAATTAGATTAATTGGATTCCTATTAAATGGTTATAGATTAATTAGATTCCTATTATTCATATATTTGCGAGAATAGTCATTCCATCTGCACCCTGATTTGCTAACTGGTCCGCAACTGTGTTTCCTTCCCTGTAGGTATGTCTTAATTCATACTGAGGTATGGTATTCAAAATTAAGATAATATCTTCGATTTTCGCTCTAAGTTTCCAATTAGGTGTATTTCTAGTTCTTATAGTGTTGATGATAATTTGTGAATCCCCTTCAATTATAATCTTTTCAATGGAGAGTTTTTTACATAATTTAAGACCTTTTAGAGCTGCCATACATTCAACCATGTTATTGGTTGTGGGCTTAATGGGACGAGCATAATTAGTTATAATTTCTCCATTCCAATTTTGAATAACACCACCAATTCCAGCTACTCCAGGGTTTCCTCTAGATGCCCCATCGAAATTTAGTTTGAACCAACCCTGTCTAGGTGGTGTCCATTTACAAGAGGTTCTATCTGATTTGGATTTGAGTCCCCGTTTACCATAGAGTGGTAGGATATCTAGTTTGGGCCATCTACGTCTAATCTTGTTGTCCCATTGTTTAAAAGATTCTTAATAGCTTATTTGATCCCGCAATTTACTACTAATAACTTCAATTATTGATGTTTCAATTTTGTTAATAATAGATTTCCACTCAAGTTTAATATTTGTAAATAACCTTCTATTCCTTTCTTTCCATATTTCCCATACTAGGATAGAGGGGGATATAGTCCAAATATCTTTGTAAAGATTATCTCTAAACAAAGAAGGCCATGCTTTAAGATGGTCTACTAAATCAAAGGGTTGTGCAGTTTTCCAATTCAGACTATGCTGCAACCACTTCCAACACTTCTGAGTATATGAACAATTCAACAATAAGTGATTGACATCTTCTATATCGTTTTCACAGAGGGGGCACCTAGACAGTCCTTCAAAACCTAACTTTTTAAATCGATCTGCAGTTCGGATTTTATTTTTCATGGCTGCCCAGAGGAAAATACCTGCCTTGGGAAGACATGTTTTGTTCCAGCATAAATTTAGAGGGATATCTAGATTGTCGAGGTTTTGCTCTTGCAAAATAGATTTGTATCCCTCCTTTACTATATACTCTCTGTTGTTAGAACCTGCCCAGATTAGATTATCTGATCTATTCTTAAGAGTAATATCTCTTTCTTGGAGGGAATTTATGAGTTTTCGTCTTTCTTTGTTTTTTATAGGAATGTTTTCCATTGGTTTCCATATTGGTTCTTCTGAAAAACTAACATAATTTCTAAGATAAACTCCTATAGTATTTTTGCATTCTTCGATAAAGCCTTGCGAAAATCCTAGCTTATTGAGAGGTGGGAAGCCAGCCCAGGAGTCTTCCCAGAATAAAGCCTTGTCACCTCTACCAACATCCCATGTAAGAAATTTGCTAATGACCTCTCTAGACTCTTTAATAAAGTTCCAAATTTGGAAGCCTTTGACATGTGATTGAGATCTAAATATATTGATGGGTTCTGCCTCTGGGATATACTTATGAAGTAAAATCGAAGCCCATTTGCTATTAGATTCCTTGAAAAGTCTCCAAATAAGTTTAGCTCCCAATGCTTCATTTTTCCATTGTAAATTCTTTATTCTCAGACCACCTTGGGAAATTGGCTTACATAGGTTATCCCATTTAATAAGAGCTAATTTTTTTTTTCCTCTGCTGTTCCTTGCCAGTAAAAATCTCTTAGGATTTTATCTAGATTAGTTTTAATATTAATAGGGAGAGGGAGGATTGACATATGGTACGTAGGTATAGCTGTCAGAACTGATTTGATCATTGTAGCTCTTCCTGCTTTAGTTAACCATCTCCCTTTCCAAGCGCCTTTTCTATTCTGGACTTTTGAAAGTACTTGTTGCCACAGTTTTGATGAATGTAGACCTTTGTCAAGATCGACACCTAGATATTTACAAGGAAATTTGCCAATATTGTAACCAAGAATATTACAAATTTTATTTTCCATTTCTGGGCGGGTATTTAAGAAGAAAATCTCTGATTTGTTAGGGTTGACTTGTTGACCTGACGCCTTCATATAAATATCCAAAATCTCTTTGAAAGCTTTGGCTTCTTGACACTCGGCAATTCCTGGTAGTATTGTGTCATCTGCAAATTGTTGATGCATTAAATTCGGTAGCTGTTCCGTGGCTTTTATACCTATTATATTACCTTCAATCCGGCAGTTGGTTATTGCTCTACCTAAGGCCTCTGCCATGATGACATATAAGAAAGGTGATAAAGGATCTCCTTGCCCAATGCCTCTAGATATGTCGAAAAAGCCTTTCAGAGTACCATTGACAAGTAAGGAGATTTTCGGAGAGGAAATGCAATTAAAGATTAGATTAATCCAATGCTTAGAGAAACCAAAGGCTTCCATGCATTTGCATAGGAATCTCCAGTCTACTTTATCGTATGCTTTTTGGATGTCAATTTTAATAAACATACTGGGTTCCTTGGTTATTTGGGCTGTATGAACTAATTCTTGAGCAATAATGATGCCATCTAGAATTGATTGATTAGCAACAAAGCCTGTTTGCTCTTCTGAGATAATACTAGGAAGTAGGGTTTTGAGTCTATTAGCCAAACACTTGGATAATATCTTGTAAATGGTATTACATAGTGAGATTGGTCTGAAGTCCCCTGGTTCCAAACATTCATTCTTCTTAGGAATGAGCATAAAGAAGGTATTGCTTATTTCAGTTAGAATAGATCCCGAGTTTCTTGGTGCTTCCACTGCTTGCCATACTTCTTCACCTATAAAATGCCAACATTTTTGGAAGAAGCCAGCCTGAAAACCATCTGGACCTGGGGCTTTATCTGGATGGAGTTGGAAAACAACGGTTTTAACTTCTTCCAAGGTAAATTTTTTATTGATCATCTTATTGTCTGATTCCGTGATTATTTTCGATATCGCCTTTAACATTTTATTTTGCGCTCTGAGATTTGCTGCTTCCGAACTATTGAGAAGAGATTGATAGAATTGTACGAATAGATCTAATATTTTACTAGGGTCTTCTAAAATTTGACCAAATTCATTTTTAATTTTTGAGATTCTATTTATGCTTCTTTTAATATTTGTACTATTATGAAAAAAATTTGTGTTACAATCCCCTTCCTTTAGCCAGGATTCTCTGGATTTTTGTTTCCAGAAAATTTCTTCTTTTAATAGAATCTCATTGTGTTTAGACATAAGTTCTTTTTCTTTAAGGTAATTGGATTCATTCATCCCTTGTGCTATTACTAATTTGTTAAGGGAATCTAATTCTTGTTCGAAATGAAGTTTATCTTTAAATATGTTATTAAAATTATTATTGTTCCAATCTAAGATTTTGTTCTTAATTATTTTTAATTTTGTTACAAATCTATACATTTTTTATCCCTCAACTGAGATCTAGTTCCACCACTGTTCTAGGAGGTTAATGAAATCCTTGTCTTGAAACCACATAAATTCAAATTTAAAGGGGTTTCTGGATGGTTTGCTAGATTCCAAGATGGATAGCCTAATCGGATAATGATCAGATCCAACATCAGGGAGAATTTCAGCACCTAATAAATGGTTGAAATTCTCCGAGTCTCCTCTAAATAAAAATCTGTCTAGTTTTTCTGCGATATGGTTGAAGCCTAATCTTCTATTATTCCAGGTAAATAAACCGTTATTAGTGTTGATATCTATTAAGTTATTATTAGAAACCCATTGTCTGAAGTCTTTCTGAGATTGAGAGATAAACTGTGATCCCCCAGATTTTTCTTTAATGTCTAGAATGGCATTAAAATCTCCTCCTAGTATGTGGGTATCTTCATTATTAGCCTGCAATATATGTTGGATTTCCTGCCAAACTTTTCTTTTTTCTTCGTTCTGAGTTGGTCCATAGATATTAACAAGTTTGAATTTTAGGTTGGTCTTTAAGCTTTTAATTTCCAATGCCATCCAATTATTATTTTTGAAAAGGGTTTGAGCTGAAACTTTCCTGGGGTCCCATATTGTAGCTAGACCCCCAGATGCTCCTGTGGAAATAACATAATCAACTTTCCAGATTCCAATTTTCCGACTGAATTTAGAACCTTCTTCGTTATTAAGTTTAGTTTCTTGAATTAAAATAACCTCTGATTCAAAAGTATTAATATATCTTTTAAGTAATCTTTGTTTGTTCGGGCCGTTTAGACCCCTAACATTCCAAGATGTAATTCTCATTGGCCCTAGGGAAGGCACTTCCCCTTCCCAATGTTCAATATATCTAGAATTTTCTATTGATTTTCTGCATTACCATCTAAGGCTCTTAGTTCATTGGAGGATTTCCTCCCTCTTTTTTTTTTTATCTTTTTGATATTAGGGAAGGTTAATCCTTCCCTATTTTTGGCTATACCCAGCTGTCTGTCCTTGTTAGTTATCCCAAATAAACAACTAATGGATTCATTTTGGATCCCCGTGTCATCATCTTTCAAAGAAAAATTTCTTGTATCTTCTAATTGAGTGGGATCCTTTTGTTCCTCCCCTATGTTAATGATGGAGTCCTCATGATCTATAATATCTAAGCCATATTCTTCTAAGATATTATCTAAATTGCAGTTTTGCTCATTGTTTAGAGCTTCCATCTCGATAGGTATTGATATAGAAGGGACCTGGCTGTTGCTCAATTTTGTTACTTTTTGGTTAAATGGCATTTGTTTCTCTTTTTCAAGATTCCTATTGTATAAGATTTTTTTGATCAGCAATTCTTTTTGAAGGAGCAGTTCTTCTTTGTCACAAATCTCATCAATGAATAACTCCATTAGTTCATTTGTTACTATCTCACTTGGATAGTCAGAGATTAAGTTTACTTCACGAATGCATTTTTCTTTTTCTGATTCCAATACTGTTACCATATCCTCAGTGGTATTAGCCTTTAGATTGATTGGAGAAAATGTTTTAGAAGTAGAATCTTCTCTTTGTTCGTAAACCTGAGTATCAGGGCTAATACTCTTAATTTCCCTTACTTGACACATAGAGTTTTGGATATCAATTTCCATGTCAAGAACACCGGTTCCAATTCTTGGCGGTGTGGATATCTTGTTATTGTCCTTATTAAGAGTTTCCAGGGAACCCCTGTTCTCTTTTGAATAATAATCATTTGTAATTCTTACAGTGATAGGGGATTTGTTTACTAGGAGATCCTCATTTTGGTTCTGATCATCCTTATCAGTTCTTTCTTGATAGACTGTAGTTTGAGCATTACTCTTATTAGGGAGGGATTGTTCATTCTGAGGAAAAAATGAACCAATCTTATTAATGCTAAAACCTCCTATATTATCAAGGAAATCTATGCTAAAATCCGTGCAATAAGATTTGAAATTAGTATCTGCTATAGGTTTCCTTTGTCTCACAGAGAGTTCATTGCCTTCTATAGTGTAATCGTCCATAATGGATGGATTGATTATTATGAATCTATTTTTGAATATTAACTTAATAGGAGGGATAGACTTCTGTTTGAGAGGCATGTTGACTATGATAATCTTGCTTGATTGATTGACATCATTTTGGGCAATACTAACAAAGTAGCCCAGGCTATTACCTATAGCTTCTAGAATTACTTGTCCTGAACATTCTATGGGTAAGTTTTTAAGGTGGATAGCTTTGTCCACCCTATAATCTGGGAGATTCTTTGGATTAAACTTAGGAATCCAATCAAACACAGTAAAGGACGTATTTCTGAATTTTGGACAACCTTCTAATAGGATCTTTTCTTTCAAATTTTTGCTACTGCATTTAATGTAGATGAAAAATTCAGTAAGAACATAGATACTTACCTCTCTTTGCCAATGAGAACCAAGCCATTCTACTATTTCTTTGATTGGGGCACCTATGCCATTCCATCTGCAAAAAATTCCTAACTCTGCACAAATGTCTTGAGCATTTTCTAACATACAATCCTTGATTTCAATATTAATAAAATCATTTCCTAATGCTACTTGTGTAGGGTTAGAATCTGACTTTTGATGTAATGAAAAAAATTCAGAATTTCTAGGTTCTACCCTTACCTTTTCCAATCTCCGGTGTGGCGGAGAGTAAACAGAAGGAGAAGAGTTACCATTTTTGCTTGCTATCTTTAACATGAAATTACAACCAGATATTGTTTGAGGCCTCCCTTTTGGAGTGCGGTGTGGCGAAACATAAGGTTTTGTGGCACATTCCATTTCTGATGAAAACTTCTTGCTCAATCCCTGTATACACCGCCTCTGATCCTTGCTAGTATCAGATCTTTTATGAGGTGGTGTATACAGGGATTTTTTATCTCTGTTAAGAGCCTCAAAGGTGTTACTCAGGGGTAGAATAAATGTATTTTGCCTGCTGGATACAAACTTTTTACCACTGTGCTTTGCCCTTTTAGCATTTTGGTGAGTCGCAGGCAACTAAGAATCTTTTGGAATAGGGTTTTGTAGCTCCCGTGTTTGTGCCCTAGATTTTATTCAAGGGGAAGTCTGCAAATTGACCCTATTCTCAGAAGATTGACAATTCCTGGCGCCTTTCACAAATTTAATTTGATCAAAACCCATCATTTGAGCATCGAGAGAGTCCGTAGTGAAAATTTTTGTCATTACCCTTTTTTCTTTATTCTTCTTAACCAGAAGCCCATCAGGCAGATTTTCCCCATAAGAAACTTTCAATCTATCTACCCCCAATGTTGGAGAGGGATCATAAGAATTTAGTGTCGGAAAGAACCAGGACTTCAAATCCTTTGCGTTCCTTACTGCATATTTAGTTTTAGAAAAGAAATCAAATTGATGGTCCAGAGATTGAACACTGAAAATCTTTGGAGCCATAAACTTGCTTCTTACCAATTCCCTGCAATGGGATTGATCTTCCGAATTAGGGCATAGATCCTTCGACAGTAAACCCTTATTACAGATAAATTCTATTTTCTTATCACAAATTTCCTCTTCTAAGCTATTCTGCTTCTGTTTTCTAATAAAATCTTTCAAATGTTCACTTGAAGGTCTACTGGACCTCATGTCTAGTTTCTTACACTCTTTCATTTTATGCCCATATAAATAACAGTTAAAACAATAACCAATAAACACCGAAAGCTTATCTAAGTCTATGGCCAAATGAAAACCTTCCTTCGGAGAAGCCTTCGTAGCCCCGTGAGAAGCCAAGCCATTAGTGAGGATCACAGTTCCCCTTAAGGGCTTGACCGTGTTTGCGAGGTTATCTGCAACCATCATTAAGCATTTGCCAAACTTTCGCATAAAACCCTTTCTTTTTCGCTTTCGCATTAATTGTGTTTACTTTACAAGCTCACTTTTGAAGATGCACATGTAGGTCAAAAATGACCATGTGGGTATTTAATTTTGTTTTAGCAAACCTTACTCTATCTGGATCTTCCACTTCTTCAAATTTGAAGTATTCTTCCATATCATATGTCCAGTCTATTAGCTCCTTTGGATCCAAGTTCCCATTGAAGGCAGACACTTCTATTGTTGGTCTCTTTCCCATCCTTTTTAATGCTTTAACAAGATGATCATTCAAAGCTATTGTTGTTGCTTCATCTTCAACATTTTCTTCTTCTTTTTAACTTTCTTTAGTTTCATCCTCTTCACTTTCATGTGCTTTTATGTGAGAAAATCCTCTTCTAATCTCTTGTTGTATGGCTTTAACCTTCCTACTTAAGGCTCTAAAATTATTAAACAAACAACATCTAGGGGATTTATTCCTCCACTTCTAACTCCACCTCTACCCCAACCACATGGGGTTCCTCTTGCATGCATTTTCACCACATCCATAAGCTCAATCTTGGTGCAAACTGCCTCCCTCTAGAAAATCTACCTACACTCTTAGAATCAACCTACTCTGATACCATTGATGCAATAGATGAACGACCCCTTAGAAAACACCTATAACACACTTCAAGCACACAAGCAATGTGGTCTATAACAAAATATTAGATTGTTTGAATCATCAACTTTTGCAAATGAACTCATTCAAATTCTTATTAGAAACAAAAATGGTTTTACAAAATAGTGAGCTAAGTCTATTGGCTTCTCAATATAAATATGATTTGGTCTATTCTCAGATCTGCAACATGGTGTCTTTTGTAGGAAGAGATGGCTTCAACCCCAAAAGCCCTTGCAATTCCCCCCAAAAGAAAAACTAGAAAACTTCTCCCAAAAACCTGCCCCCCCCCCCCCCCTACTCACCACACTCCCCCCCAAAAAACTATTAAAAACATTGCTACGAAAGCCTTTAAAGAATTCTCATTTCTCCCCCACTCATGGCTTACTCACCCACTCCCATTTCCCTTACTAAAATTAGAGTCAAACCAAAATTAATATGTAACACACAACTAAATGGTATTGAAGTCTCTGCAGGGCTCCCTCCACATGGATGCCCCTGCATCAATCGCCCCACCCCCCTCTCAGCAATCAAAGGTGTTCAAAGGAAACAAAACTATCTGGAAGTTGAGAACTAAGAACATCATCATCCCACAACATGGTGAAATGCCAATAGTAACCTAAGCATTCAAAGAATACAAGGCTACATGTGTGACCCAATCATAACAAGGAGAAGACAACAATGATGACTCAACTAATGTGCCACCTCAATAATGTAAAGTTTTTATAAAACGATTCAAAAGACATTTTTAAAACAATAGTGATTTGATTATTTAGGAAGTTAAATATGCAGTCAAAAGAATTTACTGGGGATCATCATTATATAATTATTTTTTGATACCCAACTAAGAGAAAATACAATAGTAGTAAAACTTTACCAATTTTCAGAAGTTTGTGAGTCTACGTGCTTGCAAATTTTAAATATTTAGAATTAGAAATTCATTATTGTACGTGTGCTATAATAGATTTCTAAGTTGTTATTCTTCTATGTGAACATGAGAACTACTTTTGAATGTTTTTTTCTTCTTCTTTAAGTTTACAAATTTTGTTAAGAAAAAATTTCATTTATCAAGTTGATACATTAGCATGTGTTTTAAGTATTGCCTTGTGAGATTTATATTGGTGAAGTTCCCCATATCATTTGTTCTTTCACTTTGAATAAATGTTTAAATGAATTTCCTATTTTTTAGTTAAAAGCATATCATAAATTTTGTTAGTAAAAAGATAAATTTAATTAGATCGGAAATAGTACCTCCAAAATTAAAAAGAAAGTTTATAAACACTATATAAGAACAAAACCAAAGCAACAAACACTATAAAATGATAAAAATAAAATAGATTTTTTTTTTTTAATAATTTATGTGAATATTCGCCATCCCTGTAATATTTTGAATTCCACAACAGAAGCAAAATATTTATCATTTGGCAACCCATAGACAGAAATTGTTCATCACAATGGTAATGTTTTCTGTTTGTAGCAGCTCTAGGATAGAATTATGTACCCATCAATGTTTCCACAAGTTTCCGTGGTTTGAATTCATTTTCAAACCTCACTCGTCTTAAACTTCAAAGTTTTCTAAGTCTCCAATTTTCATATTATCAGTTCTCCATCAGTTTTATATTAGGGCGCAAGAACTACCATTCCAAATATGGAAAGATAATGTGAACAAAACACATGAAAAAGAATGAAGCAACATCATAAATTCAAAGTAGAAATAAACACTTTGAATTTAGAAAGAATCATATATCTTCAACTCTATGACAAAATTGAATGGTTGTCATTTGCAACAAGAACACAGGAAGTGTTTGTCGATTTAATTAAGCTTTGTATTTGAAGCAGTTGTAGATTGGACATTTTTACCGGCATTAACTTCCTCAAGCTTCCTCTCTCCAGCTTTCGTTTTCACTTGTCTGATAAAACCTTCCCATGTGAAACCTCTCGCCATTCAAGAACTTGAACGGTCATAGTGCCATATCTCATCTCCCAGATTGGGGTGCAAGAACAAACTTAGTATCCAATGGAAGGCTCTGGAAAGACCAATTCTGAAGCATCATGCCAGAACCATAAAAAGTAATTGGTTTTCCATTCTACATCACCAATAGTCTCCACAAGAACAAACTCCATCCTTGAAGTGATGAAAACGGTTGGCATCTCTCAAAACAATTTCCCTTTTGGTGACAAGGGAAATAAACTTGGTTGCATTATGACAATCACCACACACTCGAAGATTCTTAAAGACTCGAATAGGGATTCCCGGTTTTGTACTTACAAGCCCATATGCGATGGCTAACTTTTCACTATGGTGAGAAAGATTATGTTCCTTCTGGTCTTCCTCCAAATTTTGAAGCACAAATCTGGTATCCTGCACATACCCCACGTCTGCCATCTGCCCAGACAATTCCTCTAACTTTGAGTAAATTTCTTCGGTTTGTGGGTGTGAAGCGTCTTCTACATAAAATGCATGGACCTTTTCCTTGACCACTATCCAGCTTTGACCTGGCTCTTTTGCTACCCCTCTGTATTTCATCATTTTTCTTACTTTGGATACATCATCCCACCTGTTTTCCATAGCATAAATGTTTGAAAGTAGAACATATGGTGCAGATTCCTTTGGCTCTAACTCAAGAAGTTGTTCTGCAGCTCGCTTCCCCAATTTCATGTTACCATGGGTTCGGCAGGCACTAAGAAAAATACCCCATACGAAAGCGCTAGGTTCGAATGGCATTTCATTGATGATTCCTTCTGCCTCATCCAGGTGCCCAGCACGGCCAAGTTGGTCGACTATGCAAGCATAATGCTCCATAATAGGTGCAATGCCATAATCTCGGCTCATACTATCAAAGTACTTCCTACCTTCATCTACTAGGCCTACGTGACTACATGCAGAGAGAAGACCTACAAAGGTTATGTGATCTGGCTTGATTCCAGCACTTTGCATTTGTTCAAAAAGTTGGAATGCTTCCTTGCCCAACCCATGCAAAGCATAACCTGCAATCATCGCAGTCCATGAAATAACATCCGGTTTGCTCATTTTTTCAAAAACCTCACGTGCATCTACTATGCAACTGCACTTGGCATACATCGTAATAAGAGCACTGCCTACAGATATATCCAACTCCAATCCCCTTTTAATTGCCTGAGCATGAAACTGTCTACCCTGATTAACAATTGCTAGGTTTGCGCACACCCCTAAAACACTGGTGAAACTAAAGCTATCCGGGTCAGTACCTGACCGTAGCATACGTCTAAAAAGTTTCAAAGATTCCTCACCATGCCCACTACGGGCATAGCCTGCAATCATTGCAGTCCATGTTACCACATCAAGCTCCAGCATTTGATCGAACAGTTTGTGTGCACTCTCCATGGCATCGCATTTTGTATACATAGTTACGAGAGTACTTTCTAAAAGGGTATCTGATTCGAAGTCCATTTTAATGATGCTAGAGTGGACTTGCTTTCCTAATTCTAATCCTTCAAGACCAGAGCAACAAACTAGCACGGTGGAAAAGGTGTGCTTATCAGATTCAACCCCTTCCCATTGCATTTGCGAGAAGAGATTTTGGGCTTCATCTCCATGTCCATTCTGAGCACATCCTGCAATCAATGCTGACCACGAAACTTTATCTCGTTCAGACATTCCATCAAACACGTTGAGGGCATTCTCCACATTTCCACATTTCGAATACATGGTGATAAGTGCATTCCCCATTGTGACATCCGAAACAAAACCAAGCTTAATAACGTGGGCATGGACCTGCTTCCCATGTTCTGCAGATGCCAAATTTGCACAAGCCCTTAGAACGCTGGCGAACGTAAATTGATTTGGCTTCAGCTGCTCCCTTAACATCATTCTATAGAGTTCAAGAGCTTCCTCCCCTTGCCAATTCTGAGCATATCCTGCAATCATTGTTGTCCATGAGACAGCATTCCGTTCATACATTCTGTCAAACACCTGACGCGCATAATCCAGAAAACCACATTTCGCATACATGTTAGCTAGGGTGTTTTCCATAAATATGTCCATTGGCAAACCAGTTTTGATCATGTGAGCGTGAAGTTTCTTTCCCTCAACAATGGATTTCATTTTGGCATACCTCTGCAAGAGGCGGCCACAAGAATAAGAGTCCAGCTTAATGCTTTGCTGCTCTTTAACCGCAGCCTTCTCTGTGTGTCTTCCATAAGAGGCAGTGAACTGTAAATCGCAAGTATTTACCTGCAATTTACATTGAGCATGGATTCGTTACATGATAAAAAATTATCAATCAAATCAAGCTTTAAGTTGTCCGTGACTGATCAACATTGGGAGACAATGAGAACAATTCCTAGCTTACCTGGAGCGCACAATTAGAGGTCCTCCTCCTCCTCCTGTACTGTAAAGGACTGAAATGAGGAAAGGATATATAATTGCATGAATAGAGAGATAATGTCGCCATTGTGGTAGGTTTTCTGATCTCTCAAGTCAGATACCCACATGGATAAGGCAGTTGCTTGAAATTATTAGCCTTAGACTGGTTTCTCCGATAAGGAATCAGATTTCTTTGGTTTGGATTTACTTCTTACTGTGTTTACTGCAACATGGTCTAAGATTAAAGTTGTTCAGATTGCTAAAACAGGAGTTCACCCATTTTGCTTCATGTTCAATTTGCATTCTTTCTGATTTCTCTCGCATGTTTTCACGGCTTCTGATTTATTTACTTTTCATCATTACGCTTAGGTTGTGTGAAATTATTATTTAGATATTTTTTTGCATTTTGAATTTTTGAATTTTTTTTATTTCATAAATTTTGAAATGTAATGATATATTCAAAGTATTCTCCATTAAATCGGTTTGATAATTGTAGGAAATTAAAGAAACCAAAACTCATTTTAGAAAATATATTTAAAAATTAATTTTATATTATTGATTTCTTAATTGTGTAGTTAAGGTTAACTTAGATCATTAAGAAATGTAAACAATTGAATATAAATTAGTCTATATCAAATAGTAATAGTTTCAAGGTCCTATTCAAGAAATCTCAGTCCTCTCCCTCCTTTTAGTCAATTTTTTCTTATTTCTGTTATCCTCCTCTAACCGAGGGTTAGAAAACATTTCTATAGAGGCATCCTCCTCCTCGTCACCTTGTGTCCATTCATCATCATCATCATCATCATCCTTATCCTCTAAATCACTTCTCACATTAGAATATTGAGTCACAACATGAATTTGTTCCTTTCAAGCCCTAATTTTTTTTCTTGGTGTCAATTTTTGCGGAGAGAGTTTTCTTGAATTCCATAATTAGTAGGATAAGCCCTTCATGTAGCACAAGGAGTTTTTGGTCTTTCCTATGTTCCTAAATTCCAAACTCCAATGAAGCCAAAAGGAAACATGGAAATGAAACAAATAATTTATGATGGAAATGTTTTAAGAGAAGAAAATGCACTCCATTATTCACTATAAATCTACCATCAAGGGTTACATAGTGCATAATTACCTCTACCACCTTGACCCAAATAGGTTTAATTGAGAGCTTGCCATATCCTATAGAAGCTAACATAATCAAATTGTCCTTCTTCTCTCCCTTTAGAAATTGGTTGATAACATCATTTGTAGCCTTCTTGCCCCATTTTTTTTTTCTCTTGTGCACCAAAAGACCAATGATCTATACAATGAAGTCTTAAGAGATAATCATATTTTTACCATATTATAGAAAGGAATTTATACTTCCATAATTGAAGAAACATCTTAGTAGCTTTTGGGTCATAACCATGGAACTTCTCCAAGTAAGAAGCTAGACCCCCATCCTCCCTAATCTTCTAAACTAGATCATTCCTTTGAGCCCCATCATACAACAGCGGTTCAACTTGACTTCTATCCCCACCCATAACAACTATGAGGAGAAAGAGATAGATCAGACATTTATACAAAACAATTGAAAATGGCCATGTATACTCCACCAAAAAGAGAGTAGGAAATAGGCCCAAAAATCACCCATAAAGTGTGTGAAAAGACCCGAGATCATAATGGAATATAAAAGGCTTCCTTAATGCAACCTTACTGACATTCATGTTTAATGATGATATAGGCATCAATAGCTAGGGTATCTTGCAAACCCCAACAATGTAAATATTGGCTAGACATCCCTAGGTTGGCGAAGACATCTACCACCCCATTACCTTCATGTTATGTGTGGGAAATATGGAAATCCTAAAAAGAAATTCAAAAGGGTGAGAGTCCCTAATAAGGGATTACAAAAAACACATAGGAATTTGAGCTTTTTCAAGATATTGAATTATATTTAAGAAATCCCCTTCTAGCCAAACCTTACTATAACCTTGAGAATGAGCCAACTTTAAACCATTTTAGGTTGCCACAACTTCAACATAGTGATTAGACTAGGTGCCCAAAAGGAGGTCTATAGTTGAAATAAACCTACCTTGATCATCTGTCAACACTTCCCTACTTCTAGCAAGCTCAGGGTTCCCTTATTGCATGCATTTGTTATTTTCTCTAATTACTACCTTTCTTCTTCTTTTTAATCACTGCATATTTGTTAAATATCAATTGTTGTTTTTAATATATGCACAGGCAACTTTAATATGAAAATTATGGTTGGTCATAAGTAAATGTAATTCATTTTAATTTCTCAGCTAATTGCATCGACTCCACAATGAGGGTCAACCTAAAGGAGGTGACAATTCCTTAAGAAATTGGTCCCAAAAACCATTATATTATTTAATTTCTTCCTTAAAAAAACTATAATTTAGATATAATATAGGTGTCATAATAATTGAAGTTGGCCATCCTTTAATAATCAATTAGTACCTTTTGGACTTTGATTGTTTCCTTCTTGGACCAATGGTTCCCTTGAGCATATATTTGACATTAATGACAACAATATTTGCAACATCAAGGTATTGTGGTAGAAAGTTAATTGGGAATGTCATATAATCTAGAGACATGTTGGAACCAAATATAAGGGTTAGTATTATGAAAAACATTTCTACAAGGAAGGATGGCATGCCAAAAGGGATTAGGTTCATTGCACAATGTGGATAACTTGTCATGACTATTTGTAAAAAGAATTGTCATTTTTACACCATAAAAGAGTATGATAATTTTTATGAAGAATCTTAGTAGTAATAGGCTATGTTTAAGGAGGCACTCAATTTGTGGTAAAGGTTTTCACAATTTTCATCAATTTAGTCATAGTACATCAACCAACTCTTTGAAGTTTTGCTCTAGGAATAGAGTATCAGAAGACATTTTTAGTGAAAATCCACAATATATATATTGATGATGTAACTTTCTTATGTGTTCTTGTGATATAACAAGGGAACACAAAAGCAATTTTAGCTACTCAACATAGATAGTGGAAAAAAAATGAGTTAAAATGAATAATACAATACATATGCTTCTAATGGTTGTAGGGATGCGGGGATGATGTGTGGATTTCAAGGTAAAAGAGTAACTATATGCAATTAGCTAAGGACATGTGTGAGGTGAAATATAGAGATGCAAAAAATTTGGTATGATATTATAAGAGGTCAAGAGATAATCAACTACACTAGCTCCACACTAGTGTGTGAAACAATCAAACCTATGTGATGGCACCCAATACCAATATCATGAGGCACTACCTTGACAAACAAAGTAACAAAAACTCACAAGACAAAAAACACAAATAGCCAAGGTCCAAAGCAAATGGCCATTCTAGAAAATTAATAAATAATTGATGATCATACTTCTATTACCTCACGATGGACATAACAATATAAAACATAAAAAAAATGCTTAACAATAATCTCAAGAACAAAGAATGATAACATAGTCTATGAGAACTATTATGAGGGCTTTTACATAGTATTTGATTCCCCAAAGAAATCCATCCCAACATACAAACCCTGTTACAAAATTGTCTTTTGTCCACACGGACCAATCTTATACTTCCCACTATCAACATGTATATTTTTTTATGTTGATTGTTCATCTTGAAGCTAGAGAACTCTCTTTGCTTCCATGACTTGGTTCTCTTGCATTTAAGGACTTTTGTGTGACTGTTTTAGACTTATGTTGACTTGGTCGAAGGTTTGTCTACCCAAGTCGTATTAAATAAACAATTTAGATATAGTTTTATTACGTTTTCTAATTATTTTATGATGAAATATTTAGATGAAATGAAAAGAATGATGTTATATGTGAAATTTTACATGCATTATGGAATATGTTTATAAAGTATAAAGATGATGAAATTGAATTGTTGAATATGTTATGCATTTTATTTCGATTACGGGTTTAATGAGACTAACCTACTGACAATCTTTTGAGTTTGAGCATGCATGACAGGAGATGAAGATGAAAGTGTGATTTAGGTAGACTGATTTATCTTGTCGACAGAGATGAGATCAGAATAAGATTGGTTGCAAGTACACACTACGTAGATTTTGCTTTCTTATAACGTGAGTTTCCTTACATGAGTATGCGTGTTAAAAATTAAATTGTTGCGAGAGATATCAACTATGTGATAAGTCAATTTTAATCACATCGAAAGAAATGAAATTTGTTTATTTTCTTTATTTATGTTAGTTTTGATAATATGAAATCAGCCAAGAAAAAAGTGATGTATTATGATTATATTATATGCTTATTGATTCTTTTATTAAATTGATAAATAATGTTATTTCATTGTGAGGGAAAACTACTAACTATGTGACATGAGTTAGATAAACCAATTAGCTTAATGTGAACTTAGCTTTCCTATTAGCGTCAGAAATGCAGTCATTCCTTTTTAACCAGATGATTCAAGGGAATTGACGACATAAAGAAGGTAGAATTTGAAAGGACTCAATTTGGAAGAATAAAGAAAACAAATTTTTAAACCACCTTACATTTGAAGGAACCAATTTTGATTGGAATTTGATTGCTAAGTGTTTGTTTATTCGCAGTATACTGCCCGATTGTTGGAAATCAATCAAAGAGTGGATGGTGACTTTGATTGTGCTCACATATGTCGATCCCCATCTCTTGGCATAGTTAATGATAGTTGAAAGAGTCTTTGGAAAATAGGGTAAATATACATAGTTTACGCAAGAGAGAGAATAGCTGGTTCACACACGAGTTAAGGAAAGGAGGAGCAGTTAAGAAGCGCGCTGGTGGTAAATTAATGGGGGGACTCATCAACTTGGAGAACATGGGAAAAATCAGGAGAAAATGGTGCGCAGTGTAATTGAATAAAGAGGAGAGATTTCAGAATAAGAATAGAGGGAGAAGGATGCGCGTGCGGGGAATGGAAGGGAAAAACAAAGTAAGAGAGGAAAATTTTTGCATTAAGGAAGGATTAGAATAGAGAAAAGAAAAAAAATAAACCGAGGGAAGTGTTGGAAGATAACACTCTGAGGATTTTGGGAATTGTAGCACACGTATAGAGGAAGAGCCAGGAAACAAACTCAAATCTGTAGTAAAGAAAAAGAAGCATTGTGAGATAATCCAGTATAGCACAAAAGTCAGGTTCTTTTCTCATAGTTGAATTCATGTTTAAAAAAAAAGGTGTGGAAGCTCTATTTTTGGTAAACCCCGTAATAGAAAGGATATATATATATATATATATATATATATATATATATATATATATATATATATATATTTATATTCTTTTCTATCTTAAGATTATCTTTATTTAAGAATTAAAAGTAAGTAGTTGTCATCTATTATTTTTGTCCTCCTATGAAGTTCTCTAGTATAGGAGTTTTATTATTTTAAAGTGCTAGAATATGGTTAAACTTGTATTAAACCATATTGCTGTTAGTTTGTCAAAACTGCATGAAATAAACATTTTTCCTGTTCAATCTTTGGATAAATATATAGTAATGATATGTTGAGGAATAGGAAACAGTTCTTAGTTGAAATTCTGAGTTATTTTTTCTTTTGAAAAATGTTATAATGTGTCTAGTATGTTAAACTGATTAAACCATTTTCTTACTAAAGAAATCCGTTATTACCGAATCTTTGTTAAAATAAATAAAATTAGAAGCCACTAAAAACTAGGCAATAACATTTAAGATTTGGGATTTGTTATAAATTTGAAACCCAGTCATTGATTTGGATGTTGATTTACCTATTTTAGAAATTTGTTTAATTTTTCTTTAAGCTGCGACATGATGTAATCTACTACGTGTAGCATGAGGAAAAAATCACTGACTGCCCATTTTAATCTATAACATGGACTATGTAAACTTCATGTAGCATATTGTATGTATAAACTAGTTCATTTTTTTTTTTATAGAGCTGAAGGGGATTTGAAATAAATATTTATTTTAAATTGAAATTAGCTATTATCTTATAACCCATCCACTAGAAAAAAAAAAAGAAAAAAGACGGTACACACAAACAAAACTCTTTTGACAACCTTCGTATTGGACTTATGGTTAAAACCTTAGGAAGAAATGCTTGTTGTTTGCTTATTTTAAACTGTGACAGATACTTGATAAACTTCCTGTAGTAGTGGGAAGATTGTATAAAATATGAAATATGGTTTTACTTTAATAGTATGATTTATGTGATTGAATATTTATGGTTATTTCAGTAAGAAGTAAATTCTGTACAGAAAGGATAAACTTGGTTCTATGATGTTTCTTAGTCCTACATTTTGTTATGTGTAGAGATAGATATCTTGGGAAAGGGTGTCGAATATGGGAAACAAAGAAGCGTAAAATTAATTTCTCTTACCCGCCAGTAGAAATATGGTTATTTATGCTCAGGCCTAAGCTATGTAAACACATAATGGACTTTGTGTTGGTTATTGTATTTTTCTCTCTACCATATCTGTGTTAGTTCTACTTTAATAGTTGATAAAAGTAGTTAGTTCACATATTGCATTAGATTCCTTTATGATCCATCAGTGTTGAGTGGATAGATCACTCGAGCAGGGTCAGTGTGCTCTTCATTTTAGGATGAGGCCCCAGGGAGATAACCACTCTGTGGTTGGGCGGAACAAATGCCTGAATCACATTTCTGTCTCAAGATTTGCAGATGGATGACTTACTATCCGATGGCATAGGAGACATGAATATGTAGATGGATGAATGAATGTCTGATGACATATTTATTTTTTAGATATCTCACTAGTACATTTGATGACATATGTAGATATCTTGTACTCCACTCTATTGCAACTATGTACTCTTGGATGTATGATGTGCGACAAAATGGTCGACATCTGTTATGTAGTTTTACTCATATAGCACAATTCGAGAGTATGTCAATTTCTATTTTGTACTTGATGCTTATGTTGACATTATTCCAGAATTTTGCAAATTTATTTTAAATGGAATGGATTATTGTTATGTAGAAAAGTCTTAAGTTTTGTAGACTTGATTTTATGCTCGACTTTCTGGTTTCTCCGTTGTAGAGCTTACATGTCTCTTGTGTGTAAGATTCAATTTTTACAAAGAAACTATCTAAATTCTCAAACAAATCACAATGGTTAGGGTCATTAAACTTCTAAATGCCTATCCACTTCTTGTCATGGTATTGACAATAACATGAACCCATACATACTTCATATTTCTCCATTGTCAATAATTCTAAAAAAGAATAATATACTTCCTAACTTTGCGTTGCTAGGAAGTCTAATCAGAGAAGAAAGTGCAGACTACACATCGTGTTGTCGACACCATCGACTGCAATGAAACCAACCTAAAGAGAGAACTTTACAAAACTGTGCTAAAACATAACTGAAACACAATAAAAACAAACCAAAATTTTGTTTAGAGTTAGGTTTTGGTAGATTTCAGCTGTAATGGTTCGAACCTTGGTCATGTATTCAATGTTGTAATGTGAATGTTGTTATCTGAGTTCAGGGCCCTTTCCCTTCTATCTTAATAAAAAACAAACCAAAATTTTGGAGTGAGGATTCCTACATCACTATGTAAATTTGAGAAGAAAAATAAACCATTTAAAAGAGAAATTTGGTGAGATATACACATGCCAATCAAGGATTTCATATATGATATGTGCTTCATCCATATAGAATTTGTACATGCCAAAAAATTCTATATCAAATTTAGTTAAGAAAAGTAACTTATAACAAATGATGAAAGTGAATTTATTTTTGTGCATGTGCATGCACTTAAGACACGAATCATAGTGACCTCACCTAAATATGAGAGCTTTTATATTTTAGGATATAAATTCAAGGGTCATCATCCATAATAATATAGTAATTAGCTCTCAAAGGAGGGATATAACTCACTGGGTGGTCCCACAAAGCTGTGTCCCACTTTTTGGCCAACTTTGACACAGAGATCAACATTCTCAGAAAAAACTTCACTTTCAAATACCTGTTGCTACAAAAATATTAGGAATTTGAAGATGATGTAAACTAGAGTATTTTAGAATTTTATTTCTAGTTTCTAAATATATTTTTCTTAAAAAAATTAAAATTCATTAAAATTCATTTTTTCTTCTCCTTCGAAAAGTGGTTTGTGTGAAAAACTATGTTTTTAAGGAGTTACGGTCACTTGGATCAACATAACTTTTTTTTAAAATATGATAATGATGTAATTCTTTTTAGATTATATTTGTAACTTCAATATCTAAAGGATGCAATTGATTTCATTCATTTTGGGTCAATATTTCATAGTTTATTAAGTTCTAAAGTGACAGTAACTTTAATTTAGACATAAGGTCACTTGGATCGCTATAACTTGATCTGTGTATATCAAAATTCATTTTTTCTTTTTTTAATAGAAAGGTAACACAAATACTCTTTTCATACATATTTTTCATAATTTTGTTTTTGTAATTTACTATTTTTCCCAAAGTCTTGAAGCACCAGGTTGTTGAATGACCAAACAACCTATGTTTAGTTAAAGTAATATTTAAAAGTGATAATGAACTCAATATGTATTAAAATTATATTCATTAGAAAGCTTGTTCCGGATAGCATCATACTACATAGATATATTTTTAAAATAGATTCATTTGATGTGCCAAAACTTCAAGTTGAAGTGATTTTTTGTCAGCATTTTAATAGGTGTGAAGGAGACTCCATTGTAGGTATGAATGAGGAGTATAGATGTTATATCAATGTTTTTTTAATCTAAGAGGCTTTGAGATAACCATTTTTAATTATTTCCTTCAAATGAAACCTCTCAAAGCTTAAATCATCATATTTTATTAAAAATGTGTCATTTCAGCAAAAATCAGCATGTCTGAAAAAGTGGGACACACTTTTGTGGGACCACCCCACTATAAAGTAAACATCTTGCACATTGTTTTGATCAATAAAGGGCCAAGGTCGAAATATATTAATAATCATATATCAAATACATATGATAATAAGTAATGTTAATCTAGATAATTTTCTTCACAAAGCGATTGCAAAATAAAGATGATAAAACCATCCATCATTTCTTGTCCTACGTAGGGGAGAAATATCCAAAATTAGCAAAATGTTTTCAAAGAATATAGTCTTAAATAGTCCATGGAAGAAATCACTTGAGCGAAAATATAGACTACCAAAGTTCAAAACCTATTAACTGAAACTTATATCTAAGAAAACTAAACAATATCCATCTTATCTGACAATTGCCTATATCTAAAGACGAAGGTCAATTCTTCTTCTTCCTAGATTTTCTCCTTGATGTGGAATTCTTCTTCCTTGGGTGTAGGGATCTTCCAGCCCCAGAGACCACCTGATTCTTATCTCTCCATCTCTGGGACCTCCTCAAACCATTAGAGCGCTTGAATCCCTCTTGCATCACTTCTGTTCTATTTTCTTTCCTCGGGCTACCATCTACAAAAATATATTCAACCCCACCTCATTATCTTCCTCAATAGGGACATATCCTTCAATCAACATGTAAACTTTCAGCCATTCTGGGTCAACCACCACCTTAATCCCAAACCACATTTGTAAAAAAGTGACATTTCTGAGGATTATTGAACAATGGGCTTCAAAAGCTCTCTAATCTCTCATTGACAATATAGGCCTCTTGGATATATCTTCCTCATGACCATCTTTGTCAAAATAAATTGGGTATGGAATTTGTAAATTTCCATCCACATTCCTAACCCTTATGTCCATATCTCCTAGAAGTTTTTTCTTAAAAACCTCTCTACATAGTGAATTTGCTTCAATTTTTGTCAAACCCATCACTATAAGAACAAAGAGAAACACTATAGGAATATCATTGTTAACCCTATAAGGATGTTTCATTTTTATAAAATCCCCTTCAAGGATAATTTTCACAACCCTTATTGCAAGATCATCCAATTCATTTAGCACTTGAATCCATCTCTTTGGGAGAATTTCTCCCAAAAAAGCAATTCACCTAATATTATTGGCAAATGAGAAACTCCATAAGGATACCTCACAGGCTATAGAGAATGACAAAGAAAGAAAGCTAAAAAAGAGAGTGATTTTGAAAATAGCTAATAATGTGTACTTTTCTAAGGCTCAAAACAATGAAAGAATAAATAAATACAACCAACCACATCCACATGTGCAATCAAACAACACCTCACAATGTTGTGAAATGACGAACCATGACACCTAACAATCTTGGGAAAATATTTTCACAAGATATTAATTATTTAAAAAAAGTTGCATTTTAAATCTTCCCCATGTCTATATTGAAGATGTGGGAGTAATGTATAATAAAAATGAAATGCCATATGTACTATTCTAAAATTAAAAAACTATGCAACATATTTTTGAATCATTCATCATAGTCTTCAACTCTTGCGTTTCTAATGATTATCTTCTTAGAAAGCTCCTATAAGTTGCACCGTTGAATGCTTAAGAAGATTTAACACTACCTCAACCAAATAATTTATGGCAGTCTTAATCTTCATGAGTTACACCATTGATCACTTAAGAAAATTTAGCATTGGCTTGACCAAATCCCTAAAAAACATCCTATTGAAACTGTAATGAAAATTTTAGCTTTGAAATAAGATATTACCAGGAAACTGAGTCCTTATTTCCAAAAGGAGGTTATTTTATTTTGGTCTGGATCATCTCCATCTACTTTCTTGAGAGTAGACGATGATTTCCTACCTTTTATTTTCCTGCATGCAACTTCACAATTTGGTTTGGGCAAATAATCCTTCGTTTTCCATAGACCCAGTGGTTGGTTTTCTTTGTTTGGTGCATTCTTTGGGTCAATTGTTGGAATAGGGAGCTTGTCCATTTCTAACTCCTCTAAGTCTAAATCCATAATTTCTTCTATATAAGACTGTTTAAGTTCAAGATCTTCCATCTCCTAGGGTGCATCTTGATCTGTGAGTCCAAATAGGTCATAGACCACTTAGAGTTCCTTTGGAAGCCTATCATCCTCTTCTATCATATCAACACATTGTTCTTCCAACGATTCTAAATTTTCTATTGATTTTTCTCCTTTTTTATCCTCCTTCCCATTGGAGCGCTTCTTGATCCTAGGCTTCAATGGTAGAAGGCCACCACATATATTTCTTTGTAGCTTCTGACTTATTCCCTCTAATATTTTGTAGAATGGAAGATAATGTTTCCTCATCTGACTTTGGCATTTGATGAGACCTATCATTGTCTAGTTCTTCTAAAATAGGGCTTCCTAATGTTGTTGTCTTCTAAGAATCCTCTACCACAAAATCCTTAAATCTAGAATTGATAGGTGACTTAGATCCATCTCTGCTAAGTCTTTCCGTGATTCTCAACAATCTCCTTTTTCTTGAGTTTGAATAACCTAGGGGCCCCTCCAATGTTCCCAACTGATCTCCTATATTAATATTCCTCTTTTCCTTTTTGCCTAAAGGTCAGCCTCTACCTTTCTTGTTTGAAATAGATGGAGAAACAAGAAGATCATTTCTACCCTCTGCCTCCATAATATGATTATCCATTTTTCCCCATCGACATAATTTTTTTTCTTCTTGCTCATATGATCATTCTTTTACTGATCCAATAATTTTTTTGGCGAACCTCTATTGCGCTAACCTCTAACTCCCTTTGGGTTAAATATGTTTGTTCTTGCTCCAATTTTACATTATTACCCTTCCAAAGATCTTGATTCTGCATTTCTTTAGCAACTTTAATTTGTTATTGATCATGATATACCTTCAAACAACTAGCTTCTAAATTTCCAATAATATTTCGATCTCTCATTGTGCTATTAGTGTCTAATAATCTTGAAAAAATAGATTGATGAAACTCTATTGTACCCTAATTGCCCACTTTTCCTTTCTAACAAAATAGATTAGCTGCTATAATATTTAAACTTAGTTTGTTTGATCTCATGCTTTCAATTTGATAATCCTCTACTGTACTAGCCTCTGACCTTGTTTGGACTAAATGTGTATGATCCTACTCTGACTTTGGGGTATTACTTTCCTGGATAACCTTAATTGATGCCTCTTCAAAGATTTGGATTTGTGCGTGAGTTTGATGGGCTTTTAAGTTGCTATGTTTTAATCCAATATTGCTCTGATCTAACTCTATGCTTTCAATATCATAAAGTGTTTGGTCTAAAAATTCTTCTTTTTTTAAGAAAATCCTCAATATGCTATTCCTTCTCTTATAGGTAGTTCTTGGTTTGTGATTTCTTCTATAATTCTTATTTGAGTTTCCAATAGGCATTTTTGAACAAATGCATCCATCTCATTAATAGAGGGGGGAGCATCCATTTGTCTCCTTTCATTGTAGCTTTGATTTTTGGGGTGGCTTATAGGAAACTTAGACCTTGATCTCAAATAGTCTGAGGTTTATACAATTTGATTCCTAGTAGAAGCCCTTGAACCGAACAACTCTTTTGTTGAAAAAAAGAGGTTCAGGTCCAACCACCCGAGATTGATGGGTTAGTGAGGTCTAGGAATTCAAGGTCAGTAAATTGCTACCAATATTTTTTCCATCTAAATGGTGAAGCCTTCAATACAAGGTCCATAAGAAGCAATGAATATCAAAGTCATAGAGCCCAACCTCCTCGAAAAGAGGTCTAGATAAAATAGGGGAGGCGAGAGGAGGGAGATTCCCTTGAATGCCAATTTCGGGGAAAAGAAGAAGAGGATTTATTATTTTAGGATTATTGTGATAACAACACTTAAGATCTAAATCTATTCCCCAACATTCAATATCTATATTTGAGGATTTTGTGACACCCTTGTTACCCCCCACCTTTCTTACTGCTTCTATTTATTTTTGTGTGTCCCAATCCTCATAAAGAATGCTCTGAATCCAAACTCCATTTTTTGTATTGATCTCAAAAGAAGAGGGCAGAGATTTATCCAAATTCATTAGTAGAGAAAGCATGACATGAAGAATAATTTAATCCATCGATGGGATATCTTCTTTTAAGAAGATGCCCAAAATGTTCCCAATAGACTCTAATATGAAGACATCTCTGTATTCCAGAGGAAGATTATGTAACTTAATCCAAAAGAGGATAAATTTAATGTTGACTTCTTCAGGAGTAAAATTGGGGGTCCATAGTTGCATGTGAATTCTAGCACTCTTGTAAAACCAACCTTTACATCTAAAAATCTTCTCTCTAGATTCTTTTGAATCAAACAAAACCATAAAAAATTCTTGAGCATCATCCAAAAAAAACTTCAAGACACTCTCCCCATTCCTTTCTAACCCAAATTCTCAAATCATGGAAAGAAATTGAAAGTTTAGAATTGGACTTTTACCTATAGTGAATTTCATTTGTAATAAGTAGGGTGAAAGTTTAGAATTGGGTTGGATCTATTTTTTAAAATTTGAATCACTTCAAAGGAATACAAATGTTTTAAATTTGAATATGATAGAAACTAATTCAAATTATAGTATAATTTATACTTGTAATTAAAAAATATTTACAACATTATTTAATCTCTAAAAAATAAAAAATGAGTTTAGGAACTTCCACTTTTTTAGTACTAAATTTCATTGTTTTTCAATCCATTTAGCTTACTTGAAGCTTTAATGTATGGAAAAAAATTGTAATTTGAATATTTGAAATTAAGTATTGTAAAAATACAAGAATTTTGATGGAATTTCACATTATATTTTAACTAGTACATAAAAATAATTTTGACAAAGATTCTCTCTTTCATTAAATATTATTTAATTAAAAGAGGAGTGAAAGTTTATTCAACGCAAAGAGAGATACCAAGCAAGAAGGGCCAACGAACTGCCCATGAGAGAAAAAAAGTATTAAACAACCCTCTTTTTATCCACTAATTGATCCAACATGTGAGACAATTCCAAAGATAATTGTCCCCTATCCACAATATTTCAACATTGCATTTGATTATAAATCTATTTGATCTATTTATTCAACAAGTCACCACCACTTGAGAATTAAATTCACAAATAATCCTTTTCTAGCTAAGATCACAATGGTGAAAGTCTCCAATTAGTTATTTGTATGAAGACCTTTATAAATCGAAAATATAAACTGAACATCTTTAGAACTATCATGCCAACTCCTTAGTATTAATTTTTAAAATTTGTTGAAGAGGAGGGATCCAAGAACCCTAGTGATTTATCTTTCATTAAACATTATATAAAAAATATTTTTTAATAATTTTGAAATTTCAATTTGTCTTATGTTTGACTTAATTACCTACTTATAATAAAACTTTAAATAATAAACTACTAGCAATAATTAAAATGATAAGTAGGAGATATTTTCCATAGCAAGTCAAATTGTGATATTGCTATCAGGATTAACTGTGTAGTTTTTTTAGTCAAACTCACTGATCCATGTATATTTTGAATAATTAAAATATTAAAATGTATATTTTCAAAGTCTTCCTTTTATTTGTAGATTAAAAAATTATAGAATGGGAGGGAATATTATAGGAATATAGAAATTTAAATGTTTTTTTTGAAACACCACAAGGAAACCAATGCCACATTCACTGCAACCATTTCATAATGAAACTTATTTTCAAGTGAAGCGTTTTCACCCAAAACAATTTAGACGACATCTTTATGCTTTTACCTAGCATGATCATTTGTGCTAATATGGGACCCTATCCAAGTATTTATGCTGTCCTAAACAAGCTATTCTTCCACAACCTCTCATGGAAACTCAAGCCTTTCATGCGTTTCAGTAAAGAAGATTATGTTGCAAGCATCGGTGATGTTTTGTACTCTCTTATGATGAAGACCAAAGCAAGCCAAAATAAGAAGGTAAAGGGTGCTTAAATGAATGTCACTAGTTTCAGTAAAGAAGATAATATCATGAGCATTAATGGGCATCAATGATTTCTTAATGGAAATGGCTATCCAGTTTCTAAGATGCACACAAGTATCTATTATAATGTATGAAGGGTATGGATACTTGATTCATCGTAGGAGCTGGATAGCTGTTTCTGTCCTATTTTGTTTTGAAATGCAGATAAGCATGCCATTACAATTCTAACTGGCAACTTTGAGTACACAGGAGGAGGAACAATCCTGGCATCAATTAGGTCCTGACCATCTACCTGCCCATGGTACTGAAGGCATGCACTTCCATTATCAATTACAGCCCATTAATTAAATTTCCCAGACTCTATGGCTTGAATTATCACCCTTCTAAGTTCCTCAGTATAGAGGTGTATAAGTCCTGATCATTAAGAACTGCTGAAGAGTAAATGATTTTCTTGGCTTGCAAAGCATTAAACCTGTCCTCTAATGATTTCAATTACAGGATCAAGAAGCAGTACCCAACTTATCAGTTCTAAATTCTTAGACATGCCATCCATTCAAACTCTTGCCATTAAATTATAAATACCTTACCCAGTAATATTACTTGAAAATATTTTAATGACAATATTTTGCTGGGTATGTGGAATGCTCTGCATTTGCAGACACCCAATAGAAAATGCATCCCATTGCAGTTCTTCAAAAATGGTCATTTGAGATATTATTGCTTCAATATAACATAACTCCAAACCCTTAAAAACATATTCAAGGCTTGAAACACAATCACCTTTTTATATGGTAAACTCTGTTCAATTCATCACTTTCTTATCTGGTGCAGGGGATTTGACTTGACAATACACTAACACATTTATACTTCTAGCCCAAAATATGGTTAACAAGCTACAGTCGCTAGTTGGCTATGACTTCCTAACAATTACTAACTTACGAGTTTAAAATGGCACAAGCTGCTTCCTTTTGTCTACATACCTTAGCAGCATCATCCAACTTTTCCATCAGTGCCTTGGCTTTGCCTGCTGTATAAAGTGCTCTCCCTAATTTATCTTCTTCTGCATTTCTTGCCCATTTTGTGGAGTTGACAATCAAGGCAGATTTTATTTTGTGCAGGCAAGCACATATGATGTCTGCCAATAAACATTCTATTTCTTTTAACAGTACATTTAGATCCATATTTAAGTTACAGTCAATACTTTCACATAATTTGTAAACTGCTGTGGCTGCTGCTACTTCCTTCCAATCTATGGAATCATTACCTCCTGTTCCATCCCAAGTGCATCTTGGTTCAGCTACCCTGTAATCATTTGAATTGACTGTTTGCATAGGGATGCCGATCTCTTCTACTTCATAAATGTTTGCATCCGGTTCCCAATCTTCAACCATATCTTGTTGGGGGTGAGCTGCACATAATTTATAGAGTACCACAATATAGCTTGTTAGAAAATACATAAATTGACAGTTTTAGTGGAACAAACACTCTGATCAGTTGTTTTATAATACAGAAAGGATGACCCTGCATTCTCTTCTATTCTAATTAACAAACTTCTTTATTTTCTCTATTTCTTCTAGAGAATTTTATAAAGCCGAAAAAACTGTTACCTTGAAGTTTATGGCCTGTGGATAGATCTGCCTTTTTTTCACTTTCCATTGCAAGTTCTTTTATTACTGCAGGAGGAATAAAAGTAGGAGCATAAGCAAATTTGTTTGTGGGAAGACTCTCTTTCAATGTGTAAAAGAATCTATCGGCTGCATCGTCCATGATTCCATCTGCTTCTAAATCAGTCTTCTCAACAAAATCTATAACTTCCCATGCTTGAGAGTAGACCTCCAAGCATTTTTTACCGACTTGTGGAGAGAGTTTGATGCCTAAACTTATCAGAGACATTGCTTTCATTTTCCGAGAATGTTTGCTCACATCCATGAAGTGCTTTTCCACCTCTAATGGTTGTGGATTCAACTTGTACAAGTACTCCAATTCAGTGGAGGTCTTTTTCCCTGTCAAAAACTCAATCAACTTTGTAGAACTTACTCCATCTTCTTCTCCATGCTTGATAAGTTGTTTAGCTTTTGTAATGGTTTTTCGATTAGCCAGCCACAGGCTCCGTGGAGTCTCCCCCATCATTTGCACATCCTCCAGAACCTTTTCATATTTTGGGAAATCTTTAAATGCACTTTCTATGTGGTTTGAGAACAAGATATGTATTAGTTTATCCACAAATCTGTTATGGAAGACGATGAGAGAAAGAGCCCAACATGTTTTACTGAATAAGGCCATCATCCACTGTATCCCCAAAAGCAGGTGCAGTAATTTACCTGGCAATTTTATTTTTATGCGTTGCTTGGCAAGCAGGTCTTCAACTTTTTGGTTGAGAGATTTGGCCTCTGGGAGCTCCCTCTTCTGGGCCTGTAGCTCCTTTATATGCCTCGTCCAAAAATCCTCAACCCTGAAAATGCCATAGCAGGTTTCCCCATGGCCGCTTCTCCATTTACCACAATAGCCTACAGAAGTACACCATCTCCATCCAATGATTGCCCATCCTATGATAATGAATACACATTGCAGGACAGTAGCTATGAACTTGAAGCAGTCCAGTATGCTGTGGAATTGTACTCTGTGGCCTTTGATGAGCAATCCTACCGTTGATATTACAATTTGAACTCTGACTATGGTTGCTGCAGAGGAAGACAAAGCAGACTTGGCAATGATATATTCAGGGGAATAAGCATGAGAAACTATCCAGGCTTTAAACACTTCATCTTCCACTGCTTGCCAAGTGCACTCAACTTCCTCCTCAGCTAGGACACAGTTTGAATGATTGCAAGTGGTTTTTTCCACCTTATGACAAGGTATGCTCCTGGAAAGAATCATGGGAATTTTTTGAACAAGGATGCCTCCAATGCCTCTGCTAGCTAAATGGGCACAGCCTAGGAGGAGAATGAGCATTATGAGGGGGATGTATATTAAGGCAGCACCATAGAGTTGAGGCTTTAGAAACAAGGAGGTACCAGCTTTATACAACTCATAGAATACGTGGACAAAGATAGTTACTGTCAAAGCAATCAAATTGGGCCACAAGCTTTCTGATCCAGGAGAAGCCATTCCTGGCAGTAGATATGCTACTACCACACACACCATAACTCTGCTACTATGGACCATCCACAACTCATTCCCAATGATATTATCTTGCTGGCTTTCTAACGTGTCTTTGACTGACTCATCCCTATCACAAAGCAAGTTAAGGAACAGGATTGTGAGAGCACTGAGAGCAAGAAGATCACCAGGAACCCAGTGGGCTCTCCTCTTCCATGCTCTAATAGCATCCACTGTGATGAAGTTAATAAGTGCGGCTACTACAGCCAATGATATAACCATCTTGGCAATAAGATCTTTGTCCAGCATGTTTCCATCATTTACTTCACCCATGATAATTCAAGATACATAAACTGATTACTGCCTTGGGTTGCTTCCAAAGACAACCCTGCAATTAACAGAAGTAGCAGGTGGAGGAACCAGGGAACATTTGGATTCTAGGGTTTCATGATGTACTACTGGCGCAATGATTCAAGACCAGAAGGTTTGAAAGTTTGCTAGCTTGAAGCAGCTAACCATGTTGGAGATTTACTTTTCAAAGCAAATGTCTTATAGACTCACCTCACCTAAAGGATTAGAGAAGATTATATAAAGAGAGACGTTTGATTTAAGTTAATATTTTTGGTCAGAAATTTAATTTTGTTTACATAGGCATTTATTGTATTGTGAGATGGTTAAATCATGTCATTATTGTTGTAGTCATTAAGGTTCAAACATCTACTGAGTCATTGTGATTGTGGACATTGTGTTCTCACTGATCTGTTTCGCTTGCAGTTTTGAACCTTTTATGTTGATACTGTTGGCGTTCATACAGGCCTTCATTAAGACTTTGTGGGCTTATGGGCTTTGTGCTCCTACAAGATTACTAAATTCATGAATTTCGTGATAGTTAAATTATAATATTGTTGTTGTAGTCATCAAGGTTCAAACATTCCCCGGATCATTGTGATTGTTAGCATTGTATTCTCACCATTGTACTTATAGACTTGAACCTTTGTGCTGATACTATAAACATTCATGCCACTAACTTAGTGTTCCAAATTTTTACTGGTTGTGCTAAATTTTGTGCTTCTACTAAGTTACTGAGCTCATGGATTTGTTCCATTCCCGTTAATACTGCCTGTTCATGCCAGAAACGAGGTTCTGCTTGTGACTTCTTCTGACTTGGAACAGGTCAAAGGTAAATTGAAGACTAGTTCTGAAAATGAGATCCCCTAAAAAAATATTTTTCCAATAAAATTTAATTTTGAATTATGATTTACTTTGACAGTCCTATAAAGTAATACAATTATCTTACTGTATACCTATTAAAATACCTCCCAAAACTGTTTAAGATCTTCCTTAATCTAAAAAATAGACCTCTCCAATTACGACGTACAATATTCTCCAATCCGACAGCTTTTACTTGGAAAGAGAATTGAACGAATGAAAAACTTTTCTGTTAAAGTGGTTTTGTCTGTTCCAACAATGGCAGAAATATCAGTGAGCTTGATTACAACCTGGTCATTTCAATGGTGCAATCAAACTACTTTTCCCTTTTCAGTTCCATAAATAATAGGGAGTTTGAATTGACACTGTCATTTATCTATAACAAGAGCGTGATCAAACAACTTTAATGTTAAGAGGTTGTGATTGGAAATTGGATTTCTTCTAAAAGTTGAAATCTGTGATATTCTTATGTGTAGTGATACACCATATACCACTGCTACAAATGCTCATTCAACACAGTCCATCTTATCCCCACACTGTTTCTAAAAAATAATTGAATTAAATGTAGTCTAGATTTATTAAATTCTCTTATTTGAAAATATTTACAAATATCGTTATTGAATTATTTTATTTATTTAAGAACTGTTTTATTTTATTTATATTAGAAGAATTATTTATTGTTGTAATATTTTTTAAATTTGGTTGTGGAAATAGTAAAAGTTCACATGGAAAAGACAACAATCAATATAGACTATAGAAATCTTATAGTTTTAAAAATTATTTATATTTAGTTAATTAGTTATTTTATATATTTTTTAGATACTATTGATTGTGTTTTAGTCTTGATGCACATGATCATAATATGCAATTGACAAGACATAAGACAATGATCACTTTAATTCACATTTTTGAAGGAGACAACTTTATCTCTTGGTACACTAGCAACAATTCTTTTAGTGGCAAAACTTCACCAATTGGTAAATAGTTTGTATCAACCTATTCGATCTTGGAGAATATAATGAATTCTATTTTTTTTTAAATATATATGATTGTGTTTTGGCCTTAATGGTCATGATATGCCACTTTGAAGGTAGGGCACATGTTGATTCTCATTTTTGAGGGGGACAACTTTATCTTTTGATATACTAGTAATAATTCTTTTAGTGACAAAACTTCATCAATTGGCAAACAACTTGTATAAACCAATTTGATATTAATGAATATAATGAACTAGATGAGGTCCAAATTGCTAGGAATTTATGATCTACCAATCCGGTGAGTATTAAATTGCTACCAAAATGTTTATTCAAAGTAGTCATATCATACTATTTCACCACAAAGACTAGGATTTTAGAATCATGTTTCAACTAGCTGATATATTCACAAATGCACTTAAAAATTCCACTAGGTGTTAGAGGGCCAATTTCATCATTACCATTATAATTGCATGTCATTGTTGGAGTCACAATCACCTTGAAATCACCAAGTTCATAGTTTGGATCATGGTCTAATAACTTAAAATTTACATCAAACATTTTATAATAATGTAGGATTCACCACATTTTCCCTCAATTTTACATTTTGGTGAATTTCACCAAATTTGAGTTTATATAAATGTAATTAAAATTTTGAGTTATATAATGTACAAGTACATAAATATAAAAGCAATAGAATACATAACATAATTAATGTTAACTAATTTCATTAACCTAATTTAGTCATCTTGCAAAACTGAGAGATGATAACATGGTTTAGGCACTTTCTTACCCAACTACGAAGCTTACACTCTCTCATAAACTTTCATAACATGAAAGATACCCGACCTGTTGGTCTATGTTGACTGATTAGGGAAGTACTGTACACTCTCCTACCTCGAGCGGGGGTTTGGGGGTGGCACCCCCCGAGAATTTTTTTTTGGGGCTATTTTTCCATTTATTTTTTTCGGTCGACATGTTGTAACCAATTCTAACCCTAAAGCGGAAAAAAGCTTGTATAAAACGTCTTAGAGTTAGGGATTTCATGATGTATGTTTTTAGTAGCTTCTTGCGGCGACATTGAGCTGTAAGGGATTACAGATAGTAATCAGGTTGTAATAACTAGATAATAAGAATATTGGACTCGCTGTTGGTGGATGTAGCCCAGGGATTGGGTGAACCACGTTAAATCTTTGTGTCTTGTGTTCTCTTATGTGTGGTTTATTATTTTCTGATATTGGTTATATTTGCGTGTAACTATTATTTCTATATTGTTAATCCTAACAAGTGGTATCCGAGCGAGGTTATTTTTTTCAGTTATCCTCTGTAGGAAGGTCTCACAGTTTAGAGGGAGTTTGATGGTTGAGTGGGAGCAATGAAAGATGAGGGTAAGGTGAAGGTTGAGAAGTTTAATGGGAAAAACTTGTAGTTATGAAAAATGCAAATGGAGGATTATCTCTAGCAGAAGGATCTATGGCGGCCATTGGAAGGAAAATCCAAGAAACTGTCAACAATGACTGATGAGGACTGGGATATTCTTGACAGAAAGGTACTTGGAAGTATTCGATTATGCCTCACACAATCAGTGGCTTTTAATATTATGAAAGCGAAGACAACTGAAGAGTTGATGGAAACCCTAGCAAAGTTGTATGAAAAGCCCTCCGCTTCAAACAAGGTATTTCTCATGAAGCATTTCTTTAATATGAAGATGGCAGAAGGTGGCTCTGTTACTAATCATTTGAATGAGTTTAATATGGTTACCAGTCAATTACCCTTTGTAAATATTATTTTTGATGAAGAAATTAGGGCTCTCTTGATTTTGAGTTCTTTGCCTGAAAGTTGGAATGGCTTGGTAATGACTGTTAGTAACTTTGTTTCTAGTTCTAATACCCTAAAATTTGATGATTTTATCAGCGTGATTATGAGTGAGGAAACTCGTAGGAAAAGCTTAGGTGGATCTACATTTGGAAGTGTCTTGAATGCACAAAGAAGAGGCAAAATGAATGAGAGGGGAAACAATTCTGGAAATTGTGGGAAATCAAGAGGAAAATCAAAGGGAAAGAGGTCTGAATCCAAAGGACCAAATGATTGCTGGTACTGTGGAAATTCGGGTCATAAGAAGAAAGATTGTTGGTCTCGGAAGAATAAAGAAGGAGATAAACAAGAAGGTAACAAGGAGAAAAATGTGGTAATTAATAAATCCGAAGATGATGCTTTGCTTCTTTCTTTAGAAAGTGTTGATGATTCATGGGTTTTAGATTCAGGGGCTTCATTTCATGCTTCACCCTATAGAGGTTATTTTCTTGATTATGTCCAAGGGGATTTGGGCTAGTTTATTTGGGAGATAATGAACCCTGTTAGATTGTTGGAAAAGGGAAAATTAAGATTAAGTTGCATAATGGGAATCATTGGCTACTACAAGAGGTAAGACATGTTCCAAGGCTGAGTAGGAATTTAATTTCAACAAGGCAATTGGGTGATGAGAGTTGCACAATTACATTTAATGATAGAAATTGGAAGGTTTCAAAAGGTTCCTTAGTAGTAGTAAAAGGTGTGAAAGTAGGCACATTATATCTTTGTACAGGTCATATTGTTCCTTCTACTTTAATTGTTTCAGAGAAAAATAAATGTTCAAGAATAGTTGTTGCATTTGAGCAGGAAGAACATCAAAAAGTTGTTGTAGATTCTAACATGACACTATGGCACAATGGACTTGGGCACATGAGTGAAAAAGGTATGAAATTACTTCATTCAAGTTTTACCAGGTCTGAAATGTGTCAATATGGATTTCTGTGAAATTTGTGTGTATGGAAAATAAAAGAGAGTTAGTTTTGTGAAGAGTGGGAAGGAAAATAAAAATGAGAAATTAGAGCTTGTGCATACAGATGTATGGGGACCAGCTTAGGTGTCTTCCCTTGGTGGCTCTCTATATTATGTTACATTTATAGATGACGCAACAAGAAAAGTATGGATTTATTTCCTTAGATAGAAATCTGATGTATTTCAAACTTTTAAGAAATGGAAATGCTTGGTTGAGAATGAGAGTGGTAAAAGGCTAAAATGTCTCAGATCTGATAATGGTGGTGAGTATTGTAGCACAAAATTTGAAGATTATTGTTCCTCTAACGGTATTCGTAGGCAAAAAACTGTACCAAGGACTCCACAAGAAAATGGAGTGGCTGAACGCATGAACAAGACAATAATGGAGTGTGCAAGGAGTATGAGGTTTCATGCTAGGATGCCCTTAAACATGTGGGAAAAGGATGTTAATACATCTATATATTTAATCAATAGAGGTCCCTCTACTCCTTTGGGCTATGGTATTCCAGAGGAAGCATGGATTGGTAAGAAGGTGAGTTATTCTTTTCTCAGAACCTTCGGTTGTGAAGCATTTGCACATATAGATTCTAAAAATAGAACCAAGATGGAAGCTAAATCTAAGAAATGTGTATTTGTTGGATATGACATTAATGAATTTGGTTATAGGCTTTGAGATTTTGAAAATCATAAAATTGTAAGAAGCAGGGATGTCATATTTAATGAGAAAGTGTTGTACAAAAATCTGTTGCAGCAACATGAGAAGAAAGAAAATGATTATGTAGTACTAGATGATACTCCAAAAGATGATGTTCAAGTAGTTCCTTATGCTCCGCAACAATAGCAACACTAAATACCACAAACCCTAGTGAATGTTAGACGGTCAACAAGGTTAAGTAGACCTCGATAAAGATTTTCTCCCTCTTTGTATTCTATTTTATTAATAGATGTCGGTAAACCAAAATGTTATGATGAAGCTATGCATGTGGATACAAAGCTTCAGTGGGAGTCTGCAATGACAGACGAAATGGTCTCCTTGCTGAAAAATCAAACTTGGGATTTATGTAAGTTACCTGCAGGTAAAAGGGCTTTACATAATAAATGGGTTTACAGGTTGAAAGAATAGGATGGAGACAAGAAAATGTTTAAAACCAAGTTAGTTGTAAAAGGATTTGCATAGAAAAAGGGCATTGATTTTGATGAGATATTTTCTCCCATTGTTAAAATGACTTCTATTCGTATTGTTTTAAGTATTGTGGCTACTAAAGATTTGCATTTAGAGCAGCTTGATGTTAAAACAACCTTTCTTCATGTTGATTTGGATGAAGAAATATATATGGAACAACCGCAGGGATTTGAGGTCAAAGGTAAGGAACACTTAGTGTGTAGATTGAATAAAATTTTATATGGCTTGAAGCAAGAACCTCGGAAATGGTATCTTAAATTTGACAGTTTTATGCATGAACATGCATATACTAGGTGTCATTCAGACTATTGTGTTTATTTTAAGAGGTTGGATTATGATAGCTACATTATTTTATGTTTATATGTTGATGATATGCTTGTAGCTGGGTCTAACATGGATCACATGAAGGGATTAAAACAATAGTTAACACACTGATCATTTTATATGAAGGATTTGGGGGCAACAAAAAAAATCCTTGGTATGAAAATATGCAGAGATAGGAAACACAAAAAATTGACTCTATCTCAGGCTGCTTATATTGAGAAGGTTTTGCACCGTTTCTCTATGGAGAATGCCAAAGCTATCAGCACACCTTTTCCTGGTCATTTGAAATTGACTAAGGAGATGTATCCAAAGACACCAAAAGAGGAGACTAAAATGTCCAAGGTACCTTATGCTTTAGCTGTAGGAAGTTTAATGTATGCTATGGTATATACTCGACCAGATATTTCACATGCAGTGGGAGTTGTTAGCAGGTATATGAGTCATCCTAGGATTGACCATTGGAATGCAATCAAATTGATTCTCATATATTTGAGAGGAACATCCAATAAATGTTTACATTTTGGGGGCTCTACTACTAATTTACAAGGCTATGTTGACTCATATTTGGCAGGGGATCTTGATACCCAACAAAGTACTATAGGATATGTATTTAATGTTGGTGGGACAATAGTGAGTTGGATTTCTCAGTTACAGAAGGTGAATACTTTATCCACAACTAAGGCAGAGTATGTTGCTGCTATAGAGGCAACCAAAGAGATGATATGGCTTCAATTCTTCATGGAGGAATTGGGACACCCATAGACGCACAATTATTTATTTATAGATAGCCAAAGTTCCATTCATCTTGCTAAGAATTCTGCTCTCCATTCAAAGACAAAACACATACAATTGCAATACCATTTCATTCGACCAGTTTTGGATGATGGACAGTTAAAGCTGGAAAAGATACATATAGATGATAATACAACATATATGTTTACAAAGGTAGTAACAAGGGAGAAGTTGAACTCCTGTTCATATTTGGTTGGTCTTCTAGATTGGACATAATAAAGGAACAACTGATTCCAGGGTGGTTCGATCCAATGGGAGCCTCATATGGTAGCAGTATTGCTACAAGATCAATCTACAAGTGGGAGATTGTTGTTTAGCATGGAGTCTGATCAGTCACGAAGTGGGAGATTGTTGGTGTATGGTGACTGATTAGGGAAGTACTGTACACTCTCCTACCCCGAGAAGGGGTTTGGGAACGACAACCCCCAAGAGTGGGGGTTTGGGGGCGACACCCCTTGAGATTTTTTTTTTGGGGCTATTTTTTTGGTTTTTTTTCAGCTATTTTTCTGACTGATATGTTGTAACCAATTCTAACCCTAAAGAGGCAAAAATCTTGTATAAAATGGCTTAGGCTTAGAGATTTTATGATGTATGTTTTTAGTAGCTTCTTGCAGTGGTATTGAACTGTAAGGGATTGTGGATTGTAATCAGGTTGTAATCACTGGATAATAAGAATATTGGACTCGCTATTGGTGGATGTAGCCTAGGGATTAGGTGAACCATGTTAAATATTTGTGTCTTGTGTTCTCTTATGTGTGGTTTATTATTTTTTTGATATTGGTTATATTTGCATGTAACTGTTATTTCTGTCTTGTTAATCCTAACACGACCTTGCACGAAATATGTAGAAACTTGGAAACAATATGTGGGATAGAAACTTGAGAACATAAACCCAACACATGCAAGGGAAATCAATGTAAGTTATCCTTAAATGAAGACAATAAAAAAAACATGCATATGTCCAAACATAGTTACTTTCTTTCTCTTTTCATGCCAATGATAATCATCATGAACCTAAATGTATTCATTCCATACTTAGAAGATCATGCATAATTTTGACTTGAAAACATACTATTAATTATCTTGTAATCAAAAGATCTATATGTTTCTGTTGCATATGGAGATTCTAATGAGAATTTCATTTTTATATGTATCAAGTACATCTAGAATGCTAAATTTAAATTTCATATTCATATTCATATTATTTTTATAACAAAATAGAGAGATTTCAGCCATATAATTAAATATGCACATATCCTTTTCATGATACATGCATGCTTCTTTCTTTCTATGCTTGAAAAGAGTAACTATGCAATATCTATTTACATGCATTGGTGAATAGCAGTTTAGAAGGTTTTTTTTTTAAAATAAGAAGATTTCAGTCATAGAGTGAAAGAGTCAAGTAATTATCATATGAAAGTATGTATATATGCGTATACATATGCATATGAATATGCATATGCATATGCATATACATATACATATACATATACATGGGTGGCTGCAAGAAGTTGAGTCCCACTTTTGGGCAAAAAGTGGAAGTGTTTTTCCTATTTTTCAAAAAATTTGTCAATTGATGTCAAAATTTGAGGCACTTAAAGATTGAATATTGAAAAATTTTAGTAATATAAAATTTAGTGCTCGGAGTCTACTTTTCAAATATGTAATTTACTTCAATACCCACATGGTATAAATTGAATTTTAGTAGGCATGTTTAAAAACTACTTTTTCAAAATGTTTGTTTCAGGACCACACCACACATGTGTACAACCACCCTTTTTTGAAGTAAATAAATAAATTTTTGTGAATCCTTATGGGGAAAGGTACCTAAAACACTAAATATTGATGAGAATATTTTATCTTTTTTTAATTGAATATTTTTATTTTATTAATTTTTAATTGATTATAAAGTACATTTTTGAAACCTCTGGTGTACGACCACCATAATTTGATGACAACTTCACTTTTTAAAATTTTTTAATTTTTAATTATGAAGGAAATTTTATGTATATTGATATCATATAACTCATTTTTCAAAAAATATAAAATTAAAAAAATTATTAAAATTTTAGTTAGCCTTAGTATTTCAAGTTTAGGTACCACATTGGCTTAATAAATATTGTAAAAATACTAAAATTTTTCATATCACTATAAAATTTATATTTTTAGAATCTATAAAATAAGAACTAAAATGGGTTTTTGTTTCGGCGAAAAATTCATTCAGGAAGGTGTCCAAAAAATTATGGCAAGGCATAAATTATATATTGTTTAATGTCAGCCATATTTTGTAGGGCCAATCATAGGCTTGGTCCCACCAAGCCTGTCCCAAACCAAAAACCAAGTTAGCGGGTACGGTTCCCGCTCATAGTTTTACAAAACGGGCACCTATTTTGATTTAGACCATTGAATACGACCCATACACTCGATTTAGAAATGGGCACCCGTTTCATTTAAATGACGGGTTCCCATTTTTTAAAGAGCCATTGCAGCCAAAAAATAGGACTATGGGCCCGATCTCAATGATTGACGACTATTCAATCATTTTTTGACTGATCTGTACTACAAATAGAATAATTTTTATCAATATTCTCTTTTTTTGTCTTATTTTGGATCTGACATGAAGAAAATCATTTGAATTCAAATTTTGGTACAAACATGGGATCAAAGCAACACATAAAGAGGCTAAGGAAGGTTCTGACAACTAAGGAGGTTGCAGTAAATAGAGAGGAGGCAAAATGACAATGAGAAAGAAGAGAAAGACTTCAAAAGCTAAATAATGTTGGAGCATCGAGTTCAACAATTGTTTTAGAAGAGGAGAACAATGAAGAAACCATGATGGATATAGAGGTTGAAGAAGAAAATACAATAGAAAAAAATTTAGGTGCATCTTCTAATCCAGTATTGGATACAAGTATGTCTTCACATCCAAATGTAACTTGCTCTGATAAAGAAGTTGATCATTTGCTAGAATCAGGTTACAATATAAATGATCTAAATTTTATTCCTAAAAAATAGAGTAACAAATTTAATTGCACATCAAACTCCACAAATTAGTAATGTTAATCATAATGATAAAGGAACTGAAAGTCAAACCTTGATTGAAAGTGAAATTCAAACACCAATTCAAATTGAAATCAACAATGTGGATGTAAACATAGAAATATTAATTGAGAAAGAAATTCCTTTAAATGATAATGAATTGAATGAACAATTTCAAATTAAAAGTGATGTGCTAGACAATCTATGTTGTTTGGTTTCATGGAGACAGATTAGGACACACGCGACCATATTGTTTAGACAATTTTTTTATAATAAAAAATTTGGGTTTCAATGTCAACTAATGTTACAATTAATTAAAATGACTAAAATGCAAAAAGTGATGAAGAGGTTAGGCATTTATGTGAAATCCAAGAAGAAGGATGAGTCTCTAAAACAAGTTGCATCAACTGTTGCTAGTGCCTTTGACACAATAAAAAAGATAAGTCATTCTAAAGATAAAATGCGTCACGACGAGCAATAACAACAGCTTTAGTAAATAAAACTACTACTGATAAAAGAATGATTTCAAACATAAGTGGATATCTTAATATTCATCGTAAAACTTTAACAAGAGCTGTAAAGAGAAGAGTTAACTTTGAAAGTGATCCGACAAACCATTTATAGACCTTCAGTGGCGGAATCCCGAGGTCTGACATGAAACTTACTGGTGAAGTCAAAACTTTGATTGAAATTTTTTGGCACGATAATATAAAAGTATCCCCTAATGCCAGAGATGTTCTTCAATTAAGAGTCGGTTCAAAAGTTCGTGATCCACATCCAAAACACCTTTTGGCTATGACTCAAACTCAATTGTACAAGAAATTTGTGGATGATAAGGTGTTAATTATTAGTATTAGTCAAAGATCTTTTGAAAAATGTAAACCATGGTATGTAAGGATTAACAAGGAAAGAGTTACCTATTGTTGCAAAACTCATGTTCAATTTCGTTATCATTATGATATTTTTCGATCTATATGTTCTACCATGCATACTAATGAAATGTTGTAGGAATGTGGTATAAATATACCACCTCAAACTATAAATGAGTTTATATCAAGTTTTTTTGTAACCCACCTAATAAATTTTTTTATCTTTTGAATGCATGTGTTTTTGGTGTATGTGATGTTTGTGGCAATCTTATATTATTAGATGAATGTTTACATGAAAATATTTCAATTGATTTTGGACAACAATTAGTTGATGTACAAATATTTAAAACTATTCAGTATCCATTGAAGGATGAAAAGGTTGGAAAATGGTGTGATATAATAACTAAAAAAGTTAGTGTTCATGCTTTTATGAATGAATTCAAGAGTAAGGTCATACCTAAATATGTGAAACACTCTCAAAATTCTATATGCCTTGATGGACAATTTCACATATGCAAGATTACATTTCCAATTGGTAGTATACTTTCAGTCGTTGACTTTGCAGAGAACTACACGCTTGCACTACAAGATGAGATCCAACCATAATATTATAATTCAATGCAAGTAACAATTTTTCTTCATATTGTCTATAGGCATGCACCTAATAGTATAGAAGAGGATCAAAAAATATTGAGAGAGTACCATTTCTATATGAGTAATAATAAATTACACTCATCAAAGTTTGTCTAGTATTACTTTAAGACCTTTTATGAAAATTGAAGAGAGAGAGAAATTCATATAACACAACATCTAATATGGTTAGATAATTGCACAGGGCAATTCAAGAATGCTAGAATGTTTTATTGGTTGAGTAGGACACATAAGAAAATAAATATCTAACATATTTGAAGTTTTTTTGAGGCTGGACACGGTAAGAGAGAACATGATGGTGCCGGTGCATGTGTTAAGAGAGCCCTTTGTAGAGAGAAACTCAAATTTGAGGAAAAATTAAAATTTAAAGATGCACGTGCAATTGTTGAATGGTATAAAACAAGTTTGTCTATAGGATCAAGTTAGAACTCTACAATCAGACATTGTTTTTGGATATTTGAAGAGAAATATATCCTTTCAAGATATGATTGTGGTACAATCAACGAATCAGCTAAATGACATTCATTTAGGAGTTCTAATTCTAACACTTGGACTATATGGACTAGGGAGCTTGCATGTTTTTGTCAATTTTGTGTTGCAAGTGAATGGGAAGAATGCGAGAATATGGAATGGGTTGAAAAATGGAAAAAAAAATACTTAACACCTAGTGAGACACAAGATCAAGATGATATAATAAATGAAGACCTGGATCATGCATTTGCATCAGAAGATTATGATCATGTTTCAAACCTCATACAACCTGGTAATTTAATTCAATTTATTGTAAAATTTGAAATTATATTAGTTACATGTATGTCATATAATTTATGATTATTTGAATTATAAATTTTTAAACAATTTTTATTTGTGCATGTACTTAATTTTGTTTTACAGAACATGTGTATGTTGTTGTTGCACCTGAGGATAATGAAGAGCAGACTGAGTATTGGTTAGCTCGATGTGTAGAACCTAAGAAAAAGTTGATATGTCATCAAGTAGATGATGATGGTTTTCAGTATCCAATTGGGTCTGTTGTGGTAGTTGGTACATGGCTATGAAAATAGCTAACAAGAAGGAATGGTTTACCAGCTTTTGAAGCTACCAATCAGAAAAGAAGATTATGCACTATTCCCATTTGGTATTGACAACAAATATCAAATTGGAAAGATACAAAGGGAGATTTGCTAATAAAATATTATGGACACTTTCAATGGAAAAGCATGAGGCAATCATAGACGCATTACAAAAAAGAGAGGATGTTGATGGTACATTAGGTTGAATCAAATTTATACATGTAAGTTTTCGTTCAATTTGTTTTTATATGTTTTTCTATAATTAGATGACTTATTTCAAGTGTCATATAAATTATAATTTAGAGATAAATTTGAAATAAATTAAAACTGACTTTAAATGAACTTTACATTTAAATACATGTGTTTTCTAACATTTCAACATTTATTTTTATGACATAGGACGTCTAGAAGAACATAGCCATGATCTATTTATGCAGTTCAATGCACACTTGTATTCATCCAATTCTGATTTTGTAAACAGTTCATGAGCTCACTTTTATTCATCTAATTTTGTTTTAAATATAAGTTAAATTCATAGTTGTATTCACCTAATTTTGTTCTAAATATTAACTATTTACATTGGTCTTATGTGAACAAGTTAATAGATTATGATAGAGTTATTTGTACATCCATATTCATTGCTCAAAATTAATAGATCTCATTGTTAGATAGATGGTTTTTTTTTTATAGTTAATCAAAGTCAATATTACTTGTAACATCTGTATTGTTCTTGTCAATTCAATAAATAAATAGTCACTATTAAAGATCAATTATGTAATTGATATTTAATTACAATTGATATTAAATAATCACATAAGCTCATATATTTACATTCAACTACTATTTGAAAAAAACATGAAATAGGGTTAAAAGTCCATGAATAAGATAAATAACATAACAAGTCCTGGAATAATATGTATCATAATGTCCATCATATCAACTCATGATATCTATAATCACACAACAAAGTCCTACTCTAACAACAAGTCCAAGTGATATATGATAACAAGTCCTACTCTAACAAAAAGTAAAAATAATATGATAAGAAGTCATGATAACACAAGTCCAAATAACATGATAACAAGTCTCGATAACATATATATAACATGTGCCATCATAAAATGTCCATATAAAAAGTGAAAATAATGTATGCGACAGGGATAATCTAACTCTAGTCATCTAGTTGATCTACAGTCCTCTTCACTCCACGTGAAGGTGATTGTGATGCACCATCATGCTGTGTCTGCTCCTGAGTACCCTCATCCTCCTGTAAATTTTTGAAAGATCTCATCAGAAGACTATTAAAAAATTCACTTAAAAAATAATTAATATTAATTTGAACATTTAAAATTTTACCATGCGTCCATGCTCAGTAATTCCCTTAGTGGGACATGGAGGTCCTCTCTCAGCTACATCAAAAGTGGATGCACTCAATTCCTGTAAAAACAAACATTACAAAATTTTAATAATTTAGGTATAAAAGATCTAGATACATAATGTTAATATTAATTTGAATATTTAAAATTTTACCATGCATCCATGCTTAGTAATGCCCTCAGTGGGACATGGAGGTACTCTCTCAGCTACATCAAAAGTGGATGCAGTCAAGTCTTGTAAAAACAAACAATACAAAATTTTAATAATTCAGGTATAAAAGATCTAGATACAAAATGGACAAGACTCATGGTGGTGTAGACCTGAACAACATATATAAAGCATGAATCAAACTTATAGTACATAAATACATGATATTATTTTCACAGACCTGAACAACATATATACATAAATTATAAAGTATATATAACCTAACTATAAATTTATGGAACAAAAACATGTACATTAGGTGTGTGACACGTAGCTAATGTCATTGATGAGTCAAGATGTAAATGTGATTTCATAGCATGAGACAATCCAAAAGCCTACAATTGCAAAAAAATAAGTACGAATCAAAGTTGTACATAAATTCTAGTAAGATATAAACACTTAAAATTAATGAATGAAAAACATACTACAGGTATATGCAGCTAAGTCTTAGTGACCGATGGGGTAGATATTAAAGAACTGCCAATCTCACTGTTACATGAGAGACCCTACAAAATCACAAAAAATATGTCAAACATATTATCAATTAAAGTTTTTTAATTATTTAAATTTTAAATGTATCAAGATCAAAGTGCATACCGTGAACGGGGCACCAAGATCTCGAGGTGTGGATGTCATATGATGACGACTAATGAATGATAGAGTGTCAAGCCTCCTTTGTTCACCAAAAAATCCACATTTTATGGTTCATAAGTGTATATATATGAAATTTAATATTGCACTATAAATTATAATTAAATTTACCTCTACGGGATGATCATCGTTCACATTGAGAAAATAAACATATGATGTGATATTATCTCCAACATCACCATGTGCGCCACTATCAACATTATCATATATACCATGGGCAAGATGGGAAACTTTAGGATCACTCTGGGGACCCCTACATATATCCCCACAACTCGTGCAAACATGTGCTATGCTGGGGGCAACCCTCACCTGGGTCAAGTGCTCTAGCAAATTGCCTGTAAGGGCACTCAATGAACCAAGAGATGACTCCACTATTCGATGATGGACAGGTGTAGAAACTACTAGAGAAGGAAGAGGAACAAGGGGCTCATTACGCACATGATTTCTCTATCGCTCAATTTGGACCCTGGCCTGTCCTGTGGCATGCCCTGACCAACCCCTTGGAATGCTCTCATGTCAAAGTAATTGGGTTTCCTACCCAATTCAAATTCAACCCATAATTTTTTCAAAAATAAAGGGGGACCTCATGATTAGTGTGTGGTGGATGGTCAAATACCATCCACCACCACTCCCAAAAATGCTCCGCTATACCAGAGTGTCGAAACCATCTAATAGAAATACATGGCTTCTTGCCAAGTATCTCCTCACCTATTTTAGGGTTAAAAAAATAATGTGTCATATCACTTTTTGTAATTTTTAAATTATTGACCTCTTTATAAGAGAGGCCATCAGCATAATATGAATGCATGGACTCCCTCCATGACTGAAAAATATCAAGCTCATAGTCTAATGTATGTACATAATCTACTATGCCTTACATGCTATATGCAAGGCGTAATAGCTGGGGAGATGGATTAGGATCATGCCTAATAGTATTTACGTCTCTAATTATGGCCTCTACATTTCTCCTAATATTGTCTCTCAACTCCCTAGGTGGAGGTGGAGGTGGAGGAGGAGGTGGTGGTGGTGCTTGCTGACCTAAAAGCTCATCAATGTTAAAATCATCCATTTTTTCAATCTTTGTACATATAAAAACATGAAAATTTATAATTAACATACAATTTATATTTCACCTTACAAAGAAAGACTTAAATAATTAATTACTTGACATAATTTAAAAATACAATAGAGAGAGAGAGAGGAGAGACTTAAATAATTAATTACTTGACATAATTAAAAAATTAACATATAATTTAAACATTTTACCTTACAAAGAAAAACTTAAATAACTAATTACTTGACATAATTTTAAAAAATTAGAGAGAGAGAGAGAGAGGAGAGAGGGAGAGAGTTTCTTGTTTTAGTTTTGTCTAGGTTTACATTTTCTATAGGTATAATTTTTTATTTTAGTTGTGTCCAGGTTAATATTTTTCTTTCTACCTATGGTTTCTTATTTTAGTTACATGTCTATATTTATGTTTTTCTTTTCTACTTAGGGTTTTTTAATTCAATTGTGTTTAGGTTTACATTTTTGTTTTCTACCTAGGGTTAAATTAAAAGTTTTAATAGTTTTCTAGTTTGGTACGATAATTTACAAAGCAAATTAAAACTAAAAATAACTAAATCAAACATAAAATATAATTAAATTTATATGATAAATTAGAAAACAATATTATACTACATTTTTTAATTAAAAATAACATGAAACTATAATTTTTTATGAAAATAATAATAAAAAACAATGGTACGTACTTGAAATCAAGAGAAAAATAGTTGAGGGGGTTAGCAGTAGCAGCTGAAATAGGCAACCGTACTCTGAAAAAAGTGATCCTATTTTCCACCTTGTGAAAATGACTTGGAAAATGGTTTAAACAAAAAAATAAATACATTTAGAAAACATGCAACTGATTTTTAAAAATTGGGTGCCCGTTTTGCTTTGGGTACCCGATACAAAACGGGCACCCAATTATTAAACAGGTGCCCATTTTTTACATACGGATCGGGCTCCCAAACCTAAATAGGCACCCGATCTAAAAAAAATGGGTGCCCGTTTCTTGTGCCAAATTTTTTTGGCGGCAAACTTCTGTGGAATTGGCACTCAACTTTGTGTATCGATCCACATATACATTGTTGGAAACTACAATTGAAACAATTGTTATATTTTCATTGATGTCAAACCTTAACTGGTAAGATAATTGCTATCTAGTAGAGTACCATATCTTTTGATTGATGAAAAAGATTTGAAAGAGGAGATAACAAGAGGACCTAATGAACGGTTGAGTAATGTGATACTTCAATGGGTACTTGATTAGTTGGCACATTGATCAGGTAATGTGTTGTTTATCTTTAACAATAAGTGAAGAAGTCAATTGATTTGAAGCATAGGCTTAACCGAGCAAAAGTGAAGAAATTTAGTTTAAGCTGAGTGATGCTAGTGTCGACCAAGCGCCAATATAAACTAAGCAGATCTAGTGTCGACTAAGCATCAGTAATTGCCAAGCAATAGATAATTGATCGAGTGAAGACAATATTTGCCAAGAAAGAAAGTTTTAGCAATGACCGAGGAGATAAACACAGTATTGATTGAGTGTTAGTAATTTACAGTTTGTGAAAGATTTAAGAATCCCAACCAACATAGTTGAATTCTTGGGATATATGAAACGTGTTAAAATTATTAATGAATGATATGGATCATTTAATGCATGGTAAACCATTTTCTTATGGATCCAAGGAGAAGTTTGGAGATGTATCTAGAAGGAAAAAGAGAACAAAATGATGGAAGGATTCGATGAATCTGACCTAAACCTAAGATCTATGGAAGAGATTAAGTGACAAAAGATTAATCTACCTAATCAAGGAGGTATAAGGATGACCTAATTGTGAGGTTATGGAGAGTGTGGAATAAGGTTGATGTTATTGACTAAAGAATCTAAGCATAAGGCTAAGGAGTGTTGAACTACAACTGATTTGGAATCTAATTGAAGAATCTATGATTACAAGATCACTGAGGAGTTGCTGATTAGATATGTAATATGATTAAATCAATATTATGTTGTCATTGATGTCAACTAGCTTGACAACACTTATCTTGTAAGTTACTATACTAAGACATTTGAGGAAAGGTGAAAGAGATGAAGAACAGAGAAATCTACATGAGGAAAGATGTACATGACAGATGAGGATAAGGAACACATTGAGTAACTTGTTGACGAGTCTATGACTTGATGATATTGACTTTATTATGTTGCATTCATCTATGATGAAGTATAGAGCTGAAAGACACAAAGCAGTGTTGTCGGTAAATGATGCATTTCTAGTATACACCGATGGAGTGTAGTGTATACCGATCATAGTATTAACTGAGGAGTGTTCACCAACACATTTATTTGTTAACCGAGCAAAACAGAATGAATTAAATGATTAGTTTATCCAATAAGATTGATGAGCTAGCAAGAGTATAACATCGAGGTAACAGATAATGTTTGTTACACAGATCGACGGTTGACGAAATTCAGGAAAGATCTAAAGGATAAGAATCAAATGTGTTATTGACACAAGTGCTGAGAAAGTTTAAAGTGGCAAAATCTATGAATATGGTTAAGTGGAAAAATTTGATGGTGGAGAAGAAAATGATTTACTCATCTATATAAGAGAACATAATTTCTTTATGAAAATGTCAAAAGAAGTAGAAGCTGCAGGAATATCGCGTGAACAAGGTTTTCATGCATTCTGATCATATTGGTTAAGTAAAAACTGAGCCATAGAACAATTACCGAGCTACAGAGAGCAATTACCAACAGACAGTAAGTTGATACAATATTGAATCTGAAGTGAAATATTGATCAGAAGGATTTGTATGGACTAAATATTGATCTGTAATCTACAATTGAAGTTGTATTACGGTAGGTCATTTACTGTTACATATTTAACTATTGTATACAGTCAAAATCTCTTAACCGAGTGGACTCTGAAAGTCTTATGATGTATCATTCATAGAATGAACATTGTTATCCTGTCAACCCCATAGTGAATGCTAGTTGGACGATAACTTCTAGTCTAAAATCCTCTAACAAGGTCACACTTGATAGTGTGTTTGTAACCTTTAACAAGGTTGGGTCTTAACCGAACTCACTTCAAAAGAGTGAACAATTTTGGGTTGCCGGTCCCAGGTGGGTTTTCCCTTTACGGGGTTTCCATGTTAAATCTCTTGTGTTATGTGTTGATTGTGATATTTGTTTGTTATCATTCTTTACATGTTACATGTTAGATTTGATCGGTAATTGTTATAGTATTAGAATGGTAATTGGTAAAAGCACAGAGAGTGAAAGTTATTATTATTTACCGACGAGCAGAAATTGAACAAATAGTTTTGAATTATACATTTTTTTTTGGGACACTGGATAACTGATTCACCCCCCTCTCAGTTATTCTAACAATTGGTATCAGAGCTTCGGTTTCTTGGAATGAAGTTTTAAGGACTTAAGCATAAAGGTCTCAAGATGTATAAGAGGGAAGTACTGAAACTAAACAAGGAGAACTTCGTAGTATGGAAAAGCAGATTGAAGCTGCACATATCTAGAATTGGGAACTCTGCACTAGAACTAATGGAGAATGGCTACATACAACCGACCACTGGTCCCTTAACTCTTGATCAACTGAAGGACAAGCATGAACAAAATGTTACTATGATGGAACTTGCTACTACCTATACCAACATTGAATTTGAAGATATCAAGATATGCATGACTGCCAAAGCAATGTGGGATAAGTTAACACAAATATACAGTGGAGATTTGAATGTCAAAAGAGCTCGAGCTGAAAGCCTAAGAGGCAGATTTGATGATATGAGAATGAAAGAAGGTGAGAACATTGTCCAATATTCAAATAGACTCAAAGAGGTGGTACATGCTATTAGAGCATCTGATGGAGTAATTGATGATGAAACAGTGATAAGTAAGATTCTCAGAACTTTGCTACCAGTTTATGCAATCAAGATTTCTGCAATTCATGAAACAAGAGCTACATCCAACCTTACTCTTGACACTTTGATTGGTAAAATTACAACTTTTGAATTAAACAAATTTGATAATAGTGTTGTTCCTTCTATTGAATCCGCTTTCATGTCTTCTTTGAAGATTGGAAAGTCTAGTAGGAATAGTAAGAATTGTGATAGTGATGACAATACCGATGATGAACTTGATGAGCTTGAAGCTCTTATGGCCAAAAGATTGCCCAAGGGAAGAGGAAGGTATAGAGGTAAGCTACCTTTGGCATGCTTTAATTGTAAATAAGTTAGTCACATCATTGCTAGATGTCCTCAGAAGAAAGATGATGATAGATCCAAAGACCGATCTGAAGGAAGCTATGGGAGAAGAGTCAACAGAGGCTACCGACACTACAACAGAGACAACTGAGATGAAAAAGGCAAAAAGGTATGTTACATAGCTGAAGATATTGAAACTAAATCTAATTCTGATGATGATATAGAAGTTGTATTTGTTTCTATGAAAGATGACTCAGAAGAGGAAAAGAAACATGAAGAGACAACACTAATCTCTAAAGTAAGTAGAAATGATACATGGATCATAGACAGTGGCTGTACACATCATATGACCGGTGATGTAGAGAAGTTTGATCATCTTGTTGAATATAATGGAGGATCTGTGAGAATGGGAAATGATGCACCTTGCATGGTAAGAGGTAAAGGCTCATTGATGATCAATGACAGATTACAATGTGAAAATGCATACTGGGTAGATGGATTGAACTATAATTTGTTAAGTGTGGCTCAGCTGAACAATTCAGGCCACCGACTGGCTTTTGAGAGCAAAAAGGTGAAGATCTATGATGATGGAGGAAGACTTGTTGGAACTGGTACACAATCCAAGGGTAATCTATTCTATCTTGATATGGATCAGTCTTCTTGCCTGTTAATAAAGGATGAAGATGCTTGGTTGTGGCACAGAAGGTTATGCCATGTGAATTTTGATAAGATGATCAAGATTAGTAGAAAGAAAAGAGTTAGAGGATTGTCTAACTTGACAAAACCTGATCATGCCATGTGCCATGAATGTCAGAGAGGTAAGATGACTAAGTCTAAGTTTAAAAGCAAAGACTTTTCAACAAAGAAGATACTTGAGTTGGTTCATACTGATCTATGTGGTCCTATGAGAACTCAGAGCTATTCTGGTGATAGATATTTTATTATTTTTGTTGATGACTATACTAGACTAATGACTATTATGTTCCTGAAAGAGAAATTTGAAGCTTTCAAAATGTTTAAGTGGTATAAGGCGAAGGTAGAGAAAGAGATTGGAAAAGAAATAAAATGTTTAAGATCCGATAGAGGAGGTGAATTTATCTCTAATGAATTTACTAATTTTTGTAATGAGCATGGAATCAAAAGACAGGTATCTACACTGAGGACACCTCAACAAAATGACATTGTTGAAAGGAGGAACAGGTCTATAATTGATTGTGCTAGAACATTAATGATATAGAAGAATGTTGCACAGACATATTGGAGGGAAGCTGTCAGTACAGCTCTGTATGTTCTTAACCGAGTACAACTGAAGAAGGACTCCAACCGAACACCTTATGAACTATGGTTTGGACACAAACCTACTGTAAGTTATTTCAGGATTTTTGGAAGTAAATGCTTTATTTTGAAAGATGAGAGAAATGGAAAATTTGATTCTAAAGGAGATGAAGGGATATTTCTGGGATATTCCACTACAAGCTGTAAAGCATACAAATGTTTGAATAGGGTTACAAATAAGATAGTTGAAAGTACTAATGTTCATGTTGATGAGTTTGATGACAAGTACACAGAGGAAAGCACAAAGGAACCAGAAGACTATGGTAGATTCACTTACATTGAACATCCAGAGTATCTACCGACACTGCAAGCTGTGATAATCGGTCAGTAGGGAAACAATGCTGGACAACAGGTAACACAAACCGAGGAACAAAATGGAGCTACCGAGCAAGAAAATGACCCTAAACAAGATGAGCAATAAAGGAGAAATCAAGTTCTGGCTAGTTTTTTCAAAAGACATCATCCTGAGACTCAAATAATTGGAGACAGACATGCTGGAATGCAAACTAGAAGCAAAACAAGACAAGGTACATGTCTAATTTGTGAATTTGAACCTAAAACTGTGAAAGTTGCATTAGAGAATGAAGAATGGGTTAATGCAATGAAGGAGGAAATAGAGCAAATAGAGAAGAACAAAACCTAGTGCTTAGTACCCCGACCAAAAGATAAGAATGTTATCAGTACTAAGTGGATATATAAGAATAAATTGAATGAAAATGGTGAAGTCACAAGGAATAAAGCTAGATTGGTATGCAAGGGATATGCACAGGAAGAAGGCATTGACTATGGTGAAACATTTTCACCTGTTGCTAGATTAGAAGGAATTAGAATGCTACTTGCATATGTTGCACACAAGAAATTCAAAGTCTATCAAATGGATGTGAAGTCAACATTTTTGAATGGTATACTTGAAGAAGTCTACATCGAACAACCTGAAGGATTTGTTGATCCTAACAATAAAGACATGGTATGTAGACTACATAAAGCTTTATATGGATTGAAGCAAGCACCGAGAGCATGGTATGAAAGACTGCATACTTACTTGTTAAGTATTGGATTTGTTAGAACAAGTGAAAACAACAATCTGTATGTAAAAGGTGATACTGATGATACTATTATAATTGCTGAAATATTTGTTGATGATATTATCTTCTGAGGATTAGATCTTGTCTGCAAGGCATTTGCTGATGAAATGCAAAAGGAATTTGAAATGTCTATGTTCGGAGAGATTAAGTTCTTTCTTGGACTACAAGTGATTCAGTAGAGTGATGGGATATTCATCACACAATCTAAATACATAAAGGAAGTACTGAAGACATTTGGCATGGAAGATGCTAAACCTGTGGGAACACCGATGGCTATTGGATGCAAATTGACAAAGGAGGATGAAACTACAGAGGTAAATCAAACACTTTACCGATCCATGATTGGTAAGTTAATGTACGTAGTTCACAGTAGACCAGATATAGCACATGCTGTGGGAATTGTTGCTAGATATTCTGCTAATCCTAGAGAATCACACATGATAGCTACAAAAAGGATCTTAAGATACCTGAAGAAAATAGAGAATTATGGATTATGGTATCCTAAGGAAGGGAAGTTTGAACTGAAAGTTTACACCGATGCTGATTGGGTTGGAAATGTGGATGATAGAAAAAGCACCACCAGAGGAGCATTTTTCTTGGTGAAAGACTTGTAACTTGGACAAGTAAAAAACAAGCTTGTATTTCCCAGTCTACAACTGAAGTAGAGTATGTTTCTGCTGTAACTAACTATTCAAACATTGCATATATCAAGCAAGTGTTGGAAGGAATGAATGAGGTAATCACTGAGCCAGTGATTATATATTGTGACAACACTAGTGCTATTAAAATTTCAAAACATCTTGTGATGCACTCTAAGACAAAGCATATATCTATTAAGTATCATTACTTAAGAGAACAAGTGCAAGAGAAGCAAGTGAAGTTAGAATTTGTCACATCTAAAGAACAACTTTCTGATATTTTTACAAAGCCTCTACTGAAGGACACATTTGAATACTTGAGGAATAGACTTGGGGTCTGTCCCCTGTCTATCGGTCACTAAGGTGATCTGCTTGTTGCATCAGCCTACTTTTATCAGAAGATCATTCATGTTGATGCAACATAGTTCACACTTTGAATCATGTTCAAGGTTGTGATTAAGTTTGAGAACTTGAACCGATTGGGATATCAGTATTCAGAGATACAACAGAAGACAGAATTGTTTGTTTATTTGTTTCTTTGGAATTGTTTGTTTATTTGTTTATTTGTTTCTTTGGAAGACATAAGAAAAAACAAGAGAACTGAAAAGATCACAACTAAAGAATGGTAAAGCTGTATTATTTAATGTTGGTTTAGTAACATAGTGATTAAACATATTAAGTCTATTCGACTTACAATATTTTGTTCACAAAGTTGTAGAATATATGTTTGGTATGTGTATGGTACATTTCATATTACTTGAGTTGCCATCAATGCCAAAGGGAGAGATTGTTGAACTACAACTGATTTGGAATCTGATTGAAGAATCTGTGATTACAAGATCACTGAGGAGTTGCTGATTAGATATGTAATATGCTTAAATCAGTATTATGTTGTCATTGATGTCAACTAGCTTGACAACACTTATCTTGTAAGTTACTATACTAAGACATCTGAGGAAAGGTGAAAGAGATGAAGAACAGAGAAATCTACATGAGGAAAGATGTACATGACAGATGAGGATAAGGAACACATTGAGTAACTTGTTCATGAGTCTATGACTTGATGATATTGACTTTATTATGTTGCATTCATCTATGATGAAGTATAGAGCTGAAAGACACAAAGCAGTGTTGTCGGTAAATGATGCATTTCTAGTATACACCAATGGAGTGTAGTGTATACCAATCATAGTATTAATCAAGGAGTGTTCACCGATGCATTTCTTTGTTAATCGAGCGGAACAAAATGAATTAAATGATTAGTTTAGCTGATAAGATTGATGAGCTAGCAAGAGTATAACATCGAGGTAACAGATAATGTTTGTTACACAGATCGACGACTAATGAAATTCAGGAAAGATCTAAAGGATAAGAATCAAACATGTTATTGACACAAGTGCCGAGAAAGTTTGAAGTGGCAAAATCTATGAATATGGTTAAGCGGCAAAATCTGATGGTGGAGAAGAAAATGATTTACTCATCTATATAAGAGAACATAATTTCTTTATGAAAATGTCAAAAGAAGTAGAAGCTGCAGGAATATCATGTGAACAAGGTTTTCATGCATTCTGATCATACTAGTTAAGTAAGAACCGAGCTGCAGAACAATTACCGAGCTACAAAGAGTAATTACCAATAGATAGTAAGTTGATACAGTATTGAATCTGAAGTGAAATATTGATCAGAAGGATTTGTATGGACTAAATATTGATCTATAATCTATAATTGAAGTTGTATTAAGGCAGGTCATTTACTGTTACATATTTAACCATTGTATAAAGTCAAAATCTCTTAACCGAGTGGACTCTGAAAGTCTTATGATGTATCATTCATAGAATGAACATTGTTATCTTGTCAACCCCATAGTGAATGCTGGTTGGATGATAAATTCTAGTCTAAAATCCTCTAACAAGGTCACACTTGACAGTGTGTTTGTAACCTTTAACAGGGTTGGGTCTTAACTGACCTCACTTCAGAAGAGTGAACAATTTTGGGTTGCCGGTCCCAAGTGGTTTTTCCCTTTATAGGGTTTCCACATTAAATCTCTTGTGTTATGTGTTGATTGTGATATTTGTTTGTTATCATTCTTTACATGGTACATGTTAGATTTGATCGATAACTGTTATAGTATTAGACTGGTAATTGGTAAAAGCACAGACAGTGAAAGTTATTATTGTTTACCAATGAGCAGAAATTGAACAAATAGTTTTGAATTATACATTTTGTTTTGGGACACTAGATAACTGATTCACCCCCCTCTTAGTTATTCTAACAAAGCAGAAGTTGTGAAGAGATGAACAAAGTTGAGGTGATTGCTTGAAGAGATTTCTGAGTAGATCAGAGACAAAGATAGAAATGAAGGTCAGTTAGTAAATCATCATATGAGAGCATTGGATCTGTATTTGCAAAGTGAGTTGTATATTTTAGATCAAAACTTACTATTACTTTCTAACCATTGTATCAGTCAAAATATTGTAATCAAGGTTGACCTAATAGTCATTTTTTAAACCCTTAAATCAAGGTGGCATTCTAATGGAATGTTCTTAATCCCTCTAACTAGGCCACTCTTAACAGGGTGATTAAATCCTTTAATAGGGTCACACCTAACAATGTATATTGTAAACCTTTAACAGGGTTGGATTCTCACAGAGCTCACTTTAGAAGAGTGAAAATTAGTAGCATGTTACTGGTGGTTTTTCCCAAATTTGATTTCCACATTAAATCTTGGTGTTATACTTGTGTGAATGTTATTTGATGTGAATGTTGTTGAAAGTTTTATATTTTGCAAGTTGATTACTTTTGGATAGTGGACTACAAGTTTTACGTTACTGATATATTCTATAAAGACCAAGTGAATTGCTGATTAGATCTAAGTTTGTTGAAGATCTAGAAAGTTGAATTAGTACATCTGGACCTGAGGATAACTGATTCACCCCCCCCCAGTTATTCTAAAACCATTCTAACAATTGGTATCAGAGTTGCTGGTGCTTGTAAGGAGAAATTTTAAAGGTAATTGAAGCTAATGATCAAGATGTACAAAAAGGAGGTACCAAAGTTGAATAAGGAGAACTTCCCTACATGACAGAGTTTGATGAAACTACACCTAGCTAGTATTGGTGATTTGGCAAAACACTATGTGGAAAATGACTATGTAAAACTTGGTACACCTACAACAGCTGAGGAGATGAAAGAAAAACAAGAACACAATTATGCAATGTTGGAGATTGTATCTGCCCTAAGCTATCTAGAATTTGAAGACATCAAGGACTGTACTAATGCAAAGTAAATGTGGGACACACTAGTAGCTATCTATGACAGGGACACAAATGTACTGAGAGCCAAATCTGAAAGTTTAAGAGGTAAGTTTGATGAAATGAAAATGCAAGAAGGTGAAAACATTGTTCAGTATTGTGGCAGAGTTAAAGAGGTAGTAAATGCTAATAGAGGAGCTAATGGAAACATTGATAATGAAACTATTATTAGTAAAGTGTTGAGAACCCTGCTTCCTATCTATTCTATTAGAGTTTCTACAATACAAGAATCAAGATATAATCCTGGTAACGTCCTAACTTTGGAAAGTCTTGTTGGTAGGATTACTTCTTTTGAACTGTTCAATTTTGATAATTTCACTACTCATAACATTGAATCTGCATTCAAGTCTCAAATGGTTCTTCATAAGCCCAAGAAAGGAAAAGAAAGATGTGTGAATAGTGACAGTAACAATGACAATGATAGTGATACTTTAGATGATGATCTAGATGATCTTGAGGTACTTATAGCTAGAAGGCTATGAAGAGGAAAAGGAAAATTTAAAGGTAAACTTCCTATAATCTATTTTTCATGTAACAAAGTTGGCCATATTGCAACAAGATGCCCTGACAAGACTGACAAGGATGGAAGAAGGGAAACCAAGTATAAAGACAAAAAAAATGACATAGATCACAAAAGGTACACAACCTACAAATACAAAGGTAAGAAATCCTGTTATATTGCTGAAGAGGAAACTGATAGTGAAACTAGTGAATCTAATGAATGTGATATAGAAGTTGTTTATGTTGCTATGAAAGATGATTCTCATGTGTTAGGATTAGGTAATACTGAGGGGGGGCTGAATCAATATTACTGAACTTTAATTTAAACTTCAACCAATTATAAATAAATCGAAGCAATGCTAAAATGAAAAGAACATATAAGCACAACACATAACTCATGACACCATGTTTTGTTCTTGAGGAAACCCTAGCCAAGGGAGAACCTCGGTGGGGATGATACTCACAACTATGCACTAAAATATTATATCCCTATTAGGAGCTGATTATTACATAGTACATTTCCTTGTTACAAGATTAAAAAACCCTGTTAGGGGATTAAAAAACACTTGGTTAAAGGTGGTGAGTATACAACTCTTACAATCAAAACTGTCTCAAAATATTTCTCCAAAAGTGAACAATACAAGAACTTCCTTTTCTTAGATAGTTTCGATTATAGCTCTTTCACATACTGATCTCACATCTTCTCTCTACTCTCAGATTCACATCCATTACATCATCATTCCATCCATACATATCACTTCCATAAAATACTCTATACTTATACAAAATCTACCATCCAATTAACTCTCAAAATGCTTCACAAAACATAATAATAAATTATATAAATAGAAAACATAGAGTCGAAGATCTTATATTACCAAAGTGTCAGAAATATAGTTTATCCATCTGACTTAGCATGTTACCATATCCACTATTCTTGCCTTAATCTTTGCAACTGCTTATGTGCCCTGTTACACTGATTCTCTATCTTCGCACTGTTGTCAATCAGGATTGTGCCTCTAGCTTGATGCAGAATCTAGCTATCCTGTTGAAACATGCAAATGTTCTCATTGATGGGAGAGAGAATGAATCTCTAGATTTTAGGCCGGTTCTTTTTGGATTTGGAATGTCACTTGTGTCTAAATTTGTATGGGGAAAGGGATGGAAGAAATAATGTAATGAACTCTAAACGTAAACAGGGTGATACACCAATAAATGATATGTAACTTAAATTAATTCAGCATGGATCATTGAAGATACTTAAGGTTCTCAATACCCAGACAAACATGTGACTACAAAAGTGATTCTATGTAAGGACCTGCAATATTTTGCATAAATAGGGAAACAATGCTTCACCAATTTACTGCAAAAAGTTAGGACACAAACAAAGACTTGTAATAGAAAGTATCAAGATTCAAAAATGTAACAAGGAATGCAGCTTAGATGAAGGCTAACCCAACATCAAAGCAAATAAACTCACAGTATTACACTTCAACCAATGGGAAGGAACCGCTATCTCTATATATCAATGCTAGAAAAAATCTTTGTTACAAAGTGCCTTTCAATTTTCTCTCAAGTCTGCGATATGAAAAACATGTGAGCCAAAAGAAAAGTCCTCAATAATGAGGTGAAAATAAGATAAATAAAGCCCTAAAACCCTAACTCGGATGCATGAGAAAACCCTCCAAAATGAGGAGACAAATTGTCCAAAAATGTAGTCAAAGTGGCCCTTGAACTCCTTCAAGTCATCTATAACTGAAGTGTCACTCAAAATACCCTCAAAACTACTCCATATCTCCAAAAATCATGCATATTTCATGTGCATTGGATATGAACAAAAAGCCCACCAAATTCAAAGTGTAACTGCTAGAAACTGGAAGTAAACTGCTCCAAAACACCTCTCAGCTGATAATAATCAATGGAGAACTTAAAAATAAACTCTAAGTAACTCCAAGATGTTGTAACTGCCCCATCAACTAACCAGAACTGAAAGAACTCCTCTTCTAAATGAGCAAAGAATGAGTAGTCAACCAAAAGTCAACCTTCAAAAGGGGACCTAACTAAAGTCAACTCTCAAAAGACTCTCACAAACTGCTCTTTAAGAATAATTAATAATTATTTGTCTTATAATTATGACAAATAATTAATATTACTCACAATTAGACACAAAGGAATAATCATTCTAAGATCTAATAATTATTTATTGTATAATAATACTTTAACAAATAATAAAGATTATTTGTTTTAAGATTTAACATATAATAAGTATTATGACATTATGTTTACTTAATAAATAATTATTAGGAACTAAAGCATAACCCTAACTTCAAAAACCTAAACATGTCTATCTAACCCAATTCGACACTTATCTAATGGTCAATATGACCTTCTCAAAAATAAATATCTGCATCCTAATTACAAAGGCACATGATTTTTGATGCGTGGCATGTTTAGAAGAGGCATCTGTATTTTGTTGTGCCTTGCAGAATCCAAGTTTTCATAAAATCTGGCAAAGGCTTTCATTTAATCTCATTTTTATTTCATACTAAGGTATTCCACATCTCTCTAAGAAAAAACCCTAGGTCTTTGTTGCCGCCATTTGCAAAGAATGTGGTGTTCTTATCATGCATCTTCTTTAGACTCAATCTGCAACTCACACTAGTATTAATTTGGGTATTCTTGGAGTTCTCAAAAATTTTGGACTGGTACGTAACTCTTGAACCCTACCATGATTGTGATCTGATCTTAGCACTCTGTTTTGATGGATAGAACACAGTTTTGATTTGCAGTTTCGCTATTTGATTTTCGAGAGCTCGAGCTTTCCTTGTGTATACACAGACTGTGGTTATTACTTGGGTTCTCGGATATGAGATAAGTATATCTCATCCTTGCTTAACTTGCTGTTTGAAATTCATCTTTCACAAATGAATCAATTTCATGGTCCTCTCTCTTCTTGCCATTGTAAATTGCAGTGCCAACGTCAATTATTCTTCCTTCAACTTCCTTCAGAGGCTGCCCAATATAAAGTTAAAGCACACCTTTTCTTATGACAGTGACCTAAAAAGATGCTAACTTAAGTTCCTCATAAAAATCCTTAATTTGATAGAGGAATAACACATGCACTGGTATCTCCCAGTTCCTAAAAATTTGATTGCAAGATGTAGCAGAAATTTCTAGCATCAGCATGGTCGCCAAAAGAAATGGTATGCCAAGGTCTAGAGGAACATTAAAAAATTGGAGCCATTTGTAGAGAATATAAGCCTTTCAGCACATTATCATCATCATCATTTCTATGGAGACCAATGCACAACACATACAGAAGATCCAACCACCATGGAAGTTTCTTCATTTCTTGCTTATATTCAATGTTTTTAATAATCACCTTTTCCTTCATGAACATCTCAGGATCTCTAATAATTTCATTATTATTAAATTTCCCTTTTGTCGAAAATGAAGCCTACTCTACTAGCTCTTCTGCAGGTGGCATATCCAACACACTATAAGATTTGCAGTTCGCATACGTTCTCATGCTTGAAAAGTCTATTGAAGTCAAGGTTGAAGACACAAAAATATGCATTGGCTTTGAAATAAAAGATGACTATTGTTTATCCACTCTCATCTTCTTTGCTTGCGTGGATTATTCTTTTCATTGATTGTTTGACTTTTTATAAAACTGAGACTAATCTCTATATGTCGAATACCCAATTGGCTGACTTCATTTGTATCAAATTGCTAGAGATTTCTCTCTTCTTTGCTGCATTTGTGATCCATATCATGTTAAATCTGGGCACGTTACATCTGTGTTCTTTTATAGAATCCTTCAAAAAACATTGCAAAGAACATGGATGACTCATCAACCCAAGATACATCTTTCTCTGTGATAGCTTGCATGTTAACTTTGTATAATCTTTGTACAAATATCATTTTATGGCTTGTTGAGACTCGAGTCTCCTGCTTCAGATTTGGGCATCTTCAACTTGGTAGTTTATTTGAATTTTGAGCTGTATTAGAGCACCTTATAAAAACCCAAAACATAAATAAAAACTCTTGTTTGTGAATTAAACCTTTGATCAAAAGATATTTGTTTCGCTGTTATTGCAAAACACCCACAAGCTATATCTGACACTTGACTTGTCTTTTTGCCTTGACAACGTCCCTTGTATGAAAACTCAGGCTTGAAAACTGGTCGTTCAAATTTGAAACTCAGGTTGCAGATTTGGTCTTAACTGATAATACTATTTAATCATTTTAAGACTGTACCCAGATGGATATTGACCTTTCTGTTAAAGCTCGAAAGTATTGTTGAATTTACTTTCTTTCAATATGGCTGTAAAAATGTTAGCTTCTCTATTATTGTTGGAATTCCATAAAAACTGTTATTAATACCAGTCTTGCACAAATGTTGTAATAAATTTTCTGCTATTGTAGTCAACAAAGAAAATTCATCTTTATTACTTCTGCATTGTACTTTGATTTCTTGCTATTATATGGACTTCATCAATTCATTACTTGGCTGGAACATGCCAACTGAAGTTGATTTTAAATACCATGCCCGAACCTTACCACTAAATGTCTATATTTTTTTTTTAATGAAACTGTGCATTCTCTTTATGCATCATGTATCAATATACAGTTTCATACATGCCTGAATTTCTACTATCATTATGACTACTTTTCCTGGTACAGTTATTCAGCATTTAAAAATAAAAGACATCTCTGCATTCCATATTGGCACAATGTTGAATATTTCATATCTACAACATTTATTTTTATGTACAAAAAATTGTGCTATTTATCCTTTTGGTACCAATAGTGATTAAAATTTGTTTACATATTTTATCAACTTGATATGATGTATTTAATACTTCTGTAAATGCATACCAAGTTGAAAAAGCATATAAACTCTCTGTTTTTAAAAATATCATTGCATACTTATCTCACTGTTTGATTTGCAATTCTATTTCTTCCATAATAACATTCTATTCTTAGCACTTGATCAACACTGAAATATTCACTTTACTCTGCATATTGAACTATCACTCATGGGGTTCGAGCACGGGCTTGTGACTCCTATAAGTTAAATTCATGACATGAAGCTCATTTCCTTTTAGTACTTTTCTTGCATATGAAACAATAATTGTGTCTTGTTTAGTTTTCAACCTGCACATGAAGCAAACATTATTAGTAGAAAAATGATTAAGTTTTTTCTATTTTTCTCTTTCTGAATATGAATCTGTATTGCTTTCATGCTTAGAGATAGGTGTTAATTTCATCATTGCTTAGTCTTTTTAGACTAACACTTTCTCTTCCATACTTTGCAGGCACCTCTAGGATGCGAAACCTCTTTAATCAACCAGCCAAAGCTATTCAACAACCCTGTCCATCATTCCATCCAGGCAATGATGGAATTGACCCTTATCTCTTTCTTGACTTCTATACATATGCATTTTTTTTTCTATTTATTGCATTGTTTTTTTTTTAATAGCTATCCCATGGCTTGTGTGGGACCCATTTTGTATATTCTTTTGTAAATGAATAAATAACTTTTGATTGAAAATACACTTATATTTTACTTGTAAAAAATGTATTTGCACATTAAAGAAATGTTCTCTTTTTTAATACTTTTTTGTACTTTCCATTCAGCATATAGTAATTAATCATGAATGCTTCAATAAATTTTAAATGTACCAAGAGTACCTTTCACTGATGTTGTCTAAACTTTGCCAATTTTAGCATGATGCTAAAATTGGTAACATTTTTGGCAACCTCTCAGGGGTGTTTGCCTGCAGAACATAACAGACCAGCTACCTTTTGCATTCCATTGGGCACAGAGTCTTGAACTTTGATAAATTGTACCTTTTAAACCTTGAAAACCTAGAAAGTTCTAAAAACTTAAACACACTACTCAACTGCAAAACTGAAAACTGAAACTAGAACAAAATACCTCGTGCTAGCTGTTTGGGAATTTGCATTCTTCCTTCAACATCATCATATTGGTTTTATACTAGTTTTATGAGTGACTTTACCTCATTTTGAGGTGTACATCTATATGATGATGCTGATGGGATACAGTTATAGATTTGCAAATAGCTAGCTTGAGGTAGAAAACAAATTTGAGTCCTTTTTTTGAATTATGCACTTTCTTGTGGAAAATTTGTCTTCTCTTCTGAAGTCTGCAAGCTATTAGGAAAGGTCATGGATGACCTATTTTGGAGTGTGGCCATTGCACCTAATTTGAAACATTGGAATGTTCAATGTTTCACATTAGGATTAATATATACATTTCTGAACAGTTCTGCCATGAAGTTGTCTAACTTGCAGCCTTCAGAAAACTACTAACTACTAACTGAAACAAATCATTGACTGAAATTGAAATGTGCCTGGAGAAAGCAAGCTAAAACTAAAAACTTCTAACCTACCCTAAGCTAACCAATCATCCAAGCCTCTGATACATCAATTAACAGATTGATTGAAATAGCTTCCTTTTCTCACCAATAACGGATGAGATGCATGCATACATGCAATTGAAAAGATATGCAATATAACTTGAAGAATCTAAAACTCCTGAAGCATATCTTGAACATAATAGACTAGATCACATACCTCTTGGATTTGATCAATATCAATGCGGATTTTAGATGAATAAATATGCTGGATCTACTCATCAATGACTAAGAACTCAGGCACAAGCTCCATTCTGGAAAGATGCCTGATTGGATAACCTATTAAAAATGTAAACTTGGGGCTCTCCTTCCTAGTTTCTTTACTTTCCTCTAGTTTTTCATGACTATCATTCATTATTGACAGCCAAGTCAATTCCTCCTCTATGGTCAAAGGATCTTCATCTTCTATTAAGTCAGCTAGGAGCTCATCAAAACTATTGATCCACTAGGAATCAGGAGCACTTGGTTCCAGCTAGAATTCCTACACATAATCTTTAGAAAGAATGTCCTCCAAAATAGAACAACTTTTAATAGGCACCAATTTTGACCTCTTAACAACAAGCTTCTCACAGAAGTCTGCAATAATGTTGTCAAAACACTCTTCTAAGGTTTGATCAGCCTCTTTATCTTGAATACCTTGTTGTACTGAAGTGACCAAAATCTTTTCTTTCTTCTATTGATCAACAAAAGAAGGTAATTCAGTAAAGAGAAGTACAACCATCTCTTGCTGGTCCAAATAGTCTCCTTGATCTTGAGCCTTTGCTACTTTTTCTATCAAATTTGAAACAAAAAACTCCCTCTCAACTCCCTGATCTGGAGATAACTCCCATGAAACCATCTTGACAATTTCATGATCAACTATAGCTGATTTTCCTGTATGCTCTTGAATAAGGATAGGATTTAATTCTTCATAAGGCTGCAATTGCTCTATCATAGGTGTTTGTGCTAGAAGGATATCACTAAAACTTGGGAATGAAGGCTTAAATGGCTCTTGATTCATAGGTCCTCTGGACATAGGAGTTATCCAACTTGGAATTTCACATTCAATAGACTTAGGAGACTCACCTTGCCCAACATGCATGAAGCTTGGAATTTTACGCTCAGGAGTCCTTTGTACAACAAACTATAATCCCAAATCTACTCCATTAACAACAATTTGACTATCAAGCTCTTCTTCCCATTGTTTCACTTGCTGCTCATATAATTGATCCTCATTTTGTTGCTCTTGATTTGGATGAACAAGCTTGCTAGGTTCATAAAACTCTTTCATTTTAACACAGTCCCAGCTTTGAGGCTGATTGGAAATATCTACATGCTGATTAGGCATAAAATAGTCTCCTTTGAACTGGTTATAACTCCATGTTTGCTACCTTTGAGCCCATGCCTATGATCCTTCTTGTTGGAGAGCCTGCTTATAAGCTTGTACAAGGGCATATTGACCAGGAGCATACTGAATATATTGATAGCCTCATGAGGTATGGTACCTTGGACTAAAAATAGTCTTAGGATGACTTTCATATGGCTGATAACTAGCCCATTGAACACTATTCTCATAATATGATGATGAGTATTATTGCTGCCCACAATAATATGACATTTCTATTCATGTAATAATGTGAAAATCTGAATATAAAAGATGATCTGAAAAATACCAGCACTTGACCTTGTGAAACCAGAAAATCTTTGGTACAGAGTCACTAGGTATGTGTTTGAATCTTGCCTCCAAAGTCTATAATACTATTGTCCATGCCAAAACAACAATGATATGAAGCTCAACCAAATTGTGAAACAGTTGGGTCCCATCGGGCATGCCAAAAACTGTTGTCAATCAGGATTGTGCCTCTACCTTGATGCAAAATTTAGGTATCCTGTTGAAAAATGGAAATATTCTCATTGATGGGAGAGAGAATGAATCTCCAGATTCTAGACTGGTTCCTTTTGGATTTGGAATATCACTTGTGGCTAAATTTGTATGGGGAAAGGGATGGAAGAAATAACATAATAAACTCTAAACCTAAACAGGGTGATACACCAATAAATGATATGTAACTTAAATTAATTCAGCATGGATAATTGAAGATACTTAAGGCTCTCAATACCCAGACAAACATGCGACTACAAAAGTGATTCTATGTAAGGACCTACAATATTTTGCATAAATAGGGAAACAATGCTTCACCAATTTACTGCAAAAAGTTAGGACACAAACAAAGACCTATAATAGCAAGTATCAAGATTTGAAAATGTAACAAAGAATGTAGCTTAGATGAAGGCTAACACAACATCAAAGCAAATAAAATCACAGTATTACACTTCAACCAATGGGAAGGAACTACTATCTCTATATATTAATGTTGGAAAAAATCTTTGTTACAAAGTGTCTTACAATTTTCTCTCAAGTCTACGATATGCAAAATAGGTGAGCCAAAAGAAAAGTCCTCAATAATGAGGTGAAAATAAGATAAATAGAGCCCTAAGGCCCTAACTCAGATGCATGAGAAAACCCTCCAAAATGAGGAGACAAACTATCCAAAAATGTAGTCAAAGTGGCCCTTGAACTCCTTCAAGTCATGTATAACTGAAGTGTCACTCAAAATCCCCTCAAAACTGCTCCATATCTCCAAAAATCATGCATATTTCATGTGGATTGGATATGAACAAAGAGCGCACCAAATCTGAAGTGTAACTGATAGAAACTAGAAGTAAACTACTCCAAAACACCTCTCAGCTGATAATAATCAATAGAGAACTTAAAAATGAACTCTAAGTAACTCCGAGATGCTATAACTGCCCCATCAACTAACTAGAATTGAAATAACTTCTCTTCTGAATGAGCAAAGAATGAGTAGTCAACTAAAAGTCAACCTTCAAAAGGGGACCTAACAAAAGTCAACTCTCAAAAGACTCTTTAAGAATAATTAATAATTATTTGTTTTATAATTATGACAAATAATTAATATTACTCACAATTAGACACAAAGGAATAATCATTCTAAGATCTAATAATTATTCATTGTATAATAATACTTTAACAAATAATAAAGATTATTTGTTTTAAGATTTAACATATAATAAGTATTATGACATTATGTTTACTTAATAAATAATTATTAGGAACTAAAGCATAACCCTAACTTCAAAAACCTAAACATGCCTATCTAACCCAATTCGACACTTATCTAATGGTCAATATGACCTTCTCAAAAATAAATATCTATATCCTAATTACAAAGGCACATGATTTTTGATGTGTGGCATATTTAGAAGAGGCATTTGTATTCTATTGTGCCTTGTGGACTCCAAGTTTTCATAAAATTCAGCAATGGCTTTCATTTAATCTTTGTTTTATTTCATACTAAGGTATTTCACATCTCTCTAAGAAAAAACCCTAGGTCTTTGTTGCCGCCATTTGCAAAGAATGTGGTGTTCTTATCATGCATCTTCTTTAGACTCGGTCTGCAACTCACATTGGTATTAATTTGGGTATTCTTGGAGTTCTCAGAAATGTTGACCTGGTACGTAACTCTTGAACCCAAACCGTGACTGTGATATGATCTTAGCACTCTGTTTTGATGGATAGAACACAATTTTGATGTGCAGTTTGGCTATTTGATTTTTGAGAGCTCAAGATTTCCTTGTGTATACATGGACTATGGTTATTACTTGGGTTCTTGGATATGAGATAAGTATATCTCATCCTTGCTTAACTTTCTATTTGAAATTCATCTTTCACAAATGAATCAATTTCATGGTCCTCTCTCTTCTTGTCATTGTAAATTGCAGTGCCTATGTCAATTATTCTTCCTTCAACTTCCTTCAGAGGCTGCCTAGTATAAAATTGAAGCACACCTTTTCTTATGACAGTGACCTCTAAAGATGCTAACTTCTCTTCCTCATAAAAATCCTTAATTTGACATAGGAATAACACGTGGATTGGTATCTCCCAATTCCTGAAAATGTGATTATAGGATGTAGCAAAAATTTCTAGCATCAGCATGGTCCCCAAAAGAAATGGTATGCCGAGGTCTAGAGGAACATTCAAAAACTGGAGCCATTTGTAGAGAATATAAGCCTTTCTACACATTATCATCATCATCATTCTATGGAGACCAATGCAAAACACATACGAAAGATCCAGCCACCACGAAAGTTTCTTCATTTCTTGCTTATATTCAATGTTTTTAATAATCACCTTTTCCTTCATGAACATCTCAGGATCTCTAATAATTTCATTATTATAAAATTTCTCTTCTGTAGAAAATGAAGCCTACTCTACTAGCTCTTCTGCAGGTGGCATATCCAGCACACTATGAGATTTGCAGTTCGCATACGTTCTCATGCTTGAAAAGTCTGTTGAAGTCAAGGTTGAAGACGCAGAAATAGGAATTGGCTTTGAAATAAAAGATGGCTTTTCTTTATCCACTCTCATCTTCTTTGCTTCCATGGATTATTCTTTTCAATGACTATTTGACTTTGTATAAAACTGAGACTAACCTCTATATGTCAAATACCCAATTGGCTGACTTCATTTGTATCAAAATGCTGGAGATTTCTCTTTTGTTTTCTGCATTTGTGATCCATATTGCATTAAATCTGGGCACATTACTTCTGTGTTCTTTTGTAGAATCCTTCAAAAAACATTGCAGAGAACATAGATGACTCATCAACCCAAGATACACCTTTCTTTGTTATAGCTTGCATGTTAACTTTGTATAATCTTTGTACAGATATCATTTTCTGGCTTGTTGAGACTCGAGTTTGTTGCTTTAGATTTGGGCATCTTCAACTTGGTAGTTTATTTGATTTTCGAGCTGTATTAGAGCACCTTATAAAAACCCAAACCGTAAATGAAAACTCTTGTTTGTGAATTAAACCTTTGATCAGAAGATCTCGGTTTGGCTGTTATTGCAAAACACCCACGAGCTGTATCTGGCACTTGACTTGTCTTTTTGCCTTGACAACGTCCCTTGTATGAAAACTCAGGCTTGAAAATTGGCCATTCAAATTTGAAACTCAGGCTACAGATTTGGTCTTAACTGATAATACTATTTAATCATTTTGGGACTGTACCCAGCTGGATATTGACCTTTCTGTTAAAGCTTGAAAGTATTGTTGAATTTACTTTCTTTCAATATGGCTGTAAAAATGTTAGCTTCTCTATTATTGTTGGCATTCCATAAAATTTGTTATTAATACCAGTCTTGCAAAAATGTTGAAATAAATTTGCTGCTGCTGTAGTCGACAAAGAAAATTCATCTTTATTACTCCTGCATTATACTTTGATTTCTTGCTATTATATGGACTTCATTAGTTCATTACTTGGCTGGAACATGCCAACTGAAACTGATTTTAAATACCATGCCCGAACCTTACCACTAAATGTCTATATTTTTTTTTTAATGAAACTATGCATTCTCTTTATGCATCATGTATCAATATATAGTTTCATACATGCCTAAATTTCTACTGTCATTCTGACTACTTTTCCCGATACACTTATTCATCATTTAAAAATAAAAGACATCTCTACATTCTGTATTGGCACAATGATGAATATTTCATATCTACAACATTTCTTTTGATGTACAAAAAATTGTACTATTTATCCTTCTGGTTCCAATAGCAAATAAAATTTGTTTACATATTTTATCAACTTGATATGATGTATTTAATACTTCTGTAAATGCATACCAAGTTGAAAAAGCATATAAACTCTCTGTTTTTAAAAATATCATTGCATACATATCCCACTGTTTGATTTGCAATTCTATTTCTTCCATAATAACATTCTATTCTTAGCACTTGATCAACACTGAAATATTCACTTTACTTTGCATATTGAACTATCACTCATGGGGTTCAAGCACGGGCTTGTGACTCCTATAAGTTAAATTCATGACATGAAGCTCATTTCCTTTTTGTACTTTTCCTACATATGAAACAATAATTGTGTCCTGTTTAGTTTTCAACCTGCACATGAAGCAAACATTATTAGTAGAAAAATGATTAACTTTTTCCTATTTTTCTCTTTTTGAATATGAATCTGTATTGCTGTCATGCTTAGAGATAGGTGTTAATTTCATTATTGCTTAGTCTTTTTAGACTAACACTTTCTCTTCCATACTTTGCAAGCACCTCCAGGATGCGAGACCTCTTTAATCAGCCAGCCAAAGCTATTCAACAACCTTGTCCATCATTCCATCCAGGCAATGATGGAATTGACCCTTATCTCTTTCTTGACTTCTATACATATGCATTTTTTTTCTATTTTTTGCATTGTGTTTTTTTTAATAGCTATCCCATGGCTTGTGTGGGACCCATTCTGTATATTCCTTTGTAAATGAATAAAGAACTTTTGATTGCAAATACACTTATATTTTACTTGTAAAAAATGCATTTGCACATTGAAGAAATGTTCTCTTTTTTGGTACCTTTTTGTACTTTCCATTCAGCATGTAGTAATTAATCATGAATGCTTCAATAAATTTTAAATGTACCAATAGTACCTTTCACCGATGCTGTCTAAACTTTGCCAATTTTAGCATGATGCTAAAATTGGTAACACGCACACCTTTAGATCACTGTATCTCTAGGATCTGATTGCCGAATCATATGTGAACTTAATAGAGGCTCCTACAAATCACAAAATACCTTCTACTATCTTTGCATTCCATAATACATCATATACTATTATTGCTAACCAAAATTGTACATAAGTACACTGCTATCCTGATTATGTACTTAGTCATTTTTATTACTGTGACTCCATTACCAAAACTCTTTGCATGCGATCACTCCAGCATAAGTATTTCCATAAATGAAAACCCTTAAGTGATCCCCAGTGCTCCAAAAAACCACTTGCCAACAATCTCTCCCTTTGGCATTGATGGCAAAACTTAGTGAAAAAAATCACTAAGTGTAAAAGCATTATCTCCTTCTACTATATACATAATTATTATTTTTTGTTCTCTTTCTCTTTCTCTTTTTTCTTTTTCTCTTCATTTTCTTCTCTACTTTTTCTCTCTTCATTTTTGCTCTTCTCTTCCTCTCCCTTTGACATCAAGGGCAAAGGTACTCCCAAAATTTCAAAAACTTACTAAGCACAAAAAGGCTTAGGTTTTACTCACCAGTTTTAAGACATCTTGGAAAGAGTTTTCCAAGGTCTTCACTTCTTCAGCCCATGATTTGATCAATAGCTCACTGGCATTGATAAATCCATTTAGTGCATATGATGCTGTCTCTATTGCTTTAAGCTCAGTAGGTATGGACACAGACATTGATCCTTCAACCTTTTCCATCTTTGATAGATGTGTCTCAAGCATTGATAGTTTAGGAGTCAATAGGCTCTTCAACAAGTCAAATCTGTCTACCACTCTCCCTTTCTCTATTTCTAGTGCACTAATTTTATCCAAAAGTTTGGATGCTTGTTTATCCATTTCAATTACAGTTAGTGAAGATGTTTCACAACTGTCCATCAAAGTATCAAGTGTAGCCCTATCCTTGGCTATTATGTCTTCAATGTTCTCTACATGACTACAAGGACTTATGTAGTAACTATAAATCTTTCTTCCTTGTGCTACACAACTCTTAGCCTTAAGAGTAGTAGCCTTGAGAATGTCTAAGTCTCATGAGATGGACTGACAAACTTCTCTCAACTTCTTCTCCAAGAATCACTTCTCTGCCTTATCTTCTGCAGTCTTTAGCAATGACTCAAAGTGATTGTCAAATCTATCTAGTACCATGCCTAGATTCTTGATTCATCATTTCCTTGAAGGTCAATAGGTGTAGGAAGTAACTTGTTTACTATCTCCATAGCCCTAGTCATCACTTTAGCTCTTTTATCACCTTTCCGTACTGATCTTTCCTTAGCCTTAGCAAAGGCCATGAAGGATAGCCTCATAAGCTCATCCTCGTCCATGCTATCTACATCAACACTCATCAGTTTGGCCATACTTACCAAAAATATAGTAGAAGAGGTGTCAGGTTCTAGTTTTTGTTCTATTCTAACCTCAGCTACTTTCTCTATTTTAGTCTCTTCTTCCTTCCTTTCCTGTGACTTCTCTTCTTGTTTCTCCTATGATTTCTCTTCCTTTACCTATCCTTGGACTTCAAATTCCATTGCACTATCTAAATTATCCAAAAATGGATTATTTACATCATGCAAAATGTCAAGGGTCACAGGAACACCAGAGACAAAGAAGTCTCGTTGCATGTTAGCTTACTCACTTACATTTGCTGCCTTAGAACTTTCTCCTAATCCTAGAGATGTAGGCTTGGTGACTTTAGGAGGTGAGGTTTTCATTGGCATATCACTCATTAGGATCTGATCTAATGCCTTTTGAGTGTCCTCAATTACCTCATCATATTTTCTAACCATTATTTTTACTAGTCTAGCCTTTGTCCTCAGCAAGGGTTTTAATGTATTTATTATCCTCTCCCTTTCTTGTATAGAGACAAAAAGTAGCATGTCTTCTATAGCCTTATTCCTCATATTCTCATCTTCTAACTGTGCCAACTACTTTTTGATCTCTAACCTACTATATATCTCCTTTAGAATGTTTCCCTCAATTTCCAACAGATTTTTCTTCAAGATTAATAGATATTCAATGATAGTATCTCCTATGATTATTTGATTCTCAGAATCATACCTCTCATAATATCTGTCCACTGTCTTCAAGTTTCAATCTTTTATGAATCTTTTCTATAATGATTTGAGGTCTGGTTTCCACAAGGTTTGTGGATCGCTCTGTGCTACTTTTTCTTCTTCTTCTCGATTACCTTTTCTTCCTTTTTCCTCTTTTTCACTACAACCTCTTTTTCCTTTGGACTTCCCTACTCGGTAGATCTTATATATCTTCTAGGAATGCTCATAGATATAATTTCTTGTATTGTTTCCTCTTGTGTAGGTGAAAGGTCAATTATGTCCGGTGTAGGATTAACTATTTTCTCTACCTCAGAAGTGGTAGGTGCATCAATAGCCATGCTAGAAGATGCCTCCATATTTGTTCTTATTCTTATCAACTGCTCCTTAATGATTCCTACCTTTGCAGTGATATCCTCCATAATTTTACTAATTTTTCTCTTCCTTGTTACCTTCTCTTGTTCTTCTCTGATCTTTCTTGACTTCTCCCTATAAGTTCTCCATCTCTCCTTAGTAGGGTCTACTTCTGCTACCAGTACATGATCTACCTACATAGTTAAGATCTCAGAACTTACTCCATACCCCATAGGGTAACACCATTTCTTCCTCGGTTCTACTACCTCAAAATAAACACAATCAGTTTCAACCATGAAATAGATAGTGTCCTCATACTTCTCAAAAATATCTTCAGTTATCCTATACCTTTCCTTCATCTACCTTTGTAGTATCTTGATCATACCAAACAACTCTCCATCTACCCAGTTCTTATCCTATCTTCTATGTGCAATACACCAACAAGGGTTTGTGAAAATGCTCCTTACGGATCATCCTCACAAGACTTAAATGGATGTCTCTTAAATTTGTACCTAGGTCTATCCACACCATCAAATATAACCAGTGCATCCATAGCTTCTCAATGAGGATAGGTCTAAATACCTTAAACATGCTTGAATCTAGTACTTTGATTCACATGATCACATAATCTCTCTGCTAGATGACAACTCTGCTCTTCTTAGTCATTGATTATCAAATAGTGCATAAAAGATATCTTCCAAGCTCTTTTAACCTTCACAAGTTGAGTAAGTGCATTAAACACTGGTATCTCAACTTCGCATGTTGTCTAGTCAACGCAAAACTCATGAATATGGAAAATGGATCTCCAAGTGCTACGCTCTTAACCATAGATTTCACAGGGTCTGTACACTCCATACCTAAGCTCACATGAGCTTACTCCATGCATACAAGCTCTGGATATATTTTATTATCTGCATCCAATGCTCCCCCTAAGGCTATGAATCCCTCTAGGTTGATGTCTCAAAAAAATCATCATGTGAAGATACAATATCATCTGTTGTCTCTCCCTGAACCAATGCCTTATTGAATTCTTTCACCTTCCATATCTTTTCATTCTCTTTACTTTTTGATTTCTTGAAATGATTTTCAAACTCATTCATGTACTCAGTGAAACTTTTACCACTGTCACCAACATTCTTCCTCATAACCACAGAAGGTGGTCCTCTTTGTTCTCTTGGTCCTCTTATGTTGTTTTCTCCATTGTATCTACAAAACTTCACTATGTGTCCAAGGTTGTTGCAATTTGTAACATATAAGTGGTCTCCTTCTTTCCTGATTTACTTGCAACTTACAATATCTTGTTGTGTGCCCAAAGTTATTGCATTTAAGACATGTAACCTTGGTTGTTGACTCTTCTTTGACATAATCTTGTTTATACCTTGACTAATCTAGTTTTCTACAAATTTTTTTCTTATGTCCATACTCATAACAATTATAATAGTAACTAGAAAAGGGTTTAGAGGTACCTTTACTTCTGCAATCTCTTTTGGTGTGTCCAAATTTGTTGCATCTAAAGAATCTACCTCTGAAAGGTCTAATCTATTCTTTAGGTTCTTCATGAATAGGTCTTTCTTCATTCTTTACTTCATTTTCTTCTTCATTGGTCTTAGAACATTCTGCTTCATTGAATCCAACTCCAGTCATATCTCCTTTAGGTTTCTATCTTGCTCTTTTCTCATCAATTTTATCACTGCTCATGTGCAACTTCTCAATGTGAAATTTGGATTGAGTGAGTTCTCCTTTGATGATCTGATTATACTTCTCCAATTCCTGACATTTATCCTTGTAGTGATCAAGTTCAGTCTTCATTTGTCCTATCTACTCATTTTCTTGTTTTAGTGACTCGTCAACTTTGTTCCTTGCATCCTTTTCATGTTGAATCTCTTTAATCATCAGAAGATTGATTTGCTCTTTTTCTTGCTCCAATTTCTTTACTTGATCTGATGTATCATTGTCTAAATCTTCTTATATCTTGTCCATAAGGTCTTATTTCTAATTTCTTGAAGTTTCAAGATGTTCCTTTAGTTTCCCGATGAAACCTTCTGCTCTTCTCAGTTTGAATTTCAATACACCATTCTCAACCTTTTCTTTGTCTAGATCTTCAAGTGCTGCTTCAAAGTTCTCTTGTAAACTTTCTGAATCCAATCTAATCTCCCTTAAGTTGTTAGGCTTTCTCTCCAAGGGCCAATTGCTCTAATACCAATTGTTAGGATTAGGTAATACTAAGAGGGGGGGGTGAATCAGTATTACTGAACTTTAATTTAAACTTCAACCAATTATAAATAAACCAAATCAATGCTGAAATGAAAAGAAAATATAAGAACAACACATTACTCATGATACCATGTTTTTTTCTCAAGGAAACCCTAGCCAAGGGAAAACCTTGGTGGAGATGATACCCACAACTATGCACTAAAATATTATATCCTTGTTAGGAGATCTAGCCCTGCTAGGAGATCTAGCCCTACTAGGAGATCTAGCCTTGTTAGGAGCTGATTGTTACATAGTACATTTACTTGTTAGAGGAATAAAAAATCCTATTAGGAGATACAAAAACACCCGGTTAAAGGTGGTGAGCATACAACTCTTACAATCAAAACTGTCTCAAAAGATTTCTCCAAAAGTGAACAATACAAGCACTTCCTTTACTTAGTTAGTTTTAGTTATAGCTCTGTCACATATTGATCTCACATCTACTCTCTACTCTCATATTTTCATCCACTACATCATCATTCCATCCATACATATCGCTTCCATAAAACATTCTATACTTATACAAAATCTTCCATCCAGTTGGCTCTCAAAATGTTTCACACAACATAATAATAAATTATATAAATGGAAAACATAGAGTCGGTGATCTTATATTACCAAAGTGTCAGAAGTATACTTTATTCATCTGACTTAGCACATTACCATATCCGCTATTCTTTCCTTAATCTTCGCAACTACTTATGTGCCATGTTACACTAATTATCTATCTTCACACACCTTCAGATGACTGTATCTCTCTGATATGATCACCAAATCACATGAAAAGTTAACAAAAGGTCCTACATATCCCAAAATACCTTCTACTATCTTCGCAAGCCATAATACATCATATATTGTTATCGCTAACCAAAAATGTACACTGCTGTCCCGATTTTGTACTTATTCATTTTCATGACTGTGACTCCATTACTGAAACTCTTTGCATGCGATCACTCTAGCATAAGTATTTCCATAAATGAAAACCCTCAAGTGATCCCTAGTACCCCAAAACACCACTTTCCAACATGATGAAGATGAGAAAAATGCACTTATTTCATATGTGAGTAAAGGTGATAAATGGATTATTGATAGTGGTTGCTCACATCACATGACTGGTGATAAAAGTAAGTTTGAAATAATAAATCATTACAAAGGTAGAAGTGTTAAGTTTTTTAATGATGCACCATGTCTCGTGAAAGAAAAAGGATCAATAAGATTAACTAATAAGATCAAATGTGATAATGCTTATTGGGTTGAAGATCTTAACTATAATTTGCTGAGTGTTGCATAGTTGAACAGTATTGGTTACCGAGTTGAAACTCACCACAAGAAGGCTAAAATATTTGATGCCATTGGTGAACTAATTGGAAGTGGAGAACAAACAAGAGGTAATTTGTTCTATCTAGACCTATCTGAAGAAACATGTTTGTTTGCACAATTTGATGGTGTATGGTTATGGCATAAGAGGTTGTGTCATGTGAACTTTGAAAATTTGGTAAATATTAGTAGGATGAAGAAAGTTAGAGGTTTTCCAAGATTGAAGAAACCTGATAATGTGATGTGTAAATAGTGTCAATTGGAAAAAATGACAAAGTCTAGTTTTAAGACCAAGACGTATACTTCTGATAATATTTTGGAATTGGTTCATACTGACCTTTGTGGACCTATTAGTGTGCAAAGCTACTATGGTGATAAATATTTCATTCTATTTGTTGATGATTATTCTAGAATGATGACTATGATGTTTGTAAAAGAGAACTCTGATGCCTTTCAGTTGTTTAAGTGGTATTTGGAAAAAGTTGAGAAAGAAATAGGTAAAAGCTTGAAATATTTGAGATCTAACAGAGGAGGAGAGTTCATACGAAATGAGTTCAATATATTCTACAATGATAGAGGAATAAAGAGAAAAATGTCTATACCTAGGACACCTCCACATAACAGTATAGCAGAGAGAAGAAACAGATCAATTATGGATTGTGCTGGAACACTGATGATAGAGAAGAATTTTGCACAAAAATATTGGAGAGAAGCTATAAGTATAGTTGTTTATACCTTGAATGGAGTACAAATCAATAAAGGTACAAATGCTACACCTTTTGAGTTATGGTATGGATATGCACCTAATGTCAAATAGTTTGAAGTCTTTGGAAGAAAATGTTATTTCTTAAAAGATAATAGGAATGGAAAACTTGATACTAAAAGTGATGAAGGCATATTCCTAGGATATTCCACTAAGAGAAAATCTTATAAGTGTTTGAATTCTAACACTAACAAAATTGTGGAAAGTTAAAATGTTAGAGTTGATGAATATGCAGAAAAAAATGAAGTTGAGTTCAAGAAAGAACATGGATATTGCAGATCTTTTGTATACATGTAAGAAGGAGAGGCTAATAATGTACCTGAACCAAAAAACAAAGATGTTGAGCAACAACATGAACCTGCCGAGTGAAAACAAGAAAATGTTGAGCACCAGGAGGATGCTACTGAGAAATCATAAGAAGAGGTAGAGAATCTACAAGAGGAATCTGAAGATCAAGAACAAGTAGAAAGGAAATCTGAACCTACATTGGCACAATATGTAAGAAGACATCATAAGCCATAACAAATCATTGGAGATAAAGAATATGGAGTCATGACACAAGTAATTTGAAAGATCAAACATGCTTATTATGTGAATGTGATCCTAAGACAATGAAAGATTCTTTAGAGAATGAAGATTGGATACAAGCCATGAATGAAGAAATAGAGTAGATAGAGAAAAACAAAACCTGGACACTAGTGTCGAGACCAGAAGACAAGAATGTTATTGGAACAAAATGGGTATTCAAAAATAAGCTAAATGAACATGGATAAGTCACTAGGAACAAAGCTAGATTGGTATGCAATGGATATGCACAGGAAGAAGGCATTGACTATGGGGAGACATTTTCCCTAGTTGCAAGATTGGAAGGAGTGAGGACTCTACTTTCATATGCAGCTTTCAAAGGATTCAAAGTGTGTCAAATGGATGTCAAATATGCATTTCTGAATGGAATACTAGAAGAAGAATTATACATTGAACATCCAGAAGGATTTATTGACCCAAGAAAGAATAATATGGTTTGTAAACTACATAAGATACTATATGGACTGAATCAAGCCCCTAAAGCATGATATGAGAGACTTCACAATTATTTGATAAAGATTGGATTTGTAAGCACAAATGACAACAACAATCTATATTTGAAGACTAAAAAAAGGTAAAGGGATATTGTTAGCTGAAGTCTTTGTTGATGATATCATATTTGGAGGACAAGATGCCCTATGTCAAACCTTATCAAATGAAATGAAAACTAAATTTGAAATGTCTATGTTTGGTGAGATCAAATTCTTTGTTGGTTTGCAAGTTTATCAGATGAAGAAAGGTATCTATATTACTCAATCTAAGTATGTCAAGGAGATACTGAAAACTTTTGTTATGGAATATTCCAGACCAATAAGTACACCCATGGCTACTAGACAAAAACTATAAAAAATTGATGATACAACTGAAGTAAATCAAACCTTGTATAGATCTATGATTATAAAACTACAATATGTTGTCCATAGCAGACTGAATATTGCCCTAATAGTTGGGATTGTTGCAATATTTTCTACAAATCCTAAGGAGAGTCACATGATGGTAGTGAAAAGGATATTGAGATATCTAAAAGGAATAGAGAACTATGGATTTTATTACAAGAAGAATGACAAGATTGAACTAAAAGTTTACACTGATGTAGGTTGGGTAGGAAATGTGGATGACATCAAGAGTACAAGTGGTGGCACATTCTTTCTTGGAAAGAGATTAGTCTTTTGGATAAGAAAGAAACAAAACTGCATTTCCCAATCTATAGCAGAAGTTGAATATGTAGAAATAACAGTGAATTGTTCAAATTTAGTGTGGATTAAGAAATTGTTAAAAGGTGTGAAGGAGGAAATCATTGAGCCAGTTGTTATTTTTTGTGATAACACAAGTTCTATCAACATATCAAAGAATCCTGTAATGCACACTAAAACTAAGCATATTTATATCAAGTATCATTACTTGAGAGAGTTAGTTCAAGACAAAGAAGTGAGATTGGAATATGTGAATACAAAGGAACAATTAGCAGATATATTCTCAAAAGAATTACCTAAAGATGCTCATGAATATCTTAGAGGTAAATTAGGGGTGATTCCTCTAACTGAGGCTACCTAGTAACATATAGGAGCACCTCATCAAATGTGCTAATCAAAATATTTGACAAATTGATGCAGAAGAGGTCACACTTTAGGAGTTGTCTTAAGTTTTGAGAAGTAAAGAAAAAGATGTTGATCAGTCATAAGAAATATGAAAAAGGGAGTAATAAAATTTAGAGAACTGACATGAAGATATCTACATGGTGAAGATGAATGTCTTTGGCATTGTTGTTAAAGAGGGAAAAGATACATAAAAGAGATTCAGTAGAAGAATGTAGAGTGATTCAGGAGTTGTAAAGAACAAACTTGAGAGAGAGATTAAATAAGAAAGAAGGAGAGATTCAGTAAAGATGAACAGATAAAGAAAAATCTATCCAAAAGGGAGTTGATACTTGGCTGGAAATCAAAATGAAGCTAAAGATATTAATGAAGATCTAATACACAGAGAGAGTTAATAGAAGTTTCTTCATTACATATTTTTGGATTGTATGATATAACATGTGGTGTTTCCATCAATGCCAAAGAGGGAGATTTTTGGAAACTAAAATTGAAATAATTATTATATTTTCATTGATGTCAAACCTTAATTGGTAAGATAGATGCTATCTAGTAGAGTACCATATCTTTTGATTGATGAAGAAGATTTGAAAGAGGAGATAAAAAGAGGACCTAAGGAAAGGTTGAGTTATGTGATACTTCAATGGGTACTTGATTAGTTGGCACATTGATAAGGTAATGTGTTGTTTATCTTTAACACTAAGTGAAAAAGTTAATTGATTTGAAGCATAGGCTTAACTAAGAAAAAGTGGAGAAATTTAGTTTAAGCCGAGTGATGCTAGTGTCGACCGAGCGCCAGTATAAGCTGAGAAAATTTAGGGTCAATCGAGCATCAATAATTGCCGAGCAACATATAATTAACTGAGAAAAGATAATATTTTCCAAGAAAGAAAGTTTTAGCGATGACCAAGATATCTAGTGATGACTGAGGAGATGAACATAGTATTGACCGAGTGTCAGTAATTTACATTTTGTGAAAGAATTAAGAATCCTAGCCGACATAGTTGAATTCTTGGGATATGCAAAATGTGTTGAAATTATTAATGAATGATATGGAGCATTTAATGCATGGTAAACCATTTTATTATGGATTCAAGGAGAAGCTTGGAGATGTATCTAGAAGGAAAAAGAGGAGAGAAAAATGATGGAAGGATTTGATGAATCTTACCTAAACCTAAGATCTACGGAAGAGATTAAGCAACAAAATATTAATCTACCTGATCAAGGAGGTATAAGGATGACCTAATTGTGAGGTTATGGAGAGTGTGGAAAAAGGTTGATGTTATTGACTGATTAATCTAAGAAGGATAAGGAGAAGCTATGAAGAGATAAATAGAGTTGAGGTGATTACTTGAAGAGATTTTTGAGAAGATCAGAGACAGAGATGGAAATGAAGGTCAGTCATTAAATCAACATATGAGAGCATTGGATCTGTATTTGCAAAGTGAGTTGTATATTTCAAATCAGAACCTACTGTTACTTTCTAACCATTGTATTAGTCAAAATACTTTAATCGAGGTTGACCTAACAGTCATTTTGTAAACCCTTTAATTAAGATGACATTCAAATGGAATGTTCTTAAGCCCTCTAACTAGGCCACTCTTAATAGGGTGATTAAATTATTTAACAGAGTCACACCTAACAATGTGTATTATAAACCTTTAACAGGGCTGGCTTCTCACAGAGCTCACTTAAGAAGAGTGAAAATTAGTAGCATGTTACTGGTGGTTTTTCCCAAATTGGGTTTCCATGTTAAATCTTGGTGTTATACTTGTGTGAATTTTATTTCATGTGAATGTCGTTGAAAGTTTTATATTCTGCAAGTTGATTACTTTTGGATTGTGGATTGCAAGTTTTATGTTATTGATATATTCTATAGAGACCGGCTGAATTTCTGATTAGATCTAAGTTTGTTGAAGAGCTAGAAAGTTGAATTAGTACATCTGGACCTGAGGATAATTGATTCACCCCCCCTCTCAGTTATTCTAAAATCATTCTAACAATACATATACATATACATATACACACACACATGTGTGTGTGTGTGTGTGTTCACGTGCACCATTATTTTAAATGAATGCCCATTTTCAATGCTTTTATGCTCCCATTTGAACATCATATTTCATACTTGCCATTTGTATGCTCATATTTTCCATTTGTATACACATCATATTTCATATTAAATCTAATTTCATACTCCTAAACAAATATTATTGCAATATATAGTCTCGTAAGGGTTTGAAATAAGATTTCTAAAAGATTATTTTTCCATTAAATAGAATGCTCTTGTGCTCTTGTGTTTGCATATATACACATGTATATGACATCAGATATATATGTATATATGTAAAAACATATTGACATATACTATTGATTTAAAAATCAAAAGCATAGAGGTGTGAATTTTTTATTCATTTAATGATGTATGGAGCAAGCAAAAGAGTTGTATATACAAGCATACATATATACATATATACATGTGTATATAAAAATGTAAATCTAATGAGAAGTGATAAAAATGTTTGAACAATAACTAATATAAGGTTTTATTAATTTAAAACATATTTTCTTCTCAAAATAAAATAGAGTCCCACTCAAGCCATGTGAATGACTACTACAATGCATTATGAAAGAAAAAAATGCATATGAGAATGAAAGAATAAGAAAGATAAGGGATCTATCATTTCCTTGTAATGATGAACTTGTTGTGTCTCCATAACTCACACCCCTTTTTGGCCACTTGGCCTAATGTGGAACCCCTTTTGTTTTTGTTCTTGCTTGTGAGACCCCTATGGTTGGCCTCGTTAGGTATTTGGTGAGTCATATTGTCATTCCTCATGATCTTGATAGTTGGGTACTAGCTTAGGTCATCATTTTCCCCCCTCCTTTATTTTCCCCTTTCTTTTCCCTTTTGTTTTCTTTGGTTTTGGGTTTTGGGTTTTAAGTTTATTTTTTGGAGTTAGTTTTTTTTAGCCTTTTTGGGCTTTTAGAGGTTTGGAGGTCCTTAGATCCTCAAGCCCCTGAAGCTTGATGTTTGAGCCCCCCTTTTGAGACTAAGGCTTTGTGCCTTTAGAGTATCCAGTTGTTAGGGGTTCAACAACCTTGATACCTCGATCATGCAATATCCAGGGTGTGTGTTGGCTGATGTCAACCTAGCCTAGGGTTTATATAAAGGCAATTGAGCTCTCCTTTTTTGCACCATGAATTTGGAATATCTTCGGAGCGATGAGAATCCTTGTTTTTAGCAACCCATCTAATTCAGTTTCCTTCATGTGTTGGTGCATCTTGATGTAAAATTTTGTGCTCATTTTCCTCCTCGCGACCTTGTCTTCCTCTCAGAGGTGGGGTTTTGTCTTCATTTTTCCCTAGTTTGTTTTCTTCTTTCCCTCTTAGTTTCTTGGTCATTTCAATTTTTATTTCCTTTATTTTTAGTTTGTTTTGGTTTGTTTTTAGCATCATAATTAGGTCCTAGGGTTTGAGCTAGGTTCACTAGATTTTATGTTTTCTTCGATGTTCAAGTGCTTAATAGAACTTGGGATATTTGTGTGATTGGATCCTGAATGCTCGACCTTTTAGAGCCCAATCAACCTATTTCCTAAGGCATTGTTGTCCCCTCAAAGAATTAGAGACGTCAAACACTGAAACCTTGAAAGGGGTATTGGAGCTCAAATCTTTGAATGCAATATACCTCAAGCACCTAAGGTACTTTGGTCCCTATCCCTTTTGTGCTATCAGATATTTTGAGCTATGGAATCTAGAAAGGGTTATCAGAGACTGAAACCTTGACACCCGACTTCAAACCAAGGGCTTCAAATATCCTTAGTGAAAGAAATCATAATTCATGGTTTTAAGGCCCAAATCCCCTAACCAAGTTATCAAACCTCATCAATCCACAAGTCTGATAAAACTAATGAGTTGTTCTTGTCTCATTTTGTGCTTATTTTTTCCTAGTTTTGTATGTTTTTCTTCTAGTTTTTCCTAGTTTATAGGGTTTGTTAGTATAGTTTGATTTCTCATTATTAGATTTAATTGATTTGTAGGATACTTTTTCTATTTCAATAAGTCATGATAACAAGTGTTCCCTCTAAGTGCAGATTTACAAGAATGACTACACCACTAGCCATGAAGTATACGTTCAAAGGATACAACACTCTGTCTAAGACGAGTAATCTCTATAGTGAGATTATAGACATAGATTTGGGCCACATGTATTTCAATGCCTTTCTAAAATGGATGAAAAAGCCTTGTAGCCAATCATCTAATGCCACTTCTATGGTCTTCTCAAGACTAGTCAATGTTGCAGTGCATCCATTATCGATCATCTCACCATATTTGATCACAACTATTGCAGAATACTACATTTTAGATGATAGGGCAGTAAGGAATACAATTGGTGATGTGGTTTTGGATATTCAACTAGATACTACAAGAAGACGTGTTCCATATTCCAACTGCTGATATCTATTACCCTATTTCTAGGGAGCATGGGGAAAGGTACTTTCAGGACACCCCAAACATCTATGGTAGGTTGAACAAGGATTAGTTGATGTTTCCTAGGAAGGGAGACAAAATGGAGAGAATGGAAATGCATAGGCCCCACCTAGTCAAAGATATGAATAATTGCATGTCCCTATTGATTAGAGCTCAAGATGGTAAAGTACATTGAGATTATTAGGGGGAGGAAGTAGAAGATTGATTCGGGGAAGATTATCAATGATAAACTTGATGAGTAGTTAGTAAGGGTGAAAGACAACCCAAGATTCTATACGACTTCATATACTGTATACTTTCTAGTTGCACAAGAACAATATCTAGGTTTATACAAGAAGGGATCATTGTAAGATGCAAATACATATCCTTACACAATATACCATCAGTTGGTGAGGAAGTAAAATCTCAAAACTGACTGCCTGGAATACAAGATAGTGAATGAGGCATCTATCTTTGCAATCATTCGATCAATTGAAGGTGATTATGCTAAGGGAATTTTAGAAGAGGCTAAAATAAAGGTTAAGATGGTTGGGAGTTACTACATTAAGTTTCAAACCTTTTTATATATCATAATAGTAGGGTGCACACTCAAATCCAAGAAACTGCCAATGTACCCTTCAGATAAAATCATCCTAATGAAAATGAGAAGATAGTTAGCTAAAACCCATGAGCTCATTGTAAATAAGCACAAGTACTATTGGGATTTCCCAATATCCATTGGAGCTTATATAGTCCATGATATCAAGGTATGTAAGTCTATTTTTTTAGAATGAGATGAGTGCTCCTTGGAAGAGATTAAACATAGTAGAGGGAGGTGTTACCCCATACACACCTTCAACAAGATAAAGGGAGATTATTATAAGAATGAGCATCATTTGGAGGATCATTGGGAAAATTTCATCGATGACTATGAGGTTAGGATAAGAGATTAATATAGGTTATTATTAGAGTTGGCCCAAGATGTTATCAAGATTCATAGTCTTCCATGAACTTGGGACAAGGATTTGTAAGATTTTATGGATCCTTTGTATAAAAAGGACAAGGTCTACACATAGGCTATCCTAAATGCCAAAGTAAGAGCTTCAAAGAATGTTGATATCAATAATAAGGAAATACACAGTGGCATTAACAAAGAGGTAGATACATCTACCTTTCAAGATGGATCCAGTGGATATGAAACCCAAGGTGGATCCCCCAACAAAGATAAACAAGGGGAAATAAATAAAATTAAATATTCCTACATTCAAACCTACATCTCCTCCTACTCCGAATAAGGTTACAAGTCATGCATGGAAAATAGTAATGAGAGTCGCTATAACTAAGATGATGGTATATCATGAGGCAAAGAAGAAAGATGCTCCACTATCTACTCCACCCACTCAATTTACTACATGTATGAGCCCTGCCCCAGATAACAATTGTTTGGACTAGGTAATACTAAGAGGGGGGGTGAATCAATATTATACCACTTTAATTTAAACTTCAACCAATTACAAACAAACCATATTAATGAAGAAATGAAAATAACATAAATGAATAACACATAACTCATAACACCATGATTTTTTTTGAGGAAACCCTAGCCAAGGGAAAACCCAGGTGGGGATGGTACCCACAACTATGCACTAAAATATAGTATCCCTGTTAGGAGATCTAGCCCTGTTAGGATCTAATTATTACATAGTACATTTCCTTGCTAGAGAAATACAAAACCCTGTTAGGGGTATACAAAAACCATGTTAAAGATGGTGAGCTTACAACTCTTACAATCAGAATACTGTCACAAAGTGTTCTTCAAAAGTGAACAATACAAGCATCATCTATGCTTAGATAGTTCCAATTATAGCTCTGTCAAACATTGATCTCACATCTTCTCTCTTCTCTCAAATTTGCATCCATCACATCATCATCACACTCACACTTATCACTTCCAAAAAACACTCTATACTTATATTAACTATGCCATCTAGTCGGCTCTCAAAATACATTAAAAAACATAATAATTACTAATGCAAAGATCAACATAGAGTTGGTGATCTTATATTATCAAAGTGTCAGAAATATACACCATCCATCTAACTTAGCACGTTTCCATACCAACTAACCTTGCCTCAATCATCACAACTTCTCATATGCCCTGTTTCACTGATTCTCTATCTTCACATACCTTCATATCACCGTATCTTCTTGATCTCATCACCAAAACACATGAAAACTTAAATGAAGGTCTTAAATATCCCAAAATTTCTTCTACTAAATTTTCAAGCCATAATACATCATATATTATCTTTGATAACCAAAACTGTAACATAGTATACTGTTATCCTGATTCTATACTTAGTCATTTTCATGACTGTGACTCTAGTTGATGCAAGAGCATCTCAGGTCCTTGGTAATCCTATGTCACCAAAAATATTTTGAAGTTTGTCTATGTTTCTTGGTTCTTGATTTGACCGAGTTGGTCAGTAGTTGGTCGGTTTCCTTCGGTTACCGAGTATGGTCAGTTATCTCCTAGGTGGTCAGTTGTTTCACTGGTGCTCGGTGATGCTTGTCTGTTGCTCAATCATCCTTGCTTACCAAGTAGTTTATTTTGAGTTTCTATTGAGGCCAACTTGTGCATTGATTATGGGTCACAAATTTAATGTTGGTATCCATCATTGGGAAGTGTGTGATCCCAGATCTAACTATTCCTTCTGTTTATTATGGATTTGAAGGCCGACTCAGTTCGGTAGCCTCTTGTATAAGTATAGTTGTTTGGTTAAAGATTAGGAGGTAGTTTTCATAGGAGATAGGAGATAGTAGCATCAATATTGTTGGAAGATCCTCGCATGTTGGAGGACTTATGTAATTCATTGTAATAGCTGATCGTAATCGGGAAGGCCTTACAACCCGACATGTATGAATCAATTTGAATGAATTTAATATATCAATGATCCTGCTTTATCTCTCTCACTGTGTTGTTGTTGCTTCCATGAGTTTTTGAGAAGGCTAGATTTGTAAGGTGTGCCATCATTGGCCCCTAAGGTACCTATCCTCGTGTCAGGTGGTATCAGAGCGAGGTGAGGTCTGGATCTAGGTTTGTGGATCTAGGTTTGTAGGTTCCTTCTTGAAAAGCCCTATTCAAATTGTTGTGGGGTAACAAATTGTGATCTGACCTGCAATTGCAGATGATTCTCAAGATGGTTCATGGGAGGTGAGAAGCGGATCCAGGATTGGTAGGCATGTTGAGACAACTTGCTGCTAGATTAGAAGTTGTTGAAACAACCTAGAGAAGAGGCAAACATCTTGAAGATGTTAGTGATGATGAAGTTGAAGTGGAAAAAGGTGAAGTAGAACCTGCATCGGTGATGGATCACGGTGAGGAAAGATTCTTGAAGGCATTGACAAGCTTGAAGTCAACACCACATTTCAATCCTCCTGAATATAGTGGGAAATTGGATTCTAATGAATTGATAGATTGGATCACTGAAATGGAAAAGTATTTTGAGTATGAAAATGTATCTGAAGAGAAGAAGGTGAAAATTGCAGGCACAAAGTTGAAAGGTCATGCATCCTTATGGTGGGAGCATCTAAAATTGGATCAAAAGAAGAAAGGTAAAGACAAAATCAAGGTATGGAATAAAATGGTGAATAAGTTGAAAGGAAATTTCTTACCTTGTGATTATCAGATTAACCTAGTTAGGCGAATGCAAAGTCTAAAGCAAAAAGATAGATCAGTAAAAAAGTATACTGATGAATTCTATGGATTAGATATCAAATCTGGACATGATGAGGATGATGTGGAAAGAATTGCTAGATACCTGAATGGTTTGAGAGTTTCCATCCAAGAGGAAATTAGTTTTGGTCAAGTTGGAGAACATTGAAGAGGCTTAGCAATTTGCATTGAAGGCCGAGGAGAAATTGAACAAGAAACATGAGCAGAGACAAAGAGGCCAAGGTGGTAGATTCCCTAGAGGAAGAGGTAGAACCTATGGTGAAAATAGTAGATCTGAACCTAAAAAGAAAAATCTAGACAAAGGCAAGACCAAGTGGAAAGGTGAAAGTTCATCTAGAGGCAGAGGCAGTAACTACCAAGGTGGTTATAGCAGAGGTAATTTCCAAGGAACTTGTTACAATTGTGGAGAAGGACATAGATCTTTCAAATGTACACATGCTAGTAAGAAGGCTGGTAGTAGTATAAATGCTTTGGTGCAAGAAGAGTCACCAAATGAACCTAAGAAGGAAAATAACTTGATGGTAAGAAGAGCACTGTTGAATGAAAGTAAAAAGGAAGATCCGGTAAGGAAAAGTTTATTCAAGACCATATGTAGAATTTCTGACAAAGTTTGGAAGGTAATCATTGACAGTGGTAGCTCAAAGAATCTGGCATCTAAAGAGATGGTCACAAAATTGCAGTTGGAAAGGTTGAAAAATCCAAAGCCCTATCAAATTTCATGGATCAAAGATGAGCATACACTCCTGGTAAGTGAACAGTGTTATGTGAATTTGAAGATTGGAAAGTACTATGATAAGGTGTTATGTGATATTGCACATATGGATTGTTGTCATATTTTGTTGGGTAGACCTTGGCATTATGATAGACATGCTATATATGATGGGAAATTGCATAAGTATAGGTTTCCTATACCAAGAATGGATGACATAATGGACAGTTTGACTGGAGCAAAGTATTTCACAAAGATTGATTTGAAAATTGGGTATTATCATATCAAAATAAGAGAAGGTGATGAGTGGAAGACTTCTTTCAAGACAAAATAAGGTTTGTATGAGTGGTTGGTTATGCCTTTTGGTTTAACTAATGCACTGAGTACTTTTATGAGGTTGATGAATGAAGTTCTAAAGAAATTCTTGGGTAAGTTTTTGATTGTATATCTTGATGATATTCTAATATTCAGTAAGACCAGAGAAGAACATTTGTTGCATGTTAGACAAATTTTGCAAAGATTGAAAGAAGAAAAGTTGCTGATAAATCTGAAAAAGTGTTCATTCATGAAAGAGGAGATTGTGTATTTGGGATTTGTAATTTCAGCTGATGGTTTGAAGATGGATCCTGAAAAGGTTGAAGCTATTCTAAATTGGCCTACACCTATGAATGATCATGAGGTAAGATCATTTCATGGTTTTGCAAGTTTTTATCAAAAAATCATAAGGAATTTCAGTCCAATTTGTAATGCTATGATTGATACTATGAGAGGAGATAACAGAGAATTCAAGTGGACACATGGAGTTGATAAAAGTTTTGAGACTCTGAAGTAGAAGGTTGCTGAATTGCCTATTTTGGTATTGCCTAATTTCAATGAGGTATTTCAAGTGGAATGTGATGCAAGTGGTAGTGCAATTGGAGCTGTGCTGAGTCAAGAAGGTAAACCTGTCACTTTCTTTAGTGAAAAGTTGAATGATGCTAGAAGGAAATATTCTGTGTATGATCAATAATTCTATGCTATTGTTCAAGTACTGAAGAAATGGAGACATTATTTGATACCAAGTGAATTTGTGTTGTATACTGATCAAAAGGCTTTACAATGCTTGGGTAGTTAGAATAAGTTGAATCAGAGACATATGAAATGGGTTGAGTACTTGCAGAGTTATACATTTGTGATAAAACATAAAAGTGGAGTCACTAACCAAGTTGTTGATGCATTGAGTAGAGGAATATCTTTGATGACCGAGATGAAAATTGAAGTTCTTGGTTTTGATGAGATGAGAGATTTGTATGAAACTGATCCTGATTTTCTGAGCCATGGAGAAAGTGCAGAGCACCTATTCAAGATCAACCGAGTACAAAATGGAAAGAATATTTCATTCAAGAAGGTATGTTGTTTAAAGGTATTCAGTTGTGTATACCGAGAGGACAAATGAGAACTAATTTGATAAAGGAAAAACATAGTAGTGGTTTGGCTGGACATTTTGGTATTGATAAAACTTTTAGTTTGCTTAAGGAGAAATACTTTTGGCCACAGTTGTATAAAGATGTTCAAAAATTTGTGAAAAGTTGTGGAATTTGTCAAGTAGCAAAAGGAGTAAGTCAGAATACTGGATAGTATACACTGATTGTTGTACCTGAGGAACCTTGGACTAACATCAATATGGATTTTGTTCTTGGCTTACCGAAGACAATAAGAGATAATGATTCTATATTTTTTGTGGTAGATAGAGTTTCAAAGATGGAACATTTTATACCTTGTAGAAAGACATCAGATGCAGTACATGTAGTAGATATTTTCTTTAAGGAAATTGTCAGATTACATGGATTATCGAGGAGTATTATCTCTAACCGAGACAGTAAATTTGTTGGATACTTTGGAAGACTCTTTGGAGAAAGTTTGGAACTGAGTTGAAATATAGTTCTACATTTCACCCACAAACCGATGGACAGATAGAGGTTGTAAACAAAAGTTTGGGAAATCTTTTAAAATGTTTAGTTGGAGACACACCTAGTAATTGGGATTCTATGTTGGCACAAGTAGAGTTTGCATACGATAATTCAATGAATAGGAGTACTGGGAAAACACCCTTTGAGATTGTAAATGGCATACAGCCGAGAGGTATATCTAATATGAGAGACATTGCTGATGAAAGTAAGAGAAGTGCTGAAGGAGTGAAATTTGCTGAGAACATGAAGACATTGCATGAAGATATGAAAATCAAGCTGGAAGAGAGCAATCAAAAATACAAAGACAAAGCTGATAGTGTTAATCTCTATTAAGCATTTCAGGTTGTCATTAGTATCAAAGGATAGTAAACAGGTCGGTCGGTTACTTATATTGAGTCGGTCATTAACTAGAAGTAAGACAGAGCAGTCGGTAAAGCCTTTACACCGAGCATCACACAGTTTATTGAGCACTAATGATACCAAAACCGACGGTCAGTAAACACCAAGCATCACAGTATACACCGAGCAGATTATACAGTGTTTACCGATGATCACAAAAAATGGCATAGTAATCTGAAATGGCACATTCTTCTATGCAGATGATTACAAAAAATCATAAAATGCTTTACCAAGATCAAGGAGCATTTATTGTAAAAGATACTCATTAAATGTAATGTTTATCTTATTGTAATAGTTGGTCTAGGTTAATTTTGCACCGTAGATCTTAGGGTTATGATTATTTTTGTAACCTAATTTTTGCTAAAGTGGAAAAACATAACACTATATATTTTGTATGTTTGCACCATTTTATGTTATTGGTGAACTAATATATATGAATCATGGAGCACTTGAAGCCATTGCCTAACTTCAAGACAATCAATTTACCGAGCAGAATAGAGTACAAAGGATATCAGATTGAGCAAAATCAGAGAAGGCTACCGAGCAAAACAAAGTACAGAGGATATCAGATTGAGAAAAATCAGAGAAGGCTACCGAGTAGAATAGAGAAGAGAATCATCATAGATAAGGTGATATTTTGATGAGAACTTATAGATCTATTTCAAACAATTGAGTTGTCAACTAGCAGATAATTGCCTATTACTTTCTGACAATTGTAGTAGAGTTTTGATAAAATCTCTTAACAAAGTAGACTTAATAGTCTTATGTAAATCTCTTAACTGAGTACACACTTCATTAGTGTTGTTAAAATCCTATAACTAGGTAGATCTAGCTGAGCTAATATGTTACTCCTAATAGGGTAAGATCACCAGAAGTGATCAAAACTTGTAGCCTTAACAGGCAAACCTTTTCTATCTGCAACGGTGAAGAATTTGTGGGTGTCATCCCCACCACAGTTTTTACCTTCTTACAAGGGTTTCTATGTTACCAAAATACTTGTGTTATGTGATTTTCATATTGATTTCATGTTTTTTACTTTCTCAAGTTAACTAGATGATTGATTTATGCAATTAGATTCAAGTTATTTTGATCGGTTATCACAGTATACAGTTATAGATTTGAAAGGTTTTACAAGTAAAGTTTTGAAGGCACTGATTCACCCCTCCCCTCTTAGTACCTATCTCTCCTAATTCCAAAAATTGGTATCAAAGCTCAATTCTCTTGTTGAACAGTCTAACCATTGAAGGGTAAAGATCTAAGTCATGGAGAGATACCAGCTTGACAAGACTATTGAGAATCAGAAGATACAAATACAGATGTTTGTGGAATAGTATAAACAAGCCAAGGAAGAACTGAAGAAATTACTAGTTGAAAGGAAGAACCTTGAAATTCAGCTGAATGAAATCGGTTATCATGAAGAACCTATTGATGAAATATTTGATCATATTGGATTAAGCTCTGGAAGCATCTCTAACGGATCTGAAATCATAATCTCTAACTTGTCTGAAAAGAATCAACATCTATCTGACAAGTGAAAGCACTTCAAATCAGTCATGAATCTTAGATGGTGAGAATGGTGGAAATCACGAACAATGCTAGACAAGCAGAACAAGATCAGAATGTGGCTATTGAAGACCAAAGACTAATGACTGAACAACTCCAAGCAAAAGAAAGTGAAATGCAAAGACTCATTAATCGACACTTCCAAGTATCAAATCAGATGATGACAGTTAATCAAGAAATGAATCGACTAAATGGAAAATTATCAAGAAGACTTGAAGATGTTGCAAGACTCAGAGAAGATAATGAAAAACTGAGAAATGAAATAAAGATACAAAAGCAACACAATGAAATGATGAAGATAGCTGAGGATAGTTCTAAAAAGATTGATGATTTCCTAACTAATCAAAGGAGATTTGGAAGCAGAGCCAGTATAGGTTACACCGGTGAAGGAGAATCATCACAACAAGCTGAAAAAGTCAACAACAATCAAAGTCAGAAACCTAAAGTGTTGACATGTTATCACTGTGGAAAACCAGGACATACATCTAATGTGTGCAGAAGCAAAGCACAAGGTAAACCTCCTGTCATTCCCAAATTCAATGGATATTGTTATTACTGTGTTAAGTTTGGACATCCATCTTATGAATGCAGAGCTAAGAAGAATGACATTGCTAATAATACTACTGAGGAGAAAATATGCTATACTTGTAATAAGCATGGTCACACTGCAAGGCAAAAATGAAACAAGTCTGGACACCTAAAGAGAAACTGCAACGAAAGCCATATCAACTGAAGAGACAAGGTAACTCATATGTTTGGGATTATAATACATGGACTAATTGTGTTGTATGTGGTTGGTATGGACATATAGCAGAAAACTATTACAGAAAGAGTCAGATTGGACAATCAAGAAATTGGACAAATGCAGGAATGGCATGTATGCATTGTCACAAGGTCAGTCATTTAAGCAAGAACTACAGAGAACGAGCACCAGATGAAAACCATATATTTGAGAGTGGTATAATATTGTAGAAATTATGAAGTTAAGGAACACAATGTGGAAGAAGGCATCAAATGAGGATGCTGAGTCAAGTAACACTGTCGGTGAAACCTCATCCACTTGATTAGGTGACATTGGTACCTCCACTTAAGATGACAAAGGTATGTATGGAACTGACATTTTTAAATGATCACATTTTACATACAGTTCCTTATATATGATGTACAAATACCAAATTTGCATGAATAAAGATGCACTAGCGTTTATGTGTTATGAGTTTACAAATGTCACAGAGTCGGTAAAAGAAGAAATGTGAGTTGGTTACCCATCGATAATCATTATACAAGGTTAACCGACAACAGTGCAAACCAATGAAGAAACTCTATGTTAACCGAGCAAAGGAAATTGTAGACATTACTGAGCTGACAGCTATTTCATACCGAAAGTTAGGTCACAAATTTAATGCACTAAAGTTTGAGTGGGAATAATGAAAAATCTATAAATATGCGGAAACAGAGTTCATTGTTACATTGCGATTTCAAAGAATAGAGATTTTACAGAGAAGAGTTCAAGCTAAAGATTTTTGAAAAGATTCAAAGCTATTGTAGATCAAACTGACAACAATTCTTCGACGATATCAAGTAAGTTCATCTGCCTACTGAACACTGGTTATCTATTGCTTGTCGAAACCCTAGAAATAATTTATGGCATCAACATCGACTACAAGAAAATCACAAAACATTGAGGAGGAAGTAGAATTAATTGTAAGGGCACATTTCGTCGAGGACAAATTCAAACCACATCCCAAGGTTGCAGCACAAACAGACGATATGGGCACATTTTTGAGTATTCCAGATAGGGTTTTGTTAACAGAAGACATTAGGGCCTATATTCACTACAAAATCAATGAAGTATGTGATTTTGAGACCATTTCTACTTATCAACAAGTCTGTGGATCGGATGGAAAGATTAAATCCGAATATAAGAAGATTGGGGAGTCAGGGTTATTATGTTTTACATACTTCCCGTAATCTTTCAAAAATGACTAGACAAGAATTGTGCTAAGCAAATTTCATGATGGAAAAGTTTGGTTGGACAAACCTGTTGAGGTCACAAAGAAGATTATCAGTAGGGTTACTAGGTGTGTGCTAAAATGTTGTCACACTTATATGAATCCTTACATGCAAGAAAACTCAAGAATGCGCCCTCACAAATCGATCCATAGCTCCCTAGGCATAGAGTGCAAGGGTTTTTAAGAATGCTCTCAGCTAGAGCTATTAAGCCTATAACCTTGCTAGTAAACCATGCAATGGGAGATTCAAGGAAGACAAGGGCAAGAATGCCAATATCTCCAATGAAGCCAAATTTATGCAATGCAAAGCTAATCTATATGATAATGCAAGTTAATCTATTGCATAAAAGGAAATCTAAGCTAAGAATGAAGCTATGAAAATGCAAATACTATGCATGAAAATGAAATCTAACTATGAAGCAAGAAAGCCATGATGATGCAAGAATGAAGACAAGAAGATAGAGTGTTGATGAAGATCCAAGATGAATGCCAACAATGCTCCAAATCTTCAAACCCTAGATGCAAGAATATCTCCAAAAGCTCCAAGATGACCTAAAAACCCTGTAGCATAACAATAGCATAAAAATTTGTGTGTGCAAATGAGGAAGAGAGCTCTTCTTTTATAGGAGGTGAAAAATCAATGGACCATGGAGATTAAGAGGCAAAAGATTTAATCAACGGTGGAGAAAAAAAGAAGCTTGATCCTTGTGCACAAATATCCTCCAATAGGAAAATTAGAAGCATTTACTTTATGTTGAGCATTTACTTTATGTCCATGTGAGACAAAAAGTGCTTTTCTTTTATTTTTTATTTTATTTTTCTTTATAAATAAGAATTAAGTGCTTTATTTGTGCAACTTAGGATAAGAAGAAAAGTGGGGCTTTTTATTTAATAAAAGGGGAGGAAATTCCTTTTAATTAAATAAAGACTTAGGATAAGATGGTTAGCCCATAGAAAATAATCGAATAAATGATAGGACTAGGATTTGATCAAGAACAAGCAATTGATGATTTTAGCAAAAATGCTAGCAAGGGGCTAATAGTCTAGATGACCATTTTTAGGTGTATACACTAGGTACCCTACAATTGACAAAGCAAAAGCCTTTCGAAGTTCATCTCGTCCCAACATTGAAAAGAACATTGGAGCTCAATGGGATGGTAGGGCATTGAAAATCTCAACCATCAAAGACCAAGCGGTAAAATTTGTAGCTTATGTCATCGAGTACAAGATATTTCAATCTAGTAGACCAAATAGTGTACCCTGCAGCGCCGTGGACATGGTATATAAAATTGTGAAGAAAGATCACCAGGTAGATCTTGCTGAACTGCTACTACACCAACTGCAAGATAATATGAAGACAATAAAAGAAAAGAAGTCCAATACATGTAAGTACGGATCACTGCTTGTAGAAGACACAACCACTAGACTTATAGAAGATACATGAAGCTGTTAAACCATGTCATGAATCCCGAGGGGAGCGCTGACCATTTTTCCAACAATCTCCCCCTCAGGATTACCTGAGGGGATTCACACCTATGACCAAGATCTGATACCACTTGTTACAAGTAGTGGTTTCCATTGCTGTTAATGCCTGATACAACCACTAGACTTATAGAAGACACATGAGGTTGTTAAACCATGTCACAAATCTTGAGGGGAGTGCTGACCATTTTTCCAACAAACTGTATATCTTCCTTCCTCTTGTCACAAAACTTTTGGCCTTTCTTGTAGTTGTTTTAAGAATGCCCAAGTCCCATGAGATGGATTGACAAACTTCCTTCAACTTCTTCTCCAAGAAACTCTTCTCTGCCATATCCTCTGTGGTATTCAATAGTGACTCAAGTGATTGTCAAAGCTATCCAATTCTGCATCATCCTTTCCTTGAAAAAAAATAGGTGTAGGGAGTATTTTATTCACTGTCTCCACTTTCCTAGTAATCAACTTTATCCTTTTATCTCCTTTTTGTTCTAATATTTCCTTAGCTTTAGAAAAATACATGAAGGATAACATCATGAGTTCATCCTCATCTATGCTCTCTACATCTGTGCTCACTGGTTTGGCCATACTTGCCAACAATAGAGTAGAGGAGGTGTCTGGTTCTTGTTTTTTCTCAACTCTTACCTCAACTACTTTTTCTTCTCAAGTATCTTCTACCTTCCTTTCTTCTTGTTGTATCTCCTTCTCCTGTACCTTCTCCTCCTATTTTTACTATGTATGCTCTTCCTCTATTTGTCCTTCTTATTCAACTATCATCATATTGTCTACATTGTCTTGAAGTGGGTCATTCACATCAAGCGAGGTGTCAAGGGTCATAGGCACACCAGAGACAAAGAAGTCTGGTTGCATGTCAGCTTCGCTTGCTTGCACACACACCTCAACTATTTTAGAACTTTCTCCAATTCCCAAAGGTGTAGGCTTGGTAACCTTGGGAGGTGAGGTCTTCGTAGGCATGTCACTCATAATAATTTAATCCAGTGCCTTTTGTGTGTCCTCTATGACTTCATCATACTTTCTAGCCATAATTTTCACTAGTCTAGCTTTAGTCCTCAACAAAGGTTTCAATTCTTTAATTATTCTTTCCCTTTCTTGTATTCAAACAATATGTAACATGTCTTCAATGGCCTTGTTTCTTATGTTCTCATCCTAAGACTATGCCAACTATTTTCTAATCTCCAACTTGCTATACAATTCCTTAGGAATGCTTCCTTCTATCTCTAACAAATTATTCTTGAAAACTAACAAGTGCTCAATTATAGTGTCCTCAATTATTGCTTGATTTTCAGAGTCATCACTTTCATAGTATCTATTTATTATCTTCAAATTTCCATCCCTTATCACTCTCTTTTGTAACATTTGAATGTCTGGCTTCCACAGATCTTGTGGTCTCTTCTTTACTGCTTTTTCTTCTTCCTTCTCAAACACTTTTTCTTCTTTCTTCTTTGTTTCATCTTCTACCTTCTGATTCTTAGGACTTCTTTTTTTGGTGGATCTTGTAGATCTTCTAGGTGTGCTCGTAGGCACAACTTCTTCTTCAATCTTCTCATGTGAGACTGATAAATCGATTATGTCAGGTGTAGGACTTATTGTCTTTTCAGCTTAAGAAGGGGGAGGTGCATCAATAGCTATGCTAGAAGATGCTTATGTCATCCTTGTCCTTATGTTCTTCAACTATTCCCTAGTGATTCCTACCTTCGTAGTGATATCCTTAACTATTTTATCAATCTTTCTCTTCCTTGTCCCTTTTTCCTATTCTTCTCTAACCTTTTCAGACATTTCCCTATATGTTCCCCATATTTCTTTAGAAGTGTCTATTTATGCTGCTAATACATGCTCAACTTCATAGTTAGAACCTTAGAACTGACCTCATACCCCATAGGGTAACACTATTTCTTCCTAGGATCAACTGCCTCAAAGCACACACAATTAGTTTGAACCATGAAATAGATAGTGTCCTTATATTTTTCAACTATATCTTTAGGTATCCTATATCTTTCCTTCATCTACCTTTGTAGGATTTTGGTCATAGCAAATAGTTCTCCATCTACCCAATTCTTATTTTGTCTTCTATAGCTCTCAAAGATTTGTATGCCAGTAGGTACATCATCCTTCCATGATCTAGGGTGCATGATGGGGAATTTGTGCTCAATGTAGATATACATATGAGCCAAAAGTGAACCAAACCTAAATTCCTTAGACTTGTCTTTCTTAATAACGTTCACATTTTCCAAAAATTGTTGTGCTAGAACTTCACATAGGTTATATTTCTTATTTTCCTTGACCATTCTATATGCCATCATAATAGCTCTAGCTGATACTGAGTTAGGTCTACTGCTATAGAATATCTTATAACCTAATATCATAGCTACCAACCTCACATCTTACTAATAGATGTCATTTATTGTCATTTCTCTCTTATCCCACTTAGAATGGGTTAGGGTTTCCACCTATTTTTTGATATTTTTCTCAGCTACTAGGAGGCCTCTATTATTATCCAATTTAGTTATTTCATGAATCATTTGTTCACATATTTTAAGTGGTTGTTCTCTAATCCATATAAAATGGTCATGGATTCTACTTAGGATTATCTTGAACCATTCAGTTTCATGGAGCTCATTCAGTAGGGTTAACTTGATAACAAATTGGTCTTCCAGGTGCTTAAACTCATCTACCATCTTTCCATCTACTTCTATCATCCCATCTAATTCACTATAGATATTAACATCTCCTATGATCTCATACTTGTAGTGTATGTATGCCCTAATATCCTCAACATGAAACATGTCGTAAGGGGTTTGCGAAAATGTTCCTTCCGAATCATCCTCACAAGACTTAAATGGATGTTTCTTGAACTTATACCTCGGTCTATCAACAAAATCAAATACTATAGGTGCATCCATATATTTTGAAAGAGTATAAAGTCTAAATACCTTTAACACTCTAAATTCTAAAACTTATGCTTGAAATGATCATGCAAAGTATCTGCTAGATGGTTGAAATGCTTCTTCACACTGCTCTCCTTGGTCACTGGTTATCAAATGATGCAGAAATGATATGCTTCAAGATCTTTTATCCTTCATAAGTTGAGTAAGTGCATTAATCATAGGTAGCTAATATTTTCACACTATCCAGTCAAAGAAAATCTTGTGAACACATAATATGGATCTCCAAGTACTGCGATCACAAACATAAGCTCCATAGTGTTTGTACACACCATATCTAAGCTCACATGAGCTCACTCCACATAATCAGGGGCTGGATATATTCTAGTATCTTCATCCAATGCTCCTCCAAAGGCTAAGAAACTTTCTAGGTCAATTTCTCAATGAAATCATCATGCAAAGACACAGTAGCATCTAGTGTCTCTCCCTAAACCAATGCCTTATTGAACTCTTTTATCTTCCATATCTTCTCATCTTCTTCATTTGCAGATTTCTTGAAATGATTCTCAAACTCATCCATATACTCATTAAGACTTTTTCCATTGTCACCAACATTCTTCTTTATAACCACAAGAGGTGGTCCTCTTGGTCTTCTTTTGTTGTCCTCTCCATTGTATCTACAAAACTTTTCTATGTGTCCAAGGTTGTTGCATTTGTAACATATAGGTGGTATCCTTCTATCTTGATTTACTTGTAGCTTAAAATGCCTTGCAGTATGCCCAAAGTTATTGCATTTGAGGGATGTGATCTTGGCTATTGAATCTTCTCTGATGTAGTCTTGTTTATATCTAGACTAATCAAGTTTTCTACATTCTCCTTTCTTATGTCCATTATTATAAAAATTATAACAATAACTAGAAAAAGGTTTGAAGGAATGGTTACCTCTATAATCTCTTTTCATGTGTCCAAGTTTGTTGCATCCAAAGCATCTACCTCTGAAAGGTCTGGTTTGATATCTAGGTGTCTCAAGAGTAGGTCTTTCTTCAGTCTTTTCTTCATTTGTTTCTTCATCAGTCTTAGAACATTCTGCTTCATTGAATCCAACTCCAGTCATGTCTCCTTTAGGTTTTTGTCTTTCTCTTTATTCATCAATCTTATCACTACTCATGTGCAACTTCTCAATATGTAATTTGGATTGAGTGAGTTCTCCTTTTATGATCTGATTGTACTTCTCTAATTCCTGACTCTTATCCTTGTAGTATCAAGCTTAGTCTTCATTTGTCCTATCTTCTCATTTTATTCTTTTAGTGACTCTTCAACATTGTATCTTGCATCCTTTTCATGTTGAATCTCTTTAATCATCAGAAGATTGATTTGCTCTTTTTCCTACTCCAACTTCTTTACTTGGTCTTATGTATCATTATCTGAATCCTCTTTGATCTTATTCATAAGGTTTTGTTTCTAACTTCTTGAAGTTTCAAGTTGTTCCTTTAGTTTCTTGATGAAACCTTCTTCTCTTCTCAATTTGAATTTCAGTTCACCATTCTCAGTGTTCTCTTTGTCCACGTCATCAAGTGCTACTTCAAAGTTCTATTGCCAACCATTTGAATCCATTATGATCTCCCTTAAGCTTTTAGGCTTTGTTTCCAAGGGCTAATTTCTCTGATACCAATTGGTAGGATTAGGTAATAGTGAGAGGGGGGGGGGTGAATCAGTATTACAACACTTTAATTTAAACTTCAACCAATTGAAAATAAACCATATTAATGCAGAAATAAAAAGAACATAAATTCAGAACACATAACTGATAACACCATGATTTGTTTGCAAGGAAACCTCGGCCAAGGGAAAATCCTAGTGGGGATGGTACCCACAACTATGCACTAAAATATAGTATCCCTCATAGGAGATCTATCCCTGTTAGGAGTTGATTATTACATAGTACATTTCCTTGTTAGAGAAATACAAAACCCTATTAGGGGTATACAAAAACCTTGTTAAAGGTGGTGAGCTTACAACTCTTACAATCAGAATACTGTCACAAAGTGTTCTTCAAAAGTGAATAATACAAGCATCTGTTATGCTTAGATAGTTCCAGTTATAGCTCTGTCAAACACTGATCTCACATCTTCTCTCTTCTCTCAAATTTGCATCCATCACATCATCATCACACTCAGACTTATCACTTCCACAAAACACTCTATACTTATATTAATTCTTCCATACAGTCAACTCTCAAAATACATTACAAAACATAATAATTACTAATACAAATGATCAACATAGAGTCGACGATCTTATATTATCAAAATGTCAGCAATATACACCATCCATCTGACTTATCATGTTTCCATACCAACTAACCTTGCCTCAATCATCGCAACTGCTCATATGCCCTGTTTCACTGATTCTTTATCTTCACATACCTTCATATCACTATATCTTCTTGATCTCATCACCAAAACATGTGCAACCTTAACTGAAGGTCTTACATATCCCAAAATGTCTTCTACTAACTTTGCAATCCATAATACATCATATATTATATTTTTTGACCAAAGATGTAACATAGTATACTGTTATCCTGATTCTATACTTAGTCATTTTCATGACTGTGACTCCAATATAAAAACTCTCTGCATGCAATCACTCTAGCATAAGTGTTGCCATAAATGACAACCCTTAAGTGATTCCTAGTGCTCCCAAAACATCACTTGCCAACACAAATGTATCTACCACAACTGCCCAAAAGAAAGAAATGGAGAAGGTTAGATGATTTGATTTACAAAAGGAGACCTTTGGTTCTGAAACAAGTAAAAAAGATGAAGTAGGTGCTAAGGATCAAATGGGGTTTGATGAGTTTTATGTGTCTAATTTTGAAAATATCTATAGTTTTAAGGAGTCATCACAAGATGTTGTTGGTGGAGATATGGGGATTGGTGTGGATACCCCATGAGAGTCAATTAAGATACCTTTTCTATTCCAATTAGAGGACCCCCTAGAAAAGTAGGTTCAAGGGGAACAACCATAAGTTGAGGTTCAAATTCCTTCATCTAATGAAGAGAGGCCAACCAAGGAAATTGATCAAGTAGGTGTGCAAGAATAAACAAGGCATAAAGAAGAAGATGCTTCCATCCAATAACGACTAGAGGAGGGGGAAATGGATACTATTTTATAGGGTGAGGATCTTAAGGGAGATAAGTCAGTACAGATTGAGAAGCAACTAGAGAAGAAATCATAGGTACCTCCACCTCAACTAGTGAAAAAACAAAAAGAAGTGCCAGAGAAAAAGAAATAAGATGAGCTTGCATCCCCTCAATTCTCTAAATATAGAGAGGAAACTTCAGAGTAGGAAATAAAAGAAGAGGAAGAGCATGGGGAAGAGATGCAAGTTAGGCTATCAATGATCAATTTGGCTCCACATGAACCACTCATGGCTAGCTCCAAACCCACTTGGATAGCTAAGTTATCCAACCTCAGAAGAGAACATACATAGAAATAGAGGGTATTGACCTTGCCCAAATTGTTCAAGCATTCCACCAAGGGGATCCTAGTAGGAAAACTCAAAGTATTTCTTATGTGAGCAAATACAAGAGTGGGAGTTGGAAGGAACAAGTTACAATACCTCCACTTAATGTCAGTGTAGAAGAGGTTACACCTAATGATTATTTCATGGAAGAGGTAGAATCGAGAGAACCAAGTAGAGAGGGTGGAAAGGCATTAGTAGCATTAGGAGTTAGTTAACTATTTAAATATATGGAGGAAGATGAGACTGAAATTCAGGGTCTTTGTCAACAAAATAAAGTCCTTAAGGACTATGTTTCTCAAATAATTGGTCCCTTTGACCAAGCTAACCTTGAGGCATCATTGCAAGAGGAACTGGAAAAAGGAGTGGTCCCAGAGGCTTCAAAGATTCCTAATTATTTTTCAAAGGCATGTGTAGAATGGAAAGAAGAGTTAGAAGGATTTGGTAAAAATACCATTCAACTCGTTTGGAGACCATTTCAAATTATTCTCATAGAGATGACCCGACTTTTGAACTTAGTTGATTGAGAGCTAGAATCGAAAAATGTACATAGATATGGGAACACACATTAAAGGATTTAAAAAAGATCAGAAAGCAAGATTATGGGGTCTTAATGGAGACATATGAAGATTTAAAGTTAGACAAATTTGATGTTTGGGTAAGAGCCATCAGTTTTGCAGTCAAGGAGTATCATAAGAGGCTTGAGGAATTTGAAAATAAGATAAAAGATGTTTTTATTTGGGTATGAAAAATAGACAAGTTTTTTGATGGAATTGAATGTGAACTATATCAGGACAAAGACAAGGAAAACTTGTATTCAACCAATAATGTTATTCAATAATTTTTGGGAATTTTGGCTAGTGTAAATACTAAGGATGATGTGCAATGGATGTTTTATGCAAAGGAGGATATGGTGGAGATAATAAATCACATTGATAAAATACATAGGTTTGGAACCAAGCTCACATCCTTTCGAAAGAAGTAGAAAATCCATTTAGAGTTCATGATGCTTTCAAATTTTGAAGAAATTGATGAAGTTATTGAGAGATTGTGAGAAGCGGTGTAGACACCTAAAAATGTCCCATGCCTGCAAGCAACAATTTGAGTAACATTCCTCTTATATTATTAATAAATAATCTTTATTACTTAATTAATTGTGTCATTGTACCATATTCTAAAGTCAAAATCATCATTTCTCCTTAATTCTATAATTAAGGGATTTTAATTAATTACCTTAATTATTAATCGTCCAATCAATATTTCATTAATTAGTCATCTATAAAGTTGTAAGAAATAAATTAGTGTGCAAGGAATAAAAAGCAAGCTTAAGGATTTAAAAACTAAGATAAATACTACACTTAAGATTAGATCTACAAATGAAAACAAAACAATACATAAGAGTTCAAACCTCACTCTCCAAGTAGCTCCAAGTGTAGTTTAGATTTGTCCAAATGGATGGATTGTGCTCAATGGATACCTTGCTCAAGATTCAACGGTGAATGAGGATTTTGGCATTATGGAGTTGATTTGCTTATGGATTTAGAGACAAAATGACGTTATAAAAATGTATTGATGGTGGATGAAAATAAATGAGAAGATGGTTCAATTTATAGGAAAGGAGAGGGAGAAATGAATGGTTAAGATGCAAACCTGAGGAAGGGTGGAGATGCATTTGAGAGAGAGCACATGGATTGTGCTTTCTCAAATTCCTCCCATTGTGACAAGTGTCACAATGAGAGAGGTTGGGAAGTAAGGGGGAATGTGACAATTTTGGGAGATGTGAGAGGGGACAAATGTGTAAAAGGGAGATGAAGTGTGTAAGGGATGTGTAAGAGCATTTAAGATTGACATGAGGTGAGAGGATTAGAGGATGTGAGGATGTGACATGAGGGTTGACTTGGGTTGGATTAGGATTTCTTATGATGCAGGAGTATCTCGAGTCCTTGGCAATCCCGTGTCACCAAAAAAAATCATTTTGGAGTTTGTTTGTGTTGCTCGGTTCCTTCTTTGACCGAGTTGGTCAGTTGTTGGTCAGTTTCTTTTGGTTACTGAGTGTGGTCAGTTATCTTTTGGGTGGTCCATTGTTTCACTGGTGCTCGATGATGCTTGTCTATTGCTCGGTCATCCTTGCTTACCGAGTAGTTTCTTTTGAGTTTTTGTTGGGCTGACTTGTGCATTTATTATGGGTCATGGATTTAATGTTGGTATCCATCATTGGGAGGCGTATGGTCCTAGATCTGACCATTTCTTTTGTTGATTGTGGATCTAAAGGCCAACTCAATTTGGTAAACTCTTGTATAAATGTAGTTGTTTGGTTGTAGTTTAGGAGCCAGTTCTAGATAGAAGTAAGAAGATAATAGTCTAGAGACTTTTGGTAGATCCTCGCATGTTTGAGGACTTCTATAATTATTTTTAATATCCACCCCTAACCAGGAAGACCTTACAGCTCAACATGTATGACTCTATTTGATAAAAATTAATGAAAGATCTTGCATTCTCTCTCTCATTATGTTGTTTTTTTCTGCATGTTGTTGAGCGGGCTAGGATCATTAGGGCATGCTAGTCTTTGGCCCCTCTTGACCCTTGTCTTGCATCAGGTGGTATCAGATCGAGGTGATATCTTGATCTAGGTCTATGGATCTAGTTTGGTAGGCTCCTCTTGAGAAGCCTTAGTTGAATTATTGTGAGGTGGCAAATTGCGATCTAACCTGCAATTGTAGAGGGTTGTCAAGATGGTTCATGGGAGGTGAGATGCAGATCCAGGATTGATAGACATGTTGAGACAAATTGCTGCTAGATTGGAAGCTATTGAAATAGCCTAGAGAAGAGGCAAACATCTTGAAGATGTTAGTGATGATGAAATTGAGGAAGAACAGGTGAATGAAAAACCTGCACTTGTTATGGATCAAGGTGAAGAAATTTTTTTGAAGGATTTGACAAGTTTGAAGTCTACACCACATTTCAATCCTCCTGAGTATGGTGGAAAATTGGATTCTGATGTATTGGTGGACTGGATCACTGAGATGGAAATGTATTTTGAGTATGAAAAAATTCCTGAAGATAAGAAAGTGAAGATTGCAAGCACAAAGTTGAAAAGCCATGCATCCTTATGGTGGGAACATCTACAATTGGATCAGAAGAGGAAAGGAAAAGACAAAATCAAGGTATGGAATAAAATGGTGAATAAATTGAAAGGAAAGTTCTTACCTTGTGATTATCAGATTAACCTAGTTAGGTGAATGCAAAGTTTGAAGCAGAAAGATAGCTCGGTAAAGGAATATACTAAGGAATTCTATAGATTAGATATCAGATTTAGACATGACGAAGATGATGTGGAAAGAATTTCTAGATACCTAAATGGTTTGAGAGTTTCCATCCAAGAGGAAATTAGTTTGGTCAAGTTGGAGAACATTGAAGAGGCTTATCAATTTGCATTGAAAGCTGGGAAGAAATTGAACAAAAGACATGAGCAAAGACAAAGAGGTTGAGGTGGTAGATTCCCTAGAGGAAGAGGTAAATCTAATGGTGAAAATGGTAGATCTGAACCAGAAAAGACAAGTTTGGACAAAGGCAAGACCGAGTGGAAAGGTGAAAATTCATCTAGAGGCAGAGGCAGTAACTACCAAGGTGGTTATAGCAGAGGAAGTTTCCAAGGAACTTGTTACAATTATGTAGAAGGACATAGATCCTTTGAATGTACACATGCTAGTAAGAAGGCTGGTAGTAGTAGAAATGCTTTAGTGTAAGAATAGTCACCGAATGAACCTAAGAAAGAAAATAACTTGATGGTAAGGAGAATAGTGTCGAATGAAAGAAAAAAGGAAGATCCAGTAAGGAAAAGTTTGTTCAAGACTAGATGTAGAGTTTTTGATAAAGTCTGGAAGGTAATCATTGACAGTGGTAGGTCAGAGAATCTGGCATCTAAGGAAATGGTCACAAAATTGAAGTTGAAAAGGTTGGACCATCTGAAGCCCTATCAGATTTCATGGATCAAAGATGAGCATACACTCCTAGTAAGTGAACAATGTTATGTGAATTTGAAGATTAGAAAGTAATATGATAAGGTGTTATGTGATATCATGCCTATGGATTGTTGTCATATTTTATTGGGTAGACCTTGGCAATATGATAGACATGCTATATATGATGGGAGATTGCATAAGTATACTATTATGGCTAATGGAAAGAAACAAATCTTGTTACCATTGATGGAAGAACCTGTTAGTAATGTTTGCACATCTGTGAAAGTTTTTTTGATGGAGGGAAGAAATTTTGTCAAATATTTGAAAAAGAATGATGTATATTTTTCTGTGATTCCTAACAAACCGAGTAAGAAAATAGAGGATAATGTCCCTCAGGAGATTCATAAGTTACTCACCGAGCATAGTGATATCATTTCTGATAATGTACCTGATGGTTTGCCACTGAAGAGAAGCATTGATCATTGTATGGATCTAATCCCTAGAGCTACCGAATAAGGCACCTCATCAGTTGACACCCACCGAGAATCAGGAATTGAATCAACAGATTCAAGAGTTGTTGGAGAAAGGTTTGATCAAAGAAATTTTGAGTCCTTGTGCAATACCTATTGTATTAGCATTGAAAAAGAATGGAGAATGGATAATGTGTACTGATTCCAAAGAAATCAATAAGACAACAGTGAAGTATAGGTTTCCTATACCGAGAATGGATGATATAATGGACAGTGTGACTGGAGCCAAGTATTTCACCAAAATTGATTTGAAAATTGGGTATCATCATATCAGAATTAGAGAAGGTGATGAATGGAAGGCTACTTTCAAGACAAAAGAAGGTTTGTATGAGTGGTTGGTTATGCCTTTTGGTTTAACTAATGCACCAAGTAATTTTATGAGGCTGATGAATGAAGTTTTGAAGAAATTTTTAGGTAAGTTTTTTATTGTATATCTTGATGATATTATAATATTCAGTAAGACCATAGAAGAACATTTGTTGCATGTTAGACAAGTTTTGTAGAGATTGAAAGAGGAAAAGTTGCTAATAAATCTGAAAAAGTGTTCATTCATGAAAGAGGAGATTGTGTATTTGGGATTTGTGATCTCAGCTGATGGTTTGAGGATGGATCCTAAAAAGGTTGAAGTTATTTTGATTGGCCTACACCTATGAATGCTAGTGAGGTAAGATCATTTCATGGTTTGGCAAGTTTTTACCGAAAGTTCATAAAGAATTTCAGTTCAATTTGTAATGCTATGACTGAGACTATGAGAGGAGACAAAAGAGAATTCAAGTGGACACATGGAGCTAACAAAAGTTTTGGGACTTTGAAGCAGAAGGTTTCTGAATTAACTATTCTGGCATTCCCTGATTTCAGTAAGGTATTTCAAGTGGAATGTGATGCAAGTGGAAGTGCAATTGGAGCTATGTTGAGTCAAGAAGGTAAACCTATTGCTTTCTTTAGTGAAAAGTTGAATGATGCTAGAAGGAAATATTTTGTGTATGATCAAGAATTCTATGCTATTGTTCAAGCACTGAAGAAATGGAGACACTATTTGATACCGAGTGAATTTTTTTTGTATACCGATCATAAGGCTTTCCAGTATTTGGGTAGTCAAAATAAGTTGAATCAGAGACATATGAAATGGGTTGAGTATTTGTAGAGTTACACATTTGTGATAAAGCATAAGAGTGGAGTCACTAACCGAGTTGTTGATGCATTGAGTATAAGAAGATCTTTGATGACCGAGATGAAAATTGAAGTTCTTGGTTTTGATGAGATGAGAGATTCTTATGAGTTTGACCCAAATTTTTCTAAGCCGTGGAGAAAGTGCAGAGCACCTATTCAAGATCAACAAGACACTAAATGGGATGAATATTTTATTCAAGAAGGTATGTTATTTAAAGGTATTCAGTTGTGTATACTGAGAGGAGTAATGAGAACTAATTTGATAAAGGAGAAGCATAGTAGTGGTTTGGCTGGACATTTTGGTATTGATAAAACATAGAATTTGCCTAAGGAGAAATACTATTGGCCGCAGTTGTATAAAGATGTTCAGAAATTTGTGAAAATTTATGGAATTTGTCAAGTTGCAAAAGGAGTAATTCAGAATACTGGATTGTATGTACCAATTGTTGTACCTGAGAAACCTTGGATTGACATTAGTATGGATTTTGTTCTTGGCTTACCAAAGACAGTAAGAGGTAATGATTCTATATTTGTTGTTGTGGATAGATTTTCTAAGATGGTAGATTTTATACCTTGTAGAAGGACATCAGATGCAGTACATGTAGCAGATATTTTCTTTAAGGAAATTGTCAGATTACATGGATTATCAAGGAGTATTATCTTTGACCGAGATAATAAGTTTGTTGGATACTTTTGGAAGACCCTTTGGAAGAAGTTTGGCACTGAGTTGAAATATAGTTATACATTTCACCCACAAACTGATGGACAGACTAAAGTTGTGAATAGAAGTTTTGGAAATCTTTTGAGATGTTTAGTCAGAGACCCACTGAGTAATTGGGATTCTGTATTGGCACAAGCAAAGTTTTCATACAATAATTCAGTGAATAGCAGTACTGGAAAGACACCATTTGAGATTGTGAGTGGCATACAACCAAGAGGTATATTTGAGTTGAGAGATACTGCTGATGAAAATAAGAGAAGTGTTGAAGGAGTAAAATTAACTGAGTACATGAAGACATTGCATGAAGATGTGAAGCTGAAGCTGGAAGAGAGTAATCAGAAATACAAAGATAGAGCTAATAGATCAAGGAGACATAAGAATTTTAATGTTGGTGATGAAGTGATGGTTCATTTGAAGAAAGACCGATTTCCTATCTGAACATATGGGAAGCTAAAGATGAAGAAGTTTGGACCTTGCAAGATTTTCAGGAAATTTGATAGTGGAAATGCATATGAAATTGAGTTACCTGATGACATGGACATATCACCTATTTTCAACATTGCTGATTTGTATGAGTATCATGAACCTGATGAAGACATGGCAATACTAATGGAATATCCTAAGAAGGAGAAAGAGGAAGTTGAACAGATTTTGGAGCAAAGAATTGGCAAGAGTATAAGAGGAAAACAATATATGGAATATTTGGTAAAGTGGAAGAATAGACCAATTGGAGATAGTTCATGGATTTCATAGTCTGAGTTGGATGCAGCTTGAATCATACCTACCAAATGATTCAGATAATCATTTCAAAATAACCCCAGGTGTCTGATGCAGGAGCATCTCGGGTCTTTGGAAATCCCGTGTCACAAAAAAAAAACATTTTGGAGTTTGTCTGTGTTTCTCGGTTCCTTCTTTGACTAAGTTGGTCGGTAGTTGGTCAGTTTCCTTTGGTTACTAAGTGTGGTCAGTTATCTCCTAGGTGGTTGGTTATTTCACTAGCACTCAGCGATGCTTGTGTGTTGCTCGGTCATCCTTGCTTACCAAGTAGTTTCTTTTGAGTTTCTGTTGGGCTGACTTGTGCATTTATTATGGGTCATGGATTTAATGTTGGTATCCATCATTGGGAGGTGTATGGTCCTAGATCTGATTATTTCTTTCATTGATTGTGGATCTAAAGGCTGACTCAGTTCGGTAGACTCTTGTATAAATGTAGTTGTTTGGTTGTAGTTTAAGAGGCAGTTCTAGATAGAAGTAATAAGATAATAGTCTGGAGATTTTTGGTAGATTCTCGCATGTTTGAGGACTTCTGTAATTCTTTGTAATATCTAACCCTAACCGGGAAGGCCTTATAGCCTATCATGTATGACTCTATTTGATAAAAATTAATGAAAGATCTTGCATTCTCTCTCTCACTATGTTGTTGTTTACTTCCATGTGTTGTTGAGCAGGCTAGGATCATTAGGGTGTGCTATTGTTTGGCCCCTCTTGACCCCTACCTTGCGTCATCTTAATCCATGGATTATGATTGTGCAAATGTTTAAAGAATGATTAGGATTGGATTAGGAGGCAAGTGGGAGAATCAAGAGGATGTGATGTGAGGAGAGAGAATGAGTAGAGGATTGGATTAGCCAATTTTGGGTCATTAGCTAATTAAGAAGGGTTAGCACGTGTGAATGGGTTGGGTTGAGTGGGAACTCAAGGTTAGGTAGTTGGGATTGGTTAGGTTAGGGGTTAAAGTTAGGAGCTATGTGCTCAAATTAGATTAAATATTTTTTTTAATTCCAAAAATAGGAGGAAAGGAGATTTGTGAATTAATTTAGATAGATGAATATATTTATTTAAATTAATAGAGGAAGAGGGTTTTAATTAATTATCAAACTATAGGTTGCCATTTAGATAAGTAATTGGAATATAGTTAATTAATTTAATTAAGTAACTACGGGATGATATAAATTAATTAAATAATTAATATTTAATTAATCAGTGCCCTAGAAGAGAACTAAATAAGATTACTCAATTATGTAATCAGATTTAGGTGTCTACATTTTGCCCATATTCAACATAGTGTTAAAATAACATTATTTTAAAGATGTTTTAAAATAATAAATGACGAGAAGAATTTACGATGTGATGAGGTTGCCCCAGAATACAGGCAGAGAGGTTTAGACTGGGTAATGCCCCCTCAAGAGAGTGACGAAGAAAGAAAAAGGGGCTAAGGTGACATCTTGAAAGGAAGGAAGGGTTTGACGCAACTAGCTGGAAAAGAGTGAGAAGGGACAAAAATATAGTTAAAGGGAGAAGAAAATGAGGGTAAGAGGGAAAATGGGAAGAATAGGTAGGATGGGGGGCTACAAGAAGGAAAAACATCTCCAGGGAGGCCTTAATAAGGACTAAGAGGGCCAAAAAAAAGTCATTTGAGCATATTCAAGCTTGGAGAGATATTGATATTTTGAGCTCTGATATTGCATATAGCGATGGCGAGAGGAGGGAGACCGAGGCACATGGATGATATTGTGAAGAGTGTTCGACATCATCGAGTTCCCAATAGACAGGTATGATATAAAAAACCTTCCTTAGTACATTTAGTTTTGCATTTATTATAATTTTTACTTTGCAAATTCACGATCCCTCAGGCTCAAGATCAGTGGGATCACCATCAGGACCTACGCGATCACAATCCCAAAAACATTTGTTAGAATAGGGGTTAGGGAGGGAAAAAGAGGGATCTTTAGCAGGATCAAGATCCTAGATCAAATGGGTGGGGGGGGTAAAATTATGTGATCCTGTGAGGGGTCACTAGGGTAGGAGAATGGTGTCATGGGAATGTGTTCCCATGGTTGTACAGGTAGAAGCAAGTTTCACGATCCCACATCGGTGGGATCTCGAGAACTAGGGGTTTGTAGGATCACTGGTAAAACTGGTGGGATCATGAGTGAAGGGTTTAGAAAAGAAATTGGAGGGGACGAGGGCCAGGGGAGAATAGCAGGACTAGAATGGATAGGATGTGATTGGAAAGAAAACTAATTCAATTGACTTGGATTGGTTGTAGTGGTCCATGGATTGACTAACTAGCTGGGAGAGGCACACTGTAGTGCTAGAGGTAGCAGATCAATTCACCCCGGTAGACTGAGCATGAGTGGATGCTATTGGGCTTGGGTACCTGGCACGTATTCCCTATAGATGGAAATACATAGTGATGGCTACTGCACTCTATGAGTGGTGGCATTCAGAGACAACCACCTTTCATCTCTCAATAGGGGAGATGATATTCACACTTGAGGACATATACAAGATTTTCTGTTTGCCCATGCGAGGCACAGAGGTGATCATAGAAGATACCACCTAGTAGAAGATGATGAAAACACTACTACTTTTGACCTCATTTTTCTACCAAAATTTTCAACCGTCAATTAAAAAGGTTTAGGTAGGTCAGATTATAGAAGGAAAACTTCCTTTTTTTTAATCCATGCCCGCGTTAGTCAAAATTTTGACCAATACCATGTAGGTCGGAATTTCGACCAACACGGGCATAACTTTAAAAAGAAAAAAGATTTTGTATCTCATTTCATTGTTTGGTTTTAACTTGGAGTGTGTGAAGGAGCTGGAGCCTGCGATTGTTTGAACTGTTATTTGGTGAGAGTAAAAGGAGGACCACCTACCTGCGAGGGTTGCCACTGTGATTTGGTGTAAAAGGAGGACCGCCTGTAAGGATTTCCTTACTCTGCATTTGTCTGGCATTGTTTTATTGGTTACCTACTTAGGGCCTGTGAGCAATGTGCTAGGGCATCATCTATTTGGTATTTGTTGGCACATTTTTTATCATTGTTTATATACATTTGATTCAGAGATTAACTTGCAGAGATGAACTTACAAAACCCTAAATTTATGAATCACCATGTCATGTTACATTGTAAATGTACTAGTGTTAGGTTTATGATTGTAAGGTTGGAAGAGGAAATATTGCAAACAAGATTGAGAAAATTGTGTTTTTAACATTTTTTTTACTGGTATTTATTTTCTGCTGACTTTGTGTGGATTGGAATGTCAAATCTAACTCCATAGGAAGTCTACCTAGAATCATAGCTTCCAATTGCGACCGATATGAGATCATTTGGTGGAGAAATCTGAAAGAAATCATGTGAGAGTCATCTATAGACCATTTTTGATATAAAACTAGGGCAGTCTTCTTTCTACAGTCGGCTTTCTATGGACTCTTTTAGACCAGGTGTGACTATCTACACACTATGGCTTTAGAAGTGCTTAAAAAGACCCCAAATAATAAAGAAACCATAGACTCCTTGCACTCCCAAGACTCCAAACCTTCATTAGTCTTTAAAAATGTCTAAAAATGAACAAACCTCAAAGGAATAGGGCTCATTCCACTGAGAACCCCAAAATATCCAAATTTAGCACTTCTAAACCCTTAATCCAAGGGTTTCTTTAATCTCCTATCTCCGATCACTTCTAGGTCCAATAGGTAGTTGTTTCACCATTATATGATCATTATAAGATGATCCAAATCATAATATATGTTCCTCCTTCAGAATAAATGGCTACTGCTATAGCATACCAAGCAAATTCATTAAGTTTCTCTATAAATTATGGTGATCACCAAAACATTCTTCCTTCTCATTAAATTAATGGATTAGGGAACTATAGTGCATGTTAATACTCAGTCATTCCATGTGTTATAGTGGCCAGAGGTCATGGAATGACCATATTGAATTGGAAACTCACAAAACTGTTAAAGGAATGGCTGAAACTACTCTGCCAATTAGAATTAATTGAGTAAAAATACAAATACAGAACTCACAAATGCATAGATGTGGTCTAGGATCAATATCTAACTATTCCAAATGCATTGAAATGTAAGAAAATGACAAAATGAATCCAAAATCACTCTAAGAACTCAAGGAAATTGCATTTGAAAGAAGTTTATTTATCAAAAACTCAGTACAGTCCGTACACCAGGCCTCTTCTGCCATACAATGAAACTTTAGCATATTTGATGGACTCCTAGAAACTACCCCAACCAATCCAAATTAGTTGGATGGATTAGTTTGCATTGAAACATAACAAAATCCAATTCCCTCCATTTTCTAATGATCGTTGCATTTCAAATTTTTGAATCTACAACATTATAAATTTGGAGTTTTTGAAAATTTTTAAGATAATGAAACCCTAAGACTTTGAAATGTGACTCAAATGAAATTATTAAGCATTATTAAAATCAAATCTAAACTATTATAAACTTGTAACACCAAATACCATCCTAGGCTCTTATTTTGGTCCTAAGGCCTATTAGGCCTTTTAAGACTTATTACATATTTTCCATTTGCATTGCATGGAATGACCTTATAGGTCATTATAGGTGCCGATACATTTCAATTGATGTCTTTAGATGTCATTAGGTGCATGGTTGTCGTTATGGAATCCTGGTAGTCTTTAGATGTTCTAGGTGCCCCTGCACCATGTTCACCACCTTTGAAAGGATTCTTGTCCCAAGAATCAGTCTTGGCATTGGATGTTTGAGTCTAAACCAAAAATTTTAAAAAAACATCAGCCAACTCAAGATATGAAAACATGTCTAAATTCATTAAAAAAAATCATATTACATCTCATTAAATAATGTTGAAGTCAGATTGGGCAATAAAAGTGAAAATATTACGCCTTCCAAATGTGCACAAAACTATTCAAAACTCCAATGAAATGTAACACCATATCCTAGCAATCATTTGAATCCATATCAACCATAAAAATAAATGTTTGTCAACAATACAGTCAGACTGTACCCTCACAGGCAGTGACTGGCATATTTCAAATGAATTTACATTTTCATTACTTGAACATAGTTTACATTCACTGTTATGATCTAGAATCGATCATTAACTTGGTCCATTCCCAATACTCATGAACTTAGTTTACATTCACTATTATGATCTCTATAATATGGAACAATGGAGTTTTTAATTTCTAGTTTCTAGAGTGTATTTATTTTGATGTTATGTAAATTTAATTTAAAAATCAATAATATCAATACAAGTATAAGCATTGTTAAGTGGATTTGTATTCTCAATTCAATTCATGCAAGAATATGATGTACTTTACATACTATTAAAAATTTGACAAACTTTCACATATTAACTTTTGAAGTAGAACTAAAGGCAATGCATTGTTGTTAACTTGTTATTAATAAAAAAATTATTGGCAAATCAGAAATTAGTTATTGTTCATGTTGTAAAACTAAACTATTTTAACTAAAGTATACATGCAGTTTTTACGAGAAGAGGTTGAACAAACTATAATCTTGAACAAAGTAAGCGGAATATGTAAAATTTTGCTAAACTGTCTCTTTTCTCTATGATTGATTATAAATATCATGGTGTTTTATGGCACTTTCATTAATTGTATCATGGTTGTGCTCTACTATTGTACTTAACCTTTAACATATCTCCAATGATTACAATGACTTGCACATGCTTGTACCTTGTGGTTGTTCCATCTTCTTATTGTGATTGTTGCTGATTTAAGGCATGATATGTCAATGTCTTCTTATTGTATTTATTCTATTAGGACTTCAAACTGAGTGACATTTCCTTTTCACATGAGCATAGAATTCAAAATTGCCTCTATAGAAGAAATTATTCATTAATAGTAGATAGATGTGTTTTTCCCTATGATATCATGATAATGGCCATATTCAATAACTCTATAACATGATGGTTGTTCCTTTTAAGAGAGATGGTTGCTCCATTGTTCTAAAAACTACACTTTGTTGTCCTTTTGAAATGATAGCATTATATGTCAGAAACTTTGAGGTTCTCTTACCTTTTGTATGTCATGGCTTCACCTCTATGTAGCTAAATCTCACTCTGAAAATGATCTTTTAGGAAACAATGAAAATCCTCTATGGGTTCATACTTATTGTGACTTCCCATGGCGCACTATCATTTCTTGTACACTGTATTTTTCCAATTCTTTTAAATTGTCACTGTCTTTGAAAATTAATGCCATGTGTTGCTTACATTTGATTCAATTTCCATATTAATTACTCTCTTCATTTGTATTAGGAACTTTTTCCTTAAGCATGTGTGATGCAAACCTAGATATAGATGGGCATTAATGCATTAATGCTCAATTGAATGCCTTAATGCAGCTCCCAGAGAAAGGCCATCTGGAAGCTTTAGAGGAAATAATTTGTACTAGGTATGGAATCATCTCCACTACAATGCCAAATTCTGATGTGTTATTATCTTCAATTGCAAGTTTCTTTTGCAAAAATATATTGTATATCTTTACAAACTAGACAATGTGATTGTACAACTCCAGAATATATTCTCTATAATCTCTAATTACAAATTAAAGTGTAAATTGAAGTAAAGTCTTGGATAAAATTCCAACCCTTGTCTACTAATTACAATACTTACCTTTATAGTTCATGTGACTTCCCTAGGGATCTGTTAGAACTAAAATAAATTTGTTATATGCTAGTTGGCCAACTATGCCTAGTCAGCCAACTAGGAGACATGTCTTTTGGGAGGTAAAGACTCATATAAATGAAAGATGAAACTCTTCATCCAATGAAAAAAAAAAATTCAACACAAACATCTATGAAATATATCCAGACAGTAGTGGACTATATATAGGCAACAATGAATTAGATGTAATTGCTTCAACTTCACATCCTTGATTTACTTCAGCATCAAGAATAATATGCACAGATTCAGTAGTCTAGTGAGGAGATTTGTGTAACTCCCAAAATAATAATAACTCCCAAAATACTTATCCTTTTGAATATTTCATGGTCTAGTGAGCATGATTTGTGTGTGTATTTGTAAATCTTGTATAATCTTATAATATTTTTTTATTATTATATAGAAGATACTAATGTTTGTATGTTTACATTTTGTATATCTATAGCCTGTGAAGAAAGTCCACACTTGGCAATATGAACCCAGAATAAAATAAAGAGACAATTGCTAGATTGTGGTCTCAGTTCCAAAGAAAAGACGTTGAAAAATGTAATTGTCCTTGCAAAAAGTGTAAGGGCTTAAAGAATCAAAGAATTATAATAAAAATAGCCCAGAGTCATTGTAGGCAATATGGTCACATTGAAGGGGGGCATGATTTTTGTCAATTGGTGAATGTGGATTTCCAATTGGAGGAACGTGGAGGTGTAAATATCCAAGCCGATGATAACACTCCCATAGAAGAAGATGATCATGTGGCAGAGAACACAATTGAAGATGATGGTATTGGCATAGCTGATAATGTGCTAGAGGACATGATTGAAGAAGATGGTATTGGCATAGCTGATCAAGATGATCATGATGATGGTACTAGCGCATCTGATAATGATGATGAAGATGGTCTTGATATAGCTATAATTGAGAAGGCATACAAGCCCCTATACCAAGGCTCCCAAACAACTCTTCTCTCTGCTATAGTGTTGTTGGTGAACTTCAAGGTTATGAATGGTTTATCCAATGTAGCAATGTCACGTATACTAAGGTATGCCATTTTTGTCATCTTCAATGTTAGCATACCATTACGATTCATTATATTAACAATTCATATTTGTTGTTGTAGGTTGATAGGTGAGTTTTTCTTATCACCATCAAATATTTTTCCTCATTCGTACCGAGAATTATCTATCATTATGAATCAAATTGGAATGAAGTATCAGACAATACATGCATGTCCCAATGATCACATTCTATATCATAAACAACATGAATTTGCAATAGAATGGCATGTTTTTCATACTAGTAGATATCGATCAAATCAAATAACAAAAAAGGTGTCTCACAAGAGTCTTCGGTACATTCCCCTTATTCCATGTCTTCAATGATTATTCAGGTGCACTAGTTTGGCACAATTTATGGATTACCATGCACGCAATAGAAGTCAATATGACATTATGTGAATGCCTGTGGATGGTTATGCATTTAAAGACATAGAAACAACATGGCCACACTTTAAAGAAGAACTTCATAATCTCAAGATTTCAGTGGCAGCGGACGGTGTCAATCCATTTGGAGATATGAGATCTACTTACTCAGTGTGACCTATTTTTGTTATTAACAATAACATTCCTCCTTGAATGTCCATAAAGAGGGAGCACATAATGTTGTCAATGATTATACCAGGTATTTTTTCATTTAATAGTTATGTAAATTAATTTATAAACACCGCATCAAGATGGTCATAATAATTATGTAATGTTTTTATTCATTCAACTAGGTAAGTACCAAGTTAAAGATATGAACGTGTATATTGAGCCCCTTATTGATGATTTGTTGATTTTATGAAATGGGATTACTATGTATGACATCTCTAGACCAATAGGACAAAGAAATTTTCAATTCCATGCAATGCTTGTATGGACAATACATGATGCCCCTAGACTAACTCATTTTTGTGGTATGTTATATATTCATGTTAGGTCATGTATTTTTGGTATGTTATACTACTTACACATTATTGATGTATGTTTAAGTTGCACATGATAATTGTACATGATCCAATTGTACGATATCGTTTAGGTCTTCAGACAAAGGGTAAATTTGCATGTCCAGTTTGTGGTCCGAAGATGAAATCTCATCATTCAAGAAGTTTAGGAAAGCAGGTGTTTGATGAATTTAGGCACTTTCTCCACAATAATCATAAGTATCGAACTATCAAAAAACATATTTTTAATGGGAAAGAAGAGACGACATCAAGGCCATGAAGAATGACACCTTGTATATGGAAGTTGGAATACAATAGACTAAATCACCGAGGTAATGTCATTCCATTTGATGATTTTTTTTTTAAATTTAGATTTTGATATTGTATTTTATTTACTAATAATGTTATTAATGCTTGTGAAGGTCGTCAAGGCATCAATGACCAACTTCCTAGAGGAATAAAAAGTTATCCTAGTCAATTTAGTAGGTTTCCATACTACAAGGATCTCCCAATCATGCATTTGTTTGATGCTATGCATATTGGAAAGAATGTAATAGAGACACTATGAAAAATATTGGATGAAAAGCATGACAAAGAAAAAATGGCTAAAATTTGTAATGACATTCATGAATCCAATCATGCACTGAAAACTTTCATTGAATCAAATAGCAATGGAGACCGCATAAATACGAGTTCCCTTCCTTGGTTATTAACTAAGCAACAAAGTGATGCATTAAAAGAAGTCATAAAAAAAACAAAATTTCCAACAGGATTTACTACAAGTAAAAGTAGTCTTGTATCAAAGAAAGGTGATATTGGGCCAGGGTTGAAAACACATGATTGGCATACCTTCATCAAGGTAAGTCATGTTCTCTATTCACAATATATTTGTAAAATTGCATGTACTTTTTATTGTATTATTTTACAATATATTGAAAAGATCATTTTTTAATCATTGCAGTATGTCCTACCTCTATCCCTCCCAGACCAGTTTGACAACAATGTTAAACAAGTTATATATGATCTTGGAGAATTCATGAGGTTAGAAGTGTTATTATATTTATGACTTGCTTTACTTTTTATGTAATTTATTGTATATTTTTATCTAAAATCTTGTTTATATGTTCTTGCGAGTTGAATCTCTTTTAGGTGGTTATCATCTAAAGAAATTGATAAAAAAGATATAAAATATTGGAAGAGAAAAATTCCCCAGCTTATGTGTGAAATGCAAAAGTGTCTACCTCCAACTTTTTTCAATGCTCAAGAACACTACCTCATACATCTGGTTGAGGAGATTGAATTGTGTGGACCTGTACAAACTAGGTCAATGTGGATGGTTGAGAGGAACTTGAAATTTATGAAGGGCTTGGCTCGACAAAGAGAATGTCCTGAGGGTTCTATGATGGAGGGATATATGGTATACTAGACCATGGTGTATATTAGTGAATATCTTCCCAAGTTTGCAGCAAATATCCATGTAGATCACATTTGGGATCCCAACTCTATTAATAAATTTTAAGGGGAGTACTTGATGGGGAAAGGTAGATTGAGGAAAGTGAGAGGTAATTATATGATGTTATTGTACTTTATTAATTCTTATAGATCTTTAATATAAGTTTTTTCTAAGCGGTCTATTTGTTTTCTTTACAGTTGGTCATGAGTGGGATGCACTACATTTGTATATTGCAAATAATCTTGATTGGATGATGGTATGGATTCAAAAATATCAAGAAAATGGTTGCTCATTAACATGGGGTGGTGTTGCATCATTGGTTAAAGAAGCTTATCGTAATGGAGATCCTAATGTTATGCCAATGGTACTTGATCTAGCATATGGTTTAAGAGGTAGAAAGGTACGTATAAATTTACTAACCATGACCCATAAGTTTAATATCAACTCACGGATCGATGCAAATAATCTTGACATGTTTGAATAATTGCAAATCAAACAACACAAAGCTATGTACTACCATGGCCATAAATTTTGCATAAAAAAGTTAGACAACACGAAGAAAACTTGTGATTCTGGGATAAGTGTAGTCTTTGCAGTCACTAATATTTCATCTAGAAATGACATACATACTCAACAATCTAAAAATTGATACTATGGAATTTTGGATGATATACTTGAGTGCAACTTTAATTCATTCAAACTAGTTCTATTTGTCGTCAAATGGTACAGGCTACGGTTGAATCAAAATGATCCTGATAGGACTATTATTGAACATGATAGTGGATTTATAATGATTAATACAAGGTCATTTGAGCCAATTGGAGATGAGCCCTATGTTCTTCCAAGCCAATGTGAGAAAGTGTTTTACTTTGTTGTTCCACATAAACCGGGTTGGTCATTTATTATTAGACATGATCCAAGAGGAAGGCCGGTACAGTATAATATGATGGAAGAAGAAGATAATGAAGAATCAGAAGATGAAGTAAATGATGATCAAGGACAACTATTACACAATGAAGAAAATGATGATGATTCCGGTGATGCTGATGATATTGATGGTGATGATCATGATCAATGAAGATGGTGTTGATCAAGGTGATGATGGTGATGATGATGGTGATGATGATGATGATGGTGGTGACGATGATGATGATGATGACATGGATGAGGAGGATGATCAATAACATGATCACTGAAATGTATGTCAAGGTATGATCAATGTCACGTATGAGGTATTGATTTATTCATAGAAATTTGAATTAAGTTATTATGTGTTGAACTCTATAGTCATGGAGTATATTTTGCATCATGTAAATTTTGTCTTCTATGTAATTTGTAGCTTACATATCATGTAATTTTTGGCTAACCTAAGATAAATGATTTACATATGCAGAAAATTTAACGCCTTTGACATGGATCGACAGGTATAATTTATTATTTGGTTTCCTTCTCTTTAGTCAGCAAAATATATAGATCCTACTATGTCTCTCATTTGATGGATTGCAGGTATCACCAAATAGGTATTTGTCTAATATATCTTCCTCAAGTGAGGAAAATGCGGGAATAGAAGACAAAAGTGAGACATCTAGTAGGTCTAAAATAGGGAGATCAACTAGAGGTCAAAAGATTAGAAGAAAATTTGATAAATGAATGCAATTTTTTCTTGCTGAGGGTGGGTCATGTTCTTATGATAATGAGACCAAAGGTGACATGAAGGTTCCCTTAAGGTACACACATCTTCAGAAAGAATGGGTACCCAAGGAACTACCTCCAGTTAATACTGATTTTTCTGTTAACGAAAGGATATATCGTATAGCTCCATCTTCATTACATGGTTTGGGCTTATTTTCTATGGATGGCATAAAGGTTAGTTATAATCAAGTTGTTGAATTGATGGAGTATGTAGGACCTTGTTACAATTATAAGAATTGGACGTGGATTGTGCAATATAAAAAAAGTATGTGTAGGTATGCATTGTCAGCAAATTATATACAATGCAAAGAAAATGATCAAACTAAAAGGCTCGCTGTGTATATTGATGGAAGGCCAAAAGAAATAGGGAATATTGTAGGTTTTATAAATATTTCTTGACCTCTGTCAACTAATAAGCGGCTGAATTATATATTCGAGGCACACGAGGGAAATTGTGTATTTGTATGTGCGATAAAATCAATAAGTGCAGGGAAGAGCTTCTAATAGATTACAATTTGAATCATGTAGATACAAAAAAATTCCCTATCATGGGACTAGTAAGTATAACATTTAAACCAATTACCTCCAATTAATATTGACTATAATCACTTCTGATTGCTAAGAATTACTAATCTTTGTCACAGGGTGACATGGATATTCCACCTCAAGATACAGGAGTACACCTTCTTCATCAAAGGTAAACCTTAATTAGTGTAATTCTACAAATTATATAGAAAAAAATGTCATATTATTATGTTCTTTTCTTTATGGCTTTGGAGTTATTTTGATAGAATTTTACTAATATTGATGTCACAACTTGATACTTATTGATAGATAAAAGAAAAAAAGGCAACATATCAATTGCGATCTGAAGTTGAGGTGGCATTTATAGATGACATAGAATCTAACTCTAACCATGTATTCATGGCTACTCAAATAAAAACTAAATATGGTAAAGAAATTCTTAACCTTATAATGGAAGCAAATGAAACTGAGGAGTCAAAGGAACTCGAACAAGAATTGACATGTAGAGTCAATTCTATTAATGTAAGCAGTAATTAATCTTAAGCAATAATTAAAGTTCAATACATGTTTATATTTTATACTATCTTATGGATCATGATCTAAAATATGATGTGTTCTTCTTACAGGTTTTTTTGACACATGTGAAACGTCATCAATATGGTGAGGGTTGTAGCACCACACCACCTTCATGTAAATAATCCTTAAACCTTTAACCATTGATTTAACCTTTGTATACATTATTGACTCAACTTATGTTTGGGATACTTTTAGTACCCCATTTAATCTTTATCCATTGAAAATGTCTTTGCTAACAATGTATTCTTCAGCTCATGATGAATTGTAGATGCCTCCTTCGATTAACATTCCACATTCGATGACTGCATTGTCCACAACGAGGTGCTTGCAGACATCTTCCTCTGTACCATCTACAACTGGTAAAACCTTATTTTTCTATATTTTGTTATGTGCTAAGCCTGCATTGATTATTTTTCTTGTGTGAATTTTATACACTGCATGGACCTATTTTGTGCACTAATAGATACACCTACACCTGGTACAAGAATAGATCAGACCATTACTAGTGAAGATCAACCATTTCTTGGATCAGCCCGTGTTACTAGTACTGGTTCATTTGTGGGGACATTGTTGTTGAACAAGAACAATATGGTTATGTTAAAACTACCAAAGCTTCCAGGTGCTTTAAAATTGTTATTATTTACAGTGTCATTGTAGTTTACTTATACATAACTCATTTTGGACTGATAATCCCATGATATTTTTGTAGGAAATGATGTTTTTTATGATCATCTTTTTGAAATGACATTGAAGCTATTTGGGCCCACCATATGTAAAGGTATGTAGCTTCATAATATTGGTACAATATTTTTCTTATCTTCCATTTATTGTACTATATTAAAGTTATGATATCTAAAAATTTTGTTTTTTTCAAAAAAGGTGGAATGATTAGGATGCTGACTTAAAAATCAGCTCATTAAATCTTTAGAGGACCTCTTTGGAAATAAAACTTTTGACAGAGTCATGATTCTTAAAAGAGTAGCCAAACATATAAAGACTATGAGGGACCAATATACAAGGGCTCTAAAGGATAACCCAAAGTACGAGCGTCCTCCTATGATTCCACCAATGGAGTGGAATGAAATAATGGAAGATGCAAAAGAGAAAAGGCTAAAGGGTAGTGGAATTCAATCAGAAGATGACAAAAGAAGGTATGTTGTGATAGTATTAAGTAGGATGTAATCATGCACTAATTAGTGATCTTTGTAAATATATAATCTAACATGTTTCAAACTTTTCATAGACTGCAAGACACATCAAAAGCCACACAAGTGAGATTAACAAAGGTTGGCCAACACAAACTTGGTTCTAGTGAATATATGAAACTTCACTCTCGACTTGTAACTAGCAGCATTGGAATTTCATATCAATTTTTTATATATAAGGTTGCAAACAATTCTGTTTAATCAAATCATACATGTAAAAGTGACAATATTAAACAAAAAATACAAGGCACATAATTCAATGTAGAGCCCATGGATGAAGACAAGAGAATAGCCTTAAAGGAAGGCTATGCAGTCATGGATGCATGCCTATGCCAACAATCCCAAAGCCATAATGAAGAATCTGCTACACCAGATGAGACACAGGTAAATTGGTCAAATGAAAAGTAAATCAAATTGAATAGTTAATTTCAAACATAAATTGACTATTTCATGATAACAATGTGCATGACATTTCACTACAGCCTTCAAATCCTACCACAAAACCTGGGCATGATGAAGGCCATGATGTGCATTAGAGTGTTGGAGGTATTAATTTTCCATTGGAAATAATTTATATAATTATAAATAGAATTTAACATCTTTAATTGCAATTGGCTGTGTAACCTTTTTTTGAATATTTTAGAGCATGTTGAGCATGTTGAGGTGGTGAAAGATCAAAATGTTATTGTACATGATGATGTGGCATTGTTAGGTAAAGAAAAATGCATGTTATGTTCTACTGGTTAATGAAATACATGTAACAGTAAAAAAAAGTATGTGAATTTAACCCATTTACTTGTTATTACAGTAGACCCCCCTTTAGTGCAGTAGCATCGTCCTCCTTGAGACATGAGGAAGCATCATAATTTGAGATCACAACCATAAGAGGAGGAAGATAATATTGATGCTACTGTCAGCCTTTACCTAAATAAGAAATCTAAGAAAAACCCAAAAAAGAAATGATTTCTTAAAAATGCTCTTTGATAAAACTTGTTTGATTAACTTTGTTGGATAATGAAAGAACGTCATTTTAAGTAATTATCTATGAATTTTGTGTATTAATATTGAATTATATGTCATGTTAATGAATATTTTTATGTGTTAATGAATTCTTGATTAGTGTTGTGTATTAATGAATGTTATGTGATTGTATTGATTGAATGTTATAGTTCATAAATAGATGAATGAAGTGTGTAATTAGATGTTAATGGGGAATTTAGATTGATGTTAAGGGGAGCGGGGGTGAGGCCAGATGAGCTTCCACCTTCATGTGGTTGGCCTTGTTAAGTAGAGAATATTAAAGTATTCTTGAAACCAAGTGAAGCTCAAACTAACATACCTTCATTATTTAATCAATTTCATTTGGTCTAGGTCTTTGCTCATAAGTGCATTTTGAATGTGTCATTGTCAGGGAACTATCAAATAAAAAACTAGAAGGGCCAATAGTCAACTTCTCATTGTCATTGTCTAGCATGATTCGGCTTCATTTTGTGTAAGTATTCTCGTATTGAATGCGTCAACCTCTCTTGGCCTAATGTGGATTATTTCATTGGTTTGTGTTTTTTATTAGGTGAAGTGTTAAATCAGATATTAGTTGGATCTATAAGTAGCATAGATATTCTATAGCTAATAGCCTAATACACCCATGTGAATAAATTTACTTGCTGTCCCCTTATGATTTACTTAAGCAAACAATCCTTATGTGCTAAAAAATTAGTTGTTTTAGTCCTACAATTGTAGATGATTGTATGCATGAATTCAATGACAAGAATTGAACATTACAAAATAGAGCAATAACACAAGAAAATACTACAGAGAAGCGCGATGTGGTGAAAACTCTTGCACAACAAGGTTGTACCTATTGAAGATTTAAATGCCTATCTGTTTAGGTCTTTGCAAATGATGACATGATGCAATTAAGTATCAAGCACCTAGTGAAGGGTGGCTAATCCAAGAAGCTATGGATGCACAATGATGATCTCTTAAAAGTAGAATTAAAACTCTGAATAACAGCATTCCATTTCTTCATTGGTCAAATCTATTGAAATCTTTTTAATGATGGTTCTCTTTATGATGTTTGTAATTTTTTGGATTTTCATTTGACCATCCTCTGTGGTTATTAATTGACTTATCTTTTGTACATTGTTGCTCGTCTAATGCCCTGGTGTACTGCCAAATGTTTAGTTGGATTCCACAAACATTGTATAAAATTTTTCTATCATTGTTTCTCTAGTAAATCTATTTGTGTCCACTGAGTCCTATTATTCCCTTGAAGGTTTTATTGGGTAATATAAGTTGTGGAACTTTGTTAGTTGACTTTTTTTTTGAAATGGTGTGGGAACTATTTGAAACATGGGCATTGCTCTTGGAAGGGTTTACATTTCTTATAAGTTTTTTTGTAACTTTTAAGCTCTATGATAATGCTTGTCATCCTTATATGGCAGGCAAATGAATCCAAGAAGGAAGCTTTTAGGAAATATTTGGAGTCAAGCGGCGTGCTTGATACCCTCACAAAACATCTACGACAGCTCTTCTTATATGATGAAATGCTGAATCTAGAAAATTAATTTGTGAATTTGCATCTATTTGTGAGATCATATATTAATATTGGTAGTTCCTCTAATATGATGAAATGCTGATTTTAGAAAATTAGTTTGTGAATTTGCATCCATTATTTTTGGATGCCTGAATGTTATGTTTTCCTTGTGAGGATTCAAATTAATTTGATTGATATGATCTTCTAAATGGTGTAGTAGTCTTTTAGATTAATGTGATTTGTATTATCATATAATATCTTTTCTCTTATAAACTACCTTGTTTCCATGTATGATTTACAGTTATTCATTCCAGTGTTCCAAAGATGAATCTGGACGATATCTTTAAGCAAAAGAACGAGGTTGCTAAAGTTGTTGAAGAACTTGAAAAGGTTGATATATTCATATCAGTTTCATTTATTTATTGATGTGTATTGTCAATTGATTACTGTAAAATATCTCTTAAATATCAAACAAGATGAAATTTGAATGCAGTATGATTCAATCGTTCATTTATATGCTTACAGGCTATGTCAAACTACGGATATGAGATAGTTCAAACACTTGTTGTGGATATAGAGGCTGATGTGCATGTCAAGAAAGCAATGAATGAAATAAATGCAGGCAAGACTTTTACATCCAATACTAAATGTCCTTTTTACCATGATATTGTTGGAGATTTCTAGCATATACTTATGCATTTTTTAAATGGGTTGATGGTATTCATTTATTTAAGAAAACCTAAATCATTATCCTCAACTTTGTTCATATTTTTTTTCTATATCTGTTTAGTTTATTTACCCAAAATTTCTCTCAATTTCACCATCATTCATTTCATTGTTTTATATCAGCTGCAAGAATGAGGTTGGCAACACAAGAAAAAATAGAGGCAGAGAAAATTTTAAAAATTAAGAGAGTAGAAGGGGAAGCAGAATCAAAGTATCTGTCAGGAGTTGGCATTGCTAGGCAAAGGCAAGCAATTGCGGATGGGATGAGAGAGAATGTGCTTGCTTTCTCAGGGAATGTGCCTGGCACAACTGCAAAGGATGTGATGGATATGGTGTTGGTGACATAGTATTTTGACACCCTGAAAGAGATTGGAGAACATTCCATATCTTCAGTAGTGTTCATACCCCATGGACCTAGTGCAGTTCATGATGTTGCTCAGCAGATCAAAGATGGATTGCTTCATGGATCACATGCCTCTCATCAGTAACTGCCATAAAAAAAATTTGACAACAACATTCAAGTTAATGGACATGGTGATGATATTGTTTTAGGGTTTGAAGCTTTCCTTATTTTATTTTTTAGTATGCATCAACACTTCTTTTTATGTTATATATGTATATTTTATAGATTTGTATATTTATAATTTTAAAAGTTGTATGTAATATACATTGGGAGATAATATATTGATATTGGCAGTTCTTCTTATATGATGAAATGTTGAATCTAGAAAATTAATTTGTGAATTTGCATCTATTTGTGAGATAATATATTAATATTGGTAGTTCCTCTTATATGATGAAATGCTGATTTTAGAAAATTAGTTTGTGAATTTGCATCCATTATTTTTGGATGCCTGAATGTTATGTTTGCCTTGTGAGGATTCAAATTAATTTAATTGATATGATCTTCGAAATGGTGTAGTAGTCTTTTAGATTAATGTGATTTGTATTATCGTATAATATCTCTGCTCTTATAAGCTTCAAGGAAATATTTGGAGTCAAGCGGTGTGCTCAATACCCTAAAAATAAAACATCTATGCTCTTATAAACTTTGAATTTGCAAAATAAATTCTCCTTGAGACACACTTCTCTAACTTATTACATCTAATTTAGAACAAGTACCCTAAAAAATTTCATAGGCCCATACAAGACACCCACCAAAATATAGACCATCAATTTATAGAACCCTTGCAAGATATCCCAAGGAATGACAGGTAGTGAAAACTAGATAGATAGAAAAAAGAACATAACCATATGTTGCCTCACCTGTTTGAGGTAAGTCAAACTTGGTCCAATTCTCTTAAAAATGGTACATATCTGTCCAAGTGCAGCAACATTCAAAGATTTGCAGTGGTAAAGAGAATCCCCATATTTTATCAGCCTAACATAGTCTTTGGCCACTTTGGCAATCAGATTGCGAGCAATATTGATTTTCCAGTAGGATTTTTTTTAAAAAAGAAAGGTTTTCGTAGCATTATCTACCACTTGAGTAAAAGTTTCCATAGCTAAATTTCCTTGCCACAGTTAATATTTCTCTAAAGACTTACAATTTAGTAAATCCTCAGCTAAAGGGCTAATAAACTAAATAAAGTTTCAAACATATGAACAGATAAAACTCATACAAGAAAAATCTGGAGCCAAATTGAATAGCATTGGCTATTTGTCAGCGGAAGGTCCCTGCTAGAACAGACACATTTGTCACTTCATTAAGATGAAAATTGTGTACTAAGTTTCCTAACTGTATAAGTCATCGTCATCTTTATTATCTGTTGTAGCAAATACATCCGAAGCACCAGCAAAAGCACCAAGAAATCAAAATTCATAACCAAAGCCTCGAGATTGCTATAGTGTTTGTGCAAAGGCTTGATACTTCCAAATATCAGCATCACTGACACTTCTTCGGGCATATTTCATTGACTCCTCAAAATGAGCAGCCTTTATTTCAGCTACCTCATCACTATCATCCTCATCCATTGCCTCGGGGTTCTCACTTCTTTTTCTTTCACGTTCAATATTATCTTGTAAAAGTGCAGAGGAAAGAGAACATGACAAATTGAAATAATAAGATACAAGTTGAGGAAAATTGAATCAAAAATGTAAAATTCTAACAAACTAGTTCAAAAAAAACCATTAAGAAATTCATAACCAAATCTAGTTTGCAAAAGCCGCCACAATTGAAACTCACCTTCTCAATATTTTCTCTAATAGCATACTTGCAAGCCCGTTGACAAATATTTGTAATATCTCATTAATAAATATAATGGACAGGGCATTCTTCTCAGCCTCCTCAAAAGCCTTCCAGAGATTTCTTTCACTTTCTCCAGCCAACTTTGACATGATCTTAGGTCCATTGATACAGAAAAAGAAGGCACCAATTTCATTTGCCACTACCCTAGAAATTAAAGTTTTCCCAGAACTAGGAAGCCCATAGAGTAGAATACCCTTTGGGGGCTTCACACTAATAGATTTGAAGAGTTGTGGGTGTCTAAGAGGAAGCTCTACCAATTCACAGATCACCAGTCAGAGCCTATCTCTCAAATAGTTCAAACAAAATGAAAAAACCCACAGATTCACACAAAGCAGAGCAAATGGATTGGTAGAGCCCAAAGCAGTCTGGAAAATAGAATGAGCAGGGACCCACTGGCAACAAGCAGCATAATGAGTGTGGACACATGAAGATAAATATCTAGACTAATCACCGATCAGGACGTTGTTGGTGATTAGTCTGGATATTTATCTTCAATTTTTTTTTAAACCCTCCATGTTTCGTCAAAATTTTGACTCATAGTCGTCGAAAGTCTGGCCTAGTTTGGTCTAAAAATTGACCATTTTGTGTCGAAATGTAGCGTCGTGGGTTTGGCATCCTAGTCGGAGCTGCTAAACATTTCCATCAAAATTTTGGCCTAGTTTGGTCTAAAAATTGACCAATCTGTGTCAAAATGTGGCATCGTGGGCTTGGCATCCTAGTCTAACGTGCGATGAAATGTGGTTGAAATATGACCATCATGAGTTTGGCATCCTGGTCAGAGTGACCAAAGTTTTTGACCAATATTAATCTATATTGGTCGAAAGATCGACCAATATACCAACACTTGCTAATGTTATTTTCGGCCTAGATTGCCCTCATTTTTTACCAATATTGGTGTCAATTATTCTACGATTGCAGCAATGGGTTGATATTTTGATGTAGATAATAGTGATGAACTAGTTGGTCGACTATTCGATCAAGTTGGGTAGAAACTTTGACCAATAGTGCATCAAAAAATAGTGCAAAATGTACTAGTGCAATATTGGTGGGACCAGGTTGAGCACCGATGCTATGACACAATCAGCTCTCCTTAGTAAGACATTTTGCAGTGGCACCTCCAATGCACCAAGTGTACCTATATGTATGTGGGCTAGTTTTAGGGTACATTTCCCTTAACATGGGAGGGACAAGTGTGACATTAGCACTCATCTCGGTGATCATGGATGCAGGTGTCCCAACATCCTGGGGGGTTCTTATGCTTGCGGAGCTATACAAGGATCTGCACTAGATTGTGTACCACAAAGGAGAGACACATGGGAGGAGCATAGGCTTCACCTCCCTGCTATAATTTTGGGCATGGGAGCACATTATTGTACTGAAGCTGATAGGTAGGAGAGATAGATAGGAGGATCAACCTATAATTTACAGCTGGGGGGAGTTGTTTACATACCATGATGTCGATGATATGGGTTATTAGAGAAATACCCTTGGCATACAAGATGACATCACCTAGAGGTTGTATATGGGATTGGCATCCTAGCTAGAGGACCAATCGCACCTACCATTTTCCATGACACCCACGTACCTGATAGGGAACAAGGATTATATCGTAGAGTAGTAAAGGCTAGACCAAGTGGTCAAATAGTTTGGGTATACATAGGACTTACCAGATGGTGAGAATTGGTACCAGTAGACCACTTGGGAGAGGTGGTCATAGTTTGGGGGCTCAATAGACAGAGAGAGCTTGGTGGTGGTGTAGTAGGCTATACAGACTGCTCATTGGGATTAGGTAGGGGGGATAACAAATGGGGGGAGTATGGTGGAGTACTGTGCTTGGTTCCAGAGGCCATGGGTAGTGGGGAGAGTAGGTTTACTACCACAAGAATAGAGGGTGAGGTCGGTGGTAGCATAGGTGGCTTGGGGGAGTGGATAGATAGTTACTGTAGTGCCTGAAGGGAGGAGAGGAGGGAGGCCATACTTGAGGAGGGAAGGTAGGAGGGGGGAGGGGGAGGCAGAGGAGGAGATGGGATGGACATAGATGAAGGAGGCATAGGAGGAGGAGATAGAGGAGGAGGAGGAGATGGAGGAGGAGGATACATAGGGGGAAAAGGGGGAGGAGGAGATGGGGGGAGATGGAGAACATGTATCGATTGGCCCACCACAAAAAAAACCACCACTAAGGGCCCCAAGGGTTAGATCATCTAGAGGTGGGGGATGAGGAGATCTCGTGAATTAGTTTATGTCTCTATAGGTTGCATATGATAGGACCGACCAGATGCTATAAGATACACAGGGATAGAGAGACACTCTAATCATTCAGCTGGCATAGGCCTTATAGGATGGCCTAGAGATGATCGATGAGAAGGAGAGCCTATAGAGAGAGGGGGATGGGTTACATGTGGAGAGGGACATGCTACATGGAGAGAGAGATGGACAATAGTCTTAGAGGGACATGATGTAGGGGGAAAGGGATTTGGCACTGCGATAGTTAGTCGAAGAGAGGCAGATAGCCTAGGGAGGGAGTGTGGCTAGGGGGTCTCAGGAGGTGATGAGATTGCAGAGGGATATGGAAGACCTTTGGGAGTATGTGGGTTGGTATAGCAAGATGTACCATGTTGTAGTACCATCAAAGAGGAGAGAGAACTACCGACAGGCCAACCAATTAGAGGCCATAGGTACAAGTACTAGAGCAGGGGCTGGGAGAAACAAGAGGACAATGGAAAATAGTTTTTGAATGGGGCCATCATAGAGGATGGGTCAGGAGAGCTACTGACCCAGTCACACACAAAGCCAATAGTAGTTAGCTAGTGGCTTGGTACAAATGGAAAAGGTAGAGGTATAAGGGGTTGGGATGAAGGTTGATAACAAAGGATGGGATAGGGAGGTGATAGGGCCACCACAGGTACCATAGGTGCAGGTTACAAGGATACACAACACAATGGAGAGGCCATAGATTAGGGTGATGTAGATAGAGATCTCAGATGCACCACTACAAGATCCATAATAGGTTAACCCTTTCCCAGACATCGAGATACCTCCCCCAGGAGAAGTAGATAGGCAGTGATATGCTACATTATTTTGATGTACATGTATAGTTTTTTTTTTAGGGCATTATCCCATATATTGTATATGTATTCATTGATGGAAACTTCATGGGACATTCATACATTTATTGATTCTTTGATATGGGATGTGGGACATTATTTTATTCTTTGTGGGATATTGTTTTCAAAATCTACATATATGCATTCCAAGTTGCCTTAATTGCTTATGCAAATTGAATCAGTACATTGAGACCATATGTGACCTTGTTTGTTTCTTCTACATCTGTAGATACTAATTCCTAGAATGTTTTGAGGCCAAGTTCAAGGTACTCATAAGTACTCTCCAAGATATTTACCTTTGGAGTCAAGAAGCTTCTTAGTTTAGAGAATCTTTTCTGAATTCAGTCCTTTTCAAGCTATAGGGTATGGATTTTATCCATGATCCTGTTTGTTTCCTTGTTTATGTCTAGTATTTTCTTATTTTTTAAATCCTCAGAGTGTTTTATCAAAACCTCTTCATCCTGAGCTATAATAACTAATATAATCTTCACATGCTTGTGCAAAGTCATGCAGAGTTTATATTGGTCTTGTCCATCCTTAAGACAAGATTTGATTGCCCTTTCAATGGAAATCAATGTATTAAGATCACTCTTGATCCCATCAAGAGTATATTTCATCCTTATCCTTTTGAAATCATCTACTACTTTTATTCTTGCTACTTCCTCTAAGGTATCAAAATTTTGTTCTACTATACTTAGAATATTATCTAAACTACTTATAGGATCTTCAATATGTATAGGAGGTGTAGTCAAAAACTTACTCAATACTTGTGTTGCTCACTAGATTGTCTTTGTAGTTTTGTAAGTCTTCTTCTCTAATTTTTTATTTTCTTTAGCAAAAGAAAGTACTGACCATTGCATTAGGTCTGTAACATCCACATCCTCTAAATTGGTTGGAAGTGATTGAGAGCCACTTGCCAACAAATTAGGGGTAGCAAAAGGAGTGATAGACAATTCTTTTGGTTATTCCTCTTTCTTTTTTGTTTCCTTTTCCCTTGCTTGTTTCTTTTCTACTTTTGTTTATTTTTCCTTTTCATGTTCTTTTACCTTTTCTATTTCTATTTCTTCCTCTTTTTGTTTTGATATCTATGCTTTTTCAGGTGTCTTCTCTTCTTGCTGCACTTTCTCAGTTGATTATACTTGAGAGATCTCTGGCAGCTCAATATCTTCTACTATCTTGTCAATACTAGTTAAGGTTTCACTCATCTGCAATGGATCAAATGTATCTATTTATGTATCAAGTGAAATCCCAATATTTTCTATGAAGAAATCAGGTAGGGTTGTGTCAACTACCTTTGTTTCTTTTGGATCCTCAGCCTTTTCTATAGTTTTAGGCTCTATGGAGATTATTAGTGGGGTTGGGGTCCTTATAGATTTACCAAGATCCTGTCGCTCCTTTAGGAGTAGCTATCCAACCTTGTCATAAGTTTCTTGTTCCACCTCTTCATACTTTTGTGCCATGAACTTGATGATTCTAGTTTTAGTTCTTAACTTCAGCCTTATCTTCTCAAGACAATTTCCCATCTCACTCCCTGTCATAGTAGGCATATTATGTAGTAGAATATCCTATCTCATCTTGATGTCCTCATCAAGGGCTCTTTTCTTTCTTCCTTCTAATATTTCAAATAGGTCCTTACTTACTTGACCTTTGTTAGAAAGTAAAGTCCACCAGGATAACTAAGAGGAGGGGGTGAATCAGTTATCAGATAAAAACAACTTATAATACCATTATCAGATTTCAACCATGTAACCAACATAAAAAACCATAGAAAGATAAACATACACAGTGACACAAGATATGTTGACTAGGGAACCTCTTGATCAAAGAGTAAACCTCGGTGGGGATGGTACCCACAAAAGATGTACTAATATAAAAATTCCTTGTGAGAGGATGGACTTTGTTAGGAGTCTTATGAAATACATTCAATACATATTAGTCCCTATTAGGAGACTTTGAATCTCTGTTAAAAGATTCTAACCCGCATAAGAGTTATGGAAGGCAGAAGGACCCACCGTCCAAACAGATTCAAGGGAAAGATCACCGAACTCACTATCCAATTGATCTCAATATTATCTGAACAAAATAAGACCAATAATTACTAATATCAATAACTTATCTTCAGTCCTTTGACTGTGCCAAACTGCACCAAATACTTTGCCAGATCTCAATACTAGATTTGCTTATTTCACATATCCTCTTACAACATCAATATCTCTCCTTTTTATATTCCATACATATTAAAATCCAGGAAAATGATCCTTCCTTTATACCACACTCAAATAATTTACAATAGAGTTAGCCAACTAGGCTTAACCATTTACAAAATATAAATCATTACACGGTACATGATATTTCATAATCACATAAAACTATCGGCTTCCAAACTAAATAATTCTTCACACGTACGACCTTTGACTATGTTGTCTCACCTAGGTCACCTCTGAAATATCATCAACCTCTTTACAACTTTTAATGTTGAGATTCTATCTCGGTTAGGAGATATAATCTAGTTATCATAAGCCGCTTCTTAGGAACACTATCTGAATACTGTTTCCACTAAATTACACATAACTATCATGAATAATTGAATTTTTGTACATGCTCTTAACTATAATATCAAGACACAATATATAACAAGTACCCAACTTCGCATAGCTTGATCTACAATTCTCCACGTGCACTAATACAAAAATTGTTTTCTTCTCTGCTAATCTCCAATAGATCAATATGTTGACATCAATGAAAAAAATAAAATGAATGCAACATACAATTGCTATAGAATAACTCCAAATACTCCCCCATAGGATATATTCAACATTTATTCCTAAAAATCTCCCACATTGACATTGATGGCAACATAGATGAAAAAACATCGAAGTTCCATGAATACCAAATTGCAACACTATTATTTTGCATTATCTTTTCAAATCATCTTCATCAATCAGATCAATCATCAAATGTATCCTTTTCCTTAGTACTTTAATTTTTCAAATCCTCTTCATCAATCATCAAGTTAATCAGCAGATGTTTTTCATGTATTATCCTTCTCCCCCATTGACATCAATGACAAATAAAGCATCAATATGTCAATCCATAAGCTCAAATGTCAAAAGACACTATTCAAAAAATACATTCACAAGAGTCCTTCATGACTTAGCTCAGAAACACACATACTCCCCCATAGAGGAAGTATTAACATACAATCCAGAGTGGATAGAGCTCTTCTACCACTGGACTGATGTAACTTTCTACATCACTACTCAAAAGTAGGTTGGGGCATAACCCCAAGCATACCTCTCAAATACTCAAATGTATCTTTACGTAAAAGCTTTGTAAATATATCTACAATCTTCTCTTTTGTACTGATGTACTCAAGTCTGACTTCTTTTTCTGTAAATTTCTCTCTTACAACATGATACTTGATTTCTATATGTTTTGTTTTAGAATGCAACATAGGATTCTTAGACATACTTACTATACTAGTGTTATCACAATGTATGATAACATGCTCATTGAACTTGATTCCAATATCCTTCAACATTTTCTTCATCCATATTATATGATTACAAATATTTGCTGCTAATACATATTCTACTTTTCATGTGCTCTATGAGATACAATTTTGTTTCTTACTTAGCCAAGAAACCAATCTTCCTCCAAGAAAAAATGTTCCACCACTTGTACTCTTTTTTCATCAACACTAGCTCCCCAATCTACGTCTGTATATGCACATAGGGTAAAGTCATCCAATTTATCATACCATTGTGTGTGTGAATTTTGTACCTAGCTGTAGACACAACACTTCAGTAAAACATTAGAGGTTAGCAAAAATCAAAATATGCAAATAAGAACAATATAGCTAAACAGGCGATTTACTGCCTTCTAGTAGGTGCAAGTATGGTATTCTCAGATTAGACCAAGATTAGTGACAATACAACACCTAAACGAAAGATTTAAATGATGAAAGCAATAAAATATGAATGCAAATTAATCTATTTTATTTTTATTTTTGATGCAATAAGATGAGAAAAAATGATAATAAATTAATCTAAATGGATTGAAATGATATGTGAATTAAGCTAACAATGATACGAAATATGAAACTAGAATGATTTTGAAACCAAGATTGATCTCACAAAATGCTGATTCGCAAGAAGCTTGATGATTCCTCTGATGTCAATTCGCCAGAGTAAGTATGCAAATTCTGTGGATCCTTTGTAAAGAGTTGAGCCTTGATTTTATAGAAATCCAGGGCTTGAGGGTGCATGGAAAAAGTCATAAATCACTCTTGATGAACTCAAGTTGATTTTTTAGTTAACAAGAAATTAGAAATAGATAACTCATAAAATCATGCAAGAACAAATTTTTAACTCAAATCAGAAGTTTAGATCAACTTTGAACTCAAAATAGATGTTGAGTTTCGAAAAGCTAACAACTTGAATTGATTTTCTGATTTAAAATTTAACTGCTCTTTGAATGTACACAAATAATCATGAATTAATTAAATAAATAAAGTGATTTATCTTCAACTTAATTGATTTTAAATTTAAAAATAACTGATTTGTGGGTTAATCAATTATTTTAATCAAACTTTTATTCAAAAGTATATTATTAAATATTGACAACTTGGATTTAATCAATTATTCGTAGCAGATTTGATTTATTGTCAAAATTATATAATATAATTAGGAATAAATAGAATTAAATCTAATTAAATAATTAAGTGGCAGTATTAATCTAATTAATTCAGTATTCAGAATATTCAATTAATCAAACTTTAGGATAAATAGGATTCATCGCTAAATAATAATTAAATTAAAGATAATTAGAATAAATAAGAATATTCTCAGATGGAAAATTTATGATAAAATCAATTAGGATTTCGATAATGTGTAGATGTGCCTTAGGTTAGGACTTCGATGTCAATTTCATTCGAATTGAAGATGTAGGAGGTTAATGAACCTATAGCCCATTTTTGGGGTATTACATTTTGCCCCTCTTTGAATCACTGTGCAAAGCGCAGTGGTTCAAAGAATAGTCTATGTTTTGATATACGTATGAAAATTGATTCAAAAGATTAAAGATTTGAAAGATTAACCGATTCTGAGATAGAAACATATTTTATTAACTTTAAGGTGCAAGATTTTCAATAGATTCTTGTTTGAAGCCTCTGCTTGTCCATTCCCTTGAGGATAGTAGATAGATGACCAATGTTGTGTAATCTTGAATTTGGCACATAAATCATCCAAGTTTTTGTTCTTAAATTGTCCACCATTATCTATGACCATGGAATGTGGAATACCATACCGACATATGATGTAGTTCAAGATGAACATAGATATTTGTTTTCTAGTTGTTTGTGTCAAAGGGACTGCTTCTACCCATTTCGTGAAATAATCTGTAGTTGTAATAATGTGGGTATGCCCATTAGAAGAATGAGGATGTATGGATCCTATAAGATTAAATGCCCATTGGTGAAAAGGCCATTGAGTAGTGAAGGGAATTAGATCTCTCCCTGGTGTATGAATCAAGTTCCCATGTACTTGACACTTTTGACAATTCTTTGCAAATTTGATAGCTTCTTTTTCCATTGCAAAGTCCCCAGCAAGATCATATCGTGCAGTCCCAATGTCTAGCAAGGTGGAGAACAAGAGGGATTGGCAAGCTGGTGGAAGAGATGGAAGACAAGAGAATGAAGGAGAATGAATGGAAGAAATCCTCAAGGGAAAACTCCTCAAGAATACCCAAGCTAGGGAAAAAATGTCATGTAAAGCGCATTGGGACAAGCAATGAAAGGCCAGCATAGGATAGGTCACAAAATCATAATGCAAGAGCAGGAAAGGATGCAGTCCAAAGGAGTAGACATGTCAAGAGGTTTCAAAGCATCGTGTTTTACTCTTTTTTTTTTAGATCAAGACCAAAGGGGAAAAGGATAGCGATAGGCAAAAATGAATGGAGGAAGATAGATATGAAGGCTAAACATGAAAGGAATGAAAGCAAGATTATCATAAGATAGCTCACAAAATAGCCAAATGTTCATGTATAGGTCAGCATTGTTAAGATCAAAGATAGAAGATGGAATAGATGAAATATGTAGAAAAACTACACATGAAGCCTGATTGCCAGGTTTTTATCATGGTACTTATCCAAGGTGCCACAAGGGAGTGGTTTTCACCATAGGATGAATTTATTTTTGTTTACTTTTGCTACCAAGGCACCTGTTTCCAGGTTTTCACCAAGGCACATTTTCAATCTTTTTTATTTTTATTTTTTATTTTAATTTGGAAGAAGGCAAGCTCTTTAGATAATGCTCCTTGAAAGAATAAACCATAATATGCCAAGGATTCAAAATGATATGCTCAAAGATGTTGATAGGGAAAAGGAGATGGAAGAGAAAAATGGAAGATAAGGTTTTGTATGTAGATTAGCTGTCTAATTACTATAAATGATAAATTAACTATTTTAAGATTAATGAATCTAACTAATTAGCAAACAATAATGAAGAATACATCAAATTGAAGCTAAAATAAGATTTTACCTTCACTTACCATGTAGCTTGTCTCCATTGTCCTCCTATGCTCTGATTTCTTAGATGTGTTGAGCTCTCAGATTTCCAATTTGAAGCTCCTTGCCCAAGATGATACCAAAGTGTGGCGATTGAATATTTGAATGCAAAACTAAATCCTAATTATGCAAATGAGATGATGATAGTGTTGATGCTTCACAAAATGATATGGATATGCTTGATAATGCTTGATAATGTGTGTTTGGATGCTTAGAATTCTTGATTGCCTATTGCTTGAATGCTTGATTATAAAAATACCTATTAGCTCTCAAAGGGGAAATGAGGCTCCTTTTATAGATTTTTGGAGGATCTAGGCCTAGGTGGCACAATCCTATGGTTGAGAATGAAAGATGGAAGATCCTAGGGCTAGGATTGACTTGGTTGAAGGAGTTGAGAGAAAGGGGGATGTAGTTGGAATGTGAGAGGAAGAATATGGATGATGTTCCTCTCACATTGACATGGAGGAGAACAAGGTGGAAGGGAAAGACACATGTTAAGTGTCTCATAAAGACTCAAGAGAGAAAGAGGGAGAGACATTTTCCTCATGAGGACTCTTTGTACAAGTGTCCTATGAGTCATCTTTGACCCTTAGAGGTGGCTTGAGAAGCCCCTTAGGAATAGGGATTGTCTCTTGACTTGGTTTAAGAGAGGACATGTGGTCATGAGACCAAGTCCTATGAGGCCACATAGCCCTTAAGAATAGGACATGTGTGGGTGAGGATAATTACTAATAAATAATTAATAATAATTATTTATTTTAGCCAAAGTGATGTGTTAGGTGACTAGGTAGGTGAGGTGGACTAGGGGACTTAGTCATATTTAGGTGATTGTGTATTTAATTAAATCACTTTAATAAGACTAATTAGAAGACTTAGGATAGAGGAATAAACTATAGTGAATTTACTAAATAAACTAAATAATTTATCCAATAAATAGAGGAATAATTATTAATTAAATAATAAATATTTAATTAATTTATCAAGTCAATATTAATTAAATAATAAATATTTAATTAATTAATGAAGCCATTTTTAAGTGTACATTTTGCCCCTCTTTGAACTAATGTGTGTGTCACATTGTTTCAAAGAAAATTTCAAGTATTTTGCCCCACCCCAGACAATGTCTGAAATGACCTAAGCATGCCTCCTTGAGAGATTGATTAACAAAAAAAAATTTATTTCATGTTTGTTTTTTTTTGTTTGTTTATGTTGGATAATGAATCTCACAAAAGAATAAGGAGAAAAGATGGGTGAAAACGGCGTGAAATAGAATAAAAATGGGAGGTAGGGTCCACACACCAAGCACATAGGGTCCACAGGCTATAAATAAGGCAAAGGGGTCCACAATAGGCTCATTGTGCACACTTGTCATTTGGAGATCATAGCGCAAGAGAGAGAAGAGTAGAGCCGCCAGGATGTTGTTCTTATTGTCAGATCACCGCTTTGAGAGGGCCAGACACTTCCAGTGACCACCCGATTTGGGTGAACCAGTCGGTGATTCGATCCTCTTTGTCAATTTGTGATTTCCAGCATGATAGAGTAGGATTTAGTATGTGTAGGTTAGGTTGAATCGTAGGTTAGTTTAGATGAAATTTTTTTGTTCTAGCCGGCAAACGAATGCGCAGCAACTTGCAATGTTTGCGCAGAAAATACAAACTTATGCGCATTCATTTAGGGCAGCTGTGCATGCATGTTAGGAGAAAAATTTTGCGGCACAAATGTGAATTAAAAATGTGCATAGGTACTTGCGGCACATTGGTTGTGAATTATTGCACAAATGTGCAATAAATCAGCGCATGTATGGAAAATTGCGCAAATGTTAAAGGTTATGGCGCATGCATTTTTCTGTGCTGAGCATTTGTTTTATGGATAGAATTTGGTCAAATTAGAAAGTCAAATAGGTCAAACTAGATGTCGATAAGTTGATTTGATCCGTCGGTGGTTAAATTTGATCGATTAGGTCAAGATAGGCAACATCGTAGCATGGTTGCTAGTTAACCAGTCTTGATACTAGATGATTGATAAAATCATCTGTTAAAACACGTGATAGAACATGTTTGTAGTTGATATAATAGGATAGATAGATGTTATAGATCATTTTATTAAAATCTAATAGCTTGATTTTATTTGATTTGTATAGGAGGATATTACTGATATTCTGATGTCATGGGAGAGATATCCCGTCACACAGAATCTGAGACCGGCGCTGTTAGAGACTGACAGACTTCTAATTGGTGCATCAGGCTTATATAATGTGATTTACACACCCGAGATCAGGGTGAACCAAGGTATGATGATAGCATTGGCAGAGCGGTGGCACTTGGAGAAGAGTACCTTCCATCTTGATGAAGGGTGCTCCCCTTAATACCACAAACACATAACAGAAATAGAGAAACAACAACAATAATATGCAAGAACAGAAAATTGGCTTCTTATTATCTCCACAAATGTGGAATTACAAACTTTCAAAATTACAATATGCAAAGCCACATGGGCATTCCCTTACAATATTCTGTAGGACAAAGCCTCGAATCAATACCCAGATCTACTACCCAGAACTGCCCAAGACAACACTACGGGCCTTCTTTATATAAGCAATTTCCACCGCTCGAGAAGGTTCTAGAAATTTAGCCCTTAGGGCCAACCAAACTTAGAATTATTTTATTTTACAATTTATTACATCAAAGTCAGCTCAAAATGAGTTTTGAAACCCAAATAGAAATTTTGAAAAAAAATTATTTTTCGCCATTTCAGATGACCCAACTTCTGAAGACCATAAGTCATCACCCGTTGACCCGATTGGCTATTATAACCCCATTCTGGAAATGCCACGAAGCACTCTACAAGCTCAACACATGCAAAGTCCCCATCACCCAAATTTTCAACCTCATCCAGGGCCTCTAAAGCCTTCAAAACTGAGTTTGAAGTTTTTGTACTCTACTGCCAATACCGAAAATCTTCAATATCTTCAAAACTACACCTGATCTAGCCATGAAACTTTGCTGGCAGGCTGATATGACTGAGATGAACCTCCATATGTAAAATCATACATTCCAAGATCGTAAGACCAACTTACTAAAAATAACAAGTTTCCATAAATAGAAACTCTGCATAAGATAGCCCTTATTGAATACAAAAATAGAAATATTTTTGGGTGATGCAAGATTGCTCTTACACCCAGGATGCTCCTGCATCAGACACCCGGGATAATTTGAGAAGTGATCCTATCACGACTCAGGTGTGCAGAGAAAAACCAAGATGGTTAACATCCTCCTTTGTTAGCCATGATGAATCTTCAATAGGTCATCCTTTCCATTTGACCAAATACTCTTCATATGTCCTGTTCCTTGTGCTTCTGCCAACACGACTATCCAGTATGTCTTCAATCTCCTTGATATTTGAACTGGTTGCTGGAATACTCCACTGTGCTGCTGCAACCTCATCTTCAACACCTCCTTCATGATACTCTGTCAAATCTGAAATGTTAAACACTAGTGAAATATTCAGCTCAATAGGCAATTTTACCTCATATGCATTTCTTGAATCATGCTTCTTCAGTATCTTACATAGTCCAAACTTCTTCATTTTCAACTTGTTATATATACCAACCAGAAATCGCTTCTTCCACAAATGAACCATGACTTCATCTCCAACCTAAAATTCCTTATGCCTCCTTTTCTCATCTGCCTTAGCCTTATACTATGCATTCATCTTGGTAATATGCTTCCTCACCTCCTCATGGATGTTCTTCAAGTGTTCTGCAAAATCCTCAGCTTTAGCACTATTTATTTCTCCTTTATCTATCTTTCTCAATTTAGATGCATTTCTTGGACTACTTCCATATACAATCTGGAATGGTGATTTACTAGTGCTCTTGTTGACAAAATTATTGTATGCAAATTCTGCCTATGGTAAAATCAAATCCCATCCTGTTGGCTTATCTCCAACCAAACATCTCAGTAGATTTCCCAAACTCCTATTCACCACCTCTGTCTGTCCATCAATCTATGGATGATGTGATGAACTAAACTTCAAATCTGTCTTCAACTTTTTCCACAATGTCCACCAGAAATATCCAACAAATTTAGTATCTCGATCTGAAACTATGGTCCTTGGCAAACCATGTAGTCTCACCACTTCTCTGAAAAACAATTCTGCTACATGAACAACATCATTAGTCTTCTTGCAAAGAATGAAATGTGCCATCTTCAAAAATTTGTGAACTACTACAAAAATTGAATCATGTCCCCGCTGTGTCCTCGGTAAACCAAGAACAAAGTCCATACTGATATTCTCCCAAGGCTTTTCTGGTATAGGTAATGGCTCATATAACCTTGTATTCTACTTCACTCCTTTCACCATCTGACATACTTTACAACTCTATATAAACTTCTTCACATCTTGCTGCAACTGTGGCCAATAATAATTCTCACCAACCAAAGCAAGGGTTTTATCACAACCAAAATGTCCAACCAATCCTCCACTATGCTTCTCTTTGATGAGATTCTCCCTCATAGAACTTCTTGGAATGCACAACTGACTCCCTCTAAATAACATATCATCCTGGATGATGAAATCCAGCCATTTCATCCTGTCTAGAGTAACAGGTTCTGTACAAGCTTTCCAAGCTTCACCAAAATCAGGATCCTCTGGATACAAATTCTTGAGTTTCTTGAACCCAACCACTTCAGTCTGCATCTCTGCCAGCAATAGTTGCCTTTTGCTAAGAGCATCCGCAACCCTATTAGACTTTCCACTTCTATGTTTCAAAACAAATGTATAACTCTGCAAAAACTCAACCCATTTCAAATGTCTCTGATTCAACTTTCCTTGACTATTCAAATATTACAAAGCTTGATGATCAGTATACAAAACAAACTCCTTAGGAAGCAGATAATGTCTCCACTTCTTTAATGCCTGAACTATATCATAAAATTCCTGATCATAGACAAAATATTTTCTCTTGGCATCATTTAACTTCTCACTGAAATAAGCAACAGGTTTACCTTCTTGGCTCATAACAGCTCCTATTGCAGTACCACTAGCATCACAATCTACTTGAAACACCTTACTAAAATCTAGAAGTGCTAAAATAGGTGGTTCTGTAACTTTTTGTTTCAACAATTGAAAACTCTTTTCTGCCCCATTAGTCCACTTAAACTCTTTTCTATCTCCTCTCATTGTTTCAGTCAAAGGTCTACAAATACTGCTAAAATTTTTGATAAACTTTCTATAAAAGCTAGCCAAACCATGAAAAAATCTTACCTCAGTAGCACTCCTTGGAGTAGGCCATTCAAGGATGGCATGTACCTTCTCTGGGTCCATTTTTAGACCTTCTGCTAAAACTACAAATCTCAAATACACTAACTCTTTCTTCACAAAACTGCACTTTTTTAAGTTACTTAATAATTTCTCATCTCTCAGTTTCCCAAACACCATATGAATATGCATCATATGCTCCTCCAATGTCTTGCTAAAGATCAAAATATCATCTAGGTAAACAATGACAAACTTACCTAGAAATTCTTTCAGAACCTCATTCATGAGCCGCATGAAAGTGCTCTGTGCATTGGTTAACCCAAAAGGCATGACTAACCACTCATATAGTCCTTCCTTTGTCTTGAAGGCAGTCTTCCATTCATCTCCTTCTCTGATCCAAATCTGGTGATATCCACTCTTCAGATCTATCTTTGAGAAATACATAGCTCCACTCAAACAGTCCATAATATCATCCATTCGTGGCAATGGAAACCTATACTTGATTGTGATCTTGTTTATTGCTCTGGAATCTATACACATCCTCCATTCTCTATTCTTCTTTGGTGCTAATACTGCTGGTACAGCACATAGACTCAGGCTCTCCTGAATCAATCCCTTCTATAACAACTCATGTACTTGTCTATTCAACTGTTCACTTTCTACTAGTGTCATTCTGTGTGTTGCTTTGTTTAGCAAACTAGCTCCTGGAATCAAATCCATCTGATGACTGATCTTCCTTACCAGTGGTAATCCATCAGGTACATTATCAAATACAATATTTTGAAACTCATTCAACAAATCTACAACCTCTACAGGTACATCCTCTACTTCTTCTTTACTAGCTTTTGGAATTAAAGCAAAACACACATGCTCATGCCTCATACCATCTAGGAATTTTCTTCCATCAACAAAAGTAATTCTTGCATTACCACATACCTTTTCTTCAGTCTCCTTCAATGGCTTTAGCTTATGTCAGCCTCCATCCTTTGTTAGGGAATAGGTATTCACACGACCATCGTGTACAGCACATCTGTCAAACTGTCACGGTCTACCGAACAACATATGACATGCATCCATAGATATTATATCACATCGTACCTCATCTTGGTACCCGCTGATCTTGAACTTTACCAGGCACTATTCACTGACCATGACCTTGTGGTCATCCTACACACATGCAATCCAATATGGATGTGGGTGTTTCTGTCTCTTGAGCTTCAACTTTGTCACCATCTCTTCTAACACCAAATTGTCAGTGCTTCCACTATCGATAATCACATCACAACATTTACATTCACACTTGCATCTAGTGCAAAACAAGCTCCTCCTTTGTTTAGGTTCATTCTCACCACTCAGTAGGACTCTTCTATTAATTAGTGTTTCTCCTCTTTCAGCATCTTCAAAATTTGATGATCTAGCATCTTCATCTACATGTGCAACTCTAGCCTGGCCTTCATTTCTTCTATCTATTCTACCTTGGCATTGAGGACATTCAAATGCCCTATGACCTTCTTCTCCACAGTGAAAACATGTTCCACGGAAGCCTCCTCTTCCTGAACCTTGTCCTCTTCCTCTTCCTCTCTGATCTTTATTATTCTAATCTTGGAAATGATTGGAATTATTTCCTCTCTGATTCTGGCTGTTACTGGCCTCATCCTTCTTTTTCAGATCTTCATTTCGGCCACCATATGACCGTCCACCAAATCTTCCACCACGACCTCTTCCATTTTGTCTGCTCTCAAACTTCTTGTTCAGCTTTTCCTCTACTTTTAGGGCAAACTGGTATGCCTCCTCAATACTATTCATTCAAACTAGATTCAACTCCTCCTGAATGCTTGGCCTTAACCCATTAAGGTATCAGGCAACTTTCTCCTTATCAGCTTCTGTATGGCTTGTTCTGATGAGGAGTCGATAGAACTCCTCTGTATACTCCTGAACAGATCTTCCTGCTTACTTCAAACTTTGCATTTTCTTTAGTAGGTCAAGCTCATAATCAACAGGAATGAACTGTCACTTCAATTTATCCACCATCTGATCCCATCTTGTGATTTTATCTTTCCCTCTTCTATTTCACTCCAATTGAATCTCTTGCCACCAGATCTTTGCATGACCTTTCAGTCTGCCCTTCACAAATTTGACCCTATCAAGATCCTCAACATCTTCATACTCAAAATATTCTTCACATTCATTGATCCAGTCGATCAATTCATCTAGGTTAAGATTTTCAGAAAATGTAGGAACCTCAATCGTAGGTCTTTTCCCAATCTTGGAAATCACCCAAAAAAGTCTTTCTTCCTCCTGGTTCACAACTTCGGCTTCTCCTTCTTGATATTCTTCTTTGGCTTCATCCTCACTTTCATCTCTGACATTAAGATTCATTCCTCTGTGAATCTCTTCTTGCAATGCTCGCACTTGTCTTTGCAACTCTCTAACCTCAGGTGTCATAGCACCAGATCTTCCACCACGTTCTCTTCGTGGAGGCATTTTCGCGATGCGCGCTGAAACCCTAACCATGATCCTGGTGTAAACTACCTCACAGTCGGTGATCTATTTACACACTCAGGAATTCCTGCTCTGATACCACTTGATGAAAAGTGCTCCCCTTAATACCACAAACACATAACAGAAATAGAGAAACAACAACAATAATATGCAAGAACATAAAATTAGCTTCTTATTATCTCCACAAATGTGGAATTACAAACTTTCAGAATTACAATATGCAAAGCCACATGGGCATTCCCTTACAATATTCTATAGGACAAAGCCTCGAATCAATACCCAGATCTACTACCCAGAACTACCCTAGACAACACTACGGGCCTTCTTTATATAGGCAATTTCCACTGCCCGAGAAGGTTCTAGAAATTTAGTCCTTAGGGCCGACCAAACTTAGAATTATTTTATTTTACAATTTATTACATCAAAGTCGACTCAAAATGAGTTTTGAGACTCAAACAAAAATTTTGAAGAAAAATTATTTTTCGCCATTTCAGGTGACCCAACTTTCGAAGACCATAAGTCATCGCCCGTTGACCCGATTGGCTATTATAACCCCATTCTGGAAATGCCACGAAGCACTCTACAGGCTCAACCCATGTAAAGCACTCGTCACCCAAATTTTCAACCTCATTCGAGGCCTCTAAAGCCTTCAAAACTGAGTTTGAAGTTTCTGTACCCTGCTGCCAATACCAAAAATCTTCAATATCTTCAAAACTACACCTGATCTAGCCATGAAACTTTGCTAGCAGGCTGATATGACTGAGATGAACCTCCATATGTAAAATCAGACATTTCAAGATCGTAAGACCAACTTACTAAAAATAGCAAGTTTCCATAAATAGAAACTCTGCACAAGATAGCCCTTATTGAATACAAAAATAGAAATATTTTTGGGTGATGCAAGATTGCTCTTACACCCAGGATGCTCCTGCATCACATCTTCCGACAGGGGAGATGACAGTCACACTAGAGGATGTATATCGCATCCTTCGGCTTCCTATCATAGGGGAGTTAGTGCATTATGATCGACATGGCAGAGTGACAAAGTGCAGAGCCATCTTCAAAGATGATGATATTAATGATGAGGAGATTAGCTGGGAGGACATGGTGGACTTGTATGAGCCTCTACCAGTGGTACTAGCTAGAGTGATTGGGGGTTTCATTTTCCCTAATCGAAGATCGCACAAATTTTTAGTTGGATGGGGCCGCACATTACAGCGGATGTTGGATGGGACCCGGTTTGCTTGGGGTGTCTTCTTATTAGCGCATTTATATCATGATCTTCATCAGGTGGTGTACCATAGGAGTGCATCATTATCAATAGGCATTACACTACTCCATGTTTGGGCATGGGAGCATATCGTAGTGACACGGCTAGTAGCCATTAGATTCCACGGCGCAGGACAGTCGTATATCCATTTATATTCCTCAGTTTTGTCTTAGGCAAAACTGGGACACTTGGAGTTCTAGTGGTATACATTTGATATACTGGATATAGTGACATGGAGACTGTACCTAGGATGTGAGCCCTGGGATGATGAGTGGTAGCTAGGATTTTTCTTTGAGTCATGATGGCTTATAGGGTGGACGCCCTTCATTTTGGAGAGATAGTTAGTTAGTTGGGTTCTGTGCCAGTTCGGTAGGATCCAGGGCATGCCCCAGGGAGTTATAGAGTTTGCTAGGACTCATCAGGAGAGACGGGACTAGGGGCCTATGGCTTCTTTTGATATAGCCTGATAGGAGTTTTTAGACATGCCATTCTAGGCATGGACAATGCGACAGAGTGTTGTGGACCCCGGGATGATAGTAGATGTAGAGCAGTTCCTGAGAGACTTTCCTATTCCTCGCTTGACAGATCCGGTAGCTAGACCACCAGAGAGGGATCCAATAGATAGATGTCATGGTAGATGTCATGGGCGAGATAGGTAGGGATGAGGGAGAGGGGATGATAGTGGTGATGGAGGAGGTGGAGGAGATAGAGGAGATGGAGGGAGAGGTGATAGGGCTGGTCCTCAGATGAGAGGAGGTGGTGTGAGGCAGAAGGGATTGATGCCACCCCTAGCTAGACAGGGATGGAGATAGCCTCTGACACAGCCAACTGCAGGAGCTCCACTACAAGTACCAGTGGCTCAAGTACAGATACCAGCTGCCCTAGTACAGGGACCAGCTGTACAGGCACAGGATGAGGCAGATGCTCTATTAGCTTAGGGTGGAGTTGTATAGGGTGGACAAATCCCTGATGATGGATTGGATGAGCAGGATGTTCCTATGGTGGATGTGGATGTAGATGCTTAGGAGGAGCTAGTAGAGATGGATATCGGGGGACAGGATCCCTATTTACAGAGAGAGGCTATAGAGGAGGAGGATCCTGATATAGATTCATTGCTAGTCTAACTAGCCATGACACAGGTGCAAGAAGACCGTGTTCCTAGTCTGGAGAGGTAGATTGAGAGGCTAGAGAGCCAGATAGAACTACTGAGGCATGAGCGGGATGCAGCGATTGAGAGACTCACAGAGTCAGAGATGTTTTTTAGATGAGCTACAGTGCACAAAGGATTTGGGTCCTCATGGGGATAGCTTGAGAGCCATGGTACATGCCAGGAAGGAGATATCCTACTGGTGAGAGGCTTACAAATAGGTGGTCCCAAGGGATCAGTGGATTGGGAGCTACAGAGAGAGCTCAATGGCTATTAGGACTGTAGTTTAGGAGAGAGAGGCACCAGCTGGTAGTGGAGGTGTATCATCATGCCCTCCTAGAGCACTGATAGGTTCAAGAGATCAAGGTTGGTCCTCAGCATCAGGTGATTCAGCAGCACGAGGCCTCATTGCATCTCGCAGACAGAGATAGACAGAGTCTGGAGGTAGCGGCTCATAGATTTTGAGAGATTATTAAAAGCTTCTTCACATTTGTCATCCCATTGGAATAAAATATTTTTATGCAACAAATGTTGAAAGGGATGACTTTGATATGCTAGTTGAGAAACAAATCTTTGAATGGATTGGAGACGTCCCTGCAAAGATCTTAACTGACTGATGTTAGTAGGGGAATCCATCTCCATTATTGCTTTAACTTTTTCTGGATCTACTTTGATTCCTTTGGCTGAGACAATGTACCCTAACATTTTACCAGATGTGACTCCGAATGCACATTTCTTTGGATTGAGTCTAATCTGATACTTTTCCATCCAGGTGAATATTCTATCCAACACTCAAATGACCAGCTCTGTCTTTAGATTTTGCTAAATTGTCGTCAACATAATCTTCCATAATGGTATGCATCATGTCATGAAAGATTGTGGTCATTTCTCTTTGGTAAGTTGCTCCAATATTTTTGAGGCCAAATGGCATCACATTCCAGCAGTATGTACCCCACAAGCAAGTAAAATCAATCTTTTCCTAGTCTTCCGACACAATCTTGATTTGATTATAACCGGAAAAACCATCCATTAAGATAACATCCCATGCCCAGCTGTTAGATCAATAATGATGTCAATATTTGGCAGAGGAAAGTCATCTTTTGGACAAGCTTTATTAAGATCTCGAAAATCAATACAAATCTGGATAGACTTATCTAGTTTTGAGATGGGGACAATATTTGAAATCCACTCAACATAATCAACAACCCGAATGAATCCAACATCTAGGAGCTTCTTCAATTCTACTTTAACCATTAGTGCAATGTGCGGGTGCATCTTGTGGAGCTTTTGCTTAACTAGTTTTACACTTGGTTTGATAGATAAATGATGCATAATGAGATTAGGGTCCAGGCCAAGCATATCAACATAGGACCAAGAAAAGTTGATTTTTCTTTCTTTGAAATTTTTTGCAAAAGCTTCTTTCTCTGATTCTATCAATGATGCTGCTACTTTGAGGATGCGCGAAGACTCTTCTATTCCAATGTTGAGAGTTACTATTGGTTCTATAAGAATGGCAGATTGCTCACGATACAGATAATTGGGAAGAGTATCAATCCTTCCATCGTTAGGTGCCTCAAAGAGGTTTTCACCATCAAATGCGTCTTTTCTTTTTACTATTTTTGGATCTAATACTGCCACTGAATGGTTTTCACCATTAGATCTATTGATTATTTTTATATTTTTATGACTGAAAGGATTGGCACTCTCACCAAAGTAGGCCATGTCAATGAGTTCTATCAAAAATCTTGACTTGTGATTTCCTGGTGGTAAATGATCCCTGATTCCAAGATAATCAATGATTGCATCATCATTATGGAATACATCAAGTTCTGGATGATCGAGAGAATTCCAATCGATAAGCTTGGGATGGACAAGGGGCATTGGATCATTCGGGTCAGTTTCAAAGGTAGAGATGGTATTGATGGAAAATTTTTCAAGGTTTATGATGGTATCAGTGAGGTCTATTTCCATACTCTCATCTGATTCATCTATCGCAAGATAAAGATCACTTTCCTCACAATCGACAAAAGTAGTATCATGTAGGACTAATCCTAGTGAGTCAATCTTTGAACTCTCTCCCTCATGGTAACCATTACTATAGTGATGGACAACATCAACTCCTATCTCTTTAGTACAATCAAATAGTGAATCCCATTCATAATCATTTGAGTCAGAATCATCATTATCCCCAAGTTTATCAATGATTCGTTGTGCTATCCTTTGTTTCTCTAGATCTACATACATACCATTCTTTCTGAATTGTAAGGTAGGAGCTTTAGATATCTCATGAAAAGGTGTGATCTTTCCTTTTCCTTTTGGTTCTTTTGGTCCTTCTCCTTTGTATCCTAATCCTTTAGTGTCTCTTTGATAGTTTGGATTTTGCAAAATTGGTTTGATAACACCTTCTCTTTGTAACCCTATAGGTCCAGCACCTTGGTATCCCATATTTTGTAGCAAAGTATACTCTTTACCATAGACATCAGGTGATATATATTCATGTTTGATATCCTCTTCATTCTTTTGTGACTTAAGTAAATGATTAGCATTATGCTCAGCTACCTCTTTGGATATTGTGCCCCCACTAATAAATGTGTCATAAACAAGTGTTGAAGGGGATTCTGATTGTTTTTTAGTGATCAAAGATCGACCATATGATCTAGGAGATAAAGGTAACTCTATGATGCAAAGAGCTTGACCTAAAGTGTACTCTCCCATACTTCTTTCTTTTATGTCTATCTTGATCCCATTTGATTTAGAAGTTGATGCTATATTACTAGGATCATTGGGTGTAGTTGTAGAAGATCCAGTACGGTTATAAGGTATCAAAGATTCAGATGTCTTTACTGTGTTACAATACTAGAATGGATTAGTGTCTCCTTTGATAGTGATCTCCTAACCATTATGAGGGAATTTCAAGCATTGATGATAAGTTGATGGCACAACTTGCATGGAATCAATCCATGGTCTTCCCAATAGAATGTTATAAGCAAGGTCCATGTCTAGAAATTTTCAAGGTACATCTTTGATCATAGGACCTACTTTGATTGGTAGAACAATAGATCCCTTGGATGACCACTCTTCCTCATCATAAACTTTTATTGTGATTTTCTTCTTTGGATCTACAGCAGTTTCAAAAAATCTCAATGCAAGGACTAATTTCAATGTACAGATATTTAAGCCAGCTCCTCCATCTATTAGTACTCGTTTGATTTTGTGACTTTGGACAAGGACTTCAATATGTAGGGGAGCATTTTGAGGTTGGGTAATAGCTAAATCATCATTTTCAGTGAAGGATAGGTAATGTGGGGTTGTTAAGTGGAACACCATAGCTTGAAATTGATCATGATCTAGATTTGTGGGGACCTAGGTCTCTAAAAGAGCTTTTTCAAGGATATCTTTGTGGGATGGGGATAGATGCAAAATCTCTAAGATGGATATCTGGGTAGGTGTTTTCTTGAGTTGTTCCAAAAGATTGTATTGGTTGGAAATATTTGGTGTAGACTTTGGGACATAAATCAGCTTGTTTTGAGATGTGCTTGGTTTAGACGGGACTCCTTGGAGAGTAACCTTGGATTGAGCATGAGTAGTAACATGGACTGGTTGACTCTCTGATTTTCCTTTTATGGTAATGACATTGGCATAATACTTAGAAGGATGACATTCATAAATGTTACCAACATATTGATAGGGAGTAGAATTATAATTAGCTTGATTGTCACCCTTATTGTTGGAAGAACCTCCTTTTTCATGCTTAGGAAGTGGATCTTTGAAAGTCGTATGTGATTCATTCAAGGTATGTCCGTCAACACCAATTTCACTACTTTCAATTAAGTCTTGAACTACATTTTTGAGTCGTAGGCAGTCATTGGTTTTATGTCCTTTTCCTCTGTGAAACTCGCAATAATCATTCGCATTCCACCAAGAAGGTTTTACTCTAGGTTCAAAGTCTTTCATTTTAGGAAGCGTAATGAGTTTCTTTGTGATTAACTTTCATAATGTTGATTCAAGGTGTTGGTGCCCAAAAATGATGGATCACTTTTGGCCAACTGACAGGTACACACTAATACCTTTGCAATTCTGGCTTAATCAAGCCAAGGCTGGTAGGCCTAAATTCACTTTAAACTATCAAATTCTCTATGTTGCACAACTGCGTACATAAATAAACAAAGTTCCTCCCAAGGTGGTGAATGATCCTTGGAGGAAAGAAAAAAATCCTCTAATAATCTCTATTCTATAAATCTTGACTAAAGTGGATTAAACTAAGGACTCAAAAGTAATATTTTTGAAATAATGATTATATAATCTACAAACCACAAAGTATGAACCAAATGACAATTTCCAAATTATAGTTAGATGAGTTCCTTCTAAATACTTGGTCTATAGAGTCATAAACCTTTCAATCCTACATACAATCAGAGACGGTTTTAAGGTAACTCACTCCTGTAAAGTGAGACCATCACCCTACAAGCTTCTATTGAAACAAAATTTAAAACAACTTATACAATAGGTCCTATGGTTTTTAACCCAACTTAAGAGCCTAAAAGGAAATAGTAACAAGTTCTCAGACCATGCTACGATTATTCAAATTGTACAAATTAGTCATAAATGAATGCATCAAATAGAAAAACAAAGTAGGATACCCTGGTTCATAGAGTAATCTGAAAGACTAATTGAAAACATATAACTTATAACCACAAATAAAAAAGAAGAGCACTTATCTTTATTAATGTTGAAAAAAATAGTACATTAGAGTTCATATTGTAGTTTTGTTCGAATTATATCCTATGAAAATATATCTTGTATTGTATTTTATCTCTTTACATTTTACATTATGTATATATACATGTTTGAGTGGCTTTCACACCTCTTTAGGGTGAAAAGACACACCCTTATTACATATTGTTTTGAAAAAATGATAAACTAACTAAAAAATAACTACCTAACTTTCGGATTTGGGCTTGGTTGAAAAAACAAAACACCTTGTGGAAAGCTAAGATTTAAATGGAAGATAGAAAATTTGATTTCCCGAATTGGGTCTTTTTTAGATTTGTAAAATTTGACCATCTTCTACCTCTGTCAACATCATCTTTGCAGGAGGTCAAAATTCCACCATTTTCTAAAGGCTTTGATTATAGAATTTTGATTGTTCTTGTTACAGAGCTTCCTTCCATAATATCTCAACTTTTTAATTGAAAATTAATGTAATATTTTATCCCATTTCATGTAATCCATCATTAATTATTTGGCATGGAAATTAAGAGGCCATTTTTTAGGGTTTTATCACTATATAGGACTCTAAATTTTGCCCAAAATTTAGAGCTCCAACAGGCTCTTTCTAGGGACGTATGCTCCATGTGAGCATAGCAAGATTCTAGCTATCTTTGGAGAAGCAGACCAAGTATTCATACTAATCTGATGTGAAGTAAAATTGGGTGGCCCCAGGCCCCCCAAAATTGAACATTGATCCTTTCCTCTATCAAACACTTGATTTTGATCATGTAACACTTTTAACCTTGCTGCATTACACATGTCATCCTTATAGACAATTCTCATCGCTTCATCAATATGATCTTTGGCATCCAATCTATATTCAGCCCTTGAGAAATCATTAGGTCCATTGTAATCCTTGTTAAATAGAAGATTTTGGTTAATCATACAAACCTCTAGGTTAGTCTTCTTTTTTTGGATACCTTCTTGTTCACAATATGTCCCATCTCTATATTTTGGGTATTTTTTCTCCTCACCAAAAGGCTTTGAGAATAGCTTATCTTCAAGAAGTACAAACTCTCTCCCACCAAGAGTTTGATCAGTTGGGACATTTCTAAAATTTTTAGAACTATGCTTCAACACATTCTCTTCATCATGTCTAGCTGATTCCATCTCATCTTCATATGTTTGGTGTACCTCTGGCTCAAAGGATGAACTCCAAGACAAGGGATTCCCCTAAAAGAGTAAAATTTTGTCGAGGTGACATAAAAGGCAATCTTGGTTTAGATGAATCTTTGTTGGTGTTTTGAGTTGCTAATTGATTGTTGTAGGTACCTTGAGTAGCATTGGCCTGACTTGTGAGATTGAGAAGGGGTTGTGTTGGTTTGACATTATGATTAACAACAATCCCATAATTGACAATGTTTTTGTTTTTATTCCAGAATTTTGACTTGTCATTTTTATAGTTGTTGGAATTGGAATTTGAGGATCTAGCATTGTCTTTGGATTAAAGTTTGATCTCAACTTTTCGGACCATGGCTTTCTCAATCTTGATACCATTTTCTATGAGCTTATTGAAGTTTGGTGGACATTGCAATTGTAACCTATAACTCATTTATGGTGTAAGGTTATGCACAAAGATATCCATCTTTTCTTGTTTAGGAATAGTTCGTGGATATTTGGCAAACAATTGGTGCCATCTTTGCAAAAAACTAAGGAAGGGTTCTCCATTCTTTTGATGTGCATTGCAAAGATCAAGCATAGTGACTTCATGTTTGATGTTATATGAATGATGAGTCACAAATTTTTCAAGAAGTTCATTGAAAGATTTAATGTTTGGGGGTAGTTTGGAGAACCATTCCATGGCTTGTCCTCCTAAACTTCATGGAAATAGTCGCATAAGATAAGTATCATTGTGAGCGACTTCAATACAAGCAACACAAAACTCACAAATGTGGTCTTGTGGATCCGAATTCCCTTTGTATTTGTCAAATTTTGGTACCTCAAAGTGAGGAAGGAATGGAATCATTGCTAAATTCTTATCAAAAGGATAAGGACATATATCATCCAAGGAATACTTCTTAGTTGATGATCCAGTTTGGATGTCATGGATTTGTTGTTGAAGCATCTGGATTTTTTGTAGAAAGGGATCCAAAGATAACGTATTTCCTTGAGTGTTTTGGGAAACATTGTTGTGAGAAGCATTGTTATGGGAAGCATGGTTATGGTGATCATTTTGAGAAGCATTGGATGGTTTCTTGGTTTCTTTTGCTCCATGAGTATCTTGAGAACTACTAGAAATTTCTTGATTGGTTACAATAGTCGGTTCTCTAAGATGAGAAATATCAAAATCACTTGGTAGTTTGGCTCCTTGTTGAGCAAGCATGAGGAATTACATCTCTCTATCTAGGTCTAGGAGTCTTTCCATGACATGATAAAATCTAGGATCTTGTGTAGAATCCCTAAGTTCTTGATCTGTGGGTTCCTCTTCGGATGTAAAAAGTGAAGTTTTCTTAGGAGCTTCAGGCCAAGGATTCTCATCATTACTTTTGTTTCCTTCCATTTTGTCTAGGGATTCTGAATCAACGGGTTGTTTTAGTTTCTGAGATTGATTTTGAACCATAAAAATGGGAAAATTGATTTGTGGGATGAAAGATGTTTGATGAAAAGATATGGAAAGAGTGGTTGATAGAAAAGATAGTGAAAAAGTGTTGAAAAGTGATGAGCCAACTTGATAAAATCTAAGTCAATAGGAAGTATAAATTTCACTATGATATGACAAAGAAAATCAAGAGATAGTAACCTAGGTAAGTTTGATTGAGGATGATAGATCCTGATAGGAGAAACTCACAAAGATCAAAATCTGATAGATAGGGTAATGTTTCAACACTAGATTTGGAATTGCAGAGGATTAGAAGAAATGATTTGATGATTTTGGTGAAGAAAGGTTGATGAAATTTGATGAAAAGTGATGAAAATGGTCAAACTAAATATCAGAGGTCTGTGTAACATGAATTTTTTTCCAAAATCTTACTAAGGATGAAAATGAGTATCTGAAAAAGTGATTTTGAAAATTTCAAAGTTTGTGGAAATGCTCACTGTTGTAAATGCGCAGCAACAAATGCGCAGGACAAATTGATAAATGCGCAACAAAATGAGACAAATGCACAGCAAGTTGTAACCGATGCGTGGAAAAAGTATCAAATGCACAGAACAGTTTAATGTATGCGCAACAAATTGGTATGAATGCCCAGGTTTTTATTTCTAATTGATTTGAACTACAAGATTGTGAATGTTGTCTAATTTTTTGATGTTTTCTGGTTTTTGGCAAATGAAAAATGCATAAACACACACACACAAGATAGAAATGATTTTAATCTAACTATTATAATATGAATGCACAAACACACTTACAATTCTATGGTTGGCAAGGATGATATCTGTTGAATCCCCACAAGGATAATAAAATCTAGCCACGCAAATTCACAATGAACAGCCTAGGAATCTAGAGGCATGTGCTCCTCCTTATAGTGCACTCACTTCTCAAGCACACCAAGTTCTAAATTCAATGGGTCATTACTTCCCAAAGAACTGCTATCTCTACTATGAACCGTGAGTAATGTGGGGTGTCTTCACGAGCTTGGGTGACTCCTTGAGGCAGCAGATAGAAGGTTTTTGGCCACTATACAAAAGCTTTTAATAAGGACATCTATTTAGGTGGTTGTGATCAAGTCATTTTTCCAATTAAGGGGGCTCTCCCAATCCTTTCAAAGCAAGACTTTCACCTCTACTAAGTAGGACTTTAGCGCACCACTAGGGTACTGGAGGAGATTTTGGTTGCCACAACGAATTCACACCTATCTAATGTGAGACTAATCACACTAGCATTTTTTTATATACCAGTTTGGAAGGGCTTGGCTTTAGCCTGTTACCGGTTGGGTCATTCCTTGGGGTGAGTACCTCTTTTCCCACCAAAGACCGCCCTCTAAAAATTATAACAATTTCTCTTACACCCAAGGTCCATGAATGGCGAGGGGAGAGGATACGTTGTTATAATTTTGGGATTACAAATAGCTTATTAAGCAAAAACATGATAGACACTTGATTCTATGCTAAAGAAGACACACAAAACAAAAACATGTCTTTTTTTAAACCCAAATGAGATTGTAGTTTATTTTGCAAACCCCTTGGCAATCTGCAATCAAACTGCTAAAAAAAAAAAATTAGCAATGGGGTCTTCAAAATTACATCCTGCAAAAATAGCCTAAGTATTACCAGAATGAACAGACACTTGTTAAAGATTAGCAAAAACCCAAATAACTTTGGAAAACTGAATGCAAACTATTGTATGAAATAAATATGCAGCGATAGCAAATGAATGCGTAGGAATCAAAAATAAAAGCACAGAAATGATGGATGCGCAGCAGAAAGATATGAATGCGCAAGGAGATGGTGTATATACGCAACAAGTATGAATGCGCAACAAAATGGTATGTATGCGTGAAATAGCTGAATGAATGTGCAGCGTCTTGACATAAAGTGGAAATGCAGAATGGAAAATTGCAATGGTGGCATCAGTAAATGGATGCGCAGCAAAAATGAACAAATGCACAGGAATCATGGATGAATGCATAGAAATAACTTGTAGAAAAACCTGCACTCGGAAAACTAAAAACTGAAAGTGAAAAATGTGGGTTGCCCCACGGTGGGCACCAAAAATGTATGCAAATTAGTTGTCTAATTACTATAAATGATAAATTAACTATTTTAAGATTAATGAATCTAACTAATTAGCAAACAACAATGAAGAATGCACCAAATTGAAGCTAAAATAAGATTTTACCTTCACTTACCACGTAGCTTGTCTCCATTGTCCTCCTATGCTCTGATTTCTTGGATGTGTTGAGCTCTCAGATTTCCAATTTGAAGCTCCTTGCCCAAGATGATACCAAAGTGTGGAGATTGAATATTTGAATGCAAAACTAAATCCTAATTATGCAAATGAGATGATGATAGTGTTGATGCTTCACAAAATGATATGGATATGCTTGATAATGCTTGATAATGTGTGCTTGGATGCTTAGAATGCTTGATTGCCTATTGCTTGAATGCCTGATTACAAAAATACCTATTAGCTCTCAAAGGGGAAATGAGGCTCCTTTTATAGATTTTTGGAGGATCTAGGCCTAGGTGGCACAATCCTACGGTTGAGAATGAAAGATGGAAAATCCTAGGGCTAGGATTGACTTGGTTGAAGGAGTTGAGAGAAAGGGGGATGTAGTTGGAATGTGAGAGGAATAATATGGATGATGTTCCTCTCACATTGACATGGAGGAGAACAAGGTGGAAGGAAAAGACACATGTCAAGTGTCTCACAAAGACCCAAGAGAGAAAGAGGGAGAGACATTTTCCTCATGAGGACTCTTTGTACAAGTATCCTATGAGTCACCTTTGACCCTTAGAGGTGGCTTGAGAAGCCCCTTAGGAATAGGGATTGTCTCTTGACTTGGTTTAAGAGAGGACATGTGGTCATGAGACCAAGTCCTATGAGGCCACATAGCCCTTAAGAATAGGACATGTGTGGGTGAGGATAATTACTAATAAATAATTAATAATAATTATTTATTTTAGCCAAAGTGATGTGTCAGGTGACTAGGTAGGTGAGGTGGACTAGAGGACTTAGTCATATTTAGGTGATTGTGTATTTAATTAAATCACTTTAATAAGACTAATTAGAAGACTTAGGATAGAGGAATAAACTATAGTGAATTTACTAAATAAATTGAATAATTTATTTAATAAATAGAGGAATAATTATTAATTAAATAATAAATATTTAATTAATTTATCAAGTCAATATTAATTAAAAAATAAATATTTAATTAATTAATGAAGCCATTTTTAAGTGTATACGGGTTTTATATAAAGCGAGTGAGGTTGGAAGATAGGAGGAATAGGCAAATGAGGAAAAAGGATAGAAGGTAGGAGGATAATGAATGGAAGGATTGTGAAAGGGTAGATGGAAAGGAAGGCAAGATCAATGTCAACACACACCTTGAAGGGTGCTGAGAGGATGGAGGAAATGTGAATGAAGGAATACATGAAGGAATATGGTGAATGGATAGTAGAGGTTGTGGTTTAAGCACATGGAATGGAAGAATATTTTTGGAAGAAGATGAAGTGGAAGTCTTTGGAAGCTTGAATGTCAACTTCACTTGTTGCTCAACATCAAAAATTTTCAAGAGAGATTTTAGAATCCATATAGCTATAGGCTTTTCATTTCTTTTTGATGATTTAGAGAGAATATCTTCAATGATGGATTTTGGAACCCATACTTGTCTTGTAATTTTTTTCTTAGATGTCTCTTTTGACTTTATGCCTCCATGTCGATTAGAGGAGACATGGTGATCTTCACTTTTTGATGCATTCTTGTATTGCTTCTTTTTCTTGTATTGAACATTCAAGTTACTTCCAAAAGACTTGGGACTTGTGGAATAAGGAGGATATGAGTGATTTAAATAGGTGGGTGGATGAAAAGGATTCAAGGGTATGCATCTATGTTGATCTTGAGGAAAGATAGGAGATGGATGGACGTAAGGACCCAAGATGGATGATGAATTAGGAGAGTTAGGAAGGGAAAGTGAAGGGACATAAGGACCCAAGATGGAAGGCAGATGTGAAGCCCTTAGTAGTGGTGGAAGAGGTCCAAGGATGGAAGTGGAAGACGCAAAAGGATAATCAACAAGTTCATCAACATTTATATGACAACCAAGGACATCAGCATCTTTAGAGTGAGCATTAGGATTTTCAATAGAATCATGGACATCTTGAATATGAGCACCTTCTTTGATAGGATTTTTCAAAGCTTGCAAAGACTTAGGAAGAGTAGAAAGTCGAAATGAACATGGAGTGGTAGAATAAGAAGATGGAAGACTTTGATCTTGACAAGGGTCTTTGGATAGCATAAGCGCATAATTTTTTTCTTGATTTTCAATAGGCTTAACATTGGAAGTAACAACACCATTTTTATCAACCTTAATGGAAGTATCATCTTTGGAAAGCGCAAGTGTAGTAAGGTTATTTTGATTGTCAATAAGCTCAATAGTGTAAGTAGTAGCGTGATCTTGCTTAGGAGAAGACTTAAGACATGGTGGAATGAATGAGAAAGGGCATGCAGGATAAAAAGAACCATGGAATAGATAAGAGACATCATGAAAAGGATTGGATGACATGGAGGTTTCTTGATCTTGATCTTTCTTTATGTTCTTTTCTTTTATCATTTGTGGAGTCCTCTTGACATGGAGCCACTCCTAAGGAGAAGGAAGCATGTTGAGATTGTATGGAAGACTTTGGAAGAGATGGTGAAGGACTAGCTGAAGTAGGCATTATAGCATATAAAGGCTTAGGCTCTTTGGGTTTAGCATTATTGAAAGTATTTGTAGCCAAGTGAAGGTTAGCTTGAGTATTTTTAAGAGGTAACCCTTGAGGATAACTATATGAAACTGCATGAAAAGTATTAGGACCTTTGGTGGATGAAGGACTTGTGAAAGATTTGAATGACTTGGAAGCTTTAGGAAATGTATGGGCATTGGAGGAATTAGGGGATGGAAGGGAACCACCGCAAGACAAAGGTTCAACATTAACATGATCTTTCTTGAGAGTATAATCTTTATTTTCAACATGAGAGTTCTTAGAGGAGAGATCCTTGAAGTATGCACATTTATAATCAGTGAGATTTATCTTCCTCAATAGAAGTAGATGTATCATCTAGGTATTGTGCACAAAAATCATCAAAGTCTCTTTCAAAATCAGAATCATATGGATCACCATCACGATCTTTCCAATGTGACGTCCCATTTCTAGTAAGCATGAGCACACGACAAGGAGGACTCTTAAGAACAGAGGTGTCATAGGTATCATTATATTGTCCATCATCATAGTCTTCAAAGATGGGGGTGTCACTCTCCGTGGAAGAGGTATCATAAGGGTTATCACATTTCTCAACATGGTATGTCTTGAGAAGAGAAGTAAGACTCTTGGGAGAAGTAGAAGAGGAACGAGATCGTGGAGAAGAGGAAGGTGAAGACCTAGCAGAGGAAGAAGACATGGATGATGAGGAATGATGAGAAGACTTAGAATATGAAAGATGTTTGGAAGAAGAAGGTCATGACATGACCATGTGTATGATCCTAGCAAAGGCATCTGATTCAATCAATTTTTCCCTTTATTTTCATCATAAATTTATCACTCATGGGCTTTCTGGAATAATACTCTTCGAATTGAGCAATGAGTTTGAGATCATCCATTTTCAAGAGAGGTTCCATAACAAGATAGCTAAAATTTATGGTTGTAGAAGAGGAGGAATCAAGCATGGAAGTGACAAAAGAGATGAATGGAAGAAAGAAGACTAGATAATAAGAGGAAAAGAATCAAGAAGATGTGAAGAGTTTAGGAAGAAGAGAAAGGGTGGAAATGGGAGACTAGGAAGACATGGGAGATGTGGAAGAAAGAAGACCAAGAGTCATTTTGTGCAACTTGATACCATTTAAGTTCATTTGAATGTTGAGAAACATGTCATAGCACCTAAGATTTGACCTAGACTGACCAAGGATGACTTAGAAATGACAAGAATCAGTTCGCTATTTTGACAAATTTTGGGATTTGGTTGTAAAAATTGGATTTCTGACAAATTTGACCAATCTCTGACAGCTTTGACTTTGGCTTTGATACGAGTTTTGAAATTTTAGGATGACTTTTGACACTAGAAAGGATTTTTGCTCTAGATTTGCAATTTTTCAATTTTTCAGTATCAGTTTGTTTGCAAATTTTTCTATCCAATTTTTGAAGATCTATGTAAAAGTTTGTCTCAACTAACCAAGTAGATATCAAGCACACAGAATAGCAAGCAAGGGGAGCAAGCAATCATTTGAAAACAATGAACAAGGGAAAAAGAAACCTTGCACATGAACAAGCAATAGTGACTTATTGTGCTAATCCCTAGAAATACTACTTGTGTATGTTCCAAAAAGTTTTTCAATAAAGCACATATTCCTAGAAAAATAAAAAAAATTGGCCTCACTAGGGTTTGTAGTAATGGTCTGACTCTGCAATTTTTGTGATCTCAAGAGGGAAAACTCCAATCCAGGCACACTAAGGTTTTGACACAGTCTGAGAAATTAATCAATCAGGAGCTGCTAGGGAGATCTGACAGCCCAACAAGAGACCACACCTGTGAAGATTTCCTCCACAAGGACATTTATATAGCGGCTGCTACTACCACAGCAAAAATGGCTATTACCGCTTCAGGTTCCATCCATGTGGTTGAACCAATTAAGGGAATGTCCACTATGGTTAACCCTCTCTAAAGGTGACTCACAAAAGATACCACCGGGGCACTAGATCAGATTCAAGGATCTGGGTTTCTAGTACTATCCAAAAAAGAAGTAGAGCATAATCTCCTAACCTCTCCACTTCACCAAGACAAAGTAGACAGATTAATCTGACACGCTAAGACCAAGATTATCTCACAAAGATCTATGACATCAACTTCTTATGATCTATCAACCTCTCTAGAGAGAGAATGTATCAATCAAAAGTTGAAGACACACGAATCTAGTAGAACGTGAGACTTTCTCAATACCTTCCCTACCTACAAGGGGATCCTTCGTCAAGAGGAGCTTCACATGAATCAACAAGAGAAAGAAGCTCAATCTTTCAAGATCATCCACAAATAGTGTTCATAGGGCCTATTTACTATGTGTAGCAGATATGCAAAAAACAAATCTATGTTCATTTTATAGCCCAAAAATTGAAGTCTGATTTATGAAAGCAGGAAAGGCACTCAAGCTAGACAAGTGAGATGTTCATTTTATGTCCAAATTGAAATATTTTCAGATGTAGTAGAATACCTAAATTCCCTCACAATGTGCTTAGTAGATTTTACCTAATTTTTAGCTTTGTTAAGCAATCCCGCGCAAGCAAGCCACAAACTATCCAACAAGAAAACAAGCAAACAAGATATGCAACGTATATTCAACTTATGAAAATCCTAGGGTTAGATCTAAAAATCAATTATTAGGAGCAATAATAACCAGCAACTAATCCAAATGACAACTCATATCATTCATTGAACCATGTGAAAAATAAGTGCATACCCATCACAAAATTTTATTTTTTTGTTGCATTTGACCTAGTCAACAAGATCTAATTCTTTTGATATGATTTCGGCCACAAAAATAGAAATTTAAAATAGAGACCCCTACTAAAAAATAGAGAGCTTTCCAAAAATGTAAAATTTTTAGAAAAATCTCTTCATTGGTGCCCTAGAGACCTATTTTACCAAAATAGACTAATTTTTATAAATTGACTATTTGAGCTATTATATTGCATCCAAATTTAAAATACAAAGAATGGACCCCCTGTATAATTTAAAGAGATTTCAGAAAATGTAAAAATTTCCAAAAAACATGCTGATTTGCGGCAGAAATTAATTTTTTTCAAAAATAAAAATAAAAAATTATTAAAATTTCAAAACATCTCAGAAAATTCTGAATTTTTTATTGAAGCTTCCCTGATATGTCTCCAACCTACAAAACAAATTTCAAACCAAAATGCCAAGCCGTTTGGGAGATAAAATTAAATCTTTGAAACTTTAGGGTTTTAGCTCCAAAAAAAAAATCAAACCAGCATGTAAAGGTGGGTTGCCCCACGGTGGGCGCCAGAAATGTGTGTGTGAATTTTGTATCTAGTTGTAGACACAACACTTCAGTAAAATATTAGAGGTTAGCAAAAATCAAAATATGCAAATAAGAACAATATAGCTAACCAGGTGATTTATTGCCTTCTAGTAGGTGTGAGTATGGTATTCTCATATTAGACCGAGATCAGTGACAATGGAACACCTAAACGAAGGATTTAAATGATGAAAGCAATAAAATATGAATGCAAATTAATGTATTTTATTTTTATTTTTGATGCAATAAGATGAGAAAAACTGATAATAAATTAATCTAAATGGATTGAAATGATATGCAAATTAAGCTAACAACGATATGAAATATGAAACTAGAATGAATTGAAAATAAGATTGATCTCACAAAATGTTGATTCACAAGAAGCTTGATGATTCCTCTGATGTCAATTCACCAAAGTAAGTATGCAAATTCTGTGGATTGTTTGTAAAGAGCTGAGCCTTGATTTTATAGAAATCCAGGGCTTGAGGGTGCATGGAAAAAGTCATAAATCACTCTTGATGAACTCAGATTGATTTTTGAGTTAACAAGAAATTAGAAATAGATAACTCATAAAATCATGCAAGAACAACTTTTTAACTCAAATCAGAAGTTTAGATCAACTTTGAACTCAAAATAGATGTTGAGTTTCGAAAAGATAACAACTTGAATTGATTTTCTGATTTAAAGTTTAACAATTATTTGTGGGTTAATCAATTATTTTAATCAAACTTTTATTCAAAACTATATTATTAAATATTGACAACTTGGATTTAATCAATTAAATAAATATTTAATCAATTATTCGTAGGAGATTTGATTTATTGTCAAAATTAAATAATATAATTAGGAATAAATAGAATTAAATCTAATTAAATAATTAAGTGGTAGTATTAATCTAATTAATTAAATATTCAAAATATTCAATTAATCAAACTTTAGGATAAATAGGATTCATCACCAAATAATAATTAAATTAAACATAATTAAAATAAATAGGAATATTGCTAGGAATATTCCCCGATGCAAAATTTATGATAAAATCAATTAGGATTTCGATAATGTGCAGATGTGCCTTAGGTTAGGACTTCGATGTCAATTTCATTCAAATTGAAGATGTAGGAGGTTAATGAACCTATAGCCCATTTTTGGGGTATTACATTTTGCCCCTCTTTGAATCACTGTGCAAAGCGCAGTGGTTCAAAGAATAGTCTGTGTTTTGATATACGTATGAAAATTGATTCAATAGATTAAAGATTTGAAAAATTAACCGATTCTGAGACAGAAACCAATTGAAAGATTGGAAAAAGAGATATCAACCTAGGCCCAGAATGACCAGGAATCGAGATGATGCTAGCTATATCAACAATGAACTGGTGATTATGAAAAAGTGCCAAAACACCTGATTCTGAACCTTATGATTGTGAAGAAGTGAGTGACTGATTCCAAACCTCAATGTCCTTGTATGAATCATATTGGTATCACATCTTGAACCCATCAGTTATGAAGAACCAAGGAAATAACACTAATGAACCAATAGTTACAAAAAGCTGATATAGTTTACAAGATAGATTTGGATACTAGATGAATCTGATATGCCACAAGAGATGATAGATTTTCCCCAAGCGATGAGGACTTTAGACGAATCAACAACTAGACGTGGTTGTTGTCTTGACTACTGAGGAAAGATTGATTGACAGAATTGAGTTACAGACTTTGAATGATGTGCAATACCATGCCCCTTCAGGATAAAAATTGAAATCTGACAAGAAAAGTCAGCGTTGTAGTTTAGAAGCATGTTAATTGATTTGAGAAGTGGTTGTACACATTTGAGAACGTGTATGCATCGTTTGGAGGTCCAGAAGACCAAGTTTGACTAGGTTAAACCATGAGTTGACCATAGTTGACCAAGTTGAAATTTTGATAGTTTGATGTAAGATAATCAGTTGAGTTGAATTTTGGATTTCTTTGATGATTGAAGGTTGATTATGCAAGTAGTGAATAATATAAACGATCTCATATTTTGATTTTGATCCCGAAAAAAGATTCTACTTGTTGTTTCATTTGAGGAACCTTCATGTGAGATTCAGCTCTTATGATATGTTTTTAGCATTTTTGAAGAATCATTTAAGCATTTAAGTTTAATTCAATAATTTGTGAGATCATGCAATCATGCAACGTGCAGAATGAAATGCAAACCTAGGACCTAGGACCTAGTCACTGATCATGTGTTGATTTGTTATCATCATTGATTTGTTATGATATACAATGCCCACTAGTTATGAAACCATAGACATATGAATATCAATTTGTATGCACATGAATCAATACAACACCCACTGGTTAGGCAACCATGGACATATGAATATTGATTTTATTTTTGGAATGTCAGATTAGATATAAGCACCAAGGCATAAGCGCCAGGATGACCTGAATATCATGTCCATTTTGATATACCAATTTGTATAAGCATCAAAACATAGACATGGTGATGACCTGAATATGTCTTGCATTACAAACACATCAAGCAGTCAAGAGATCATTCTAAATCCAATGTGAATTACCCTTAGTGACCCTTTATCGTTCACATTTCACAATAGGAGAAAAAACTCACTCAAAAAAAGACAATAGTTAGATCAAACTTCCTTAAATTTTTTGGGTATCAATGGTCAAGGTACGCATGGCCATCCAATTCAAAATAGAGGCTCTTACAGTCAAACACCATTTCAATCTAGAATTTCCAAAGTTGTTATATTTTCACATACAAGAAGAAAACAAAGAAAAGATTATGCCCCCAATCATCACTTTCTAAATCCTATAAAGGACATCATCGAAGAGCTCGTGGGAACAAAATAGGCAAAAATCTCAATGTGAATCAGTAAGCATACAAGGAGATAAAAGCATGTAAAAAGCATAGATTGTTTTCAGTTTGTGTTTGATGTTTGACTGCATTGTTGTAGATGCAAAATCCTTTCTAGAGATGAGACTGACAGACTGACTCGGATGAAGCTTCAAAGGACTCTGACTGGATATGATACGTCTAAGATACATTGGAGGCCATAGGATATGACTTTGATTGCCCCCAAGTTTGAACATTGATAGGATACAGACACTTTAGCTGATTGATGTATAGACTAACTTATTGAAAATAGGAATGCGGGAAAAAACCAAGAGATATGTACAAACTAAAGCAAGACTGAAAGCTGGGAAAGACCAAGATTGTGTTGATAGATGGAGCATTTTGAAACAAGTGGCACCCATTTGCTGGGTTTTCACCATCTTGGCAGAGATTCTATTTTTTCTACCAAGGTGCCTATTTCCAAGTTTTCACCAAGGCACTTTTTCTTTTTCTCATTTTTTTGTATTTTTCATTTTTTTAATTTTTTTGTACTTTTGATATTTTTATTTTTTTTGTGAATCATCAAGGCACCCATTGCTAAGTTTTCACCAAGATGTTCATTTTTTTAGGACTTTTTCAAATTTTTAAGATTTTTTCAAGACATTTTACCATAGACTGAATGCCTTAGGCGTAGAATTTCTTCAGATGGAGAACATTGATTGGTTCTCAAAGCTGTTCTCCTTCAGTCGTTGAGAGTTGATAGGCACTAGATCCAAAAGTAGTAGTGATAACAAAGGGACCCAGCCAGTTGGGTTCAAACTTCCCCTTGCGCTCTTTATGTGATTGATTTTTAGGATTCTCTCTCAAGACTAGATCGCCAACCTGAAATTCTCTGTGTCTGACTTTCTTGTTGTAACCTCTAGACATTCTCTTTTGATATACTCTGAGATGATCATATGTTGTTTGTCTGAGCTCATCTAGTAGTTCAAGTTCTTGCAACCTAGACACTCTATAGTCATCATTAGTTACTAGAGCATGCATTCTGATTCTTAGTGATGGGATTTCAACCTCAATAGGCAGTACTGCTTCAGACCCATAAACTAAAGTGAAAGGTGTAGCCCCAGTGGGTGTTTTGATACTTGTTTTGTAGGCCCAGAGAGCTGGACTGATCATGAGATGCCAATCTTGTCCTATTTTATTAACTGTATGGTGCAATATTTTCAATAGATTCTTGTTTGAAGCCTCTGCTTGTCCATTCCCTTGAGGATAGTAGATAGATGACCAATGTTGTGTAATCTTGAATTTGGCACATAAATCACCCAAGTCTTTGTTCTTAAATTGTCCACCTTTATCTATGACTATGGAATGTGGAATACCATACCGGCATATGATGTAGTTCAACATGAACATAGATATTTGTTTTCCAATTGTTTGTGTCAAAGCGACTGCTTCTACCCATTTTGTGAAATAATTTGTAGCTGTAATAATGTGGGTATGCCCATTAGAAGAATGTGGATGTATGGATCCTATAAGATCAAATGCCCATTGGTGAAAAGGCCATTGAGTAGTGAAGGGAATTAGATCTCTCCCTAGTGCATGAGTCAAGTTCCTATGTACTTGACACTTTTGACAATTCTTTGCAAATTTGATAGCTTCTTTTTCCATTGCAAACTCCCTAGCAAGATCATATCATGCAGTCCCAATGTCTAGCAAGGTGGAGAACACGAGGGATTGGCAAACTAGTGGAAGAGATGGAAGACAAGAGAATGAAGGAGAATGAATGGAAGAAATCCTCAAGGGAAAACTCCTCAAGAATATCCAAGCTAGGGAAAAAATGTCATGTAAAGTGCATTTGGACAAGCAATGAAAGGCCAACATAGGATAAGTCACAAAATCATAATGCAAGAGCAGGAAAGGATGTAGTCCAAAGGAGTAGACATGTCAAGAGGTTTCAAAGCATCATGTTTTACTCTTTTTTTTGATCAAGACCAAAGAGGAAAAGGATAGTGATAGGCAAAAATGAATGGAGGAAGATAGATATGAAGGCTAAACATGAAAGGAATGAAAACAAGATCATCATAAGATAGCTCACAAGATAGCCAAATGTTCGTGTATAGGTCAACATTGTCAAGATCAAAGAGAGAAGACAGAATGGATGAAATATGTAGAAGAACTACGGATGATGCCTAATTGTCAGGTTTTCATCATGGTACTTATCCAAGGCACCACAAGGGAGTGGTTTTCACCATAGGATGAATTTATTTTTGTTTACTTTTGCTACCAAGGCGCCTGTTTCTAGGTTTTCACCAAGGCACATTTTCAATTTTTTTATTTTTATTTTTATTTTAATTTGGAAGAAGGCAAGCTCTTTAGATAATGCTCCTTGAAAGGATAAATCATAATATGTCAAGGATTCAAAATGATATGCTCAAAGATGTTGATAGGGAAAGGGAGATGGAAGAGAAAAATGGAGGATAAGGTTTTATGTAAAGCGAGTGAGGTTGGAAGATAGGAGGAATAGGCAAATGAGGAAAAAGGATAGGAGGTAGGAGGATAATGAATGGAAGGATTGTGAAAGGGTAGATGGAAAGGAAGGCAAGATCAATGTCAACACACACCTTGAAGGGTGGCAAGAGGATGGAAGAAATGTGAATGAAGGAATACGTGAAGGAATATGGTGAATGGGTAGCAGAGGTTGTGGTTTAGGCGCATGGAATGGAAGAATATTTTTGGAAGAAGATGAAGTGAAAGTCTTTGGAAGCTTGAATGTCAACTTCACTTATTGCTCAACATCAGAATTTTTTAAGAAAGATTTTGGAATCCATATAGCCATAGGCTTTTCATTTCTTTTTGATGATTTAGAGAGAATATCTTCAATGATGGATTTTGGAACCCATACTTGTCTTGTAATTTTTTTCGTAGAGATCTCTTTTGACTTTATGCCTCCATGTCAATTAGAGGAGACATGGTGATCTTCTCTTTTTGATGGATTCTTGTATTGCTTCTTTTTCTTATATTGAACATTCAAGTTACTTCCAAAAGAGGTTGGACTTGTGGAAGAAGAAAGAGGATATGATTGGTTTAAATAGGTGGGTGGATGAAAAGGATTCAAGGGTATGCATCTATGTTGATCTTGAGGAAAGATAGGAGATGGAGGGACGTAAGGATCCAAGATGGATGATAAATTAGGAGAGTTAGGAGGGGAAAGTGAAGGGACATAAGGACCCAAGATGGAAGGCAGATGTGAAGCCCTTAGTAGTTGTGGAAGAGGTCCAAGGATGGAAGTGAAAGATGCAAAAGGATAATCAACAAGTTCATCAACATTTATATGACAACCAAGGACATCAGCATCTTTAAAGTGAGCATTAGGATTTTCAATAGAATCGCGGACATTTTGAATATGAGCACCTTCTTTGATAGGATTGTTCAAAGCTTGCAAAGACTTAGGAAGAGTAGAAAGTGGAAATGAACATGGAGTGGTAGAATAAGAAGATGGAAGACTTTGATCTTGAAAAGGATCTTTGGATAGCATAAGCGCATAATTTTTTTCTTGATTTTCAATAGGCTTAACATTGGAAGTAACAACACCATTTTTACCAACCTTAATGGAAGTATCATCTTTGGAAAGCACAAGTGTAGTAAGGTTATTTTGATTGTCAATAAGCTCAATAGTGTAAGTAGTAGCGTGATCTTGCTTAGGAGAAGACTTAAGACATGGTGGAATGAATGAGAAAGGGCATGCAGGATAAAAAGAACCATGGAATGGATAAGAGACATCATGAAAAGGATTGGATGACATGGAAGTTTCTTGATCTTGATCTTTCTTTATGTTCTTTTCTTTATCATTTTTGGAGTCCTCTTGACATGGAGCCACTCCTAAGGAGAAGGAAGCATGTTGGGATTGTTTGGAAGACTTTGGAAGAGATGGTGAAGGACTAGCTGAAGTAGGCATTATAGCATATAAAGGCTTAGGCTCTTTGGGTTTAGCATTTTAGTAATCAAACATGTCTTCTTAGTAGGATTCAACTAAAATGCATTACCTCTAGTTCTTGATCCAGTTCCAATCATATTACCATTCTTATCTTTGATCACACAAGTCTTCTCAATAAACCATACTTGATATCCCTTATCAACTAACTGTCCAACACTGAAAAGATTATATTTCAATCCATCCACAAAATAGACATTAGTGTGTTAGTCTATCCATCAAGAGTAATAGATAATATTCCTTTTCTCAAGCAAGGTGCATTGTTTCCAACTCTAACAATTCCTTCATCATAGTTATTAAAATTTATAAATTTCTTCATATCTCCAGTCATATGATGTGAATCTCCACTATCTATAATCCAATCAATTTCCTTTTCTACTTGAGAAACTAAAGTTTTTTCTTCTCTAACTTCAATTTCTGAGTTTTCTTCTTTTATTGCTACAAATCCTATGTCATTACTTTCATTATCACTTTCACTTAAGACTTTCTCAATGCTAGCCTCAAATTCTTCATCATTAGCATAGTAACATTCTTTAAATCTTCTAGGTTTAAAGTTCTTATCTTTCTTCACTCTCTTAGGGAATTTAGATGTGAAATGACCATATTCTTGACATGTCCAACATTTAAATATTTTCTTACCTTTAGGTTCTCTCTTCACAAGCAAGGTAATTCCTTCATCAATATTTATGTCTTCTTTGGTCTTAGATCTACTGCAACTGGCATAATCTCCAATGACACTTGTAATTCTTGACAAAGTAGGGTGAACACTGATGAGCCTCTTAAATGGCCATCTTTCTAAGTGCTTTTTATTTCTTTTCAACAGTTTATTTGGAAAACATATACATGGCCTTATAGTTTTATATGTATATTTTATATATGTAAAGATATAAAGTAGGAATATGGATGATAGAAGAACATGATATATTTTCTTAAAGCTGATGGATAGAAATGAATGAATGTAGTAATTATATATTCTAATGAATGATCCTTTACCTATGCTATGTTTTCGAGTAGTTTCCTTCCTGTAGCCATACGCCTTACAAGGGTATTGATTAGAACTTAATACTTTCTCCCTAATATTAATGATGTGAATATGTATGTATTGAAGGTTGTGTGTGTATTAATCATTTTGCAGGGATCAGTCATGGCATATTTAAAGATCAGCATGATGGTGTTGAAGGAGTCAAAGTCGATCATTGCTGCAAGATGCCTTCGTGTTGAAGAAGTCAAGCGAGCGCTCAGATAGTTAAGGCATTGTTGCAAGACCTTCACATGAGGAACAAGTCAATACTTTTTTCTATTAAATGCAGTGCATAGATCTAGGATCCACACAGCACTATATTCTGGGAGGACTTATTCTTGACAATTGCTATTTATGTTATAAGACATTATGTATCTGTAACAATCCTCATTAATGGAGTGATCTTAGATTTAGGGAGTAGTTATAGTTTTCCTTTAAATAAGATGAATGTTATAACTCTTGGGAGTTAGTCAATTTTCTGAATAGAATCATTTGCAGCTGTAATAGTGTTTTATCTATTTTCAATCCAAGTGTACTTGTTTCCCATGAATGAATAGAATCCACAGTTTGAGTTCAATCCTTTTATCTTGATTGTGTTTCTATTCACTCATCCAAGGGGGCCCACTTGGTGAGTGAATTAATTTGTTAGAGTAGGAATCATTTTCATGCTTGCTTAGAAGTAAAGTAGAACTTTGTTATTCCTGTAGCCACTAGTAACAAAACTAGTAGGTTTTTCCTGCAACATAGGAGGATAGATTAATTCCTATCCATGATTACTTGTTCTCCTAGAGTAAACTCATTTCCTTGTACTAGCGTATATTTCCCAAAGCTTAATGCATTTGAATTCCATAGATTAGTCATGAAGATTAAGAGAGTTTGAAGCATATACTTTGCAGATGCCATTTCAAGTTTACGTCCTTGGTCGATAATTAAATGAGACTGAATGATCTAATTAGAAACCATTTAGGGTGTCCAATTCTAAAATAAGAAGTCCAATTCTATGGGTTTCTAATACAATTGTTTGGCCAAGCAAACACTAAGTGCACTAAATATTGTTTCAATTCTAGGTAGATCTCCAGACTGTCTCAAGCCTATCTCTGCTGCTTCTAATCTTCCAAGAAGAGTTTCTCTCGTAAAAGTTTTAGTACAAGGTATAAATTGTTCAATCATCTATGTTGTCTTCTTAAAAATAGGGGTTAGTGTCTTTAAGATCTTCCATATAACTTCATCTTCAGTTTTGTTTCCTTCACAAGCTTTGATACCTACAACAATCTCTAATATCCTACCAATATAGCTTCTAATAGATTCATCTTCCATCATCTTTGCATCTTGAAATAAACATATCCAATTCTATAATCTGATTCTCTTTGCATGCACATCACCTTCAAAAGTAGATTGTAAAGCTAACCAAATTTCATGAGATGTCCTTAGATTTTTTACCTAAGTGTATTCATTCTCTGGAAGAGCTGACAAAAGTGCTTCTCTAGAAAGTATGTTACACATGAATAGATCTCTTTCCTTATCAGTGAAATCTTCAAGTTTATCTTCTTCAATGATAGTCTTATCATTCTTTGTAATCAACCAATATACTGGTCCTAAACATATCAGATGTGTCTTCATCTTTTTCTTCCAGCTATCATAGTTAACTCCATCAAACTTAGGGCTTTCTTTCCTGAAATGAATCACCATAGATCTCCTTAAGTTGTTAAAATTTTCCTTCAAGGACCTGCCACTCTGATACCAATTGTTAAAAAGTAAAGTCCACCAAGATAACTGAGAGGGGGGGGGGGTGAATCATTTATCAGATAAAAACAACTTATAATATCATTATAAGATTTCAACCATGTAACCAGCATAAACAACAACCATAGAAAGATAAACATGAATAGATCTCTTTCCTTATCAGTGCAATCTTCAAGTTTATCTTCTTCAATGATAGTCTTATCATTCTTTGTAATCAACCAATATACTGGTCCTAAACATAGCAGATGTGTCTTCATCTTTTTATTCCAGCTATCATAGTTAAGTCCATCAAACTTAAGGCTTTCTTTCCTAAAATGAATGTCCATAGATCTCCTTAAGTTGTTAAAAATTTCCTTCAAGGACCTACCGCTCTGATACCAATTGTTAGAAAGTAAAGTCCACCAAGATAACTGAGAGGGGGAGGGGGGGTGAATCAGTTATCAAATAAAAACAACTTATAATACCATTATCAGATTTCAACCATGTAACCAACATAAACATCAACCATAGAAAGATAAACATACATAATGACACAAGATATGTTGACTAGGGAACCTCTTGATTAGAGAGTAAACCCTAGTGGGGATGGTACCCACAAAAGATGTATTAATATGAAAATTCCTTGTGAGAGGATGGACTCTGTTAGGATTCTTATGAAATACATTCAGTACATATTAGTCCCTATTAGGAGACTTTTAATCCCTGTTAAAAATATTCTAACCCGGTTAAGAGTTATGGAAGGCAGAAGGACCCACTATCCAAATAGCTTCAAGGGAAAGATCATCGAACTCACTGTCCAACTGATCTTTGTATTATCCGAATAGAATAATACCAATAATTACTAATCTCAGCAACTTATCTTCACTCCTTTGACTATGCCAAGCCACACCAACTGCTTTGCCAGATCTCAATACCAGATCTTCTTATTTCACATATCCTCTTACAACATCAATATCTCTCCTTTTTATATTCCATAAATATTACAATCAAGGAAAATATTTTTTCCTTTATACCACACTCAAATAATTTACAATAGAGTCGGCCAACTAGGCTTAACCATTTAAAAAATATAAATTATTACACATTACATGATATTTCATAATCACATAAAACTGTCAGCTTCCAAACTAAATAATTATTCACACATGCAACCTCTAACTATGTTGTCTCATCGAGGTCACCTTTGAAATATCATCAACCTCTTTACAATTTTTCATGTCCAGATTCTATCCCGGTTAGGAGATATAATCCAGTTATCACAAGCCGCTTCTTAGTTACATTGTCTGAATACTTGTTTCCACTAACTTACATATAACTGTCATGAATAATTGAATTTCTGTACACGCTCTTAACCATAATCTCGAGACATAATATAGAACAAGTCCTCAACTCTGCATAGCTTGATCTATAATTCTCCATGTGCGCTAATACAAACACTGTTTGCTTCTCTTCTAATCTCAAGTAGATCAATATGTTGACATCAATGATAAACATAGTCATGAATGCAACATACAACTGCTACAGAATAAATCTGAATACTCCCCCATAGGAAATATTCAACATTCATTCCTAACAACCTTCTATTTCAATTAGATTCTTTTTGAAGGCGACATGTTCTCCACAACTATTTCTTCTATCTTATTTTTCTCTTCCTCGTCATATTTATCAAAATATTTTTCAATAGAAGTAAGCTTACCATCATTCACTATTGTTTTTTGTAGAATGTTTAAGTATGGCCTAAATAGATTCCTTGGTGCTTCCTGGCCTTTCTTTTGTTCAGCTTCTTCCTCTTTCCTTTTATTTGCTTCAAGTGCCCTTTGATTTTCCTCTTGAAGTTTCCTATCTTTTTCATCTTCTTGTTCTTTCTTCTTTTGTTCCTCAGTCTTCTCAGTATTCATCATTTGACCTTCCTTGTTTTGTTCCTATTCTTTTGTGATCTTTTGCTGCTTGTTCTTCCCATGCAAGGAGGGAAGAGTGTCAAGTGTTTTTCTTTCCTTTCTCGACCCACTAGTTATGGCCTTAGGTCTAGCTTTGGGAGGATTTTGGCCTTATGTAGCAACCCTTGTTGCCTATCTCTATGATGTTCTCCTACTAGGTGTAGAAGTGTCATCTTTTTCTTTCTCTTCTTCTTCTTCAACCTCCACCACTTGAGGTGTCTCTATGTTAGATTGAGGAGGGGGAATATTGTATTTCTCCCCAAGTTTTGCCACCTTTTCCCTGACATTTTTCATTTCTTCTTTTGATATTCCATGCTACCCTGCTATTTTTTCAAAAAGGGATTCAAATTTATTCTCCCTTCTCCCTTTTACCAATTCTTCCCTAACTTCTATGTACTTTTCTTGATATGTACCCTATCTTGGAACATTGGGGTCTTTAGGGGATTGTAAGACATGTTGAATATGAAGCTCTAGAATAGTATAATCTACTTTATAGCACATAGGAGTAGCCCATGAAGTTCTAGGTTCTACTACCTCAAAACATGTGTTGTCGATTTCCACCATGAAGTATATATCATCCTTGTACTTGTCCGCTAGTATCCAAGGGATCCTTTCCCTTTCATTCATTTTCTTCTAAAAGAGTTTCATCATTCCTACAAATTCATCATACCTATTCTTCTCATCACTTCTTCTATAGCAGTCACTGATCATCTATATGGTGCATCTATCATATCTCCATGGATACATGTTAGGAAATATTCTCATAACATGAAAGAATATGTACATTATTAGTGATCTAAATTTTGAAGTGAGTTGTCATGTTACTCTTTATTCTTGCCAAATTCTCCATTAGTTGATGCCTTAAGAACTCACATAAATCATATTCCTCATCTTCAACTACCATTTTATATGCCATTTGAACAAAACTGGGTGACACACTATTTATCTTGCTTATATACTGAAACTTGTAACTCAATATCATTGCTACAAGTTTGACATCTTCTTGTGCGATGTCATTTACTGTCATTTCTCTCTTGTTCCACTTACTTTTTATTAGTTTCTCCACTTAAAACCTCATGTTCTCATACTTTACCTATCATAGGTAAACCAGTGATCTCATGTAATAGTTCTTTGGTGATCTTGGTTGGAGTTCCACCAATCCATATAAATTCATCATGAATCCTTCTCAACACAATCTTGATCCAGTCTAGTTCATCGAACTCAAATATTTCCATGTATTTAACTATTGGCAATCCATGAACCTGTCTATATTATTCTCTTAGGGTTTGATCTGCATTGTATAATCCTATCATTTCATCATATATCTTTGTAGTGCCTATGAATTCAATCTTATTATGTATATAGGCCCTGATGTCTTCAACATGAAGAACACCAATTGGGGTATGTGAGAATGCACCCTCTTGATCCTCTTCAGTGGATTTGAAGGGATGGATCTTGAATTTGTATCTATTCCTTTCAAGCACATTAAGCACCTTGGGAGTATCCATGCTGATTTCTTTGCTACTATAAGCAACAAAGATTTCTTAAGTTTATGGAAAATACCTAGCTCACAAGGTCGTGTGAGGGTTTTGTGAACACAACTGAAATCTCTTTAAGCTCCAATAACTGCTCCAATCTCCTCAATGATCTCTACTCTTAGTTTAAATGGTAAGTAATTCGACCACATTACTACCCTTATAGATAATTTTGCACAAGTCCCAAAAACTACCTATAAAGCTACAAGGAGCTAGTGGTCGCTCAAACTGGTACATCTTCTCACAGACATCTCCAAACCATATGTGATCTCGTCCATGGTCCTATACAACAATAACTAAGTTACCTTTAAGCTTGCATAACTTAACTCATCTGTATAGGGGCTCTGTATCTGACTAGTGTTAATCTATCATGCTCCCCCTAAGGCATACATTGCCCATCAAAAAGATGGTGAGGCAATGCACCCTAGTAATGATTCCACAAGACTCTTAGGACTCTTGTGAGTGCTTGCATTCTCCTCTTCATATTTCTTGACTTCAAATTCAACAAGTTCATTCTTCTTGACCCATTTCTCCTTGAATTCTACTAGCTCTTTTTTTCTTCATTCAGTTCCTTTTCTTTTGTGAATGGTCTAAAGGACTTCTTTACTAGTCCTCTAAATCTTCAATACTTCGCAACATGTCCATCATTGTTACATTTGAATCATGTCACCTTCTTCTTAGGTTTCAATTGGTTGTAATCAATCTGTGATTTTCAATACTTGGCAATATGACCAAAGTTATTGCATTTATAACATACAATCTTTCTAGGTCTGGTAAAGGGTTTCTTAACCTCTTCCATTATCTTTTTAACTTCATCCTTACTGGAATTAGAAAAATTGTCTTGCATAATATCATCTATTTTACATGTTTCCATATCCTCAGATTGTCTATGCTCTACATTTTTACTACATTCACAATTTTCAATATTTACCTCAATCAAAATTTTCTCTTTTTGTTTCTTGATAAAATTATTCAAGTGATCATATGTGGGTCTGCTTGACCTCATATCAATTTTTCTACATTCTCTTATCTTATGTCCATAGAGATAAAAATTAAAGAAAAAACCATTAAACTTGGGCTTAGGAATACCTTTTTTAGTTGATTTCTCTAATTGATCTTTATGGTTGTAATCTTTGTCATTGTCCTTGCAAAGAGGTATCTCATGTTCTGCTATTACAACCTCAAAATTTGACTTATTAGGTGAATCAAGATTCACCACAACTCTATTTTTCCTCTAATTAGGATTGTCATTGAATCCTACTCCTATCATGTCTCCAATAGGTTTCTGCATGTCAATTTGCCCATCCAATTTCTTTCTACTCTCATAAAGATTTTCTATGCAACCTTTGGTTTGATCAAGTTCACGAGTTATGGTGATACAATATCTTTCTACTTTTTCATACTCTATTTTTAATGTACTTCGTTCATCCTCCAAAGTCTACAGCCTATCCCTTCTATTTGATAGTTCATTTTGCAACTTTTCATTTTCTTCTTTTTCAGCATCAAGTTCTTTCATCAAGATCAATTTTGTGACCTCTAATTTATCCTTCAAGGAGTCCTTTTCATGTCTTAGCTTCTCAATCTCATCTTGATCTGATAGCTCCTCATTTTGTGCTTCCATGAGATCATCTCTCAATTTTCTTTCATGTTTAAGTTGTTGCTTCAACTTCTTGATAAATTCATCTACCTTCCTTAGCTTGTACTTCAGATCCACTATATCTGCATTAACAATGTCCACATCTTCTAATGCCATTTCATAAGTATTCTTCAAGTTTTCCAAATCCATCTTGATCTCCCCAAAGTTATTAAGCTTTTATTTCAAGGGTCTGATTCTCTGATACCAATTGTTAGGATTTGGTAACATTGAGAGGGGGGTGAATCAGTGTTACAATACTTTACTGAATTCTTAAACTTCTTTATCTTCTTCAAACAACATATAAATATATGACATATGATAAATAACCATACAACATAAATGAGCATAAGAGAACTCATAACACCATATTTTTTTTTGAGGAAACCCTGTTAAGGGAAAAACCTCAATGGGGATGGTACCCACAAATGTCTACACTATAAGTATAATAACCCTGTTAGGAGCTGAGTATTACAATAGATAGGTCCTTGTTGAAGCGGAGCCTATTAGGAGCCTTTACAATGTGATCCCAATTAATGAATCGACCCTGCTACGAGTCCAACCCTGTTAGAGGCAATCAAACCCTATTAGGGGTGTACAATAGGTGCAACAACACTTACAATCAATCTGTTGTCTTGAATACAAAGAGTTAACAAAGTATTCCTTAAATAACTCCTCTTGTTCTCCCTTTTCTTGATCTCTACTCTTCCCCTTAGATGCCTTCACAGGTCACATCCATCTATTTCATCATTATCATCATTGCACACTTTTACAAAAGTGTTTGTATACTTATACCTTGTTAGAGGTATATTACAAAAGCTAGTCGACATTACTCTAGCTAAACATCATATTATTCAATGCACAATTGCATGCTTCATTAACATCTTTAGTCAGCCTTAGATCCAAGAACGCATCCAAAATTAATTTTCCAATTGCTCACAAAGTTGGCCTGAGTGATCACCAACAAGTTATACTTTGTTTACTGTCACCGCATCCAATCAACTGATCATATCTCTTTGATACCTCAACATTAACATGTGCAACCTTACACATGTATTCACTTGGGTCCTGCAAGCATGTAATCAAGATCACATGCTTTAATGAAGCTCCTGGGAAGTTTGCTACACTTTTCTGTCAGACAGGGTCACATGAATAGTCTGTATTTTTAGTGGCTAATATTCGCCAATAGGCTAATTTTAGAAATTTGAGAATCCAAATTTGGCTAATAATTCAAGATTTAAGGCAACCTAAATTGCCACATTTTTACAATATTTTGATTTAGAAATATTTAAACCGTAAAATAATTTATTTTATAAAAAACTTAAACTCAAAATTTTGCCACAATATTCGATACATGATTAGATTTGATTCACCAAAATTTCATAAGTTATTGTAGAAATTTAAATTAATTCTCCAATAATATATCATGATTATTAGTTATTGTAGGGATTTATCACCAACTTTTAGTTTCCATTACTAACTTAAAGTATAATCTAGTGACCCTCATTATATTATATGAGGTAAAAAATTTTACTATTTGGTTTGTAATGCTTATGGGAGCTAAAATTTCTTTGGATTGTTGATCTCAATATAAATCAATGGTCATGAAGAAATTTTGGGCCCCATTAGTATTTAAAAATATCAATACATTTGTCTCACACAATACAATGAGGTTATTAGATTATATTTTAAATAAATGGTAGCAAGTAATTATTACAGAGTCTATTCCTTAAACCCATCAAATATTTCCACATTAAACCTAATAATTTTCTATAAGAATTCTATTTTTTTAAATAGAAGTATTCACTATGGTGATTAATTTATTTATTTTTATTGTTTGAGATTCACCAATATTTTCTACCAAAAAATTGTTATTAAAAAATAATCATCAATAAGAATACATTTTTTTTCAAAAAATTTGAGAGATTCGCCAATAGAAAAAAAAAATTTCAAGAAAATGAAAGATTCGCCAAGATTTTATATCTTTTTTAAGAGGGGGATTTCTTAAAGATTACTCTGGACTTAGGAATTTTTCCTTCATCAACTACATACAAACATATTCATGATATCCAATATGTGTGATCACAAACTTGATAAGTGTTGCCATAAATGACAACATTCCATATGTGCATGTGCCTACATGTGCATATGTATGCATGTGCTAACCACTTGCCAATATTATCTGTATAAACCAAAATCTCACTTGATTAATCAATTATCTTCAATATTCACCACATAAAACATTAAGAAAATAATTCAACTACACACAACTTATCACAATAGATAAAGAGTAATTCTCCTAATAATGCATTTTTCTTGCACAACTCTCTCAAACTTAGCAACAGACTATCTCTTCTTTTTCTTCTTCACAAAACAACAACCTCATCAACTAAACTCCTCTCCTTTGAAGCTCTGCATATATATCTTCATTATTTTTCTCAATCTAACTCTCTTACTTTGCCAAAGCACAAATTTTACTTATATAAAAAATAAGTTAGTTTAGTTCACAACAAGGTCGGGCATGCTAAAAGAATTTTATAATTAAGTTACAAGTCATTCATCTCAACAAAAAATTACAATAAGGTCCCATGATAGAAGCATCTAGATAAAAACATAGATTACACATGACATAGACTCAATCAAATAAGAGATAAACATTAAATAAATAGTTCACACATAGAATAAACCCATTTGAATAAGAGATAAACATTAAATGCAATAATCAAACTAAAAAATGAAGCATGATTTATTCTAGGAGAGAGAGGGACCATGAACATGTTACACATAGCCCATACCAAATCTTCAATCATTGGAACAACTTTTATAACGATCTCAAATATGTAGCATAACATAGCCCATAGAACAACAACACTTTCCATCTATATCTAGATCTCTACACATCATGGTGAGATCCACATGCCACATTAGAAACCATATCACTTGCCAACAATCCATGTCAGAATCCATCAGAACACATTTTTGGACCAGACCACAAATCGATCAAAACTGCATCACAAATCACTAGAAATAATTTCCAAATCATTGGGAAAGACCAAAACCTAAAATAAATAAAATCACATCTATGTATACATCTACACATCTTCAACCATGATTTTTAGATCATAAACCTTCTGAAAAATACAGCTAAATAATTGTCATCTTCAACTTCATAACTTTGTCACTGAACCATTGACATATGAACAAAACCAATGACTTTCAAACCTAAGAAAATAACTTTGAAGTAATAACAAACACTGTTCACACAATCTCTAGAATACATATGTGTCTTCCACTATTTTGTAGTACTGAATACATACATGTCTTCCACTAATCTATATCATTGAATACATACATGTCTTATTTTGTAACACTGAATACATACCTATCTTCCACTTGTTCTATAGGTTTAGAAGCACTAGCATGTCCAACACACAATCTTACTTCTTTAAATATACTTGAACATGTCACCAACAGACTTCCAAACCATATGTTTGAACACCTCCAGATCACAATATTTGACATCAATGACAATAGAAAAAAATAACCAAACATGCATATATATCCAACAATTTGAATATAATAATTGTATCAATAAGAGTAATGGTAAATCTTCATTCTAGGTTGTACATTGGAGTAGTCCAAGGAATGTGTCTCAATTAAGAATATTGACAAAGTAGAAAAGAGAAACATCTAGGGTGAAGATTTGTAGAGCACATAAATATTTTGTATGTAGAGGTAATAAATCACATCAATAAGAAGAATTCATAGTACAAGGTTAAAGTAGATAAAAAGTAGGGATCTGAGGAGTTCCAGGTTGGAGATGAATTCATGTCTCACCTAAGGAAAGAGAAGTTCTTGATGGGAATATATAACAAGTTAAAAATGAATAAATTTGGAGTATGTGAGATCTTGGATAAGCATGATTTAGGAAATTCCTATGAGGTAGAGTTGTTGAGTGGATTAAACATCTCTCATGTTCAATGTCACTGATCTAACAAAAATACCATGAAGTAGAAATGGAGAATGGACCAATAAAAATAGTGGAACATTTTAACATCTACTTCAGAGCAGGCGGAGATAAAAGACATCTTGGATAGCCATGTTGACCAAAGTATAATAAATAAGAAATATGAAGAATACTTGGTTACAAGTAAAGGAAGTAATGTTGAATATTTGTCATGGGTATCTAAGTAGAGGTTGTCCATCTTGATTTTCCTTAAAGCACTTGACATGTGTCAAGGTTACTTCTCAAATTACCCCAGGTGTCTAATGTAGGAGCATCTAAGATGTGAGAGCAGTCTTGCATCACCCAAAAAAATTATTTAATTTTTAATGAGGGATTAAAATGGTAGGTTTACACTTCATAGTAAGTTGGAATTTAATAGTATGTATGAAACTAAAAACTTACCCCGAGGATGAAAATGAAATATGAAGCAAATTGTGAAAGAATCTTCTTAATATACTATGACATTCGAGAGATATTAAAGTTTTTGTTTTGAGAAATTTCTCCGAAGTAGTTTCAAATTGAGGGCCTTAGGACCCCGTTATAGGTTTGAAATTTGGGCAAAGGTTGACATCACAGATTTCTTCATAAGCTTTCCAATAATATGTGTGATTGAAAATCCAATAGTCAAATTGAAGTTATGGCTCCCAGAAGTTGTTCTACCAAAATTCAAATTTCAATTTCCAATAAAAAATCTTCTTGAGTGAAAAAATGGACGGTTGGAAATCTCATGCCCAAAATGGGAGTAACACTTTCCATAACATTCTAGGGTGGCTACACTTTCTTGGATAAAGAAGACAAAAATGGGTTACAAATGACAATTTTGTAGTGCAGATTGTAGCTCTAGCATGGAGATTTTCTTAAAAGAATTAGATTTCTTTTTAATAAAAAAGACCATGAGGTTGTAGCTTGTAATTATTGGGTGTTGTAACTCATTTTCATGAAAGTAATAGAATATGGTTGTTTTCCTTTGTGCATTTGTCTAGTTAATCTATGTTATTGTTCCAAGTATGTGTGCTGGGTGGAGAAGTCCATCAAATAGTTGCACTCAAGCACCATGATTTCATAGGGCTAATATTTCTTTATAAATAATTTGTAAACAAACAAAAAAATATTACCTGTGTAAGCAAGACTTAACATTTTAACTTATAACCAAACATAACATATGATAAAAGACAAATAAAACAAACATAAAATAAAAATGCAAAAATACAAATTATTATTTATAATTAACACAAATTAGAATTGGTACAATCAATTGAATTAAAAGAATCACAAACATTTATAAATATACTCCCAATTAATTTCTCAATTATATAAAATTCATTTACTAATAGAACTAAACACACATGAAACAAAATATCTATACTTAAAATAGAAAAATATGTCTTACAAAATCATTGTTTGAATGGTCAAGATTCTTAATCATTTATATTTATAATGGCTTTAAAGATCAAACAATATTCATTACAATCTTATATTTCGCTTACAATTGTGATTGAGGTGGCAGACAATGGTCTGTAATGCAATGCCGCCATTATTTAAATGGAATGCAAGTTCATATAACATAATCGTACAAATCGTTAAATTTGTGTGTGGAATGAGAATTGAAGGAGCAAAAACTTTTCTTATAAAGGTAGTCATGTCTTGATTAAGACAACATAAATGCAGTGGTTCAATTATCACGCTAATAAAAATCTCTGAAGTCCTAGTGGAAGAAATTGGACAGAAGTAAAATGATTTATTTTGCACTTTATGCCATTTATCTTGTCAATAATTGGACTTTTCTGTACTAGAAAGTTGATATATTCCCTTTTGTTCAAAGCATGATAGTTAGTGACATCCTTAAAAAGCTTGTCCATAGAAGAGTGTCACATCTGCCCTCATAGGCCACTTCACATAATAATATTAATCAATTATTTAGAAGATCTTTGTCAAATATTAATAGATTAATTAAAAGATCTTTGAAAATATGGTAATAATAATAAATTAATTAGTACATCTTTCAATAAAAAGGGTCAAAATGGGAAATTATTGAAAGAGAGAAGGGTAGTTGATAGTTGATAGTTGATCAAGTTGATAGTGTTTAAATGCATTCATTTAAACTTATTCATCTATGCAACTCAAGATAATTAATCTAGGTGGATTCATGTTTATATGTACATGAATTTTTCATGGGGGCTTTTGTTAAACCATTGATGTGTCCACCCTCTATATCTTCTAAAGATAGTTAGTTAGACATTTCATGTGCTTTGTTCATGTCATTTTATATTGCATTATGACTACTATGACAATTTATGTTGTTAGAGTGTGAGAATAAGTTTTAATTCATTTCACATACTCAAGAAAAACTTGTATGCAATTATACAAGCCTAGACAAGGCAAGTGATTTGTTTAACAAAATTCCTCACATAATTGTGGCATCTTGGAGAGTCATGGTAGTAGGGTAAGTTACGAAAGTGATTTGTTAAAAAGGACTTTAGAAACCTTTATGTGTATGTAACTAGTGTCCTCCGTGTCATGCTCAAATTGGAGTTTTGGAAGAGGGTTTGTACATCCATTATGAGAGAATTGAAGGAGCAAAAAAAATTCTTATAAAAGTGGTCCTATCTTGATTGGGACAAGATAAAAGAAGTTGTTCAATTATCAAGTTGAAAAAATCTCTTCACTCCTAGTGGAAGAAATTGGGCAAAAGTAAAATGATTTTTTTTGTAGTTTATGTCATTTATCTTGTCAATAATTTGGCTTTTATCTACTAGAAAGTTGATATATTCCCTTTTGTTTAAAGCATGATAGTTAGTGACATCCTTAAAAAGCTTGTCCTTAGAAGCTAGAGTGTCACATCTACCCTTGTGGGCCACTTGACAAAATAATAGTAATCAATTATATAGAACTTTGATAAGATATTAATAGATTGAATAAAAGATCTTTCACAATATAGTAATAATAATAATAATGAATTAATTAAAACATCTTTCAATAAAGGGGTCAAAGTGGGAAATTATTGAGAGGGAGAAGGGGGATAGAAGATAGTTGATAGTGTTTAAATGCACTCATTCAAACTAGTGTTCAATTATTAAGTATGCATTTATACAATTCACAATAATTAATTGAGGTGGATTCATGTTTATGTGCACATGAAGTTTTCATGGGGGCTTTTGTTAAAACATTGGTGTGTCCACCCTCCATATCTCCTAAAGATAGTTTGTCAGACATTTCATGTGCTTTATTCATGTCATTTTATATTGCATTATGACTACTATGGTAATTTATGTTTTTGATTAAGGATAAAATAGTTTTTGAAGGGAACAATAACCCTTTACAATTAGAAAGAAAGATAGGAAAAATCAACACAAAGAAAAAAAGAGACAACTGGGGGATACAGCATAGAACAATAGAAACCCCCCCCCAGCACTAGAAACCAGCAAAACAAGACCGGCACACCAAAAAAGCAGGGCGATGACCAACCAGCATAGCTAAAACATTTTCTCCATAAAATTTGTTGTGTCTTCCTTCAGCAAATCAAATTGTTGGATGGACTCTCGGAGAGCCATGATTTCCTTTGAATTGTCTGCTTTCTTTTTCTTTGTACTTGCTCTAGTGTGAGAACCAGGGCCAACAGAGGCAGAGCCTTTAGTATCTTCATCTTCAACAACAATGGGACCATTATTCCCTTCCAGAATAGAGAGAAGGGCCCTCAAGTTGTTAGTGGTTACCTTCATGCCCTCAAAGTTCTGCTTCATTATTTTGTTGAGGGTTTCTTCAATGCTCAGGATATGGCTGGAGGTAGCCTGCATGTGGAAGTTGACAATAGCATTTATTTTTTATTCAAGCTTGTCCATCAAGCCTTGGCCATCAGAACCAACAACCATCACAGCATCAGTACTAGCAGTGTTCGTAGGCTTGGCCATCAGCAGGGTGATTTTGTTTACTCTCTCTTCCAGCTCAGAGTACTTGATACTGATGTCTTGTAATTCATCATACATCCAGGAGTTCATTTGCATGTCCATACCAGCCTGCTCTTTGAGAACCTGCATGAACCCAAAATTACCTTTACCCTTCTTGGTATGATCCTCCTGGCTTCTCCCAATTTTCTTCTCTGGGTCCTTGTCAGTGCCCTCTTCTCTTTTCTCTTCAGCCTTCTCAAAGATAGCCCTAGAAATCATTTCCTCCTTGGAGCACAAGTCTTCATAATCCACAAGAATAGGAGAAGTTTGGATAATATGGTTGTAACCCTCTTCAATGTGAGCAACGGAAGGAGAGATAAGAGGATCAGAGCCAACCACAGCCTGGGGGCTAGCGCTCATATACATTTTCTCCATGTCAGCAGCCTCCTCAAGAATGTAATTATCACCCGGGCCTTCAATCTTTAAATCCTCAGTTTGGGCACTGTTGGCTTTGTCGCTCTCAGTATCTGAGGAATGCTCAAAAGCAGTATCCTGAGGGACTTGGTCCTCCTCATCATGATAGTCACTGAGGTTATGATCCTCTTCCTGCACCTCTGTATCTTCCTTAGTTTCCATACCTCCTCATAGAGGAATTTGGTAGCTTTGGCCATGTCATTATTACTATCTCCCTCCCGCACACTAGTGTCTTTGTCAATGTCCATGCCAGCCTCTTCCATGAGGAATTTGGCTACTTCAATCAACTCACCAGTAGGGTTATCTTTCTTTTTCTTATTGGGAGTGTTACTGTCAATCAGGAGGGATCTTTTACCCTTTTTCTCCTTAATCTTCCCAGGGACCGAGGTAGCATCCTGGAACTTAGACTTGGGATACTCATAAATGATAAAAATAAGCCCATCGTGAAGAATAGGCTTCGCAGGGTTCTTCCTGTTTTCCACAATGTTAGTATCAAGGGATTGCAACAAAAGGTAAGGAAAAGAGATTTTCCTCTTATAACTAAAATGATTCACCAGCATGAAATGAAAATTGTAGACTCTAGTGTACCGACCCTCAATAATAAAATATTGCATAAGGGATTTGACAAGTTTAGCCCAAAGTAGTTTCATTTGGCTATGAAGAAAAATATCTTCAAACTATTTCACAAGGAGGGATTTCTCACCTTGAGACTTAGGGTACATTTTAATAGCATTCTAGGCCATGATCCTACCTCTATAATACTTTAAGCCAGACCTTTGAAGACCCCTAATCTCATAAATGAGTTTTTCAATAATGTTAAAGGTTTTACCACAAAGGGTAACTTTACCATTATCCCAGCTGTCGGCAAATTCCTTGGAAATTTCCTTGTTGTAGTTGTGTAATTTCTCCATATAAGGCGTGACACCACCTTCCTTGAGCTTTTCGCAGACTTTGGCTTCCTTCTTCCATTTGCACATAGTCAATTCCTCGTGTTTCAATTTATCCCCCAAGATACCAGAAACTAGACTTAGGCACAAGGAAATTGCCAAAGTTGTTGACACAAATGCCAAGAAGGAGAGTACTAAGGGCCGCCACTTTAATAGGCTTAAAGAAAGCAATGATGATGCAAAATGCACACTTTTTTTAATTTTTGCCAAGACTTTTAAGCGTGCGAGGCGTAATTGTGAGGCTATTCTACCAAATATCCTTTCTAATCATCATAATTACTAATTAATCCAAGATTTTGATGGATTTGGTCATACCCTATGAGGCTAAGGACTTCATTACTTAAACCTTGATTACCATGCCAATAGATGACATCACCACTATGAGCTCCCACATTCACCAAGTTGTCAGCCACAACGTTACCTTCTCTAAACACATGGGAGACATGTGTGTCTTTAAAATCATTAAGGTGCCTTTTAATCTAGCTGATGATGTGCTTCGTATTCCATGAAGGATTATGATTACCTTTAATACGGTTGATTGTATTCATGGAGTCCTCTTCCAGCCATAGTTTGGTGCAGTTTTGATCCTTAGCAAGCTTGCAAGCATAAAGGGCCATCGTGGCCTCAGCCATATGGCTAGACTAGATCCCAATAGGTAAAGCAGTAGCATCAATACAACAACCTCGAGGGTTTCTAATTATGCTCCCACAACCAGCAATGCCAGGATTACCCTTCGCAGAGCCGTCAAAATTAACTTTGTATCATCCAAGAGGGGGAGAAAGCCAGAAAACACCATCATGATTGCTAGGAGTAGTCTTAGGTATGGAAGAGAAATTCCAGTTAGTAAGGACATCCTTATCAGTAATGCCTTCCAGCAATATAGGTCTTTGCTCACAAGCTAGGTGGGCATTTTCTGTAATACTTCTAATAGCTTTGAAGCCAACCAGCAAGGGAGTAGAAAGGTTGTTTCTGAATATCTGATTATTTCTTACTTTCCAAATCCTCCAAATAACATGGGGGGAAGTATAATTCTAGATAAATTTACCCAAGTTATAGGAAAAAGAAGAAAGCCATTGGGAAATGAAGTCATGGATGGTGCTAGGGAACACCCAACTGATATTCCAGTGCTGCATCACAATCGACTGAAACTCCCTAGAAAAGGTGTAGTGTAAGAGAAGGTGGAGGGAAGATTCAACATATTGCATGCAGAGGTAGCATCTATTAGGAAGCATCCATCCTTTCTTAGCCAAGTTCTCTTTGGTTAGCACTTTGTCCTGAACAATCAACCAGTAAAAATGTTAATTTTGGGGATAAGGGAAAGAGTCGAAACCTTAGTCCAAAAAGGCTTAGAGCACAAAGTGGAAGATAAAGAGTACGCTGAAGCCACCGAGAATTTTCCACTGGGATTAGGGGACCAGATGAGTTGATCATTAACATTCTCATTAATAAACAAGGGGATTAAGTCCAGATCAACACTTTTCAGCTGGGGGTCTATGTCACAAAGTCTGGTCCACTTATTATTTCTCAAGTAATCAGAGATTTTTCTCCTGATTCTGTTAGAACATAATTCAGCCAAAGGGACCATACCATTGAACTAGATGAGGGGTTTGTCCTTCATCCAAGGATCTTCCCAGAAGTTGATCACCTTGTCATTGCTAATACTCCACCTGGCACCTTTGGCAGCAAGAGATTTAGCTTTCAGGATATTGTTCCAAATGAAGGACCCATGAACATTGAGAGGGAAGGCGAGGAAAGCATTGATGGATGGGGTGGTAAAGAGGTACTTAGATTTGAGAATTTTATTCCAATCTTTTTCCTCTTCAAAAGTTCTCCAAATTTTCTTAGCCAGCAAAGCCAGATTGAAGTCTTTAATTTTCCTGATACCAAGACCATCATATTTAATAGGTTTGCAAACATTCTCTTAGGCCACAAGATGAGTCCTACTTTTCTCCTTCGTTCCAGACCAAAAAAATATTTTTTGCAAATGCTCGGAAGGGATTTTGAAGAGGCTCAAAGCATAAATAGGAAGGTTTTGAAGGGAGGCTTTGAGTAAGATGATCTTTCTAGCTTGGTTGAGGAGAGCTCCTTTCCAACCAGCCATCTTATAGTTAAATTTATCAACAATACTATTCCAAAAGGAGTCTGAAGGTTTCAGACCCAGAGGAAGACCCAGGTAGCTAGAAGGGAAAGAGGAGATCTTACAGCCAAGAATAGTCATCATTTTTTTTTGTCTATGCAGGGGAGTATTGATAAAGAAAAGAGAGCTTTTCTCCCAGTTGATGAGTTGGCCCGTAGCTGAGGAATATATATTAAGAGCTTGCTTGAAGTTTCTAGCTTCTTTAATCAATGAAGGCCCCATTATGACTATGTCATCAATAAATTATTCATGAGAACAAGGCTGGCAGGAAGAGGAGGGGATCAAAGCCTGGATAAGACCATCAAGAACCCATTTAGAGAATATCCTTCCAAGGCATTCAGCCAAAATGGAAAAGAGGATGGGAGAAATAGGATCTCCTTGGCGGAGACCTCTAGAAGGGAAGAAGAGGTTGGAAGCTGAACCATTCACCAGCACCAAAATAGAAGGCATGGGATCAGTTGCTGGATGAGGTTCACCACACACTTTGAAAAGCCAAAGGCGAGAAGAACTCTACAGAGGAAGTCCCAATCCACCCTATCGTAGGCTTTAGAGAGGTCGACCTTCATGAGGAAACCTTGTTTTTGTGAAGCCTCCAGTGAATGGATGTTCTCATGAATAGTAATAATAGAGTCTAAGATTTGTCACCCCGACACAAAACCATTTTGCTGGGGGGAAATAAGCATAGGGAGGAAAGCCATAATTCTCACTATGAGGACTTTAGAGATGATCTTGTAGAAGGTATTACACAGACTGATCGGTATGAAGCTCTCCATAGAATCGGCACCAAATTTCTTAGGGATAAGAACAAACAAGGTCAAATTAGCTTCCTTAAGCAGAGAATCGGCTCCAAAGAATTCTTTAACCGTAGTTGAGACATCTTTTTCAAAAATTTGCCAAAAGGATTGGAAAAAGAAAGGGGGGAAGCCATCCAGACCAGGAGATTTTTCCCCCTCAAAGGAAAAGGCCGCAAATTTAATCTCCTTAGAGGAAGGGATTTTACACAAAAAATCATTTTCTTCCCAATTAAGGATACATGGGATGGAATCCAGCAGTAGATTTTGATTGTCCAAGGAGAGGGACGGGTTCCTGGAGAGAAAAGAGGAGAAATAAGCAGTGACTTCTTTTTTTATTTCCTCCTCTTTATCCAGTTTTCCAAGAGGGTTGTTGAGACTATCAATCCTTTTGGCTGCCTTGTGTTTCTGAGCTGTCATATGGAAGAAATGAGTGTTCTTGTCCCCAGCCTTAAACCAAAGAGCCCTAGATCTTTGTATCCATAAGGCTTCTTCCTTAGAGACGATGTTATGATAGTCATCCTCAATTTTATTTTCCTTCAATTTTTTCTCCTTAGTAAGGCCCTCCTTTTGAATAGTATCTTGTAATTCTTGAAGGTCAGACTGAATAGTGATTTTAGCTTTGAAGATGTCCCCGAAAATGTCCTTATTCCACACTTTGATTTCTTTTTTATCCTCATAAGTTTTTGGACAAATTTATACATGGTCATACCCTCCACATGGACATTCCACCAGTCAGCTATGTTCCTTTCTAAATATGGGTGCTGCATCCACATTTTCTCAAATCTAAAGGGAGGGTATCTTTTACCAGACAAGGGGTTATCCTTAAGAGACATGGGAGAATGATCAGAGCTGATGGTGTGTAGGGTAGATAGCAAGTAGGCATAGGAAAGAATCCATTCCATAGAAATTAGAGCCCTATCCAAGTGGACTTGAATCAAGTCATCACCGGTTCTACGGTTGGACTAGGTATAGGTCCCTCCTCCAAGATCAAGGTCTAAGAGGGATTGATTATTAATCAAATCCATCAGAGCCACACTACTGTCACTCTGGGAGGAGACACCCCCAGCTTTCTTAGAGTCGCTTAGAGGAGTATTAAAGTCTCCAATAACCATCCAACAATCATTCTTGAAATTACTTCTCTCATCTTCCAATTTTCTCCAAAACTTATCTCTACCACTTTTGGAGTTGGGCACGTAGATATTAGAGAGAACCCAGCAGAATCTATCTCTAATATGGTTGAACCTGATAGAAGAAATGTTTCCTTATGACTTAATAATGTCACCTTGGATAGTATTGAGGTTCCAGAAAGTAGTTGTACCCCCCAGAGGCCCCATCCGAACTGCAGCCCACAATAGTTCTTAAATACTTTAATCTTTTCAACTTTATCTCTAGCCATTTTAGTTTCCTGGATAAGAATGATATCAAGCTTTTGATCCCTAACAAAATTTCTTAAAAGGTCTTGTTTATGGGGGCTGTTAAGTCCCCTCATATTCCAAGATATGATCTTCATTTCTTACCTTGAGAGCATTCTGGGATAGTGTGCTGACGCCCATCCATAATACTTTGTCTACTTTCATGTTCTCTCATGAGTCTATTACCTCTTCTACCTCTAGTTAGTTTAGGAGTTCCCACATCTTCTCTCATAGCTCTAGTAGTAACTCTACCTAGGGGAGGCTCAACCTGTTTCTTTTTGCTATGCCCTACCTCCGTCCAAGGAGCCTCCTCATTTTCTATAAAAGAGTTGGATTCATCATACAAATCTGCCCACATTTGCTTAGTTTGTGGTGTTTCTAGACTCAAAATACCATCATGGATGCATGTACCATCTTCTTTATCTACTGAGGGACTCTTGGGATCCCCACAAGGGGGGTCCATCTTAGAGGCAGAAGTAGCTCTAATTTCTCTTTCTTCAAGGGTTCCATCAGGAACCAAGGGCTTCGTCTTATCTACCTTAGCTTTATTCTCAAGATCAATAGATTTTTGAGGCAGATCATTCACTCTTGAATCTTTACCAACTCCAAAAGGCACAGTCGGGGCCTTAGAGCTGGTAGTATTAGGGTTCATTGATACTTTCTCCTTCCACACCTTCTTAGGAGGGGGGTACCTTAGGTTTCTAGGTTTTGAGGGGACACTTTGCCTTATGGCCAGATTTGTGACAGATAAAACAGGCAAAGGGGAGGCACTTGAATTTGACTGGTTGATTCCACACACCAAGTTTAGAGTTGATATTATGGCAATTTATGTTGCTAGAGTGTTGGTTTAAGTTTTAACTCATTTTACACACTTAAGATAAACTTGTATGAAAATATATAAGCTTAGACAAGGCAAGCAATTTGTTTAACAAAATTTCTCACATAATTATGGCATCTTGGAGAGTCATGGTAGTAGGCTAAGTTACAAAATTGATTTTTTAAAAAGGACTTTAGAAACCTTTATGTGTATGTAACTAGTATCCTCCATGTCATGCTCAAATTGGAGTTTTGGAAGAGGGTTTATATATCCATTTGGAATAGTACAACTAAAATATTGGTAACATGAAGGTAAATGTTATTCTTTCTGAAAAGGTCGACTAACTGAGGGGGGGTGAATCATTTATTACCACCAACTTATTAAATTTTTTCTTTATCGATCAACTCACAAACAATAGTATTAACAACTTTAGATTTTTCAGTTAAGCACATCAAACATCCACATAAAATATAAGAATTAAGAACACATAATCACCGACATAGAGAACACCAGGTTTTACGTGGACACCCAAATTGGGAAAAACCACAGAGAGTCTAATTCCCATGAAATGTAAAACACCTATTAAGGTGACACCGATTTAGGTGATTTGTATAAAGGCTCACTACCAATTTTTCTCATTGTAGGTAAGTCTCACTGTCATTTGGACTAACTACCCTTAAGTATGAAAAGGCTCACTACCGATACAAAGAGGTTCATTTCCAATTGAAGAGTGTCACTGCCAAAGTATTTAAAATAAAATCAAATCCACCATTGAGATCATTGTCACCAATAATCTGCCACATGCACAATCAACAACATGTAGATCTCCATAAACATATTTGTAATCACTTTTCATACAAGAAAAAAATAAACCACACGAATAATAAGACTCCTCTCCATTCTTATACTATTTGATGTCATCAACCATGTTGGCCAAACACTATTTTAAATAGGTCTCACCAACTCGTGGTGGTAAGGAATGAGATGTGGACCACCTCGACCAATACAACTTGCATCGCACAAGAAAAATTTCAACACCATCTCCAACACAATTAGTTTCAACAGACATGTTGAACACATTATATAACAATAGCTAGGACCAAAAACACAAATAAACATGCTCCAATAGGATCGACCCAAACAACCAATTCATCAAATGTTGCACACAATGTAGAGCTACCACCGAAAGAGAAGTATGTTGTTGAAAACTTCTACTGAGAGACACATCCTATCGGCATAAAAATCGATACCACCAAGACTATTAGTACACAACAACTGATATAATAATAACATGAAAATACATAGGATGTTGAAATCAATGACAACCATTAAAGAAAAAAGCATGAATAGCATCAACTTCACATTCTAACAATCTCCCCCAATGTCATTCATGGAAATATTCATCAAAAAAAAATCAAATACCTCCAAATGATATCAACAACAGAGTTCTTATCTAAGTTCCATCTTACTCTAGCTTTCTCCCCCTTTGACAATAATGAAAAAGGGTTGATCTCCCTATGAAAAAATCACTTTGCTCCTCCTGAGAGGAAACCGCTAGGAATTGATCTAGAAAGGAATAATCACGCAACCATGTTGGACCAATTCACACACCAGTACATTCTAGAGAGAGCGAGGAAGGGGCAGAATGCCCAGATTCCCCCTCAGATACTTAAAAGTATCCTTGTAAAAAGGTTTTGAGAACATGTCTTCTATCTACTCCTTTGTAGGCACATACTCAAGCTTTAATTTACCATCTATCACCTTCTCTCTGATAAAATGATACCTGATATATATATATATATATATATATATATATATATATATATATATATATATATATATATATATATATATATATATATATATATATATACATGCTTTATTCTGTAATGTTATACTAGATTCTTTGATATGCTTATTGCACTGGTATTATCAAACATGATTGAAATTGGTTCTTCAAATTTAACTCCTATATCCTTCAAATTTTATTTCATCCATAATACCTTAGTACAAAATGAGGATTTTGCAATGTATTCTGATTCAAAAATTGATAAAGATACAAAATCTTGCTTCTTGCTGTAATACCCCAAAATTGGCACCTTATAATTTCAGTCAATTTTGGTGCATTTTCTGCAATTTTACATCATCAAAGTCCTATTTTACTAGGCAATTTTCTCTCTCCTACCTGACTTTATTTGACTTGATGTCAATTGCAAAAACCCTAAATTGCATTAATCTCACACCATAATTAATTCCTAAGTATTCGACTTTATTAGCTAAATAATCCCTATGATAATTTGATTTAATTCTAAAGTCCTAAGTGCTTTAAATTAAATTAAACCCACCCCATTTGGCTAATACACATAAAAAGGAATTAATATTACTTGGTTATTTGAATGGATTATATTATGTGGATTTAATAATTCAAAATATTTGAACGGTCACTCATATGTGGCAACAATTCATTCTTTAATTAAGTATTTCTTTAATATTTGTCTCAATTGGGAATGAAGAGTCAACTGTTTCATTTCAAGAACCTCTTCATTCTCTTCCCAGGCTTGTCTATATAATGAATCTTCTTCCTCATTCGAAAGGAGGCAATTGTGAGAGTAACTAAACTATAGCCAATTTTAGTCTCATTTTCATATTTTCAAGCTTTCATTGCAATTAGTTTAATTCTCATTTTAGTGTTAATTGCATTCTCATACTAGCATAATTTTCTTATTGTTATTAGTTTAATTTGCACATTTCTTTCAAGTTCTTAGTGTAATTGCATCTTCATTCTTAGCTTTAATTGCATGTTCATCTTAGCTTAATTTCATTTAGTTCAATCTTTCATGCTTTTAAATCCTTTGTCTTAGTTTGGTCTAATGGTTGTTGGCTCTCCAATCTGAGAGTAATTAAACACCCCAACTAATTAGGAGGCAACAGGTTGATTCACTATGAATCTGCAAATTGAGTAATTCATACTCATTTTCATAATTTGATTTGTGAGCAATGACTATGTTGTGTCTATGGCTGGATTAGAGGTCCACGTTCAGCTATAAACACTTGCTTGACCAAGCAACTAATCGGGAGCTAAGAAAGTAAGCTCCACCATTGGTACTTCATTGGTTATCCAAACATCCTACCCAATCTACATTGGTATAGGTCGTCAGTGTGAAATCTGAACCTTTTGGATACCACAAACCAAACTCTTATGCTCCTTTCAAATATATGAATATGCTTTTCATGAGCATAACATGTGATTCTTTTGGTTCTTGCCTAAATTTGGCTGCTAGGCATACTACATACATAATATCTAGTCTAGTAGAAGTCAAGTACAATAATTCACCAATCATTGATCTATATTTACTTGCATCTTTTTTTGGTGACTCATCTTCCTTAGCTAGCTTACAACTGGTAATAATGGGAGAACATACTGGTTTAGATTTCTTCAACCCTAACTTCTTTAACAATTCCTTGACATACTTGGACTTAGAAATGAAAAAGCCTTTGCTACTTTGAATTACCTATAATCCAAGAAATAAATTTAACTCTCCTATCATAGACATAACAAAATCCATTTGCATGTCTTTTTCAAATATTTTGCACAAATCATCCTTACCTCTGAAAATAATATCATCAACATACATAACAACAATCAGAATATGATCTAAATCTTTCTTATAATACAGATTGTTGTCAGCAAAACCTTTCTGAAACTTTTGTCCAGTTTTTTATACCAGGCTCTTGGTGCCTACTTCAATCCATACAATTTCTTCTTTAGTCTTCATACTACTTCTATTTTTTCTTCTAATCTAAAACCTTTAGGTTTCTCAATGTAAAATTCTTCCATCAACTCTCCATTAAAAAATTTTGACTTCGCATCCATCTAATAAACCTTAAAATCCCTATGCGCTATAAATGCTAGAAATATTTTGATCACCTCCATCTAAGAAACAAGAGCATAAGTCTCTTGAAATTCAATTCCTTCAATATGAGTATATCCTTTGCAAACTATTCTTTCTTTGTTTCTTATCACTTTACCATTCTCATCCAACTTGTCTTGGTACACCTACTTAGTACCAATCACATTCTTATCTGTTAATTTGGGCACAAGTTCCCAAGTTTGATTCTTCTCAATTTGATCAAGTTCTTCCTTCATAGCACTTCCCCAATTTGATTCATTGCATACTTCTTCTACAGATTTAGGTTGAACTTTCGAACGTAGACACAACAAATTATGGTCTTGTGTTGCTCCACTTCTAGTAACAACTCCTCTATTCTTATCTCAAATGATCTAATTCTCTGAATGACTCTTCTATACATACCTTAGTTTCCTAGTTGTAGATATCGGTGTCGGTTGAGTATCTTCTTCTTATTTCTTTTCCTCCTTTATTTTGTCCTTTGTATTAGATTCATACTCAATGTTTCACTCAGAGACCTTCTAAAATTCCTCATCAACCTTCACATTTGCACTTTCCACAATTTTTTCCAGTCTCTTGTCGTAGCATTGATACGCTTTTCTTCTTGTAGAATAACCCAAATATATTCCTTCATCCACTTTTCTATCAAACTTCCAAATATTGTCTTCATCTTTCTGAATTTAAAACTTACTGCCAAATATTTTGAAGTACTTAACTTTAGGTTCTCTTCCATGCCATAACTCATACGAAGTCTTCCCATATTTTTTCAGGTACATAACTTTGTTAAGTGTATACAAAGTAGTATGTACTAATTCTCTCCATTATATTTTTGGTAGAATTTCCTCCTTTAACTTAGTTCTTGTTGCTTTGAATTGTCGGATTCATCCTTTCCACAACACCATATTGTTGGGGTGTTCTTGTTGCTAAAAATGATCTCTTAACACCATGCTTTTCACAAAAAAATTTCAAAAATATTAGATATAAACTTTTATCCTTTATCGAATCTCAAACACTTAGTCTTTCTACCACATTCATTTTCAACTCTAGCCTTCAATATTTTAAACTTCTCAAATGCCTCAAATTTTTCTTTGAGAAAAAGAAACCCATGTCATCCTTTAATAGTGATCAATAAAAAGTATAAAGTACCTTTCACCTTGAAATCTCCTTGTTCTAGTAGGACCATAGAGATTTGTGTGCACAATATCTAGTACATCGATAGATGAATAGTCCATTTCCTTGAATGATTTTCTTCTCTTCTTCCCTTCTTGACAACCCTTACAGATACTTTTTTTTGGTCTACACAATTTGGGTACACCTCTCACTACACGAGATGATCTTATTCTCACCATGTTATCAAGGTTTATGTGATAGGTCCTTTGATGTAAAATCTAACTATGATCAGCCTAAGATAGTAAATATAATCCTTCTAACACCCCTTCTAGATGGTACTTGTTCCTTCCTGTTCTTTTCCCAATTGTAATTAGGTCTCCTAATCTTTTCCTAATTTTACAACCTTCATTTTTTTAAATGACATAATATGAATTTTCACACATCTATCCAACACTAAAAAATTATGATATAAATCCTTCACATAATAGACATTATCAGTTTTATTATTTCCATCAAAATTAATAGAGCGTTTATCAACAATGTAATCTACTTTTTCATCACAAAATCTAACAGGACCACCATCATAATTTTTGTATCATAAGAAATGGTGAGAAATGCTATGGAGGAAGATCACTCATCAAATAAAATGGATGGAGGTATGATACATTAGGAACACCCCCAAAATATAACCCTCAAACCCAAATCAAATTAGCACAACCCAAAAGGATGAAGGGGTGCTAATGCAAGATCTAGATTTGAGGATGGAGTGTGATTTGAGGATGGGTTCCTTTAATGTTAAGATGTATATGATATATAAAAATGATATGAAAATATATAAAATAAATTGATATTATGATAAATGAAATATCATATCTAATGTGTAAAATTAAGTGCAAGATGAAAAGAGGAGGTATGAACTCACCTTGAAGATTGGAGAAGAAGAGGAATCTTCAAATCTGGTTTTGACTGTAGCATAGTTGTTGGAATTAAAAAAATGGTTCTATATCTGGCACTCTGACACCTATAACATCTGACTATGAAAAGTTTAGATCCAAAGGAAAATGTCAAAAAAATTCAACCTTGTCTAGAAAAGTTAACCTTCTCTTGGAAACTCCAAATCTAATGAAATCTATGAGGATTTGCAACTGGTTCTGAAACTCCTAAAATTCAGATCTGAAACTCAAAAAATATGTTCTTGCACACATGAAGAAGGGAAAAAGTTTGTGGAAAGAGGCTTTACTTGGTCAAGCCCTTGTACAGGAATCAACCTTGAAATAAAATATAAAATACATAAGGAAAGTAATGTAAACAAGATAAATGTCAGATTTACCTTGCATGAATAACCCTCGTGGATAGATGTAGAAATCATTAAAATCCATGAAGATGTTTTAAATGCATGTTTGGAATGTGTTGTATAATCAAGGATGCATTCACAAATGAATGGATATACACTTTCCAATCCTAGATATTGAATGAGTGTATTCTTGAAATATTGAATGGAGAAGAGGAATGGATCTTCTTGCTAGCTTGATAATTCCTCTACTTGGAAATCATGACAGAGAAACATGCATCAACTAGGGAAGATTTATTTTTCTTGAATATATCTTGAAGAGATAGAGACTTGGAGATCTTCAATGGGTGCTTGCCTTCAAATCTTGAATCTGCCACTTCAATTGCACAACTTGAATTTCTTGACTTGTTTGCACTTGATCAATTAATAGTACTTTTTTTCATAAGGATGTAATGTAATTGTATGAATCTCAAAATGAGAGGCCTTGATTTCCTTTTATACTCATTTTAGGATTCAATATTGTCAAGTTGACCACAAATAAAGATCGGGATGAAAAACCTTCGCATTAGGCGTGGAGCCCACTTAAATGCAATGCGTGACATGAATAAGGTCATCTTGGGTCAACCTTGTCCAAGACAAGGCTTACTTAGTTCAACCTATTCCTATCATTGTTAATTTTCAATTGGATCCAAATCTTGGGAAATGTGAAAAAATTGAGGGAGAGAAAATCAAAGATGGGGAAAATCAATCATAAAGACATTCATTCCTAATGTCTTTATATCAATCACAAAGACAAAAAAGAATAGGTAGCTACCATTTCACATCATTCCAAGAAGACAACACAAAGGCACATTTATGAGAAGTGGAACATGCACAACATAACATGTAATGACACATAGAAGAAGAGAGATAAAAATAGAAGAATGTGTATGACATTTAAATTTCCTTATCACCATGCACCAATGAAGCAACAAGGTTCATTTAAAGAAATCTAAACAAAAAAGATAATAGGCAGCACATCACGGGGGAAGCATGGTACAATAGGAAAATACATAGAATCCATCATGCAAGAGAAGATAGTCAAACATATTACCTAACCCCTATCTTGATCCATAGTGTTTAGGCAAGGTGGGAAACTCACAAGAGGAGAAACAACAAGCACATAAGATGGAACAATAGCTAGTTCCAAACAAGGACCCTGTTGTGAAGATAGGTCTCTTTTTTTGTCACTAGGAGTGATAGATAATTGTTATAAAAGTATAGATATTAAATCATGATCACTATTAATAGTCTCATACATGTCATCAGAAACACTAGCATTAATATCATTGTTAGAATCAAGAAGATAATCATCAAGAGTATCTTTTTCATCTAGATTAATTGCAATACAATATAAGATACGAATAGCATTGTCATATTTGTTCATTTTTATCTTTTTTTAAATTTACTTCCTTCATTGGCTCAAGCATAGGTTGGTCAAAGGGAAACAATTCATGAGGAGGTGTATGAGGTAAATAAATTTTTTGAGAAGCGGGTTAATGGGCTCTAGTGTCATGCCCAAAAGTTGGGCAAAACACACCAACAAAATTTTTTGTAAAACACTAAAGTTGTCTAAGTTGACTAACAAAAAGCAATCTCTAGTTACATGATGGGGACCTCGTACAGGTCCAAGGGGCGTCATGACCAACGTTGACTTTGTCAACCTCCCTCTAGCATTTAAAGTCACTGGATGATTTACTAACATGAGCACTATAGGATATGTAGTTTGACAATGTTTGACTAGAATTAACCCTCTAATGATTATACACATAACTTGATCTTTAATAAAAATTTAATTACATTCACCTTTTTATTAAGTTCCTAATCGATTGATCTAGGTTTAATGATAAACTAATTGTCAAATACCTAATTATAGTATTTTAATGCCCTCATATTAGGGTTCACACTTTTTTAGTCTCTTTAAAACATAATTTGAAGTATAACAATATTTAAGTTGATAATAATTGCAATTATTAAATTTATTCAATTTAACATTGACAAATAAATTTAATAAACTTATTTAATTATTAAAGTCAATTACATAAATAAAAAACTTGCTTTAATAAATTTATTGGTCTTACTATTGACTAATTTAAATAAGTTATTAATTTCAATTGGTTAACTTAAACTCTCTTAAATACATCTATTTGAGTCATTTTTGTTTAAGAATAAATTATCTAACTATTAAAGTTTAAAATAAACTAGAATCCAACATTAATTAACCTTTCGGTTAAATAATCCAGAAGGAACCCAATTAGAAGGTCATATAATAATATATATTTTTAAAAATATTAGATTTAATTAAGAAATCAAATTTCCTTCAAAGTCAAAAATGACAACTAAGTTCAATTAATGGGGAGATCAAATTTCCCTCCTAAAGTCAATAATAGCAACTAAATTATGTTTAATAATTTTTGAGTAGCAATTTGAAAGCATAATCTATAAATATCTATTTTTCAATTTTATTACTTTGTTAATTCACTATCCTTCTCTCTTCTATCTTTTTTTCTTCTCCTCACATTTTATTTTGTTTGCAGGATTGGAGCTTTTCAACAATGGGAAAAGCTCAACAATTCTGATACACACACACACACACACACACATATAAAGATACTACTTTTATAATATATAAATAACTATCTTTTTTTTATAATCTTTGTGTTTAATTCACTGTTACTATTTTTATTTTTTTTTAGACCTGTTATTTCTCTGATTTTTTTTTTGAATTTAATATATTAAAAAAATATTGTTACTGCCATATGGTAACCTCATATTTGGGGTGAGGGATGGGCCCTTTTCTTGGGAGGCCTGTAGCCACATGATGGGTTGCAAGTCCCCAAAGGGGCTAGCGGCTCACACCGTGGGTCGCAGGTCTCCAACGGGGTTGATAGCACACTCTGTGGGTCATATGTTCCCAAAGGGAACTGCGGCCAACTTAGTGGGTCACAGGTCCCCCGTAGGGGCTATGCCCATTTTTTTTAAAAAAAGAGGGGGAGCAGAGAGGCTTCGGCCCTCCCTCCCCAAATTTATTATTGTTTTTAAATTTTGTTTTTTTTTAATTTTAATTATTGTTATTTGTTGATATTTTTTTAAATATATGTAAAAAATCAGAGATTCAAAAATTTGGCAAATATATTTATTATTTATATATGTATATATAATTATCTCTATGATAAAATATTATGAAAAGTTTATAATACATTTATATAATATATATGTGTGTGTGTGTGTGTGTGTGTGTGTGTGTGTAAATTATATATATTATATATTTACTATAAGGTTTCCCAAAAAATAATTTCCCCAAATAGAATTTAAAATTGTTAAAATAATTTTTCTCTTATTAATCAAGGTGCAAATTTAAATTTCCTTTGTTTTTTAAATATATATATGTCAAAATGATGAATATTTATATTGTTTAAATTCTTTAATAGCATTAGATTATAACCATATGTTTATTTTTCTTTTATTAAGAATAAATAATATATCTAAGATCTAATAGTGGATTTAGGAAAGGTTTTCTAACTTTAATTGAAATAAATATTTTCATGCAAGATAATAGGTAAATTTAACATTTAAACATGAACTATTTCTTTCTTTTAATCATAATGAAAACTTTGTTTGAGATAAACAAGAACTTAAATTAACTCCATTAAAACTACACATATTATTTCAAAGCAAAGAAACCAATTTTATGTCAAACATTATTTTGAAAGAAATTGAAATAAAATATCCCCTTCATATATCTATATAAAATAACTTCTTACAACTTTCAAATTTATGAATACATCAAAAACCCTCTTTTGCAATATTCCTGAAATACATATTAGTCACATGGCTAGGGACACAAATCTACACCAAAATTGGAGAACTCCACAAAACTGCATCCAAAGCTTGTTCCATAGGATCCATAGCAATAAACTTGCATAAAAGTATAGGTTGACCATGGAGGCTCAGCTCCCAACCTAGGCCTTTACAAGGCCACCCTCGAGCTAGGGGATTAAAGAGCGAATAGGTACAAACAAGAAAACATAAAATAACTTTTCAAATAAGAAAACACATAAAACTCCCATAACTAGGGCATACACATAGGTCTTTAAAAGACCATTAAACATGGGGTGAAAGTGGACCATGCCCATGAGGAGAAGCCAAGTTAATATAAAGGAAATAAAGGCCACACATGGGCTCAAAACAAATTATTTCCCAAAATCTTCCTCACAACAAAACCATGAATTCAAGCCAATAAAACTCCTTATGGACCCCAATTTCCCATAGGAAAAACTTGGCGTCATGGAGACAAAAACATCCATGTTTATCCCTCTTAGACACGGGGAGACTCTTCAATAGCAAAGGATATCACTAACCCCTTCACCCCTCAAGGTTACTATGCCCTCCCAAGGGTGAGTGTGCCTTGAAAACTATTGGAAACTACAATTGAAATAATTGTTATATTTTCATTGATGTCAAACCTTAACTGGTAAGACATATGCTATCTAGTAGAGTACCATATATTTTGATTAATGAAGAGGATTTGAAAAGAGGAGATAAAAATAGAACCTAAGGAAAGGTTGAGTTATGTGATACTTAAATGGGTACTTGATTAGTTGGCACATTGACAAGGTAATGTGTTTTTTATCATTAACACCAAGTGGAGAAGAAAGACTGGAAACATAGGCTTAATCGATCAAAAGTGAAGAAATCTAGTCTAAGCCGAGTGATGCTAGTGTCGACCGAGTGCCAGTAATTGCTGAGTGATAGATAATTAACTGAGCAAAGATATTATTTTTTGAGAAGAAAAATTTTAGCAATGACCAAGATATCCATTAATGACCAAGGAGATGAACACAGTATTGACCCAGTGTCAGTAATTTACAGCTTTTGAAAGAATTGATAAGCCTAGCCGACATAGTTGAATTCTTGGGATATGTAAAATGTGTTGACATTATTAATGAATCGTATGGAGCATTTAATGCATGGTAAACCATTTTCTTATGGATTCAAAGAGAATTTTGGAGATGTATCTAGAAGGAAAAATGGGAAAATACAATGATGGAAGGATTCGATGAATTTGACCTAAACCTAAGATCTACTGAAGAGATTAAGTGAAAAAATATTAGTCTACCTAATCAAGGAGGTATAAGGATGACCTAATTGTGAGGTTAAACAAAGAGTGTGGAAGAGGTTGATGTTATTGACTGATGAATCTAAGCAGAAGGCTAAGGTGAAGTTGTGAAGAGCTTAACAGAGTTGTGGTGATTGCTTGAAGAGAATTTCTGATTAGATCAAAGATGGAGATGGAAATGAAGGTCATTCAGTAAATCAACATATGAGCATCAGTGGAATGATGAGAAGATGAAGAACTTAATTGGGAAACTGATACAGATCAGACAATGGGAAGGTTGTGTTGATATAATCATTTTCTAAGTAATATTTGATTATATCAAGTTGGTAAAGTATGGAAAAGAAGATTAGTCAAGTCAGTAAGAAAAATAGTTTTGGCTACCGAGCTAGAAAAGGTCATTCGGTACAAGAGAAAAAATAATTTGGTAAAAGAAAAGGAAATTTTTGGTAAAGCAAGAGGAAGTCAAGACACTAAGTGGAAGGTTTTAGTCACCAAGTGAAGTTAACTGAAATTCAATTAGAAATACATCGAGTAAGGAACAAAAATTAAATACAAGGATGAGAATGGCATTTAATGTTTAGCTATGATGAGCTGGTGATTCTGATGATGAGGAAAGTTAGTTAAGAGATCTACGGTTATGAAAATTCAAGATGATGATCTATGGCTTAGATCTAAATGGAAAAAAGAGAAGTAAAAATTTTCAAGAAAGTTCAAGTAGCGAGGTGATGATAAAACATGTTACTGAGATCTAGATTCAATGAATAAGTTTGTGAAATGAATTGGATGGCTGAAATTGATCAAAGGAAAACTTAATAGAGGAGATTAAGTGGAAAAACAAGGTCTATATAAAGGATGATGTTGTATAGACAAATAGTTGGCAAACTAAAGAGTTGAAGAGTCACTGACTAATGCAATGAAGAAGGAAAAGATAGATTCTGAGTGGGAAAGATAGATTTGATGAAGTTTTGAAGCTACTGGAAAGTGAAGGATTTAAGTGAAGATAGAAGAGCACACAAAGGATTTGATTATGCAAAGGATAGTTGCAAATCTATAGGTTAATTTTTTTAATATTTCTTATTAACATTTATAATAGATAAATCTCTTAACCAAGTGGACTTAATAGTCTTATTGTAAAATCCTTGAAGAAGGTAACATTATGAAGAGTGTTTGAAGCCCTCTAACCAAGCCACTCCTAACAAAGTGAAGATCATAACATATTTGAGGTAAATCATTTGACTGGGTCACACCTAACAGTGTTCATTGTAATCTTTAATGAGATTGGCTTTTAACCGAGCATACTTCAGAAGAGTATTTCGTTAGTGGGTGACAATTCCCATAGTGGTTTTTCCCAAAGTTGGGTTTCCACGTTAAATATTGGTGTTAAATGTGTTGAATGATATTTGTGAATTATATTGTGTTTGATAAAGTTTATTTATTTTTGTCGATAAATAGTGAATTATGTTTAACTAAGTTAATCAGAGAAAATTTTTTGAGGTACAGAGAATCAAGGATTGCTAATTCACCCCCCCTCTCTATAATCCAACAATAATGCTATATGTAAGAATACCATGAAACAATAAAAACAAAATGAAATGCAAGAAACCATAATTCACTCCATGCATTTGATAAAGAGAAGTAATAAGAAATATAACAAAATAGGTTATCACACACCAATCCAACTTAGAAAGTTCCATAATAGATCTAAAATGTAGAAAAGAGAATCTAACCACCAAATCAAAAGCATGTAAGATTAGTCAAGTTCACCAAAATGTATAGATCAGGGTGAACCTATATATATAATCATACCATGTAATAAAGTTATGATCTAATATAATGCATACAAGGAGATCTAGACATGAAATCACAATGGAAATGTAATGCATCAGGTTAAACAAAATTTATATAAGAAAATGGTGAGAAATTCTAGGATTTAGATCACTCACCAAATTTGTGGGCTCATATACATTAGGAATACAAACCCACCCTTAAGCTAGACCTAATTAGCACAACCAAAGGAAGAAGGGTGCTCATGTAAGATCTAGACCAAAGGGTGTTTGAATATTCCTTTAAAGGGGAAATATGATTTGTGATATGATAAAGTAAATAATAGTAAATATGATATATGCAAGAAAAAGGTAAGAATGAATGTACCTTGAGATAAGAAGAGGAGATTTGCACTTTGAATTTTAATTTGATTGTCGTCAGAATGTTGGAATTAATTTTAACTCCAAATCTGGGAAACTAAGACCTATATTGCCTTCTCTATAAATTTCAACCAAAACATGTAGGGACAAGTTGAGAAGTCAACTTGGACCTAGAGATAAGTTGATAAGTTGACTTGTTCCCAGTAGTGCCAAATCTATTGAAACTTTTCAGGATCCTGTATCTGCACCTGTAATTATCAAATTCAAGATCGCAACTTCGTAACCTATTCTTGTACACATAAAAATGGGGAGGAATGTTGAAGAAAGGGGTTTTCCTCAATCAAACCCCTATCTAGGAATCAAATTTGAAATAAATGAAAACTATGTTGTCATGTAGCATAGATTAGATCTAAATAATGAAGTATATCATACCATGTAGATGTAATTACATCTTTGAATGTGATCAAGAATGTTGATGCAATAGCTTTTGACTAAACATAAAAAACCAAAAAGGAAATCATGTAATATAAAACATCATAAATTAGATGTTGTAATTCACCACAATGTTTGATTGGGGAAGAGAGAGAAGAATAAAGATTGATGGATGAGTGAAGATCTCCCTCCTTGATATAAAACTCCTTTTCTTGGCCTCCAATGGTATAAATAAGTTGGATCTATGGAATATAACACCTTGATTGCATGATAAGAATGAAGACTTAAATGCTTGATGGATCTTGATGAATTCCTTGCTTTTGAATGCATGATTTCTTGAATTTCTTGGATGCTTGTGTGTATATGATGGATAATAATAATAATAATAATAATGGATTATGGATGCCAAAATTAGGGGAAAGGATGTCTTTTTATACTCATTTTGGAGATCAAATTGAATCTAGGTCGACCACACATCTAACTCCTGGAAGGAAATCTCAACGTTGGGCCCTGAGCCAGATCTAGGTTTAAAACCCCAAGGACAAGTTGAGAACTGAAATGTACTTCAAGGAACAAGTCGAGATCTCAACTAGTACCCTACAGACAATTCAAAGAGTTGACTTGTCCTAGGTAGAACCAACTCAAAATCCTAGGGGGTGTCGAGAAAGGTGAGAAGTGTTAGATTACAGTATTAATTTAATTATGTTAATTAAATTAACTTTACTCCCTTCTTAAGATTTCACTTTATGCACTTGCATTAGTTATTTTATAATTAAAACACTCATGTATTAGTCATTTTATATTTAAAACACTCATGCATTAGTCATTTTATATTTAAAACACTCATGCATTAGTCATTTTATATTTAAAACACTAATGCATTAGTCATTTTATATTTAAAACACCAATGCATTAGTCGTTTTATATTTAAAACACTCATGCATTAGTCATTTTATATTTAAAACACTCATGCATTAGTCATTTTATATTTAAAACACTCATGCATTAGTCATTTTATATTTAAAACACTCATGCATTAGTCGTCTTATTTTTAAAACATGCATGCATTTTTTTAATTTTTTTTATTTGTTTTGATTAGTAAAAGGCCATAGCCAAGATTCTATTAATTTTAAATTAAAGTTACAAAGAGATGCCCCGCTCTGTGCAGGCGCTGGTAGGAAAGAACGGGGGTGAGAAAACCTCCAACCATGCCTGGGACCGTAGTCCAGAATCTAATACATTACATTTTTAGGTGGGCATACCCACCTTTATTTAATACAACATAGACATAAGCCATGCTTAAAACAAGAATAATCCAAAACCGAGTACTTCCTAATATCGCAAGGACCTCGTGATCCTTCATTTGAATGATATTATTGGTCTTCTAAAGACACCCTTCTGCAAGAACCTGAAGCTCTTTCGGGGATGCCTTTCTTGGTAGCTCATCTAAGAACTGCTTCCAAACCTATCATTTCATAGTTCTACCTACTATCCTTGATGAAAAATCCATATCTAGTATTTAATCCAAAATATGATATGAAATCTTTACTAGAAGATGTCAAAAAATTATGCCATTACCTTTAATGCTTATTTAAAGTAAATGATTGAAAATGTATCCCTATTCCCTGAGTGTGATCCGAAAGGTACTATCCAATGTAATGCTAAAAATAAATCTCATATAGCTATGCATTTAATAATCTATGACTAAGAGACAAGCAATTTAGTGTAACAACTCAATCCATAGCTCTTAAAGACAAATTTTGCTATCTAATCTAAACTAAGCATGGGTTAGTTGTACTCCAATCTTTGGATAGAAAATAAACGAATAATGAGAAAAACCTTTAAATAATTTACTTAATCTATCCATCTAGAGGAAAACCTATTTTTTGGAATCCCAAAAATTAAATTTAACATGAGCTACCAATAATCATAATGAGCTTAGAGTCTATGATAACATATAGGGTTCAATAAATATATCCTGTATCCCCACTTTTAACCATGTAGAATATAAAAACTAAAACTTGGTAATTGGTCCATCCTAAGCTAATAATGCCTCGCACAGCATAACCAAGATATTGACTACACTATCATATAGATGTTATTTCATTAACCATATGCAGCTTTGATTATCAGATTAAATGTTTCAGCTAGCTGTTACTGTTAAAAATTTTCAGAAATACCACATGATCAGAATAATTTAATGTCACATCTAATCATCAAGCTAAATTAATAACACATCTACTAGTCTTGTAACTCAACTTATCATTTTCTATGGGCTATCAATCATCTATTTTATCAATAGAGCATCACACATTTATCTTTGCATACCATGTAATAGTGTAAACACTAAGAGAAGGTCTAACCAGTTTAGGTTATACTTTAAAGCCCTATAGGGCTAACCTATATCTGGTCTATAATTCTAGAATATAGTAAAAATGATATACTATAACTACTAAGGGAAGACGAGGCCTCTCTAATGTTTATGAGTTATATAAACGTTTCCTTAATTTCTATCTTGATTAAATAGATAATTAGACAAAAATGATATCCAGTAGATGAAACTCATAACTTTATAGTAGACATTGTCTATTAGTAAAATGAGCCCGACTAGAATAGGATACTAAATCCTATACATCAATAGAATCCATCTCTATTATTTTCTAACATACACAAGGGAGTTGCTTATGTGTTGTTATATCCTAAAGTTTATGCTATATTAAATAATGAGCATCACAGAGTCCTACTTTCTAGTTATTAGCAGAGATAGGGAAAGATTGGCTTTGAGTTTAAAGTCTTCTTATAATACCAAAGATGTTCTTCTTTTCTTGTACTACTGCATGATATTCTTGGAGCCAATAGTTTTGTAATGAGGATCTTAATTGCCTCTATAGTATCTAAATTAACCAGGTCTCTTTCTACTCCATCTTTCCTTCTTCATACCTTACATTAGGTGGATTATGACAAGTGCCTTACTACACCTACCTATTATACTAGTGCACGTATCATGGATCCAATGCAAATTCAATGGTTTCCAAATTCAAGTTTTCAATGGCTTCCTTATTGATTTGTTATGAACTTATACCTTATCACACACTACACTACAATACAAATTTGTGAAGGAGCTTCTAAAGATTGTCAGCTTTGAGGAGGAACCAGGTCAAGAGGGTAGGCCTAAGGCCCTCTATCCTTACAATACAAGTATGAATAGAGAAGTCACAGAGAACCATTTAACTCTACATAAAACTATATCATATTACTATTAGTTCATGAATTCTGCCAAAAGTTTGTGAGTATCGTCAGAAGTATCTATTACATATAATCCATAATTAACAATATCTACTGATAAAACTGAGTCTGCGATCTTAGTAAATTAAAATATGGAGTTTATCTATTAGATTAAACTATACTTCATAGATATTGAGTGTTGTCCTTTAGTTCTCTCCTCCTTTCTACACTGTGGCACATCTCCATATATGCCCCTTTTTAACCATCACCATAATGCATTCCACCTCCCTTGCATCCTTCCTAGATTTTTGAGTGCATCTTGAAACCTTCGGGGCCATGATATGTAAATTGATTGGTTCAGTTTGGTCTATTTCTTCCAAGATCTTGAATCCCTCACTCTGCCAATAGTCAAGGAGCCACTTTGAATCCATCTCCTCAAATAGAATCTCCATGTAGAGAAATTCTAGATTTCTGGACATCATCGGCCAATGCTTATCAAACCGGTTTTCTTCTTTAAAAGTAAGCATGAGTATACACTGAGACTGTGGGATTTTCTCTGACTTAGACATCTCTGTATTCATAGTGACCTCTGGGTATGGGATGGTTAGCTGATTATCCACACAATAAACCATTTTTTCTAGCCCTCCTAGGTGTTCTTCATTGAAAATTTCCCTTGTCACCTGCACTATACCGTCTTTGGTCTTTCCAGCGATGGTTGAGATTGCTAAAAATAGTCCAATAATCTCCCCATTAGTTCGATAGGTGAATTCATTATCAAAGTACTGATCCCCCATAGCCTTCTCTATTGCTCTTTTGGTTGAGTCTGGCAAAGGGTTTAATATCTAGTTCCATCGTTCAGGGAGGATATGCCCTCTAAAGGCCATAGCTCTGTTTCCCTTGGTGTAGAAGGTGAGTAGTCATGATTCCATGGCTAAGGTAGGTTTGAAAGGTTAGTCTGGCTAGGAGCAAATTGCAGGATAGAGGCATTTGCCTATTGTAGTTAACTTATAAATCTAAAGGTGGTTCTTGATGTAAAACTCATGATTAATTTACAAATCATCTGTGTGTCTTCATATAATGAGGCTAAGCAGGGTCACGATTTAATCCTAATAACTGCTAGCATTGAGTCTTCCTAAAAGGACAGCATGACCATAATATTAATCATTATTTGCTGGTAGTGATGATGATTATTGGTGAGACATCTTGCCACTGTCTCGATACCCTGCATGTTCTATCTGGATAGTTCTTTAACAATTAGCAATGGTGAAAGATATCACTAAACACAGGAGGTCTCAACTCCTTTCAATCATTAAATCCTCTCACTGTTGCCACATTAATCAATTATGATAGGAATGAGCTAACAAGATAATAATCGTAGACTAGTACTAGTAAAGGGTCTAATGATTATTAATCCAATATGGGGGGCTTATTTAGGTTTTTAGGGGAACCTACTATATTCGAGACCATTCTCCAAGGGTCATTGTATATGGAGAGTGTGTATGCTAAGGATAAAACATGATGTTCCATGTTAGCCTAAGGATTAAATTGAGAGAGACACCAAAAACTAAAACATTTGTCATCATGGGGTAACCCTGTACCTATCTGGCCTATTTTTGTAAAGGTTGTGCCCCTGTATCTATGGGTTGCCTAGGATTTGAGGCTTATATCCCCTAGTCATGAGAATACGATATTAGGTTTGTGTAATCTAAAGATTGATAATGCAATGTGGTATTATAAAGCATAGTAAGAGGGGGGAGAGTATTAAGAGCTTTATATCTCTAACTCCGATAAGTATTTTTAAAAAAAAATTCAGGGTTGTATATATTGTTAAGTTTACTTACTTAATTAGGTCTATAAATCTGTAAAAGGCTATAAATCTTTAAGGATTAGTCTATTCATTTTCATTTTCGCATATATCTTAAAAATCCTGATATCCATATCTTCCTTGGTATTCTTGATATCAAATTGTAATCTCGACTACAATATTGATTATACGGTCTAGGACCTCTACAGTTTATGTATCCATTATTTTCTCTTAGTCCTCAAGGTTTTACTAGGTCTATCTAAAGGTGGTCTATAGGAAATCTACTAAGATTAGAAGGTTTCCACAAGAATCTCGTCAGCACCTTGATTAGCCAGCTTATCCGCTTTTGTATTCCCTTCTCTATAAATATGTTTAATTTCATATTGGGGGATGGTGTCTAGGATGTTTATGACTTCTTCTAGTTTTGAATTGAGGATCCAGTTTGGAGTCTTTCTAGTCCTCATAGCATTAATAATGATTTGAGAATCTCCTTCAATTTCAACCTTGGTAAGGCCTAGTTGTTGGCATAATTTGAGGCCTTCTAGTACTGCTTTAAATTCTGCCACATTATTAGTTGTAGGTTTGATAGGTCTAGCGTATTTGGATATGATTTCTCCACTCCATTTATGAATTATTCCACCTATACTTGATGTTCCTGGGTTGCCTCGAGAAGCCCCTTCAAAATTTAGTTTATACCACCCTTCCTTGGGTAATGACCACTTGCATATGCTTCTATCTACTTTTGACTTGCTACCCCCTCTTCCATACAATGGTGGGATTTCTAGACGGGGCCATAGGTTTCTAATCTTATTGTCCCATTGTTTAAATGAATTCTCCAGACATATTTTATTTCTAAGTTTATTATTTATTAGTTCAATGATTGATGTTTCAATTTCGTTGATAATCGATGAATAACTCATTTTTTGGTCCGTAAAGATTCTTCTATTTCATTCTTTCCAGATTTCCCAAACTAATATAGATGGGGAGATGATCCATATGTCCTTGTACAAACTATCCTTATTTAGAGTGGGCCATGCTTTAAGACAATCCGCAAGATCATAGGGCATAGCTGCATGCCAATTTAAACATTTACACAACCATTTCCAACATTTCTAGGAGAAAGTACAATTTAAAAGTAGGTGATTGACATCTTCTTCTTGAGATTCACATAAAGGGCATCTTGTGGGGCCCTCATATCCTATTCTCCTTAATCTATCTGCAGTAAGGATTTTCTTTTGTAATGTTGTCCATAGAAATATTCCTACTTTAGGAAGACACACCATATTCTAGTAGAGGTTCAAAGGGATATCAAGGGTATCTAGATTATGCTCCTACACGATTGTTTTATAACCATCCTTCACATTATATGATCCATTATTTGAGCCTGCCCATATAAGATTATCCTCCCAATTTTTTATTGTAACAGCTCTATCTTTTAAGGTGTCAATGAGTTTAAGTTTTTCCGCATCTTCTATTGGTAAATCATATACTAATTTCCAAACTTGATCCTCTTCGGGGGAAATGTAATCCTTTAGGAAGGTACCTTTAATATTTTTACAGGAATCTATGAAACCTTGAGAGAAACCTAACTTAGAGAGGGGGGTATTACCACCCCAGGAATCTTCCCAGAAGAGAGCCTTGTCCCCTTTTCCAATATCTCATGTAAGTTGATTATTAATTACTCCTTGCGATTCTTTAATAAAGTTCCAAATACGGGAACCTTTTACATGGGTATGAGATCCAAAAATATTTATAGGGTCCGCATTAGGTATATATTTATGCAGAAGGATTGTGGCCCATTAGCTACTAGATTCCTTATATAGTCTCCATATGAGTTTGGCACCTAGTGCCTTGTTTTGCCATTGGAGATTTTTTATACCTAATCCACCTAGGGAGGTTGGTTTGCACAAATTATCCCATTTAATAAGAGCTAGCTTTTTATCCTTTGATGGGCCTTGCCAGTAGAAATCTCTAAAAAGCTTGTCTAGACTAGCTTTGGTACTTACTGGAAGAGGTAGTATCGACATCTGATAGGTGGGGATGGCTATCAAAACTGATTTTATCATTGTGACCCTTCCCACTTTTGTGAGCCATTTGCCTTTCCAACTTCCTTTTTTTTATTGGATTTTGGATAGAACTTGTTCCCAGGGCTTAGTGTTGTGAATTCCATTATCTAGGGGGATCCCTAGATATTTACATGGAAATTTACCCATTTTATAACCTAGGGCGTTGCATATTTGTCATGCTCTGGTTGAGGATGTGTTAATGAAAAAAAATTTAGATTTACTTGGATTGACCATCTACCCTGATACCTTCATATATACATCAAAAATTTCCTTGAATTCTCTAGCTTCTTTACAAGTGGCTACTCCTGGGAGTATGGTGTCATCTGCAAACTATTGATGGGTAATATTAGGGACTTGTTCAGTAACCTTGATACCTGTAATTTTTCCAGCTAAGTGAACCTTGGTTATATATCTACCTAAAGCTTCAGCCATGATTACATAAAGGAAGGGAGAGGGGGGGTCGCCTTGTCTAATGCCTCAAGAAATTTCAAAGAAACCTTCAGGGGTACCATTAATAAGGAGTGAGATTTTTGGCGTGGATATACAGCTAAAGATTAGATTAATCCATTGTTTTGAGAATCCAAAAGCTTCTAGACATTTACATAGAAATCTCCAATCTACTTTATCATATGCTTTTTGTATGTCAATTTTTATTAGCATACATGCTTCTTTGTTGTATTGTGTTGTATGAACTAACTCTTGTGCTATTATGATTCCATCTAGGATAGAGTGATTAGGGATGAAGCCAATTTATTCTTCTGAGATAATCATTGGCAAAAAGGTTTTAAGTCTATTCGCTAAGCATTTGGAGAGGATTTTATAAATAGTGTTGCAAAGGGATATAGGTCGGTAATCCCCTGGTTCGATGCAATCATTATTCTTAGGAATAAGAGTTAAGAAGGTATTATTAATTTCTATTAAGAGTGATCCAAAATTTTTGGTGGCTTCCACTGCTTTCCATACTTCTTCTCCCAAAAAGTGCCAGCACTTTTGGAAGAAGGCTGCCTGAAAACCGTCTGGTCCAAGGGCTTTTTCGGGGGATAATTGAAAAAGTGCTCTTCTAACTTCTTCCATAGTAAATTTTCTATTCAAACCTTTGTTATCCAAATCAGACATTAGTTTGGGGATAGATGAGAGCATTTCTTTCTATGCTCCAAGGTCTGTAAATTTAGTATTGTTAAAAAAAAATTTGTAAAAATTAATGAACTGTTCAGATATATTCTTACAGTCATCCGTAGGAGTTCCACTCTCGTCATGAATTTTGGTGATTCTATTTATACTTCTTTTGTTATTAGTGCTATTGTGAAAAAAAATTGTATTACAATCACCTTCTTTTAACCAATTTTCTCTAGACTTCTGTTTCCAATATATTTCTTCTTTTAGTAGGATCTCCCCATGTTCTGCCATAAGTTCTTTTTCTCTTAAGTAACTTGTTTCATTCATCCCTTTTTCTATAACTAGCTTATTTAAACAATCTATTTCATATTCAATTTTGATTTTTTGTTCAAAAATGTTATTAAACTTTTCCTTGTTCCAATCTAATATCTTATGCTTAATGATTTTTAATTTTGCCACTAGACAGAACATTTTAGAACCAGTAATTTTTATTTGTTTCCACCATTGTTCTAAAAGTGGCATAAAGTCCTTATCTTGAAACCACATGAATTCAAATTTGAAGGGGCTTTTAGGAGGTCTATAATTTTCCATGATGGAAAGTCTTACTGGAAAATGATCAGAGCCTACAAATGTTAGGATTTCTGCATTTGTGCTATGATTTAGAGCCCCCATGTCACCACTGATCAAGAATCTATCTATTCTTTCTACTATATGGCTGAAGCCTAATCTTCGATTATTCCATGTGAAAGTGCTATTATTGGTTTTAATGTATATTAAATTATTATCTAGGACCCATTGACTGAAATCCTTCTGTGATTGTGAGATATATTTAGACCCTCCGTATTTTTTGTTACAATCTAAAATTGCATTGAAATCACCCCCTATAATATGGGTTTCATTGGGGGATAAAGATAATTGATTATGTATTTCCTCGCATACTTTCCTTTTTTCTAAACTTTGGGTAGGACCGTAAGTATTAATGAGTTTAAATTTTAAATTTGTTTTTAAACTTTTAACTAAAATTAATAACTAGTTATTATTCTTAGATATTACCTCAATCGCTACTTTCCTAGGGTCCCATATAGCTGCCAGACCCCCAGATGCACCTATGGAATGGACAATTTTAGATTTCCATATGCCTAATTTAAGGCTAAACTTCAAGCTTTCCTCCTTATCTAACTTTGTTTCCTGTAATATTATTATTTCTGATTCGAAAGAATTTAGGTATCTTTTTAATAGTCTTTGTTTGTTAGGGGCATTCATGCCCCTAACATTCCATGTTGTGATTTTCATTTCCCTTGGGGAAGGCTCTTCCCCTTCCCAGCATACAGGATTTTTGATAATTTCTATTGATTTTCAGTGTTACTATCAATATTTCTCAGTTCATTAATAGATTTTCTTCCTCTTTTCTTCTTTATCTTAGTGATATTTGGACATGAGAGACCTTCCTTGTTAATGGCAATACCTAACTGCCTGTCCTTATTTGTTATTCCATTCAAACAACTGATAGATTCTTGTTCCGTCTCTTTTAAAACATTGCTTGAGATCAAATTTTTTGTAATGTCATTTTGATCAAATTCAAAATCATCTGTTCCATTTTATGCATTAATGAGAGAGTCTTCTAGATCTGTTATACCTTTGCCATAATCTTCTAGGATATTTTCCATGTTAGTTCCCATATATTTATTGAGGGATTCAAGTTCTATGGCTAGTTTTATATAAGGGACAAGATTATTCTGAGAATAATTGCCCTGCTGTGTTGTAATCTCATTCTTCTTTCGTTCTTCCTCAGTCATCATATTAATGCTTGTATGTTCTATAAACTTAACACCACATTCCCCTATTGTATTTTTGGGGTTGAATCCATCTTCCTTATTGTTAAATTATGCTTCTTTAAGTGGATAATCTATATGTACTGTTCCATGTTGGTGATCACCAATTTCTTCTGATCTGTCTGACCTGATTTCCCTACCTTCTTTAATATATTCAATACAAAGGTTCCTTTGTAAGATAAGCTCTTCCCTATCACATATTTCATCCATGAGACTATCCAATAGTTCATCAATAACCTTTTCTCCTAAGTGCTCCATAATTATGTTAACCTCTCTCTCGCATTTCTGTTCTTCATCCTCATTATCTGACACTGTCCCTTCTTCAAAATTCCTTGTATCATCTAAGATTTTATCGACCTCAACTACAACTATTATGCTTTGGTTATGAAAATGCCCACTCACCTCCTTACTTGATTCAGAAACCATATCTTGCTTTTCCTCATTTTTTAAAGTTGAAGTGGCAGATTCCTTATTTTTAAGATTACTTAACCTTATATCTAAATTATGCTCAGTATGGTGGAAATTAGTTGTATATTGAACTACTACTTTACTGACATCTAATTGAGCTCTTCTAGGTGCTACCTCATCCCTCCTGAGTGTAGAAGTAGGTGTTTTACCAGGACTTTCTTCTGACTTCTTGAACATATTATGTTCCTCCCTTATGATTCTTGTGCCCCTAGAATCGCTTTGAGGTTTATTGTGCTGAGGATTAGAAGGGATACTTTCTAATTTCTTGTCAGTGTTGTTGCAGATGACAAACCCTCCCTTGTCTTCAAGGAAATCTACCTTAATGACCGTGTTCTTTATTTGGTAAGTGGGTAAAGCTGATGCACTAAAATGGGAAACAGGGGTATCTTCCATTTCCTCTATATAATCCTCAATAATGGTAGGTTTGATGACTACTAAGCTTGAATTAAAGCTTAAACTTATAGGGGGGATTGTTTTTTGATGAATATTCATTTTAACTATAATTATTTTCTCTGCTTGATTATATTCATTTTGTACTGTCCCAATAAACCTACCAATCTGATTGCCTATTTTCCTAAGAATTTCCTGCCAGGTACATTCCAGGGGAAGGTTCTTGAGGAGGATGGCTTTGTCCACCATGAATTCTATGTGTTTTTCAGGGTTGAAGAGGGGAATCCAGTCAAAAATAGTAAATCATATACTTCTAAATTTGGGGCAACCTTCTGAAAGTACTTGTTGTTTAAGGGTTTTATTACTAAAATCTAAATAAATGAAATACTTAGTAAGTATAGATACAGCTACCTTTTTGTGCCACTGAGATTTCAGCCAATCTGCTATATCGTAGACTGTAGCTCCGACTCCATTCCACCTGCAAATTATCCTTGAACCTGCACAAACCTTCTGCATACTTTCCATGCATCCATCCTTAAAATCCAGATTAGTAATCTCAATCTCAGAGTGAGAATGCTTAGGGTTTGATCTTGTGTTATTAGGTTGCGTAGTATCTTCTTCTTCATAATAATTTAGCTTAATGATATCAGATCGCCTATGAGGGGGTGAGTAAACATGGCTATTTTGATCAACTGTGTAGAGATGTGTCTTAATATTAGATTCAGCAGGAAAATCCGATTGAGATTTAGTATACATACCCTCAAACCTACGATGTGGGGGCGTATAGGGCTGCTTGTTATGCTGACCCTGTTCCTTTTTATGATTCTTCGACCTATTGTTAGTGTTGCGATCGTGCCATATAGTAGTATGTTTGAAGGAATTATCTTTCGCCTCCATTCTTGGTACCTGCCTATGTGGCGGGGAGTATAAAAAACCCTTCTCTGCCCTAAGTTTATCAAATTTGTTTTTGACTGGTAAAAAGAAGGGTGAATGTTTCTGAGATGAAAATTGCTTTGTTGTCTTCTTGTGATGTTGTTTTATCCTCCGAGCATTATGTTTATGGGCTGGTAACCAAGAAAAATCCTGGAGAGGATTAGGCACCTCCCGTGGTGGTGCCCTAGAAATTTTTCTAGGAGAAGAATGCCGTAATACCCCATCCACTCTGTGATGAAAGTTTGAAGATTCTACTGGAGCGCCATTTTTTGAATGTGAATTCTTTAGAATCGAGCCCTGGAGATGAAGATCTGCATACTTTGTTTTGGAAAAAAAATTTAATTGAGAGTCCAGAGATTCAATGGAGCAGATGTGCGATGCCGAAAAAGGCAGATCCATTTTTTAAAAAATTATATAATAGGCCTAAACATGCATGCATTAGTCATGTAATAATTAAATTAATTATTACATGCACTTTTTATTTTTAGGATTTTCCCTTTTAGGGTTTCTGATATCCTTTATAAGGATCGATCTCCTTTGTATTCTCATTGAAGAAAATTCATTATTATTTGATTGCAAATTTTGTTTTTGCACATCAAGAATGTCTCCTCTTTCATGGATCATTGCGTTCAGGCCTCCATAGTTGTTTGTTTCTTCTCTCTTTCTATGACAAGTGTTTGCATGCAGGTGTTCTTGGGAGTTGTGGTTTATTTTCTCATCAACTTCAACATGGTATCAAACTTCAGATCTATTTTCCCCTGTCCTCTTCTTGAGAGATTTGGTCGTGTTCCTTAGATCTATATTTTTAGAGGGCTTTTCTGTTGGATCTGGGGTGACCTCTCTTTCTGGTTGTCTTGGCTTCAAACAAACCTCATGGTTGCATTCAGAGCACCCAAGAACCCCTAAATCCATATAACGTTTGTCCAATTTGGACAAAGTTGGAATCTGTGGCAAAAAAAAAATTGCAACCAACCTTGACATGGATCCTGAGGTGGTCACTAGTTTTTTGGAGCATTTTTGGCTCAAACAAACCTCATCATTGAGCTTGCAGTGTCCAAGAACCCCTATTTCCATATAAGGAAAGTCTGATTTAGACGACGTTGCAGTTCATGGCAAAAACAAATTATGTACCAAGGTCATACAACCCTAGCACGCAAATTGAGGCATGTTGGAAAAATTCTTTAAAAAATAGGGAGCGGGCCCCCCCTAACTAGTGTCATGGTGATCCCATGGTCATCACCGGTGTGACTACCGCACAGGCCGCAGTGATCTTATGGTCACCATCGGCGGTCACCATCGATAGGTCACGATGACTGTACAATAACCATCGTAGTCACACTGCCAGTCACCCTCCCATCAAGCTTGGAACCGTTGGGAGTTAACGGTGACAATAGTTTCCAATCCCTTCATAGCATAAGAGGTCACATGGCCAGCCCCAACTGCCAGCCACCAAGACTTCCAGCCTCTTGGTCACCTGCATGACGAGGGGCCAATTTTTTTGGCCCCTAGGCCCTATTGGACATTTATGGTGATAGCCATATGGCCATCAAATTTATCCTATCAATTTGCTAATGTTAGCACTACATCAACACATTTTGACACCATTTTTTGGCCCTCAGAAGAACCTATTGGTTTTTTGCTCATAACTTGAGCATACGGTGTCGAAATCAAGAAAACAAGACATCGTCGAAAAGATCTTTCCAATATCTATCCAAATCTGGAGGTTTGAATTTCTAATTTTTATTTTTTGATGGTGTTGTTTACTATCAAATCCATATGTTTATTTTCATACTCTGAGATCTCTATCTTCCGCATCTAGACTTCATTTTGGGAAAACGATATATCATTGGAAAGATTATTTTGAGACCTTTCCAGTATTGTGAATAATTTTTCTAGATTCTTCTCTAGATATATTTTATTCAGTTTCTGGCATTTTTACAATCAGGTGGATATCTTGGATGTTTCAGGTCTTGGGATCTCTTCCCTTTGAGGGATGGCTTGTATTTGGTTATTCTTTTGTTTCAGTAGCCTTTGCTCTTTGTTGACCAGTGTGTACTTCACTTTTGTAGCATTCTTTTATGCACATGCACTAATATAAAGTGGCATTCTATTGCATGTATGGGATCTTGCACATGTTGATTCTCTTTGTACTCGCACTCCATTATAAAGTGCCAGTGGGGGATTGATATTTGGCTTTGTTTTCCATCTAATTTTTTCATGTGATTTTTCCTCCATAGACATTAGCCTCAGGTATCTCTATTTGTGTTTGTACTCTCTCTGCACCTTTGGTGTTCCTAGTTCTTCTTCATCATCCAGTTCATATTGGATGTTCTTTTTAGTGTACCTATCATTACTCCCTTGTCATCATTATGGGGGGATTTCTATTGTTGGTTCTTCTGCTTCCTTATTTTGATAGTGTGAGCTATGTATTCAATATTTAATTCTATGTACTAGGCGGATGTAGTGGCTGGGTACCTATGAATTCTGGTGAGATGGATCATTTACCATATGGACACTCTTCTCTTTCCTATTCTTGGAAGTACTCTTCCAGCTTTGATTAATCAGCTCTTTAGACTTTGGTTTTTTTATGCCATTTGTATTTTTGAGTTTAGGTGTTTGCCTTTGTTTGTATCTTGATTCAAGTAGTGTCATTTAAGGCCACTCCTGCAAATCATAGTATTTTGTATCTTTAACTTCAGTTGTTTGCCTTTTTTTGCCTCCTGATTCGAGTAGTGTCATTTGAGGGTACTCATGCAGATTACATTCTTCTCTACCTAGTCATATTTCAGTGGAGGATCTTCAAATCAGCATTTACTTCTTGACAGAGTTTTTAGTTTCTTGCTTTAGTGATGTTCTACATGTTCATCCTTGTTCCTATTTTCTGGAACATTCCTAGTTTTTGAGGCTTCTTTAGTCCTTCAGACTAGTCTTCATCTCTTTTTGGAGAAGAATGTCTTCCATGTGGTTTTCTTTATTTCTCTTTTTTTACAGAGACTCTCTTTTGTACTTGGGTACCTGATCAGGCCTTTTGTTGTCGAGACCAATTTTCTTTCAGTAGTTCTTTCTAAATTTTTAGCTTCTCCCAAAGTTTATCTTAAGGGGGGTGTTAGAGTAATAAGTTGTTTTCTTATTAATTAAATCATATTGATTTAATTAATAAGTCACTTATTATCTCTTTCTACTTAAGCTAAACTTTAGGCATATAATAATTAATAATTTTATTAATTATTATCATGAAACCTAGGTGTATTCACCCTTTTAGGGTTTTGATCTCCTTTTATAAGGATTAATATCTCTTGTAATCTTATTCAGACCATTCATTATTGAATTGAAACTTTTATTTTTGCACATCAAGGAACGGATCCTCTCTCATGGATCAATGTGTTCAGGCCTCTGTAGCTTCTTTTGCTTTCTTCTTGCATTGTTCATAGTTGCATTGTTGTTCATCTTAAGGGGGGTGTTAGAGTAAAGTATTAATTTATTTATGTTAATTAAATTAACTTTACTAAACTCTTAAGATTTCACTTTATGCACTTGCATTAGTCATTTTATAATTAAAAAACTCATCCATTAGTCGTTTTATATTTAAAACATTCATGCATTAGTAATCTTATTTTTAAAACATGAATGCATTAGTCATGTAATAATTAAATTAATTATTACACGCACTTTTTCTTTTTAGGGTTTCATATCTCCTTTATAAGGATTGATCTCCTTTGTATTCTCATTGAAGAACATTCATTATTATTTGATTGCAACTTTTGTTTTTGCACATCAAGAATGTCTCCTCTTTCGTGGATCCTTGCGTTCAGGCCTCCATAACTATTTGCTTCTTCTCTCTTTCTGTGAAAGGTGTTTACATTCAGGTGTTCTTGGGAGTTTTGGGTTGTTTTCTCATAAACTCCAACAAGAAGAAGTGGGGGAAGAAAATATAGGTTACTAAGGGGACATGAAAGATCTCAAAATCCAAAAATAAATGGATAGGTCCTAGGTGAGGAAATGAATTATGCAATTGGATAGAAAAGGGGAAATCATGCCTAGAAGAGAGATCCTACCTCAAGTTAAAGCAATATTAAAGGAGGAGGAGGACTCATATTTTAATTAGGTACACATTGAAGAGCAATATGAGGTCCTATGAAAGAAAAAACACTAAAGTAGGCACAAAATGGTCCCAAAATGAGAACAAGCTAGGTCCGTACTTTTTAAGATGATACACCATCTATATGGTATGATATACTTCATTATTTAGATCTAGCCTCTGCTACATGACATCATGCTTTTCCTTTATTTCATTTCATTTCAAGGTTTATTCCTAAATAGGGGTTTGACTAAGGAAAACCCCTTCCTTCAACCTTCTTTCCCATTTTTCTATGTGTAGGAATAGGTTGTAGAGTTATGGTCTCAGATCTAAAAATTACAAGTGCAAAAATAGGATCCTATAAAGTTTCATCGGTTTTGGAACTACTGGAAACAAGTCGACTCTCAACTTGTCCCTGCACATTTTGGCTAAAAATTACAGAGCAGAAAGATACAGGTCTCAGTTTCCAAGATCCGGAGTTATAGTTGATTTTGATATTCCGACGATAGTCAAATACAAATCCAAAGTTCAAATCTCCTCATATTATTTCAAGGTACATTCATTCTTTATCTTTTTCCCTTGCACTTACTTTCATAGATCAAATTTTCTATCATTTACTTTATCAAATAAAATCTCTATTAAGGAATGTACAAACCCCATTAAGCATAGATCTCACATTATCATCCTTCCTCCTTTTGGTTGTGATAATCATATTTACTTTGTGAGGGTTTTATATTCTAATGTATGTAGGATATGGGTTATAGTAGCTTCTATTTTTCTTTTCTCATTTTCCTATATACATATGTAACATGTGTAATTTAGTCACTATGTAAACTATTTATTTATGCATGACTTGGCCATAGTATGTATGTGTGATGTGTTTAATGAGCTACTCACTACATTTACTTATGGGGTGAATAAGAGTTAATTAATCTATGCATGTGTGATACAAGCAATGAATAGACATATTGGATATAGATGAAATAAACTTGATTCAATCACTAGATGAACATACGTTACTTGTATGGGATGACCTTTTTGTTTTTTTGTGTATTTCTACATTGAGGTAGGAATCAAACTAAAATTTGATTGGAATGTAATACATTGTGTATAAAATATACTAGAAGACTAAAATCAACTAAAAGATATTATTTAGATACGATAGAGTTGTTGGAGGCCTCTGCTAGGTTAGGGTTTGTATCTGATTATGCTATGGAAGGCCGAAGGAATAGTAAGAAAGTTTAATTTTGTAGGAGTGATCAATTGTTTCCAATGTTAAACTAGGATGCCACTAATTAGATGCACAATGGAAAAATAGGCTTGACGATGGTCAAAAGGGGGTCTAGTGGTCAAAAGGAATGGCACCAGCAATGAAAGAGGGAATGAAGGAGTTGGAATGAGAGAAAATGGAGCTTAAAAGAGTAAATGGTGGTAAGGTTTCCCCATATATGTTATAGGGGAATTTCAACAAGATCGTCCTTGGTGAAGGTTCCTCTAAAGGTGTGGGATTAGGGTTTGATTCCTAGGGTAGTGTCCAAAATGCCCCCCGCTAAGTTTTATCACAGGGATAACTACCATAAGGAGGAGGTGTGGTGGGGATTAGGGATATAAGTTTCAATTAGATCTATTATAGTAGATCTAGAAGATGAGGTTGAAAATGAAGTAGAACATAATGCTACAATTTTCTTAGATCTTGGATTAATAGGGAATTTTAGGGGATTTTGGTCAACTCTAAATGGTCTCCTTAAGTGTATTATGAATCAATAGGATCCTATTTTGGATGGGTATGTTTAAATCTACCTATTTTCCAAGGGATTTTTCATTGTTATTTGAAAAGGCTCAAAACAAGAATAAAATATTTGGTGGTGGGAGGACAAATATGCCCTAGTGCTAAATCCCTAACATATGTCCTTTTCTCTTCCCACTAAAGTTTTTGACAAGGTTATAGTCTAGGTAATACTCCCTAATATTCCCTTTCATTTGATTTGACTCTTTTTTTTATGCTATTGGAGACTTTTTGGGTAGCTCTCTAATGGTGGATGATGGATATTCAAGCCTCTTGCACTATAAATTTTCTTGGATTTTTGTTGAGATGGATATTACTGGTGGGCTTCCTAAAGAGACAACTATTAAAACTTCTAAGGATTGGTTGTTACAACCCTTGGATTATGAAGGCTTTCCTTTCATATGTAGAAAATATTTTTAGACAAGGCATTTGGCTGATCATCTTGCCAAACCAAAAGTGCCAAAATGGCCACTTAGTGTAAGGATGTCATTGCTAGCTATTACACAATGGAGAAGAAGGATGGGAAGAAACATAGTTATTCCTAGGTTGTGTCAAGTAAAGGGTCACAATGATTACTTGGCAATCCAAATCAAATTGAATATCTAATTTTAAATAGTGTTAATACTACTAATATTGGATGGGATAAGGAGAAGAAGCATATAAATGGTGTTTTTACACCAGAGGGTAGGGAGGAAAAAAGGATTGTGGGGTCATGTGACAAGGAAGACAAAATGGTGGTAGAGGGAGGTCAGAGTCAATAAGATTGTTACTCATCTGGCATATAGAAGAACTCTCAAGGGGGTTTGTTGGAATGGAAAAGTGAGGTATCCCAAGTAGAAGAGGGATGACAAGTTTTGAGAAGGAAAAAAGAAAATAAGGAATCTTTTAATATGTTACTATGCTCTTAGACTAAGGGAGGTGCGAGTGGTGATTACATTTGATAACTTGTTCTTAGAGGTTGTTAGATTTTATTTTAGAGAGATTTAATTTTAGACTTGTTTATGGGTCTTGATGTGGGTGCTAACTAAATGGGAAGGTGGTTTCCCTGATTGTAATCATCCTTGGTTTGGGCTAGGCTCTTCCTAGTTATTAAAAAAATTCAAACTTATTACCAAAAAACAATAATAATAGATATGATTTAAAAATAAAATCAAAGATATCATATTAGAGGAGAGGATTTCTCTCTATCATTAGGGTGTGAACTATGAAGCCTCTAATCTCCTAGAAGGGAGATATAGGAAGTACCATTATTGATAAACCTTCAAGATTTAGGTTTTGGTCTAGGGATGACGTTGACATTTGGATTACCCTATTCTACTATGATTATGAGTTGTGACATAGAATCATTGCAATGAATATGGTTTGAAAAAGGTTATGAAGTTAGCACTTCAAAATTAGATGAAAGATACTTAGTACTTATTGTGTATTGTAAAAAAAATAGTAATAACCAAGGGGTGGTTATTACCTCAAAAATAGATACCCCCAATCCTCTTGAGATATTTTTCAATTTATATTTTCATTAACCATATTCTCTATATGGTTCATTATTTACATGAGCTCTTGCAAGGGGTCATCATCTTTTAAATTTTCTTCCTTCAAAATTACAAGATTCTCCATAGCATCTCCATCTTTGAAGTAAATATCAGCCTCTTCCCCCATCTCATTTTCCTTATCTATTTTTCCCTCATATTCACCATAGGTAGATTCCTTTTCCTCCTACACCTCCTCACCCTCAAAGAAATCATCCTTGTTGTATTCCCCTTCTTCAAAGTTATCCTAGAAGGATATGATTTCTCACTCCTCCATTACAATATTTTTACCTGTAGAGGAAGGGTCATCAAGGGCCTTAGCATGTCTCACATACCTTCGACCACTAAATCTTGAGCTCTTCTCTTCAATTTTATTGCTCTTGGATATTTTCTCCTTATTATCCTCAACATCCTCCAAGATAGTTATTGTAACACCTTTATTGGTTGAAGTTTTGTTTTTTTTTTACTAGAGGGGCCTGAAAGATCCAAAGGGTTTTCCTCTTCTCTAGGGAAATCACTAGAAGCTCATTGATTTGGTTTGAGTGAAAAGAAGAATCCTTATGATTCTTTTTAGAGTAAATTGGTGTAATATTAGCAGAATTACCCAAAGTGAGCCTTCTTGAGGATATATTTTGATCTTGCATAGGAGGGGAAGGGGCACAAGCCTTAGGAGAAGGCAAGGGGGTTCTATCACAATGATCCAATGGAATAGGATTACCATGGGAATCCATGTATATGGAATACCTATAAATGGCTATAATTAACCCTTGGTGAAGAAAAGGAGAAGCTCCACTTTCTATACTCTATTGTAGAGAAGAGAATAGAAAAAAATTAATATTGATTTGTTTCCCTATGTCTAACATGATTGAGCAGAGGAAAATGATAGCCATACACAACCATATACCTATGCTCCAAGGTAAAGTACCCCATTATATGGATACTAACAAGAGAATAAGAAAGGGGAGGTCTAACCTTTCATATCCATTCTAAAACATTTTGAGTTGCTCGCCATTCTCTAGAAATTTATTTATGAAACTCTGATAATTACTTGAGATTTTCTTGGCCACCCTCATACTAGTATTATCTATCCCATTCACATCTACTATCATTTGAGTCAAGACCAAAAACTCAAGACTCCCAACCTTCATCTTGCCACTTGACCATTAATTAATAAACTTTGAGGTTAGGGTGACAATATATCCCTTTATTGCATAAAAGAACAATACCAACCCAACAATCACAAACAAGTCCATTAATTTGATATTATTTTTCAAAGATTCATAACTGACTGAATCCAATCATTTTCAAGGGCCCCCTATAATCACAAATTGAATTCCTTCTATGTTACTTTTCTTTTTGTTAAAATTTAACTGCTTAGTAGAGGAAAACACCTTTAGATTCTCCAAATAAATAATGTTTTAAATTAAAATGAGTTTAGAGTAGAAAGTACAAGTAATCAAATTAGCATTTAAAGCCATAATTTCCCACATTGGTAAGGTAGTGCCACTCTTGGCTTGCATGTGTGACATTTTAGAAATGATGCAAAAAATATTGGTGATGCCCAAAATTGTAACCTTTCTTACATGTGTATCCCTTAGAGTAAAATAATTAAGGGTGATAATTTTAGAGATTGTGCCCAAGTGGGACAACTTTGGAATTATAAGATGAAAGGCATCTGTCACATCAATACAAGAGACATGAATTTTTTTTAACCTATGATTATTGCCTTTATTCATGAGACCATCCATATCTTTCTAATTGTGAATATTTTGTCTTCCATTTTTGAATTTATTCTATAATACCCACCCATATGTTGTTATTTCAATTTATGTGGTCGAACTCTTTTAGGATCCTTTTATGTGTGGGTCATAATTTCATAATGATATGCATGATACTTTGACGTTATGTTATCACGTCATGATGATATATTTACATTGATGTGATGATCACTTGAGGTATTTCATGTTTACATTTAGATGGTTTTTACTTATTCATGTTAGGATCTATGATTATGTTATGTTGCTTAAGTTTTCACTGAGTTGCTAACCCCTATATCTATACATGTACTAATGATAGATATGTTATACTTCTATTTGATGTGTATGTATGATGAGTTACTGACCCCTATATATGCATGTGCATTGATGATAGATATGTATTTTGAGAACACTTATTATGATAGTTATGGCCATAGAAATACTAGTGAGTTCCTAGTATGAGAAGGAAACCAACAAGGATTACATTTATTTTGTTATGTTAATTCTTTCTATTTTGAGCCTAGGGGAAGTTATCTATTTACATCATAGCAGAGTGGCTTGAAATGGGGGTCTGGGGCCCTAAAGTGGCCAGTCCAGGGTAACCTATTATAAGTTGTTAAAAAGTGATAATAATAAAATTTGGGGATAACATTAAATAAGATTAATTATGGATGTCCTTCCCATTCCTTGAGTGCTTGTACAGGCTAAGGATGGTAATGGGATGATACTTAGAGAGAAATGTATTATTAGAGTTCCTCATCTTTATGATATGATATTCTAGTTCCACATGGATCTTTCTTGTGGGTTCGGGGTCCTAGAGCGACCACTCCAAGACAACTCAAGTAGAAGACCATGTGATGACACTCCCTCTACATGTAGTCTAGGTCTCCTCCATAGGTGTTATTTTTTCCTCTGGTATTTCTTAATTGTATCTCTATCATTTTTATCATCAACTCTTGTGTCACCTTATGATTTGAGCTTATACCATCATTGTACCTACCTGGTCTTTTACGTTGTGTATGGGGCCTAGTGTCTACCTCCTCAACATGGTGTGAGCCTCTAGGTTCTACATGGTTGGGTGGTAGAGATTCTTCTACCATCTAGTTCTGGCATTCTTGTTCATGTACTTGGATAGTGCTTGTTTCTACTATCATATCTACTACTTGGAGATAAAACTTCATACATTGTACCATGATTTCTAATTGCAATATTCTATTAGCTGATGTATTGATATATTCATATGGGAAAGAATGTAATTGTGTATCTAGAAATTATAATTATGATTCATGACTATGATCTTGTAAATATGTAAGGATAGGTTGTAAATTATATGGACGAATGTAATGTAATTGTTAAGATCCTTTAGTAAATTTTGTTATATTAAATGTAATAGATGTAACAATCATTTTCTTTACAATAGTTGTACTCTTCATTATGATAAAATAAAGAACTAGGAAAATTTGGTTTTGGATTTAAAATAAATATATATTTAACCACATGATTATGTTCTTAGTTAATTTATTAGAGTAGTTAGTGTTGTTTAAGTAGCTACATCATGGGAACCCCATAGGATATAGATTAGTTACAAAACTGCATTTTCAAATGATAAAAATTTATTAATAATGTTAGTATATAATTGGCCACTTCCAAATTTAGTACTATGTACATGAAAACATTAGTTGTATCTCTTTGTCTTTTATTTTATTTTAATAATTGCATCATCTTTAAGTCTAGTTTAGAATTTATTCTCATGGGTTCTTGGGTGAGGGATTGCATATTCCATGTCATCATATCAGTTATCTTCATTCTCCTTTTTTTATCCTCTTCATAATCCTATTCCACGTCATTTTATTATTTTTCATTGATCTCATTTGAAATAAACTTTTTTATGTTTGGAGGGATATTATTCATGTTCCAACGACTCTAAGTATAAAAATTAAGACCTTCATTAGCCAAATAGTCTTCTACAAGATTTCCTTCTCAATATATATGTTGAACTTTATAATGAGATAATCTTTTAAGAGGGGTAAGGGTAGTCTCTCAACAAATCTATAATCTATTATGGTCCTTTAATTACCTCCTTGAGGCAATCAATAACCATTAAGAGTCCCCCAATACCACAAGTTTGGTGAGACCAAGTTCCTTAGCCATTTGAAGACCTCTCCAAACAATAATAGATTTTGCATAGTTATTTGATTTAACTCCTAGAGCTTTCATTGGACATTTAATGAGTCTACCATTGTGGTCCGTTAGAATAGCCCTCACAAAAGCCAATCCTAGATTTCCTTTTGAACATCCATCAAAATTGTACTTGATACATCCTTGGTCCAGAGGTTTCCACTTCGTATTCAACCTATTATACTTATTAGTCCAATTTACCTTTGTAATATCTTGAGTTAGGCCCCAATTTTTCTTTATTCTTAATTTCTAAAGATTGGGAAGGTCCTTGAAATCACTAAAGGAAGAAAATTTATATTCGCACATATATGGAATTTTATATTCATAAATACTTCATTAGTAGATTCAAAGGTTTCCCTAAATATTTTTTTATTGTGTTCCTTCCACAATCTCTAGACAAGCATTGTAGGGATTTGTCTCCAAAGTTCCTTAATAACAATATGGTTATAAGGGCTCATGTGTTGGAAAGAGACACTATATAGAATACTCATTATGGGTCAATGTTTTCATTGATGGAAACTATATGATGTCTACCTATAATATATATGTTTTCAATAGGTTTGGAGTTCATATCAGATGTCAATTGAAGATTTAACAATGTCCAGGATGAAGAACAGAGGACACTAGCAGACTACATAGAAGGGTCTAATGAGATCTGAAGAAGATAGATTTTGTAGTGCATGTAGTGCCCACCCAGTTTCTTTTCATTTATTTTTTTCCAAACTCCTTTAGGCCACTTTTATGTGTGCGTTGATTATTTCAGTGATATTTGGATTATTAATTTGATTAATTATGAACCTTTGGATAATGTGTTATATCATGCGTTTACAATTAGATGAATATAGTTATTCTCATGTCAATTTAAATTTTTATGATGATGTATATATTATGGTTTTTTTATGATGGTAATCTATATGTTAGAATGTTATTTACATTTATGGTTTTACTAACCTCATACTTGCATGTGTATGGTTAGCGTGTATGTTTTACATTTCTGTTTGATGTGCCTGATGTGGTTGAGGGATGGAGTCGTAGTTACTTTCTTGCAAGATCCACATGATTGGTAGATCACTGCCATTGTCTATTATATATTTATACATGTATGTACATGCTCATCTTTTATGCAAAATTTTAGGTGTCGGGCATCGACTTCCCTGAATTGTTAGGACGAGTGTGCCCTATTGAAATATATCAAATGGTAAGAGAGGGGAGATAACAGACAGGTCCAATCCCAACCCAATCCATTATTGTCCTAAATTAAGGGATAAGTTTCTGATTGAGTTTCCTATCTGAATTCATCAAGGTGACGTGAATTCATGAACCCTTTCCCTCAGTGTGAATTTGGTGTTTTGGTGTAGTTACTTATTTCTAATTTTGTCATGTTATGTGGTTAGTATGATTTTATGTTATTATTGCTAAGGTGATTTATGGATTTGATTATGTGAATAAATAATTAAATTTAATTAAATATGGAAATATTAATATGAGGGTATTTAATTAATAGAATTACTTAAATATAGTATTTAATTAAAAAGACTTAATTTAAAAAGTTTAATTGTGGAAATAAAAGATTAAATTAATTATTCAATCAAAAGTTGGAATTAAAAGCATAATTAACAAATTGATATTCAATTATCAATTTATTAGTTATTAATGTGTTGGAAAATAATAATTGTTTTTGATTGAGGTAACAACAGGTTTTGATGGGGACCCGAAACCCTTTACAAGCTAGAAGAAAGATAGGACATTAAGATTAACAAAACTACAACAATTGCCCATAAAGAAGTGGCAATTCAAAAAATGGCTAACCCCAAGATATACAATAAGATCTACTAACTTAACACAAAAAATTCAAAAACCTACCAGCACAGCAACTGAACACCCAGAAACACACCTAGTAGATCAAATCAGTCCAAATTTCTAAGGAACTCCTCTAAATCCACTAGCAGGCCCTGAATCTTTTGGATTGAGTCCTTTAGACTTGAAAGATCCTTTGGCAGAGAGGCCATCTTCTTCTTAGTACTTGATCTAGTTCTGGTACCAAGACCTGCAATATGCTCATCCTGTTTAGTGTCATCAGAAATGACAATATCCTTGGAATCACTTTGATTTCCTTCCAGCAAAGCATATAACACAGTCAAATTATTTAAAGTGGCTTAAATTCCCTCATTACTAAGGTTCATAAGCTTCCTTAACATATTATCATTGTTATTGGCTCTGTTAAGGATGGGAGTGATCTTTTCCTCAACAATACTATTGATCTTATCTTCCAGCAAAGTAGAAATATCAAAATCCTCAATAAAAATCTTTTTATTAGAAACATTATACATAGAAGCATCATTTATCATTTTATCCAAAGTCTCATATATCACTTCATACCTAGATTCAAGTGCTTTGTTCTTCACCTTTAAGTTCTTGGATTTTATGGAAATCCCATTTTTCGAGGTTGAAGGATAAAATGGCTCTACTTCTAGCTGCATTGAGGACGCTCATGTTAGTAACTCTTCTAGGATTGAAGTCTTTTTCCTCAAGGACAATATTATCCTCCTTGTTCTGAGTATCCATCTTCTTATCCTTACCAGAAAGTTCCTCACTATTTCGGTTCGCAATTGCAGTATGATGACAGGCCTTAGTAGCCCAATTGATAGTGGACTTGACAAGGTTGGTCAAATTCTCAAGAAGAGAAGTATCCTTCACATTCTCCTGCACTTTTGTTTCAGTTTCCTCATTGTCATAAGATATTTCTTCCTCATCGGATTCCCTTTCATTGTTCTCCTCCTCCACCTTACCAGTGTTTTCATAAGTACCTTCCTCCTCCTGATGAATCTCTTCAGCAATCTAGTCCTGGTCCAGCAGATAAGTAGTATCTCCAGAAATCTCCTAGTAGGAGTCCCTATCAGAGACATCTTTGGGGTCATCAATAATAATATCATCATTACCTTCCAAAGGGTTAGGACTTAACATTTGGGTTTCCTCCTCTTCGTTATCAACCATAGGAGGATCTTCCTTAACCAACATCTCCTTCTTAGTAGGTACTTCAGTAACTGGGATATCCTCATCAGAATTGATATCATCACCATCATCTTTCAATTTCATGCCTTCTACCTCATCAAAAATAGAGAGAGAATCATCTTTTTTTTCGAAGTAGCCTTCCTTTTCTTAGAGGAGGTTAGGCTATCTTTCTTTACTGAACTGCCCTAAAAAAAATTCATTTTCTGCTTGGTTATCTATTTTGGTAAAGGCTCAGGGACCTTATCTCTAGCGTACTCCGCAATAAGTAGAATCAAGCCTTCATGAAGGACTGGCAAGGAAGATTTGATTCTATTATCCATAATACTCACGTTCAAGGAGCTTAACAGAAAATAAGGGAAGGAGAGCCTAGATTCATGGCAGAAATAATTAACTAGAACAAAATAAAAATTATAAACCCTAGTAAATCTTCCATCTAAGGTAAAATATTCCATAATCACCCTCAAGACATGAGCCCAAATAAGCTTAATGTTATTAATGCTAACATAATTAACATTAGCTTTCACAAGCATAGCCTTTTCTTCAATAGTCTTTTGAAAATCTTTGTGAGCCTTATTACCAGTCTTCTTGTCTTTAAAATAATTCATACCTTCATGCGGCAAACCAGTGATTTCAGCAATCAGGTGTATCATCTTAAAATGGAAGCACTTCCATCTTGATAGGTTTAGCACCCTCTTTTAGTGCATTTATCATGATAGACTTGCATTTAGGATTCATTTGCACTTGATCTCTTCATTCTAGGTGAAATTAGGGTTAGGATCCCAAGGATCCTCCTTGATTTCCCTTCTCTATGGCTCTATTTTCTAGGTAGGATCTAGGTATAGGTCCTCCTAGCCTTCACCATGTTAAGCATAGGCCTCTATGTCCTTTTTTGGCACTCTGACCTATTCTGTCATCATTTCCAAGTCTACGGGCATCTCTGGGACCTCCTATTCTCAACACTGACTGGATCTGGACCCCTAGGTCAAGGTTGAGGTAAACTTTAACCTAGGTCAAGGTCGAGGTCAACTTTGACCTAGGTCAAATTTGAGGTCTTCCTTGACCTTTGTCGAGATTTGATCCCCCTTTTCAAATTTTGGTTCCGAAGGACCCCGAAATCAATGTCGGGCTTCCGGATCTAAATGCGAAAGGGTTTTAATGAAATTCATTTAATTATTTTCCCTCCTTAGTTGGTTATTGTGATTGGACCATAATTCAAGGTGAAATTTTAATTATGGGCCCTTACATTTCCTGAGGAGCCTCACCTTCAAACCTCTATATAAAGACTCTCTCTTGCCTTCATTTTCAACAACAAGAACAACAAGAGGATGGAGATTTCATCAAGCAAGCAAGCGATGGTGAAATGAAGATGTAAGATTGCAAGAGGATGATATAGAAGATCAATCCATTGTTGATATCAAGCATTTTTGTGAACACATCATTGTGGACATTCCTTTGAAGCAAGAGAGATCCCTTCTTCCTTGATCCACCATTTTCAATATTCAAGCATTCAAAGATACAATCATGGGGTAGCAATTACGGATTGTGAGTTTGGTGAGAGTAATTTAGCCTTGGGGGCTTGGTATGCTTTCTTATCACATTAAAATCTATACATTGTTGTCTCATATCAATTCATGCTAGGGTTTTAATCTAGAGGATTAGATCTTGGCATTACACATTCAATACACACATATATTCTATTACATTCAGCTATTTGTGGAGGTGGAGATCACCAAAATGGGGCTTTGACTAAGGCAAAACCCTATATGGCCACCCCAAAACACCATTTTCAGATATTTATAGTCATTTTTTTGGGAGTTGCAGAGTAGATCCGAATACCCTTTTCGCCAAACTTCTGGGATCCGCGAATAGAATTTCCATCAGAGCTGTGCAGGTCAAGGATGACTTTTAGGGGTAAGATTGTACCCCAGGGTGAGATCTTAGCCCTGTCCCTAGGTCAAGGACAACCTTCCTCATAATTGAAAAATCTTTTTGGGTTTTCTCTGTCTTTGTTTTCCTGTCCTAGATCTGATTGCATAATTTCCTGAAATCAAACACAGTCACCAAAAAATGGGTATTTCCATATTAGTTTTATTATGAGGTATGTATTTTATCTTATCTAATTTCAAGTATTTCTAGATTCAGTTTTACTTATCATTGTCAATTCATATGTATTGTAGGGAATGTGGACTTAGGATCTCTATTAGGTACATTGTTAGAAACCCTACCTATATCCACATTTCCACCATTACATTTTGGTGAACCCGTTTACGACAACTCTTTCTTTTTGGTTTGCATCTTGTGTTAGATCTTGCATTCTTATAAAAGCAGATTTCTTTTATGCTCTTGCATTTATATTTCAAAAATACAAAAAAATTACAAAATTCCTTTAAAAATACAAAAATATTTACATTTTTCATGCTTGTAGAGTTAATTTGTGTTCAACATGTATGATTCTTGTTTTGAATACTTTGATGAGGCTTTTATTGTACAAGAGGATAGATCCCTCAAGGAGGTACATGGAAGTGAGGCTGAAAATTGTTCGAATGAGATCTCCATTGATCCTATTCCTATTTCACTCTCCTCCACAACCTCTTCAATCAACATTTACCATAGGGTGTGTGCATGGCTACCTTCATGTTCCACTATTTGCAACATTGATAAACCTAAAATGATATATCCTAAACCTTTGATGACGGTAAAAGGATGTCCTCGAATAACAATTAAGGGTAAATCTAGAGATCCTTTGGATTTCTTTGATAACATAGATTTTGTTTCACATGCTTATCACACATGAAATAATCCTCATCCTACTATTCTAGTTTCTTTACTGCCTTCTCAACCTATGCTTCCTCAAGCTCCTAGGTTTCCTTCTACTTTTAAGGAGTATGACATAGTTGACCAATTATGTGCTACTCCTGCTAAGATATCTTTATGGGAATTGCTTCAAACTTCCCCAACATATTACGAGGCATTACAAAAGGCTTTATCTACTCTTCCTACTTCACCTCCTAATCAAGAGAACATTTATTCTATTTTGGAGTGCATGCATATTATGCCTTATGTACCTCCTATTGTATTTTTTGATGATGATGTACCTTCTCCTGAGGTGCAGAATCAATATGATGCTCTTATGGTTGTTGTTTCTATTAATCAAAGTATCATTTGTAGAATGTTAATTGATAACATATCAGGGCTTAATGTTTGTAGCATGGATATGCTTAAGGCAATTAAGGCTGATCTCACAACTATTCAACTTGATAATGTCCCTATACATGGATTTGACAATATTGAAAAGAGAACTTTGGGCATTATTACCTTACCTGTTAAAGTTGGTCCAGTTATTCTAAATACACCTATTCATGTTATGCCTAGACCTCTCAATTATAACCTTCTTCTAGGAAGACCTTGGCTACATACTATGCATCCAGTTCCTTCTACTCTTCATCACAAGGTTAGGTTTATCTATAAAAACTTAATGTATATATTACATGTTGATGATGCGTCAAATCCTTGCCTAAATGCATAATATGTTAAAGTTCATGAGCCTCTTCAACCAAACAAAGAAACTAAAAAGCAACCTAAGATTAAACAAACTGAAGCTCCATCTTCTTCTTGGAATGAGGATGATTGGGGACCATTGGACTTTAATCCTACTTTCATTGGAGAATATAAGGTCTTTGATTTGGAATTTATGAAACAACAAAGTGAATTTGAAAAACAAGTTTTTACTCATTCCCTGCTTTCTAAGGAATTAAAGAGTAACTTTGTTGTTGCCTCGATTGAAGAAATAATTGAAATAATAAAACTTGATTGCTATGATATTGTGACATATGCCCCTCCTTGGACACCATCTGATATGGTTGATCAACATGGTTCTAGTTATCATCTGCTCAAGAAGTCAGGATTTAATGGGAAAGGATGTGGTAAATATGAGAAAGGTATACAAGTGCCTTTGGATAATGAAATTTATGATCATACATATGGATTGGGATTCAATCCTTATAGACAACCATCACTTCTTCCTCTTAATGTTAATCATATATGCGGTGGACAGTTGAAGTTGGTTAACCCACTCCTCCTTGACATCAATCAAAGACCTACTTTGGATATCTTTCCTGAAGATGAAGCCTTAGCAGATTTTTTAGGGGTTTATGAGGACTTACCTAACTTTCATCACAAACGACAGAAGCCTTATTGTTTAAGTACAAATGCTTATTTTGAAGAACATGATGAATAGAATATTTCTCCTTTACCAAGGAATTCTCCGATACAAAGTGATTTGCTAATAACTAAGACTGTTGATATTCACATGAATGAAATTGACTCTGAAAAGATGATAAAAAATGGGAAATGTTTGAATCAGGAAGAACGCAATCAGTTGGTTTCCCTTTTACTTGAATTTAAGGACATTTTTGCTTGGACATATTCCGATATGTCAGATATAGATTCTAAGATTGTTACTCACAACATTGTTCTCAAACCAAATGTGAAACCTGTCAAATAGAAAATTTGAAAGATGAATCCATGAATTGCTTTATTAGTTAAGGCTGAAATTGAAAGATTATTGGATTATGTATTTATCCGTTCTATTGATTATTCAGACTGGATTTCAAATATTGTGCCCATTTCAAAAGGAGAAAATAAGATATGGATTTGTATTGAATTTAGAGACTTAAACAAAGCATCCTTAAAAGATGATTTCTCGTTACCTAATATTGATATGATTGTGGATTCAATAGCGGGTCATGCTTTGTTATCTTTTATGGATGGCTTTTCTAGCTATAATCAAATCTTTATTCCTCCTGAAGATCAATTTAAGACTGCATTTATAACACCTTGGGGAATATTTTGATGGGTCGTGATGCCTTTTGGATTAAAAAATGCGGGAGCAACTTATCAATGAGCTATGACTTTGATTTTTCATGATTATATTCATAAGATTCTTGAGGATTATGTGGATGATATCTTGGCAAAATATGTACAAAGAGAAGATCATGTTAGAATTTTATGACAGATATTTGAACAGATTAGAAGTTATAATATGAGGTTGAATCCTAAGAAATGTGTCTTTGGAGTTGATTCTGGTAAATTGTTACGATTTATAATCTCTAAGCGAGGCATAGAAGTAGATACTAAAAAGATTGAAGCTATTGTTAATATGCCTCCTCCTAAGAATATTTCTCAATTGTGTAATTTACAAGGAAAAATTCAAGCTATTCGTCACTTTGTTTCCAACTTAGCTGATAGAAATGTTCCTTTTACTTCCTTGCTTAGAAAGGATACCACTTTCTCTTGGAATGATGAATGTAAACAATCCTTTGAGCAATTTAAGGAGTATCTCACCAATCCTCCTATCTTGCAACCAGCTAAATTTGATAAACCCTTTCATTTGTATACTTCAACCACTCTAAAAGCGGTGAGTGCGTTGTTAGCTCAATATGATAGTGAAGGTAAGGAAAGACCTATGTATTACATTAGATGGACTTTACTTGATTACAAAACAAGATACACGGATTTGGAAAGACAATGCTTAGATGTAGTTTATGCTTGCCAAAAACTCAGGCATTATCTTTTAAATGATGAAGTTAATGTGATTGTTAAATTCAATCCTTTGAAACATCTTTTCTCAAAAACTTATCTCTCTGGTTGTTTGGCAAAGTGGGTGATGTTACTTATGGAATTTGATCTTAATTTTATTTCTCAGAAGTCAATTAAGGGACAAGCTTTAATAGATTATTTGGCTGAAGCTCCTTGTCCTCATTCTGATACATGCTTTACTTTAATAGAATTCCTTGATGAAAATATTCTAGCTATTGAACAGGATGATGTTTGGGAATTATATTTTGATGGGTCTAGATGTAAGATAGGTTCTGGTGTCGGTATTATCTTGATCCCTCTTACAAAAAAACCAATCCCTTTATCTTACAAATTAACCTTTCCTTGTACTAATAACATTGTGGCATATGAAGCTCTTATAGATGGTCTAAGAGAAGCTTCATCCCTTAACATCAAGCACTTGCAAATATATGGAGATTCACAATTGATTGTTGAACAAATTAAAGGAGGTTATCAGACTAAGAATGATAAAATGACACAATATAGAGATTTGGCTCTTGATGTGCTTTCACAATTATCTTCTTACATAATTCAAACTTTACCTAGGAAAGATAATCGACATGCGGATGTCATGGCAAGCGTAGCTTCTTTGGTTTGTCTTGAGAATAACGCTAAAAATTTTCAATTTACTATACAAACTCTTAAAACCCTACAATTTCTAATAAGGTTACCTCTGATTGTTTCAATTTGCATTTGGATGAATGGTATTCTCATATCTTTCATTTTTTGAAAGATGGTACTTTTCCTGAATCAGAAACAAGGAACACGCATAATCATATTAGGAAACTTGTAGCAAGTTACATCATTTTAGGAGACACACTTTATAAACACTCTTATGAGGGTTTACTATTAAGATGTCTTAATAAAACTGAAATTCTGGTAGCTTTAGCATAAGCTCATTTTGGTTCTTGTGGGGGACATTTTGGTGGAAAATCTTTGGTTAATAAACTGCTTAGAATGGGATATTATTGGCAAACAATGGAACAATATTCTTTCATGTTTGTTAAGAATGTCCTCAATGTCAACAACATAGTAATTTATTTCATGCTCCTACTCGTGAGCTTTGTAATCAAGTTTCTCCATGGCCTTTTAGTATTTGGGGTTTTGACCTTATTGGAAAAATCTCACCAGCTTCTTCTCAAGGACATACGTACATCCTAACTGCTACAGATTACTTTACGAAGTGGGTAGAAGTTGTCCCCCTTCATTCAACAACCACGGATGTGATTTTTGATTTCATCCTTAACAATATTATAACACAATTTGGTATTCCTTCAACGATAGTTTCAAATAATGGTAACTCTTTTAAGAACAAAGAAGTCATGAAATTCTTGGAGAAATATCAAATTCAACATAGATTTTCAACTCATTATCCTCAATCTAATTATCAAGCTGAAGCATCAAATAAAATCATTGAACAAATTTTGAGAAACACAGTTAACAAGCATGTGAAAGATTGGCATACCCAACTGAACTATGCTTTATGGGCTTATAGGACTAGTGTCTGTACTACCACGGGTACTTCTCCTTACAATCTTGTCTATGGTATTGATGCTATTATGCCTTTGGAATAGAAATACCTTCTCTACATGTTTTATTTTATGGGATAATCGACAAGGATACATTTCAAGAACAACGATTACAAGAATTGGAAATGTTAGATGAACAACGAATACATGCTTTGGAACATATAAAAGTTTATCATAAATCTCTTTAGAAACAATATAATCATAAGATAATTGAACGAACATTTTCGATTGGTGATTTAGTCTTATATGAGAATCAACAAAATGTGAATGCTTTACCTGGCGAAAAAGGAAATTTTAGCCCTAGTTGGCTTGGACCTTTTGTTGTAATTGAAGACTTTGGTGCAGGTGCTTATAAACTTGCTGATATGGATGGTGTTTCTCTTAAGGAACCTATCAATATTATGCATCTCAAATGTTATTATCCTTAATTTATTTCTTTCTTTCCTTGTGCATTTATGTATTCCTTATAAAATAATTATGCTTGTTTTATAGGTTATGTAGTTTTAGCAAAATTACATTCGAATACATTTATGCACCTTCTTTCTTTATGTTAAGTTTTATATTGATGAAAATATAGTAATCAAACATAGAACTAATTAGTAGAGAAAGTTTTCCATCTATAAGATTTTTTTAGTTCTGATACATATGTGGCCCATGGCCCTATTTATCAATACATCTACATCTATGCTCTAATGGTCGATGACTCCCAGATCTCTCTGGTCTATGATAGGAAGATGTAGATTTGTGTCCATGACTGGATCCTCGATATGCTCATATCACACATGTGCTCCTAGGCCCTCTGTAAGTCAGCTATCAATTTCTCTTCTCTCTCTCTACACAACCTCAGCTCTCATTGGACACATGTAAAGATATCGACATGCCTGTCAGGATCTTTGTGGCCAATGGAAGACTCTCGCTTTCTAGCTGGTAGTCGATAGGATATAAATGTATCCTTTAGAATCTCAGATACAAAACTCCTCCACTCCGCTACGCTAGCTGTAGAATGGAAATACATTTATCAATCTAGTGCTCTTTCCTCATAAATTAAGTTACATTTTCAATCAATTTCATATTCCATACCTGGATCTCCCTCCTAGGCGTCACCAAAGGATCTAGATGGTGGGGGCATGGAGTGACTACTCTCTCCACGCTCACTATGTCTAGGTCTCAGCGGTGGTGTCTCTATATGGGCACATGGAGGTCATCATGATCTTAGTGGTGATGCGTGAAAAATGCGCACATCCGCACTAGTATCACCAGTTGGGGACATCTCCTCTACTCTCTCTTATTCTCTCTCCTCCTCCATAGGGTCTCCCTCAAAGATGGGATCCTCCTCATCTCTGTGATCCTCATCCTCTTCTACTATGCCACTACCCCAGTGTGTGCTCTCTAAAAGGCCTGGATCACCTGTGGGATAATCCTCAGGGAAGATGGGGTGGGTTCCCTTCAGACTCCAGTACCTGATGTATTCTCAGCTCATGCCTGAGTAGGCCACATCTGATGGTACCTCTATATCCTCTATCTCATCTACATCACTATCTACTATGTCTTCTACTGATGGTTGGCGTATGGTGTCGAGTCTCTGATAATACCTCGTCAGATGTACATAACAAGTTACCTCTCTGGAGACTCCCTGTAAAAGACCGAACTGTCTCATCACTCGATCATAGTATTATGGCATCAATATGTGACTTTGATGACCCTCTAGCATCTTGCACTACTATGAATATCTTATCTGGTGTCGCATATCTGGCCACTCTATCATCTGGCAGTAGGGTATACATATCACATCTATGCCTAGAATATAGTATAGACATACCCTCCAATAGAGGATATCTCTGCACTGCCAGACATCTCTTAGAGGATAAGAAAAGCCTCTTAGTGTGCTAGCATCTACCATCACTAGAACACCCTGTGGTCATGTACATGTGAAATGCTCAAACAACCAAATTTGCAAGAGCATGCATATCGAAAAACTCTCTCTCTAATATCTCACTAGCTAACATAGCTCGTGGTATAGTTGGGCTAACATGTTGTGACCCCATGAGAAAAAAATCCTATCACTCTCCATCCTCCATGCAAGATGGGTGAGAATTTCACAAAAGACTGTACCCTTTGTGTTGGGTACCACAACCAAGGATAGAATACATAGCATCACTCTCTGTATCAAAGGTGTAGGGCCTTCCAGTATGGATGATAAATTGATCTGATCTACCCAGGTTCACATCTATGGAACTCGTCCCAAACAATACTCTGCATCTACATAGATTTCCTCATAACCTCATTGTACTCTCAGTCTAACAAGCTCGCCTTGAATCAGAAGCTGCAAGATTCTATAGACATCCTCCAATGTCATAGTGATCTCACTGGACAGAAGATGGAAGGAGCATGTATCCTCATCCCACCTCTCTATTAGAGCCGATAACATGGCTCAATGAAGTTTGATGTGTGGTAGGACTATCACCTAGTATAGCCCTACATCTCTCAGCAATTGGATCTCATCCCTGCTCAGCTCAGACAATTTCTCTCTGATAACCCCTAGTAACCCTCCAAAGGGATGCTCTCAGAGACTAACCAGGTCATGTTAGCACAAACAAACATCATATCAGCATTCTGAAACATCAAATCTATAAATCCAACTTGACTAGGTCAAGGTCAACCTTAATTAGGTCAAGGTCAACCTTCCTGGGTCAAGGTCGACTTTACTGGGTCAAGGTCGACCTTTTTGGGTCAAGGATGACCTCACCCCAGATAAGGTGGAGACCTTCCAGTTCATGTCGACCTTTTTGGGTCAAGGTCAACATAATTGGGTTAGGGTTGACCTTTAAGGGTTAAGATCAACCTTGCCTACAAAAATCAAGAATTTGTGAAGTACAAAATTCAATAACAGCAAACTCACCTCTGGAAGCGGTCGTTCAATAGCCAGGCATTGTCTCAGGAGCTCCATGCGCTTCACTCGAAGTTCTTCTCTCCTCGACATCTTTCTTTCTCTCTTCGAATCTAAAAATGGTAAGAATGAGTAAGTATTACTTCTTTTCCTTATTTATAGACAAAATTAAGGTTTTGTTAGGGTTTTTCCTAGGGTTTACTCAAGTTAAATTCGAATTTCCCTTTATATGCATTTAGATAAGACATTCACTCTTTTTATCATAACTTGAGTTTGGTAACTCCGTTTTCAATGTCGTCAATGGCGTTGGAATCATGATTCAAATACCTAAATCCTTGAACCATTTTAGGAAGGTTAGGAATCCTTCTAATTGGTTTAGGAGAGGACTTTTAAATAAACTACATATCCAGTGTATAAGATTATCCTTATCACCCTGTTTCACCCTTCAGAAGTAGAAAGCCGAAACAGGGGGGCATAAGGGGCTTTACACACTTCTAAATTTTTCATTTAGTAAGATCTAGGTGATTTATGGATTTTCATTAACCTTGTGTGTTGCAGGTTCTAACAATTTTTTGTAGGATCTCTACATCAAGGAATTGGCTATATCCTTTTTATTTTCTATGATGTTTTCTTTATTTAGCTTGCATATTCACATAGTGTCATATCTAACCTAAAGTGGGGGCTAAATGTATCATCTTAAAATGGAAGCACTTCCATCTTGATAGGTTTAGTGCCCTCTTTTAGTGCATTTATCATGATAGACTTGCATTTAGGATGCATTTGCAGTTGATCTCTTCATTGTAGGTGAAATTAGGGTTAGGATCCCAAGGATCCTCCTTGATTTCCCTTCTCTATGGACCTATTTTATAGGTAGGATCTAGGTATAGGTCCTCATATCCTTCATCATGTTCATCATAGGCCTTTGTGTACTTTTTTAGCACTCTGACCTGTTCTGTCATCATTTCCAAGTCTCTGGGCATCCCCGGGACCTCCTGTTCTCAACACTGACTGGATCTGGACCCCTAGGTCAAGGTTGAGGTTGACTTTGACCTAGGTCAAGGTCAATGTCAACTTTGACCTAGGTCAAAGTTGAGTTCATCCTTGACCTTTGTTAGGATTTGATTGCCCTTTTTAAATTTTGGTCCCGAAGGACCCCGAAACCAATGTCGAGCTTCCGGATCCGAATGCAAAAGGATTTTAATTTGAAATTCATTTAATTATTTTTGAAGTGATTGGACCATAATTCGAAGTGAAATTTTAATTATGGGCCCTTACATTTCCTGAGGAGCCTCACCTTCAAACCTCTATATAAAGACTCTCTCTTGCCTTCATTTTCAACAACAAGAACAACAAGAGGATGGAGATTTCATCAAGAAAGAAAGCAATGGTGAAATGAAGATGTAAGATTGCAAGAGGATGATATAGAAGATCAATCCATTGTTGATATCAAGCATTTTTGTGAACACATCATTGTGGACATTCCTTTGAAGCAAGAGAGATCCCTTCTTCCTTGATCCACCATTTTCAATATTCAAGCATTCAAAGATACAATCATGGGGTAGAAATTACGGATTGTGAGTTTGGTGAGACTAATTTATCCTTGGGGGCTTGGTATGCTTTCTTATCACATTCAAATTTATACATTGTTGTCTCATATAAATTCATGCTAGGGTTTTAATCTAGAGGATTAGATCTTGGCATTACACATTCAATACACACACATATTCTATTACATTCGACTATTTGTGGAGGTGGAGATCACCAAAATGGGGGTTTGACTAAGGCAAAAACCTATATAGCCACCCCAAAACACCATTTTTAGATATCTACAGTCATTGTTTCAAGAGTTGCAGAGAAGATCTGAATACCCTTTTCACCAAACTTTCGAGATCCGCGAATAGAATTTTCATCGGAGCTATGCAGGTCAAGGATGACATTTAGGGGTAAGATTGTACCCCGAGATAAGATCTTACCCTTGTCCCTGGGTCAAGGATGACCTTCCTCAAAATTGAAAAAGCTTTCTGGGTTTTCTCCATCTCTGATTTCCTGTCCCAAATCCAGTTGCAGAATTTCCCAAAACCGAACACAGACACCAGAAAACAAGTATTTCCAGATCAGTTTTATTATGAGGTATGTATTTTATCTTATCTAATTTCAAGCATTTATAGATTTAGTTTTACTTATCATTATCAATTCATATGTATTATAGGGAATGTGGACTTAGGATCTCTATTAGGTACATTATTGGAAACCCTATCTATATCCACATTTCCACCATTACATCAGGTCCATAGTCAATGGGAAGGATTTTCCCCCAATGTGCACTACAACATTGTCCCATCCAGTCACAAACTCTTTAGTGATACTTTTGTCATTTCCATGCAAACACCTGAGGTATTTATCAATTTTCCCTTTCTTAAGTTTTTCCCAGACTACCTTCTCCTTAACACATTTGCATTTTGAAGGTTCTTCTCTCTTCAAGTCCCCACCCATTTCTTCCGACATGCAGTTTGGCTTGTAATCAAGATTCTTAGAATTAAACTTTAATTGGTTCAGACCAAGCTTTCTGAAACTAGAGACACAAAGCGCAGACAAGAGCTCTTTTAACACAATAGATTTTTTGGGAACCCAGAAAGTGTGTATAAGAGGACACATAATAATGAACTTTCACTTCGCTTACCTTTTCATTTGATGATTTCTTAAAATATGCATTACATCACACAAATTCATTATTACTCTCTATGATTCCCTCCTTATGGTTAATCTTGTCATAATAAATGAGTTGATTAATGTCATCATTAATGTTACAATTCCCAATCCACTTGCAGGTGACATCACTTGTAACCCCAAGATTAGCAAGCCCATCCACAACCATGTTGGTTCTGTGGTAATCATGGGTTAAGTGTAACCTTTCAAAATTATGAGCAATATTTTTTAATTTTTCAATTATGTGCTCAATAGTCCATGACAGTTTAGAGATGGCTTTAATGTTATTAATAATGTTAAGGCAGTCCCCCTCTAGCCATAAGTTCTTACAACCTATTTCATTAGCCAGCATGATAGTATTGAGTGCCGCCATAGCCTCAGCTTTGTGATTAGATTGGACTCCCAAAGGAAAAGCAGTAGCACCAACACAATTACCTGCCCAACCTCGTAAAATACCTCTACCACCCACATTTCATGGGTTCCCTTTGGTTGCACCATCAAAACTGGCTTTGAGCCATCCTTGGGAGGGTGAAGACCAAATCACATCATCTCTGGGATGATGGACTGTAGAGTCATTTGAGATAAACTGCCAGTTTTTTATTTTCTCCAAATTCACCTGAGAGGAAATCAAAGAGAGGTTATTGCTAATAACCAAATTAAAGTTTTCTCCTAGCCCTCTACAAATGAGATTCCCTACTAGCTTAGCTTTCACAGTCTTTTCCCTGAATAATTTGCTATTTCTATCCTTCCAAATGTGCCAACTGAAATGCGGGAGAATCAAGTTCCAAAAAACCTTAGCCAAACTGTTGGAAAAAGGACATCTCCATTGAATGATTAATTCCTACCAAGTTAGAGGGAAACACCAACAAAATTTCCATTTACTAAGAATGGCCTCCCAAACCTTACGGGATTTGGAGCAGTGGAGTATAATATGGTCACAAGATTTAGCTTCCTCCTTACACAAGAAACATCTATTGGGAAAAAGGAAGCCTCTTTTAGAGAGATTATCCAGGGTCAAAGGTTTATTTTGAGCTAAGATCCAAAAAAATAAATTAATCTTAGGAATTAAAAATTTATACCAGACCTTAGAACACAATGGCCTCACTCCCTCTACAACCATCAGATTACTAGCTAAAGCAATAGTGTACTTACCATCCAAGTTGGGAGCCCAGATAATTTTATCTTGGTAATTATCATTGAAAAACCAACTTTGTAATATCAATTGAAGAGGTTGGAGCTTTCTGTCGAATTCTCCTAAGTTGATCCATTTATTTTCTCTCCATAATTACATACCTTCTCCCCAAAGCAATCTTTACATCTATTAATCACTTGGTTCCAATCTTGATCTTTAGACAAAGGGTCTTGTTTAATCTAGCAGTCCTCCCAAAAGTTAACTTTTCTGCCATTTCCCAGCTTCCATCTGATACCTTTAAGGATAAGATCCTTATCATTACATATACTATTCCATATAAATGAGCCTTGTATTTTCTCTCCTAAAAGGATGAAGTCTTCAAAAGAAGGATAATTGAACAAATATTTACTCTTGATAATAGAATTCCATTCTTTACTCTCACCATAGACTCTCCATATTTGTTTAGCTAAGAGAGCTTTATTAAAACTTTGAACACTTCTCAAACCAAGACCCCCCATCTTTTTTGGCTTGCAAACCCTATCCCAAGCCACAAGACTTAATCTTTTCTTTTCTTCCACCCCTGACCATAGAAATATGTTTTGGATTCTTTCAATCAACATAGCATATTTATGAGGAATTTTGAAGAGGATTAAAGTATAGACTGGCAGATTTTGAAGAGAAGACTTCAGCAATTGAATCTTACCTGCATTACTTAGAAGGGCTCCCTTCCAACCTGCAAGCTTCCTATTAAATATTTCAATGATGGAAATGTTATCATTTTAGTTGCATACTAAATTGATAAACTGATTATTGCTTTTTCTTTGAATTATGGATTGGATAGTTGCTATCCTAAGTTGTGGAATTGCTTGGATACATAATATAAAGTATACAATGCAGAGTGACAAATATAAACATCAAAGGAGTGCATAAAGGTACACCTCTTCAAAGTTATTTTTCAGCTTATGAAGATGAGATACATTACAAAGCATTCATATTATCAGGTTATGTACTCTAAATATTGATCTAATTTGAACTTTCAAATTTAAATGATGATCATTTACATTGAACATTCAAAATGAATGCAATAGGCTAGTATTCCTTTATAGGATTACAACTTTCAGTTGGAATCATTGAGAACTTAGAGGACATATACAATTCTGAAAGTAAGAAAGGAGCATTGGAAGGTTTAGGGATTCTATGTATTGCCTTGGAGAGGTCTTTAAGTATGCTGATAATCTGCCATCTGGATCTTCATGTCTTCTTCTTTGTCTTCATCCTAAAATCTTCATCTGGTCTACTCCTGCATCATAGAGAGAAAGAGTAGTTAGATCCAAGTTGGATTTAAACAATACATAAATCCCTAAAACATCATGCTACAATCACATTTTCAAAGCTGTACATTCATGTAAACATCAATGCAATAAAAAAAGTATGCATATATGGATCAAATTAAATGATAGTGCATAAGAATGAGACAAAGGAAATATAGTACTAAAAGTTTACAAGTTGTAGATATTAAAGGAAATATATAGTTGAAAATCAAGGAAGATATGCTTGAACCTCACAAAGTGCACTACAATCATTAAAGGATTGGTACAGAAGGAGAAAACAAAAAGGAGATCATCTTTTATGCTAATATTGTTTGCTTCTTGTGCAGATTGGAGACTAATTTTTTCTGCAAGGATATATAATCATAGCTACATCATGTCAACCTTATGCTACAGTGAATTTTCAAAACAATATTCAGCGAACATGCGTTGGTGGGTGTCACGAGCCCGTGCTCGAACCTCACCAACCAATGTTCTTTCAGCATATCTTAAGAGGATCTGTTTAATGTTTGTATTATTATCATTTTACAACAAGTTTCTACAGCCGGGTACATTAAGGCCATGCTGTCTTTCAAGAAGTTGCTACATAAAATTGACTGGATTTCATTTTATCCACAGTGAATGATATAGGAATCAAGCAAATAAACAGAGTAGCACTGTAACTAAAGTATGCATAAAATTACAGTGCTTGAATTTCACAACTCCGGCATTCAGTGTGTGCAAGTACAGTGAGTATCATAGCTCAATAAATTCTATCATTTGGGTTGTTATAATTACAAGTACAAAATTTGTTTCTAGAATAAGTTTGTAATTTTATCATGGAGGGTTTTGACATGACTATGAAGCTGATAACCAGCATGTTCCAGTAAAGAGGAGTAATCATCAGTGATTCACGTGAGCAGGTAAAGCCTAGAATCATTGTAAAAGAAGTACAGTGGACTCAATAATACATTGGATTTTAAACCAGAGATGAAATGCAAAGGTGTAAACCCAGCATAAACAGCTGAAGAGAATGATAAATCACGCTGGAAATGACTAGTGTGAAATGTGAAACTCCATATAACATTTAAGCAGCGTGAGTTCCATATGTCAAAGTCCAGCTCATGTTTCATAGCCCATGCTCAAATGAAAGGTAAAAGCCCTAAAAGTAATGCAGCATGGAGAATAGAATCGGCTACATCTTTTAGATGAATGTTCAACCTAAACAACAAGCAGAAATCTAGAGTTTACGCAGGCAAAGATAGAGGACAAGTTATACTTATCTCTAGTTAATACAGTCGAGCTCTTTATGTTCAAACTGCCACAACAGCACCATTAAGTGGCAGTGGAGTCCAAGTCAGGTGCAGCCATGACAGAAGCAAAGGAGAAGCTCGATTTCATCACCTAGATAACCATGTCAAGCTCATAAAGCATGTAGATAAATCACTGCCATCGTGTTCAAATGACAAGTTGAGTTTTTTTTAAGTCGAGTCCAAGCTCATGTACATCATAATACGAAATATCAGTCACATGCCAGAAGAAGGTAATCTTGCAGATAAAGCTCGTGGGTCATTATAATAAATAGTCAGTTGGGCTCGAGATCAACAAAATATCAGTCACATGCGCTGTTATTACCAGGAGCCTGTGTTTAAAGTAGAAAAATCTCAGTACAAGTAAAACTGAGTTCATGTGCCAAAGACTCTCATAACACAAATTGAGATACATGATAGAGAGAGAAAATGGAATATGCATTCAAAATGATGAACAAATCATGTTCAAACAACAATGGCGAGCTTCAGATTGACAACTCAAGCTCGGTGAAACACAGACAGAGAAAATGGAAGTTCTTGCAGATAGCGGTTGTGAAGCTAGGGTTAACAATTAGTTTCCCTAAAAATTTTGAATGCAACAACAAAGAAGACTCAAATGGATCAAAGACCGAGAATGTGCCAAAAGAAAATGAAATTTCAAGTCTGCTGGAAGAGGGAAATAAATGCCATTAACAGGATAGTGTTCGTAGATAGCTAATCAACGCCTCACTTTTCTCAATGCCAGCTTGCATATGCGTTGGAGAATGTTTACTTGAGTTTTAGGTTGCTTTCAAAGGGTCACATTGATCTTCTTTACTTTGCATGTTCTTTCACTTAGAGATTTATTTCTAAGTTGAGAATTTGTAATAGTTGTATGCACCCTAAAATGGTCGCCTAGACTTTGGGCCCCATTTATTCAATTTATCAATCCTGAATCATTTTGATCATTAATCAATATTTTCAACATTATCAATCTCTGGATCAAATCCTAATTTCGATCATATATTGGATTTTTATCCTAGGGGCTAACCATTTATCCTAAGTCTTTATTTAATTAAAAAGGAATATTTCCTCCCCTTTCAATTAAATAAAAAGCCCACCTTTCCTCTTATCCTAAGTTGCACAAATAAAACATTATTCCTATTTTATTAAAAGGGAAAAAGCACTTTTTGTCTCACATGAGGCTCAAAAGTCAACACTTCACTCTCATTGGAGGATACTTGTGCACATGGATTGCTCCTCTTTCAAGCTCCACCGCTGATTAAGACCTTTTGCCTCTTAATCTCAATGGTCCATTCCTTTGCATTTCTTATAAAAGGAGAGCTCTCTCCTTCATTTGGATATCCATGTTTTTATGCTATTGTTATGCTGCAGGTTTACTAGGTACATTTGGAGCTCTCTTTGAAGACACTCAAGCTTTGAAGCCTTGATATTTTAGTTGCATTTCATAATAGTTTTGCTTTCATAGTTACATTCATGGCATCATAGATTAGATTTCCTTTTATGCAATAGAATAAGCTCACATAGTTTAAATAGGAGGTATTGTAATCCATTGCTATTCCCCTTCATAGCTTAGTTTGTACTTCCATTTTCATAGCATAGCTTGCACATTTGCATCTTCATTTTAGTTGCATTGCATTGCATTTCATATTAGATTCTTGGAGATATTGGCATTGTTTCCCTTGTCTTCATTGTGAATCTCTCATTGTATGGTTGACTAGCAAGGTCACTTTCTTATAGCTCTAGCTGAGAGCAAAACTCATAACCCCTTGCAACTCCATGCATAGAGAGCTATGAGCCGCTTTGTGAGACCTCACTCTTGAGTAACCTTGCATGTAATGGTTCATAGAGGGCTACTAATGGTTTTTGTAGGGCTGCCCAAGCATAAAAACAAAAAAAATTCTTGCTTGTTTATTTGCTTTCCTTTCAAGTGTGGCATTCACTAATTGTATTAGGAATCTTAATACCTTGTGAAAGGGATTTTGAGGTGGTAGGAGAAGTATGCTCTTCACCTTTAGGTGAATCAGAAAATCTTGACCCATCTTAAGGTTTTGGAAGCAAGGGGGTAATTGATCTCTTTGCTTGGTGTGTTTGGGAAAGATTCTTGAGATAGGGGATTATGCTCTTCACCCTTGTGGTGAATCAAAAACCTTGAACCTCAAGATTTGATCCATTTTGTTTAGTTTAGGAATCCTTTAGAGGGCCTGCTCTTGAGCAATCAAGAGGAACGACTCAAGTGGGGACAACCTTGTCATCATTCTCCTTGGTGGCAAGTGATTCCAACTCACTATAATCTCAAGGCTATCAAGGACACCAAAAACCTTGATAGACATAACACTTGTCTTCGTTTGATGTGAGTAGCTCATGGGATTGCGACCATGAGGAAAACATTGAACAAGAATGCTTAAGGTACTCTTGAGGCCGCGAGGTCCTAGTCCTTTATGAGGAGCAAGAGGGGTGTTGTGAACAGAAATCCTTATTAAGAACCATTAGATAGAAGCCACCCTCTTTTAGCCACTTATCTTCTTAGTGCAAGGATTGATCCAAGTGGAATAACCCGGATCACCCCAAGATACTCACCATATGTGTCCCTTTGGTTGTGTTGTTTGACACTTCCATGACAAAGCCAATATCTCTTGTGGGCAACCACTTGGTGTGAGGCAAGGGGGCATCAAGTTGTGGGCTAAGTTGATGAGTAATGAGCCTTGTCTTGTAGGTAGATATTGCTTGAAGTGTCTTCGATTGTGTGATACCAGTGTAAATGTTCTTGACATACAAACAATCGGTAGCATTCATAGGGTGCTTTTTCAATTTTGATATCACAAGTGCTTGTCTTGGCAAGGTTGCTTTTGCCCTTGTTTCAAGTTTTTGGAGACATGTTTGATCCCCTACTGTTTGCAAACCTGTCCAAATACTATTAAAATTGTGATTGAAATCAAACATTTTCACCCTTAGATTCAAAATTTGCACAAATTGGTCAAAATCAACATCAATATCGCATTTGTCCATTCTTGGTGAGAAAGATTATCTCTAGAATTGTTAGTCACATTCTTGGAGAATTTTAGTACTTTTATTGTCCAAATAATTTTCATTTAATCTCAATTTCAATTATATTTTGGCCTAGTCCAACCTCCTGATTCAAAAGTGCAAGGATATTCATCCTTTGATTTGAAGCACTTCTTTGACAGTGTTGGTAAAGCCCCTTCTTCTATCTTTTCATTTCTCTTTGGACAATAGAGAACTTCGATTATCCTAGTTTGGTGTTGACATTTTGTGAGGTCATCTTATCACCAAGGGTCTTTAATTCTCAGTCTTCCTTGGTCAGTCTAGATCTTAGATCCTAGGTGCTGTCATGTTGCTCAACATCTCAATGAACATTATGGTATCAATTACACAAGATGACTCTTAGTCTTCTTCTTTCTTCTCCATTTCCCATGTTCTTCTGAAGTCTTCTACTCCCATGGGAAATTCTTCTTCTTCTTCTTCTTGATTCTTTCCTCTTATTATCTAGTCTACACTCTTCTATTCATCTCTTCTATTCATTTCTTCCATGCTTGATTTCTCCTCTTTTGGAACCATGAATCTTGACTATCTTGTTAAGGAACCTCTCTTAAGAATAGACGATCTTGAGCTCATTGACATATTCGAAAAGTGTTGTTCCTCCAAAATTCTCATGAGTGATGAATTTATGACAAAAATAAAAGAAAAATCAATTAAATCAGATGCCTTTGCTAGAATCATACTCATGATCTCATCCAAATATTCTTCATCATCTAAATCTTCTCATCATTCTTCATCTTCTAAGTCTTATCATGATTCTTCTAAACACTATTCACATTCTTCATCTTCCAAATCTTATCATGACTCTTCTAAACATCATTCGAATTCCTCATTATCCAAGTATTCTTCTTCCACTAGGTCTTCATTTTCCTCTTCTTCAAGATGTCATTCTTCTTCTACTTCTCCCAAGAGTCTTACTTCTCTTCAGAAGACATACCATAAAGAGCAATATGATAGTCCTTGTGATGTCTCTTCCAAAAAGAGTGATACACCCACCTATGATGACTATGATGACTATGATGATGGACAATTTAGCCATACCTATGATACCTCTATTCCTAATAGTCCTCCTCGTCGTGTGCTTAGGCTTACTAAAGGGTCATCCTATTGGATAGATTGTGATGGTGATCCCTATGATTCTGATTTTGAGAGGAATTATGATATTTGTTGTGAACAATATGATACATCTACTTCTATTGAGGAAGAGAAAGCTTTCCGTGCTGATTATAAACAAAGATACTATGAGCATGTCTTGTCTAAAAACTCTCATGCTGAAAATAAAGATTACACTCTCCAGCAAGATCATGTTAATGCCGAACCTTTGTCTTGTGATGGTCCCCTTCCATCCACCACTTCCTCCAATACCCACACACTTCCTAAAGCTTCTGAGTCATCCAAATCTTTCACAAATCCTTCATCCAACAAAGATCCTAAGACTTTCCATGCGGTTCCATATAGTTATCCTCAAGGGCCACCTCTTAAAGATACTCAAGATAACCTTCACTTGGTTGCAAATACTTTCAATAATGTCGAACCTAAAGAGCCTAAGCCTTCATCCACTATAATGCCTATTTCAGCTAGTCCTTCACCATCTCCTCCAAAGTCTTCTATACAATCCCAACCTGCTTCCTTGTCCTTAGAAGTGGCTCCATGTCAAGAGGACTCTAAAAATGATAAAGAAAAGAACATACAGAAAGATCAAGGTCAGAAACCCTCCATATCATCCAATTCTTTTTATGATGTATCTTCTCCATTGCATGGTTCTTCTGATCCTCTACACTCTTCCGCATTCATTCCACCATATCCTAAGCAAGATCAAGCTACTACTTACACTATTGAGCTTATTGATAATCAAAATAACCTTACCACACTTGCGCTTTCCAAAGATGATGTTTCCATTAAGGTTATTAAAAATGGTGTTGTTACTTCTGATGTTAAGTCTATTGAAAATCAAGAAAAAAATGATGCACTTATGCTATCCAAAGCAACTTGTCAAGATCAAAGTCTTCCATCTTCTTGTTCTACCACTCTATGTTCACTTCCGCTTTCTGCTCTTCCTAAGTCTTTGCAAGCTTTGAACAATCCTATCAATGAAGTTGCTCCTATTCAAGATGTGCATGATCTTGTTGAAAATTCTAATGCTCACTCCAAAGATGCTGATATCCTTGGTTGTCATATAGATGCTGATGAACTTGTTGATTATCCTTTTGCATCTTCCACGTCCATCCTTGGACCTCCTCCACCAATACTAAGGGCTTCACATCTTCCTTCCATCTTGGGCCCTTATGTCCCTTCACTTTCCCCTCCTAATTATCCTAATTCGTCATCCATTTTGGGTCCTTACATCCCTCCATCTCCTATCTTTCCTCAAGATCAACATAGATGCATACCCTTGAATCCCTTTCATCCACCCGCCCATCTAAACCGGTCATATCCTCCTTCTTCTTCCACAAGTCCCAAGTCTTTTGGAAGTAAGTTGAATGTTCAAAACAAGAAAAAGAAGCAATACAAGAATCCATCAAAAAAAGAAGATCACCATGTCTCCTCTAGTCGACATGGGGGCATAAAGTCGAAAGAGATATCTAAGAAGAAAACTACAAGACAAGTATGGGTTCCAAAATCCATCATTGAAGATATTCTCTCTCAGTCATCAAAAGGAAATAAAAAGCCTAAGGCTATATGGATTCCAAAATCTCTCTTGAAAGAGTCTCATGTTGAACAAAAAGTGAAATTGACATTCAAGCTTCCAAAGACTTCCACTTCATCTTCTTCCAAAAACATTCTTTCATTCCATGCACCTGAACCGCAACCTCTGCTAAACATTTGCCATATTCCTTCTCGTATTCCTCCATTCACATTTGAGAATTATAACAAGCACACCAATCCTCTCTTTGAGGAGTCAAATAGCAATAATGAACCAGAATATGATTTGCATTTGGACTAGAATATGGTTTACGTTTCCTCCATTTTTCCCATCACCCTTCAAGGTGTGTATTGACGTTGATCTTACCTTTCTTTCCATCTACCTTTTCACATTCCTTCCATTCATTATCCTTCTACCTTCTCTCATTTTTCCTCATTTGCCTATTCCTTATGCGTTTTCCTTTTCCCTTCAGCATCTTTGAGCATATCATTTTGAATCCTTGGCATATCATGGTTTATCCTTTCAAGGAGCATTATCTAAAAAGCTTGCCTTCTTCCAAAAAATAGAAAAAATATTCAAAAAATAGAAAAAATATTCAAAAAGAAAAAAAAAAAAAAAAATTGAAAAAAATTGAAAATGTGCCATGGTGAAAACTTGGAAACAGGCACCTTGGTAGCAAAAGTAAAGAGAAATAAATTCATCCTATGGTGAAAACCACTCCTTTGTGGCGCCTTGGATAAGTACCATGATGAAAACCTGGCAATCAGGCATCATGCGTAGTTCTTCTACATATTTCATCCATTCCATCTTCTCTCTTTGATCTTGACAATGTTGACCTATACACGAATATTTGGATATGTTGTGAGCTATCTTACGATGATCTTGCTTTCATTCCATTCATGTTTAGCCTTCATATTCATTTTCTTTTATTCATTCTAGCCTTTCGCTATCTTTTTTTCCCCCTTGGTCTTGATCTAAAAAAAAAAAAAAGTAAAACATGATGCTATGAAGCCTCTTGACATGTCTACTCCTTTGGACTGCATCCTTCCTTCTTTTGCAATGTGCTTTTGTGACTTATCCTATGCTGGCCTTTCATTGCTTATCCAAATGTGCTTTTCATGACAATTTTTCCCTAGCTTGGGTGCTCTTGAGGAGTTTGACCTTGAAGATTTCTTCCCTCCGTTCACTTTCATTCTCTTCTCTTCCACCAGTTTGCCATCCATCTTGTCCTCTACATTGCTAGATATTGGGACTACACGATGTGATCTTGCTCATGAGTTTAATGCCCGTTCTGTCTGGGGGCATCCTTTGTACATATTTATTGGTCCTGAAAAAATTCCAAAAAAAAAAAATTTCATATATGATGCTGAAAAAATCCTAAAAAGCATAAAATGTCCTGAAAAAAATACACAAAAAATCAAAATATTCAAAAAAATCAAAAAAAATAGAAAAAGTGCCTTGGTGAAAACCTAGCAATAGGCGCCTTGGTAGCAAAAATACAAAAAAATGAAAAAATGAAAAATGATTCCAAGTGGTGAAAACCTGAAAACAGGCACTACTTGAGGCCTTTTCACTCCTATTTATTAGCATGCATCCTTGACACTTAGCCACCTTCCATCATGCCTTGACCTTATTTGGCCTAGTCTGGAATTGGTCTTTATCTTTGTCTAGGGGGCATAACTGTTAGCATGGGTCCTTTAGGTGCGTTTGTCTCTAGGGGCATTTCGCAAACAGGTGTTTTTCAACACCACCCCAAATAGTGTTTTTCAACACTACCCTTGCGTCGAGTGTTTCTTAACACTTATCAGATGTCTTACCCAAATAGTCTCGTATGACGCGATATTTCTCATTTGCAGATATGATACTCAGAGTCTGACTCTATGACCAACACACACACACTTAAACAATCAACTCGCTTGAGATATGTTGACTTTATTTTTCTTTGTGTGTTGTCTATGAGGATTTTTTTGATGAGTGGTCTCTCCCTGAGAAGTTTTTGATGATGCATAGCTAGAAGACTGAGGGAATGAGAACATGTTTTCTTTCTTTATCTGCTTGTGGGTATATTTTGTTGATCCTAACTGTCATGAGCATTTATGCTGATCTTACTTGACACTATGGATTGACAAGGTATTATCCTTGACTGTTTTGCGAGTGCATGCTTTTAGCTATCCTGACTTTCATGTGTCTTGATACAAGCATAATCTCGCCATATCAAATTTAGGTGATCTCACTGCATTAGTCATCTTGACCTATATGTCTTTGATGCCTAGGTGGGATTCCCAGATATCTATCTGATAAAGATCATATTCATATCCACATAGTTACGCTAGTGTGCATTGTATGATCTTACGATGCTACCAATAACACTCGATGATGATAATTAGATGTCTATAAGCGTTGTGACCTTGCAAGTCAACCACTTTCATAGTAGCTTGCATTCTTAGGTTCATGATAGTTTAGTTTTTGCATCTTGCATATGGAGAGAGCTTTCCTTTTTATCATCTATGGACTAGTTGGTCAACTGTGCTCATTTTCTGATTCTTCTTGATCATATCTTTCATTTCTGGTCTTTCATGTCACATCATTTTCTATCCATTTTCGGACTCAAAATCGAAATCTGAGTTGCGTTTCCAAATTTTCTCATTCTTCTACGTAGTTGACTGACCTTTTGAGGCATACTTCTTCAATCTTTGATGGACTTTCTTCCTTCCATGTCTCTCAAATTTTCTAGTCTTTCATTCGCTCTATTTCTAGTCTTCTATTTCTATTCTTCTACTTCCTCATTGGGGCATGTTTTATTGCCTAATGGTTAACCTATTTGACCCTTACATTCGATTGTGATTTTATTATGATTTGATCAACCTTATCAATTTTCTGTCTCTCCTCTACTTGATTTCGATTTCGATTCCGAGGGGGCAGTATTTATGGGATTCTCATCCCTGATTTCCTTGATTTTCCTGATTCAGACATCTTTTGTGAGCTTTTGCTCAAAACTTGAGATTCTTATCTCCCAGTTTTAGACATTGATTATTGCCTAGCAGCGACGGTGATAAGTTTTGTCTAAAGCTTGATTTGCACCTAGCAGCGACGGTGTTGGTCTAAGCTTTTATTTATGTTTGTCCGGATGTGATCCCGAATCGACCTCATATCTGAGTTGTTTTGTGATCCCAAATCGATCTCACATTTCAACTTCATTCTTTGACTACATGTGTTCCCAAATCAATCACACATTAGTCAAAGAGGGGCAAATGTATGCACCCTAAAATGGTCGCCTAGACTTTGGGCCCCATTTATTCAATTTATCAATCCTGAATCATTTTGATCATTAATCAATATTTTCAACATTATCAATCTCTGGATCAAATCCTAATTTCGATCATATATTGGATTTTTATCCTAGGGGCTAACCATTTATCCTAAGTCTTTATTTAATTAAAAAGGAATATTTCCTCCCCTTTCAATTAAATAAAAAGCCCACCTTTCCTCTTATCCTAAGTTGCACAAATAAAACATTATTCCTATTTTATAAAAAGGGAAAAAGCACTTTTTGTCTCACATGAGGCTCAAAAGTCAACACTTCACTCTCATTGGAGGATACTTGTGCACATGGATTGCTCCTCTTTCAAGCTCCACCGCTGATTAAGACCTTTTGCCTCTTAATCTCAATGGTCCATTCCTTTGCATTTCTTATAAAAGGAGAGCTCTTTCCTTCATTTGGATATCCATGTTTTTATGCTATTGTTATGCTGCAGGTTTACTAGGTACATTTGGAGCTCTCTTTGAAGACACTCAAGCTTTGAAGCCTTGATATTTTAGTTGCATTTCATAATAGTTTTGCTTTCATAGTTACATTCATGGCATCATAGATTAGATTTCCTTTTATGCAATAGAATAAGCTCACATAGTTTAAATAGGAGGTATTGTAATCCATTGCTATTCCCCTTCATAGCTTAGTTTGTACTTCCATTTTCATAGCATAGCTTGCACATTTGCATCTTCATTTTAGTTGCATTGCATTGCATTTCATATTAGATTCTTGGAGATATTGGCATTGTTGCCCTTGTCTTCATTGTGAATCTCTCATTGTATGGTTGACTAGCAAGGTCACTTTCTTATAGCTCTAGCTGAGAGCAAAACTCATAACCCCTTGCAACTCCATGCATAGAGAGCTATGAGCCGCTTTGTGAGACCTCACTCTTGAGTAACCTTGCATGTAATGGTTCATAGAAGTGCATATTTTAGTGTGTACAATAGTTAGGTTTTTTTTTTTTTAATTTTTAATTTTATTCAATTCTAAATAATTATCCCCAAACATTGGTTAAACATTGTAAAAGGATTTATTTTTAAAATCCTTATTATTAGAAACCAATAGTTTAGAGCTAGTCTCTTTTTTCAAAATTAGCCTTTAGGGCTTAATTTTCGGCATCATTTATGCCTTAAATTTAGGGATTGAGTCAAAATTTTGGAGGGCTTGTTACAAGCTATATGTAAGCATTAGTTGGGCCTCATTTTGAGGAGATCTATCTGTTTTAGAGGCATTTTTTAGGGGGAACTCTCATTTTCAAAATAAGCCTTGGAGGCTATTTATTCGAGCTCTATATTCATTGTGAGGGGTTCAGAGTTTTGGAAAAAAGAGGCGTTAAGTGAGCAATTTGTTCCTTCACCCTTTTTCTGTTATTTTGTAACCATTTTTACAGGTTTTGAAGGAAATAAAGCAGGCTTTTCTGATTTCATCATCTCTGAGTATCAAGTCCAGTCCTATTCTTCTTTTCTGCATAAAGTGTTGTATTTTATGTAATCGGGTAAAGTGAGTTGTTTCCGATTCCTTTCCTATCTTATTAAAAATCAGGCCTTTTTGCAAAATATGTAAGTTTGTTGTCAGTTTTTATTGTTTGTGGTTTAAACCCTAGCAATGAATTCTAGTCAACCTTTATGTTGAGTAGAGAATGATAAATGCAGCTCAGTGATTTTGTAATTAGGAATGTCAGTTTGAAGATCCTGATAGATCTATGCCAAGTTTTGGTGTATCACCCAATTTCTCATTCAGTTTTAATCTTTCTCTCTTTTCCCCATCAAGTTTTCAATCAGGAGGTGATATTCCATATTTGATAGGAACCGGCCTAGAATCCGGAGGTTCAATCACCTACATAGTTTACCCACAAACTTGTGATTGTTCCCATGTTCTCCAGAATTTCTAAGTGTTTAGGTGCTTGGATTTAGGGTGCAAATTATGGAGTTAACAGGAAAATAATAATTGTTAATAAATAATTAAAATGCATTTATGTTGCACATTCGGTTTAGTGAAAATTAAATTAGAATTTAAAGATAAAGTTTAGTTAAGAATTAAAATTGAAAAGTGCATTATTTTACTATGGTAATTAAAATTAATCATGCAGCATAATAATTGATAAAAACAAGAATTGTGAGTTGAGTTCTATTTTTCTGATTTGGAGTTGCATGTCGAGTTCTTTTTCCTAATTAAGAGTTGCATGTTGAATTTTGTTGGGGGATTTTCATTAAATTAGGGATTCTTTTAGCCATTATTCACACACGGGTTTGGAGGAGGTTAGATTTTGGAGAGAAATTGCTTGGATTGTTTGAAGGATTATTTTTAAAGCTTAGGAGTATTTTGGATTCATAGAGTCTTCAATTTTCCCTTTGTTGTTTCAAATTCTTCTCATGGATTTCAGGTAGGGTTTGAAGAGCCCATGTTAATTTCATTTCGAAAAGATTGCCTACATTGCATCTGGAATGCTTGTTGAATGTTTGTTTCTATTACTGTTTGATTTTCAAATATTGGGTTGAATTGGGTATTAAAAATTTGTGTGGAACATTTGAAGAGGAACCCAGATCTAGAATATTTTGTGAATTAGAAATTTATAAAATTTATACATGTTGAAAACCCTAGGCATTCTTAACAAAATTTTGTATGTATTACTTTTTAGAAAATTCATATTTGATTTGATTAAGGAAAAAAAAATTCATATTGGGTAAACCCTGGGAATTAAATTAAATCAGTTTGACCTTTGTATTCATTTGGAAGAAAAAAAAATAATCTCCCTAATTATAAGAAATTAGACTATTAAATCAATTGTGTATTAGTTTGCAAAAAAAAATTCTTTATGTTTTAGATTATTATTTTTAGTCTACGTCAGAGAATTTATGACAAAATTTAAAAAAAATAAAAAATAATAATAATAATATAATTAAACGTTGGTGGGGCCACCACCCCCTTGCAGCCTGCAAGACTTGTGGGGACCGCAAGTGGCTTGCAGTCTGTGTCACGAGGCTTGCGGCCACCACAAGTATCTTGTGGTAGACCCGCAAGGTGGGGGAGGGATGCCCCCTCCCCCCATGAAATTTATTTAATATTTTTCTTTATTTAAATTTTCTTTGATTATTATTTTATATATTAATTAATATTTTTAATTAAAAATATTAATAATTAATAACTATATATATATATATATATATATATATATATATATATATATATATATATATATATATATATATATATATATATATATATATAATTATGGGATGCGTGAAATTTTTATGGTGTTTTCTTGTAATAATTGTTTTATGGACTTAGGGTTGTTACTTAAACCTGACTGGTCAGTATTATTACTTGGGGGGTTAAGTTAACCTTAGGTCAGAGTACCAGAGGCCTTGGGCATCTTTTTTTTTGTATTACATTAATTGAGTGTTGATCCTAATTCTTGTGGAGGTTGTTTTGTATAGCTATGTTTTGCTTCATATTCTACATGAGGGAATATGGTTTTGACTTTTTCATGTCAAATCCCTGGGTTCAGGGGTATATTTATTGTGGATACTTAGAGAGTGTCATTTCATGTCTAGCACATGTTCCTTGTGGTTTTGTGGAATAGTTTTGATCATTATGTTTTATGATATCTATTTGTGATCTATGAGCCTAGGTAGGTTAACTAAGTGTATAGGTGGGAAGTGGCTTGCAATAGGTGTCGAGGCCTGCAAGTGGCTGCCAAGATAACTTATTGCAAGTGACTTTATAAAGTGATAACTAAATTACATTGAGTTAAAATTAATTAATAAGATTTTGTATGCCTCGCCCATGCCTGAGTTACTTGATTGAGTTTTTTACTAGGATGGGAGTGGTAAGATGCTTGTCGCCTACATGGACTAGATATGGCATAGTTGGTACCTCATCTACATGAGAGGATTAATTATACTACATATAGTCACTAGGGTGTTGGGGTATAGAGAGACTAACATGATAACCTTAGAGTTGGCTTGTGTGATGACACTTCCTTTTATGCATCCTAGGTTTCCTACATGTGTTGGTTGCCTCTGGAGTATGTTTTACCATTGTTATCTTATTGTACCTTTGAGTTAGAAAGATTCCAGGATCCCTCTCTTAGTTGTATTGTGTTTATTGTTGTTGTTTGATATATGAGTGGGGTTTTTTGTTATCTCCTCAACACGGTAAGATTGGACCATTTAGGTTCCACGAGGTCAAGTAGTAGTGATTCTTTTACCATTTGAGATTCTGACATTAGTGTATCAGTGTTGGATGATCCTTGTTGCAGTTGTACCTTCTTGTCATCATTGTTGGAGATGTATTCTTATCTTTCTTATTCTATGTTCTTGTATCATTGTATCATTTATTCTAGAGATATCATGTTGTACCTTATATTGTAATATTGTTATTACATACCCTGCAACATGTGCACTGGACGTGGATTATTATGGATACCTTATGGTATTAGTTGTATTTATGGTTTCATTTATATGATGTTGTACTTATCATTCATTTGTGTACATGAGATTTGTAATTATATCTAATCTAAAGTAATGAATTAATATTTACGTAATCAATGTCAAGGAACCCATGAGATTTGTAATCTATGTTTGAGTTGTACTTGTGTGTGAGTTGTAAATTATATTGTGTTTCTTTTGCATTGTCACACATTGTTTTTTATTGCAAGAAAAAATAGGTTTTAATGGGGACCCAAAACCCCTTACAAGCTAGAATAAAAGTTTGACGTTAAAGCACACTAAAATGAGACATGACTGGGGACCAGTCCACTAAAACCAAAACCAGCACTACACCCAAAAAAAAACCAAAATCCAAAGACCAGCAAAAAATAGACAACCAGTAACATGAACTAGAGCCCTAGACAAACTCCTTGCAAGCCTCATCGGCTTCCTGCTTCACTTCAGATATCTTCTTTATTGCTGCATTGAACTCTAAGAGTTCTTGGATCCTATCTTGAATTTTCTTCCTTCTCGCAAATCTAGTTCATTTTCCCAGGCCTTCCTCTTCCAGGTCCTCAGTGACATCCTCTAGTTTTTTACTGGGGGAGCCAGCATCCAATTCAGCCTTAATGGTTAGAAAATAATCCATGGCCGAACACATAAATTTATTGTAGTCTTGCATATGTTTTTTCATTGCATTTTCCATAGTTTCCATTCTAGCTTGAATTTCCTGCACTTTTTTATCCTCATCATTGGTAACCTTTTCCACCATAGTTTTTGGGCCAGACTCTAGCAATTTCTGTAGAGAATCCACCTTGGTAGTAATGGAGCGGTACTTAACGTTTAAATTCTTGATCTCCTGGAACACCCATTTCATCAAACGGAAGGAATACATGGAAGCAACTTTAGCCATTTGGAGAACTCCAAAGGGGGGATCGATCTTATCGTCCATATCTTCCCTCAGTAATTGAACATTTCTTTCTTGTATGTCCATAGTTTTGATGAAAGGAATGTTCTGAGAACTTCCAGGAGCATTGTCTTTCTTCGTCCCAGGTACAGTCGTCTCCATAGCAGGGGAAGTGTTCTCCACCTCAGTTGCATCCTTCTAAGTTTCTAGCCCAACATCCATAACCACTTCAATTTTCGTGGATATGGGTACGTCATGGTCTTCAAAGCTATCATAATCAACCAGAATCGACACCTTCTGACCACCCACATCCACCTCATTCTTATTATCCTCTTTATCACTCTTGATACCAGAGGTTTTACCCTTGTCCATAGTACCCGTAACCTCTTCATCAGACATTGTCACACATTGTTGTTGTTGTTTGCAAACTCTTAAAAAAAAATTATTCTGTAAACTTAGTTGCATATTTAGGTTAATCTCTCATGGGTTCCCTAGTGGGGCATTACAGTGCGCATCTAGGGGAATATTGAGAAATGTGTATGGATCAGTCACACTGAATTGGAAGGCATAATGTTAAGATTTGATGAGGTTTTGAAGATTTGAGAAGCAGTTTTGTTTAGTTAACACAGTTGCAGGCCGACAGAGAAATTAGATCTTGGTGTAGACATTGGTAAAGGTAATTAGCGCTAGCTTTGATAATTCAATTATATAACTAACATATTTAGCCACCTTATTTGTTATTTTTAAGGGAAACATGTCAAATTGAGGAAGTAACCGACATTGATAAAAATGCTTTATCTCTCCAAGAACGTTTTAGGGCAAGCCAACTTGTTTAATGAAATCTTTTATGTAGACCTATATAATGATCTAATAAGGGTGTCTTAAGGAGAGAATCATATCAAAGATCATTTTGATGATAAAAAGGAATCAGAGCACAAGAGCATAGAGGATCTGATACAATATATAGAGATATGATGTTTTGGTTGTAAAAATAGGGGTAACAGAATAATAAGTTTTGGTATTTGGATTTTCTTAGCATTCAAGCTTATATGGAATTGTAATCAAGCATTTGGCATATGTCATTTTGACAATTCAACAATTTGTGATCAGAGTAGTGATCATTTTGTAAGGTAGTGATTCTTCTTTTGGGTTGTAGCCTAAATCTGATATTTGAGTAGTGAGCATGATTGCATATGCAATCTCTATATTTATATGTAAGACTTTTATTATGTACAATATTATCTTTTGTGGGTTCCATCCCCACCGTGGTTTTTTCCTTAACAAGGTTTCCACAGAAAAATAGTTTTTTTATAATGTGTGAGTTTGATGACTTTATACTTTATGTTCTTGCATGTTTACAATTCAAGTGAACTAGTATATGACATGTTGCAAGTTCTTATCATTTCATAAGTTGTTTCAATAATCTTTGGGATTTGATTAGTAATTGTTAAATTTACAAGTACATCAATTCACCCCCCTGCCTAGTGTTCCTTCACTCTAACATCATGTTCCAGTAATCAATAAATTCACTTAGAGAATTAGGCATAACCTAATCCACAAGGATTAGGGGCATTATCAATGACCAAGCCTTCCTAGAAAAAGAGCAGTGAAACAATAGGTGGTTAACACTCTCACTATCATTATAACATAGTGCATCTATTAACTATTTGAAACCCTTTTTTGGAAAGATTATCAAGTGTGAGGATTTTATTGTGAGCAACTAACCACCAAAAATAATTAAGTTTAGGAATCAACTCCTTAAACCACAATTTTTTCCGATCTAAAAATTGTTTTCAAATAGGAGGAGTTTGCATGAGGGAATAGGCAGATCTGACAGAGAAATCACCTGATGGGTTAGGGCACCACACACATTCGTCATCTTTATCAAACTACAAAAAAGAACATTCACCTAGAATGTTCATTAAATTATGTGTGCTTCCATCCCAATTATGTTGCAAGTTATTCCTTATATTCCTATTTCTTGTATGGAGATCCTTTATATTAGCCTAGTTTGGGTTACCATTCTCCTATTTAATATAATCATAAAATTTCCTTCTAAAATGAAGGCAATGGGCTTCTTGTAGACATTCATTCGAGAAATCCAAAGAGAGAGAGGAAACATATTTCCACACCTCTTTCCAAAACAAGGTATCTCTACCATTCCCTATCACCTTACAAACTCCCTTAAAATATATCTGCATTTGAGAAGGTTATCCCATATAACCGAACCATTCAGAAGACCTTCCTCATAGAGGAAGGATATAGAGTCTTCTCCCTTGAAATACTTAGCCTTTAATATAAGCACCCAATCTTTAAAGCCCTATAGGATTTCCCAACCAATCTTTGAAAAAAGGGCCTTATATATTGAAAGGTTTGATTCTTCTTATGCTCAGACCTCCTTGTGACTTTGGGGTTAAACATTATCCCAATTAACTAAGGATATTTTAGCCTTGTCTTCTATCCCAACCCAAAGAAACTTCCTTTGCACATGATCTAGCTGATTTGAAACATAAGATGGTAGTTTAAATGGAGATAAATAGTAAATAGGAATATCCTCAAGGGAAGCCTTAAGAAGTTGAACTTTACCTACTTTGATAAGCATTTTTCCATTCCATCCTACTAATTTCTTATAGAATCTTTCAACCAAACTATTCAAGAAGGTATTATTGGGGGACTTAAAAATTAAAGGAAGGCTAAGATATAAAGAAAGGAGATCCACCATTTGACAACCAATAATATTCATCACTTTATGTTTGATGAGACCATTATTGAGCAATGTCTTACAATTCTTTCCTAAAGCTTTAGCAACCAAAATGAATAAATAGGGTGAAAGAGGGTCACCTTATCTAAGACCTCTACGATAGGAAAAATACCCTTTAGGAGAACCATTCACCAAAACAAAATAGGAGGAAGTAGTGTAGCAATCTTCCATCATCTTTAGAAATTTTCCTATAAACCCCAACCTTTTTAACACTTTAGATAAGAAATGCTGGGAGACCCTATCATAAGCTTTTGAAATATCTATTTTTAGCACCATACCTAGCTTTTTGTTGGCTTCTATTTCATTAGTGAGAACAACATCCATTAAATGCCCCCCTTAGACAAAGCCTTTTCTAAGTTGGGGAGACTAATTTGTTTAGGATCAATTTAAACCTGAAGACCACCAATTTAGATAGGATTTTCTAAATTGTGTTGCAAAGGATAATGGGGTGAAAGTCCTACATTAAGGAAGCATCCTCTTTCTTGGGGATTAAAGATATAAAAGTGGAATTAATCTAATTTGAGATCCTTCAAGACCTAAATAAGTCTCTTTTCACCTTAAATACATCATCTCCCACAAGATCCCAATGGTCTTGGAAAAAGGATAGAGGAAAGTCATTCAAGCCAGGAGCATTAAAGGATCCAAAAGAGAAAATGACCCTCTTTACTTCTTATAAAGTCACTAATTAAGCATATCTTTTAGGGCTAAATAAACAATTAAACTTGGGATCACATATAAGACTTCATCCATTTCCTGACTATCCAAGTTAACTTATTGATAAAGGTGAGAGAATAGTGAAACAACTTTACCAGTTATCTCTTCATCCTTACTGAGAATAGTGCCATCCTCTCTTATTAGCCTTTTGACTCTATTTCTAGCCTTATGTTTCATGGTAGACTAATGAAATAATTTAGTGTTCTTGTCCCCCTCCTATAACCATCGAATTCAGAACTTTTATTTCCAAAAGAGCCCCTCCTCTTTTATAAGATTGAACCATTGAGATTTCAAATCTTTTTCTCTTAGGGAGATATCATTCCAACCTTTAACCGTCCCTTTAAATTTTTTCAATTTATGAGTTAGAATAAACATAGGGGTGTAATTGAAAGGGGTATTCCACCAATCTTTAACAAGCATTTTAAAATTAGGGTGAAAAGACCACATTATTTCACACCTGAAGGGAAAAGAACCTTTCTTAGCACTATTCTCTCAATTGAGAAGCAATGTATTATGATCAGACCTAGTTCTAGGAAGTGCACGCACAGAGATCTTTGAGAGAATGTTCATGTTGCTACTAATCCTAAATTTGTCTAGTTTGACTTGTATTAGGTGATCTCCCTAATGCCTAATACTCCAGGCACGAACTTAGCTCCTCTTAAGTCTAAGTTAATCAATCCAAACAAGGAAACTAAGTCAGCCATATCATACATACTATTCGAGAAATCTTCCTGACCCCTTATTTTTCTAAAGGGTAAAGAGGACAGTTAAAATCACCACCAATTATCCAAAAATCCTGATCGTTTTATGAATAATATCTGCCAATTTATTCCATAGCTCAACCATCCTTATTTTGTTATTAGGAGCATATATGTTCATTAGGTTCCATCTTTTAAAAGAGTTAGTGTCCCCAATTTGGATAATAATGTGGTATCTACTCAATGATATTAGGTTTCCATTGAGAAGCAAAGGGTTCCATAAGATAGAAAGACCCCCAAAGGCTGCTTTGGAATCAAAAGCCACAAAATGGGCCTAATGCCAAATATTCTTAACTATTTTAACAAAGAATTATTTTTCGTTTTAGTTTCTTAAATCAACACAATATCAGCTCTATTTTCAATGAGACAACACTTGAGCAAATATTGAATAATAAGACTATTAAGTCCTTTTAGGTTCCATTAAATATTCTTCATAATAAAAAGGGAAAGAAAAACCCACCTTCAACACCTAAGAGACCATTCAAATGCTATCTCTATTTTTTCTTTGCCCTTGAAACATTTTCTAGAGTTTTTTGTTTTCCCCTCATAGCATCTCTAGCTTCTTCTTTGTTTCTTGAATCTTTTTGTGAAGGTCTACCCACTTTACTGTCTACCCCTACATCTGTTTTCTTGATTTTTTCTATTTGCTCGAGACTTGAGTCTGCTCCCCTTTAGGATCTTTAAGGGGAGAAGTGAAACCAAGAAGGGTTGTAGAATCTTTTAGACTTTTGATTTCTTTGGTCTTATCAACTATCTTCATAACTTTCTTCTCCACATTCGGAGAGAGGAAAATTTCACCTTCCTCCATATCCCGAAGAGAACAAAACATCAACCTTCTTTTCCCAAAACTCATCAAGGATTTTAACTTAAGGGAAAATGATGGAGAAAGAAGGGGTTATGTCAGGAGACGGGCGGGCCTGCTTCTCTTCATGTGGTTGTTTATCATCACCATAGGTAGGTTTATATAAAATATCCTGAAGAGCACCCTTAACATTCTCCAAGTCTTGAGCTAGAGGGTCTTCCCCCTCTTTGTTATGATTAAAACAACATAAAAAATGTTTACATGAGTAGTAGAAACCCCAAAAATGGGAACAACAACCTATTGAGAAGATTTTGAGGACTTGCTATGTTCAGTCATATTGGTAGATCCTTGAAATGTAGCACCTTCTTCAGACATGTTGTTCCCTAATTTATGATTTCATGTTCTACTTCTTATATCTCCTTGGACCTTAGCACCTTCTTCAAACATGCTTTTCCTTTCTCCACTTATTGATTCCTTTCCCACTCTTTTATCTTGTTGTTTAGCATTCTACTAATGGATCTCTTCAATCTTCTATTGATGGTTCTCTCCTATCTCTTGGGGAGAGCAGTATTGGATCTATTTTCCCACAATAACCTCATTCCTACCAATGAAAGGTTTTTTCCAGGCCACCCTTAGGTGGCCAAACTTGTTATAGTTCTGGCAGAATAAACTAGCATTCTCATAACAATGGATTGATTTCATCTCCCAAATTTTGATCTCAAGGTAATAGACGTAGGAAGGACCTTATTCACCTCTACATTAACACAAATTCTAGCAAAGATCGGTCTTGATCTCTACATGGTTACTTTATCAACTGCTAAGAGGGTACCAAATGAAACAACTATACCCTTGAAAATATTATAATCCCATAACTCCAAAGGAAGGCCAAGAAGACAAACCCATGTCAAAGCAATTGCCCCCAGATCTGCCAAAGGGTTAAAACTTGGTTTCCATTTACACAAGGAAAGAAAAAAAAATTAGACCTTTATCAAATGCCTAGGGACCCCATCAAAACTTTGATGAGGTCCTCATAGTTAACAAAGTTAAAAAGGAACAAACTATCAGCCATAACAGTAATGGTAACACTGCCCTTAAGCTTCTATTGTGAATTAGCCCATCTTTGAACCTGGTCCACATTTGGACAAAAGGCAAGAAACTTACCAATTAGGGCGAGTTTCATGTCTTCCAATTGCAAATCCATTATTTCATATGGTATAATGACTTCTGGACCAAATTCTAAATAAACAACTAAACTCTTTCCAAAATCTATCCTCAAATTTTTACTCTTAGGGGTATTGTTCCCGACCAACTTTGCAACAAACGAGGTCGGCTCCTCCTCGGCAAAGAATGAATCCAACCCTAGGGGTGACAATTCTTGAGTTGCACGACTGACAAAGTCAACAAAGTCAAGGCCCACAATGGATGATGAAGCAACCTACAAAGAAAGGTATAGAGTCTATTGGATTTGGAAGGGGGTTGATCAAGGGCCCCTTGCATTGACATCCATGGGTGTGAGAGAACGAGGAATTTGAATTTTTGCAAGGCGGAAAGTCTCAGAGCTTTCGTGCAATTATCTGAAAATGTTAAGAGATATAGTATTAAGTGTATTTTACTCACTTTAAAGTATTTTGTTTTACTTTAGAACTATTTAATTTACTACATAATTTTATTTTTTTATTTTATCTACATTATTTTTTACAATTTTATTTGAAGAACTATTTTTTATTAACACATTTGTTTACTTTTGTATGTAATTTTTATTTTTACTTTTGAAAAATTAAGTAACCCTATGTCACCATTTTTCTTCTCTTCTTTTTATTTGCCTTCAATTTTGCCTCCATTTTTCTTCTCTTTTTTTTATTTGCCTCCAAATTTTATATGGAAGCAATATAATTAAGAATTTTATTGAAAAATACCCCAAACTAATTAAAAATAAGAAGCAAATTTTACTATTCATGGGACCACTAGCTCCCCAAATTGTTTGCTAGCCAAAATTAGCTAAACAATTGCATGAGAACCTGCCCCAATTGTTTGTTTTGTTTTTACTTTAAAAATATTGTAAATATTATATACTCTCTTTCTTTAATAATTTTATTTCTAGATAGTAATATATATTTAATTTTTTTTGTCTTTAAATTTAAAAAATAAATTTAGACTACAAAATCAATTTTCAGAAAGCGTCCATCTCCCTTGCTACAGTCTAGTTATATACTAACTTATTTTTAATTAAAAATAAACTGATTGAAATCAGATTAAAATACAAAAATATTTATAAATTTACAAATCTATTAACCATCTCATCAAGCAAAGAGATGTGAACCAGGATTAGTGATATCTATCTAACAATAAATGAGACTAAATCAACATTCACTTGTATAAAATTACATATCTAATTTGAAATGTGAAATTTAATCTCAAATGATAACATGACATAGACAAAAAGATGATACAATTAATCCAAACAAAAAAAAACCATACAAAATGGAAACAGTTGATTGTGAGTCTTTTTCTCCTATCCTGCTGATCAATCAGTGTCCCATTTACTATTAAGTGTTCCTCACCTTTTACCTTTTCACCATTATCCACTTCCTCTTCTAACTTTACATTTCATGCATTTGCAGGTTTCCTAAAAACAATATAATGTGACATCCATATTATCATATAACACTCAAAAACCCAACAGCTATGTAAACAGTGATCAGCATTGCAATTTAATTTTACAAAGCCAACATCATGGCATAGATTGATAGATACTCGAACAAAAAAATCTAGAAAGTGAAAATAAAATTTATCCAGGTCTGACACAGTGCACATTATTATGGTGTTAGCTTATATTTCAGATTGCTTCATTCAGCATCACCAATAATCTCTGCAAGAACACTGTCCCTGTTTAAAATGGTGGAAACGGTTTGCATCTCTCACAACAATTTCTCTTTCAACAATTTTGGAAATAAATTTTGTTGCAGTGTGACAATCAACACATACTCGAAGATTCTTAACAACTCTAATAGTTGTTCCATGAGATGTGTTTAATAAACCAAATGCAATTGCCAATTTTTCGCTATGGTGGAAGAGAAATAATTCCTTTTCCTCCTCTTCCACATCATTGAGTGAGTGTTTTGAATCTGAAACATACCCTGCTGCCTTCATCTCCCAAGCCAAAATTTCCAACTTTGCATAGATTTCCTGTGTCTGTGGGTGTGATCGGTCTCCTACACAAAAAACATGTACCATTTTATGTTCTTCAATCCAGCTACATCCAGCTATCTTCTTAATTCCTCTATCTTTCATCAATTTCCTTACCATTTGAACCTCATCCCACCTGCCCCCTTCTGCATATATATTGGAGAGAAGAACATAGGTTGCAGAGTTTTGAGGATCCAAATCGAAAAGTATTGTTGCTGTAAATAATCCTAAACCTATATTCAGATGTGATCTACAGACACCTAGGAAAGACATCCACACACCCACCACAGGTTTAACTGGCATCTTAACGATAAATTTTAAGGTGGCCTCAAGATAGCCAGCACGGGCAAGAAGATCAACCATGCAAACATAATGATCAACTGTAGGTGTAATGCAATAAAGGTTATTCATGTGATTGAAGTATGTACAGCCCACATCTACTAAACCTGCATGACTGCATGCAGATAGAACACAAGCAAAGCTTGCAATGTCAGGAAATGTTCCGGACTGCTTCATTAGTTCAAAGATTTTGAGAGCATCCTTGGAAAATCCATTTTGTGCATATCCTGCAATCATGGCATTCCATGAGACCACATTTCTTTGAGACATGTTGTCAAACACTTCACGTGCCTTGTCTATGCTTCCACATTTTGCATACATATCTACCAGGGCAGTTGAAATTACAACATCTGACAAAAATCCTCCTTCAGCTATGCTTTGATGAATGTCAGCACCCTCTTCCAAAGCTCCCATTTTGGCACAGGCTGGAAGGATGCTGGCAAAGGTTATGGAATTTGGTTTTACACCTGCTAATTGCATTTGCTTAAAAGTTTCTAAAGCCTTTTCAACAAACCCATTTTGTGCATATCCTGCAATCATGGCAGTCCATGAGTTGTCATCTCTCTGAGGCATCGTGTCAAAAATTTCACGTGCCTTGTCTATGCTCCCACATTTTGTATACATATTTACCAGGGCGCTTGCAACTACAAGATCTGACAAAAGCCCCCCTTCCATTACGCTTTTATGGATGTCCATACCCTGTTCCAAAGCTCCCATTCTGGCACAAGCTGGGAGGGTACTGGCAAATGTTGTGGAATCTGGCTTTACACCTGCCAGTTGCATTTGCTTGAAAGTTTCTAAAGCCTTTTCAACAAGTCCATTTTGTGTATATCCTACAATCATAGCGTTCCATGAGATGACATCCCTTTGAGGCATTCTGTCAAACAATTCATATGCCCTGTGCATCCTCCCACATTTTGCATACATATCTACCAGAGCATTCCCAACTATAATATCTGAAAAAAATCCACTTTCAATTATGCTTTGATGGATGGTGGTACCCAGTTTCAAAGCTCCCATTTGAGCACAGACAGGGAGGAGGCTAGTAAAGGTTGTAGAGTCCGGCCTTACACCCATCAGTTGCATTTGCTTAAAAGTTTCGAAGGCCTTATCAACAAACCCATTTTGAGCATATCCTGCAATTATCGCATTACATGAGACTGCATCTCTTTGAACCATATTAGCAAACAGTTCGCGTGCCTTGACTATATTACCGCATTTCGCATACATGTCTATCAAGGCAGTTGCAACTACAACATCAGATAAAAATCCCCCTTCCACAATGCTTTGATGGATGTCCATTCCTTGTTCCAAAGTTCCCGTTTTGGTACAGGCTGGGAGGATGCTGGCAAAGGTTGTTGAATTTGGCTTTACACCAGCCAATTGCATTTGCTTGAAAGTTTCTAAAGCCTTTTCAACATATCCATTCTGTGCATATCCTGAAATCATTGCAGTCCATGAGATGACATCTTTTTGTGGCATTTTGTCAAATAATTCGCCTGCCTTCTGCATGCTTCCACACTTTGCATACATGTCGATCAGAGCATTTCCAATTATAATATCTGACAAAAGTCCCCCTTCCATTATGCTTTGATGGATGTCCATGCCCTGTTCCAAAACACCTATTTTGGCACAGGCACGGAGGACGGTCGCAAAGGTTGTGGACTTTGGCTTTACACCTGATAATTGCATTTGCTTGAAAATTTGTAAAGCATTTTCAAAAAATCCACTTTGTGCATATCCTGCAATCATGGCATTCCATGAGACGGCATTTCGTTGAGGCATTTCATCAAATAGTTCACGTGCCTTGTCTATGCATCCACATTTTCCATACATGTCTATCAGGGCAGTTGCTACAACAACATCTGATGAAATTCCCCTATCCTTTATACTTTGATGGATGTCTATACCTTGTTCCAAAGCTCCCATTTTGGCACAGGCTGGGAGAACGCTAGCAAATGTGAACTGATTAGGTTGGAAACCTGTTCGTTGCATTTGGTGAAACAGTGTGACTGCCTCGTGCGGATACCCATGTCTTCGGTATGCCGAGATAATCGTATTCCACGAGGCGCTGTCTCGTTCTTTCATTTGGTCAAACACTTTAACAGCATCTGCCAAATTCCCACCCTTGACGTACATGGTAATAAGCTTATTCTGAAACGTTGTGCGTGTAGAAAACCAAAATCGCCTGTGAACGATGAACTTTTGCCCTTGTGAAAGCGCATTCTTGAGAATGCAGCTCTGCAATGATTGAAGATATGCAGAGGAAATGTGCAGCGCCTCCTCCAGCATAACGCTGAGAGATTGAGATAAGCTGTGGGTGGCAATGGCATTTTATGATTGTGGAAAACACAACTACATTGGCAGTGGTAAGTCTGAGAGCATTGTCAATCGCAACCATTAATTTTAACTGTGTTTAAATGGCGATGGACAGAGATTGCCCGCAAAGCCTTATAAAATGCAGGAGGGGAGATGACGTAATAATACACCGAAAGAAACAACATATAGTGACAACAAAAATAATGGAGAAAATCTCTGGTTAATCGAGAAAAAAAAATTAAGTCTATATAAAATGGTTGTATATTGTTAATTTTGTTTAAAATTACAAGTATTTTACAAGTGAGGATTTTGGAGAAATATTATGACATTATTGAAAAAAATTGTAAGAAAAACAAAAACTAATGTAGAAGAGGAAAAATAAATAAAGATAATTATATTGACATGTGAGTTGCCCACAAAATAAACTATTTTTAAAGCAAAATACTAGAAGCATTAACATGCAATCGTGATTGCAAGATTAAAATAGTATATGTATTACATTTTTATTTTTTTATTTGCTAGAAAATTTAAATTTTGAAGACTTTGAAGATCTAATGATTCCTTGCAGTTGCAAAGAATGAGACATGGACAAGCTTTTTAGTTATCATTTGACTCTGTACTTACACATTGAAAAGAGTTAGTCGCATATTCTGAGGAATGCATGGATGGTCCAATGTAGAAGGTACATAGTGTACGAATTTGAAAGTTTGTGAATCAAGGAAAGGCATTGTTTGCAAAAATAAAATTTGGTGTACAAAAGGGAAAATGCTAGAGTTTGTACATTTATGTGCTATTATGGGAGCTCTTGCAGTCATGACTCTTCCTTTTCATGATACTTGTGCATGGATTATTTTTCATTCTTGCATATCGATCAAAGGAGAATGGTGGTTCTATAAAAAGGTCGTCTAATGATTTGACTCTTGATATAGCTGTAAAAGTCAACCCTTGTCTTTTTGTTTCACATATATCAATTATTGCTTTGCGGAGTGGAAATCCTTGGGATTTATGTATCATGATTGTGCATGCCATGGGTAGTAGTATTTGTCTATGATTACCCAAGGATATGAATTTTATAGGTAAACATTTTAGGTCACCTTGGTTCCAAGGTGAGCCATTGTAAGTATCAAAATGGACAACCACCTATAAAGGTAAATATTGGGGTTTAGAGTCAATTATGGACACAATATCTAGCACCTCCCCAAGAGATCCATTGACAAGACCTGTTTGAATCCAGAGGTTTTTTGTTAACATTGTTCGTTGGCCTCTACATAGTAGGAGTTCTTGGGGAAGTCGATCAATATCACTCCCAATGTTTGGTTTTATGTGTGAATTTACTGCAGTACTAAGTGCAACATGAAGATTTAGTAATTTAAGCATTGTATTGTTAAGTATCCCCACTAGATCGTTTGTAGAGTAAAGGTGCATTGACTGGTCAAATTCATTTTGTTTAAAAGTACATGGTGATTTGTTTTTGTTGCATGAGTAATTCCCAATCTTGTTTAGTCACTTCTACATTGAGTGTGTTTTGTAATATTTGACAGAAGTCAATTTGAGTTTGAGTGTCAACTTGTTGGTAAAAAATGGTTATCAATGTAGACAATTGTCATGAATTACTCTCGTAGAATTTGGCATTCAAGTGTGATGCATAGATTGGTTTGTCCATTATAGGTGGTTGTTGTTCCAAGTCACCAATAAGAATTATAGATGTTCCCCAAAAGCTCAAGTGTTGTTGATGGGGGAAAGCTTCACACAATCTACTATCTATTTTCAAAAGTAACTTTCATCCTATGAAGCTCATCTCATAAATAAGGAGGTAATTTATATGTTGTACCATCCTGAAAAGTAAGCACTTAATTTGTGCTCATTTTGGGACCATTTTGAGACTACTTTAGTGTGTTTCTTATGGTAGGACCTCATATTGCACCTAAATACATATTTAATTTAGATATAGGTCCTTCTTCTCCCTCAATCTTGTTTAAACTTGAGGTTGGGTCTAACTTTTATGCATGATTTCCCATTTTTCCATCCAACCACATAATTCATTATTCCCCTAGGGTCTATACATTCATTTTTGGATCTCGGGATTTGCCTTGATTTCTTGGTAGGTTGTGATTTTAACCACCACTTCTTATCACACTCCCCAACATCTCAGGAGATTTTAAGGCAATTTTATGTGGACTAGGTCGGCTATGTTGACCTTGTCCAAGGCTAGGTCGACCAAGTCAACCATGTCCTAGTGTTTTGTGCTCAAAATTATCTCAGAGCCTAGTGGCAAGATTCTCTTCCAGGGTTTTAAATTACAATTGGCTTGGATGAAATGAACCCCAAAATGTGTATAAAAAGGGACCTCTTCCTCTCATTTTCACATCCACAATCTATATACACATACATGGGATCTATCATACATTCATTGTGCATTCAAGAGATCAAAGTGCAAGCAAGTATCATTGGTGAAGGCATCCATTATCAAGCATTCAAGAGCCATTCGAGCATTTCAAGTCTTCATTTCCCTCATGCATGCAAGGAATTTCCTTTCATATATCTAGTTTCTTTCCCCCATTGGAGGTCAAGCAAAGGAGTTTGCAATCAAGGAGAGAGATCTACATTCATCCATCAAGTTTTCTTCTTCTCTCTCTCATCAATCCAACATTATGGCAAATTACAACATCTACTAATAAGGTTTTGTCTTGAATGATTTTCTTTTGTTTTTTGTGTTGAGTCAAAGTTATTTCATCAACATACTTGATCACATTCTAAGAGATATTTGCATTTACATAGTATGATATATTACATTGTTTAGATCTAATCTTCGTTAGATGACAACACTCTTTCTATTACATTTATTTCATTTCAAGGTTGATTCCTAAATAGAGGTTTGACTGAGGCAAACCCCTCCTATCAATCTTCTTCCCCTTCTTTTTTGTGTGCAAGAATAGGTTGCGAAGTTATGGATCCAGATTTGGGAATCTCAAAACCGATTAAGCCCTCATAAATTTTCATTAGATTTGGACCTAAAAGGACTAGGTCGACTTTCACAACCTTTTCCAGGATGAGGTCAACTTTCTTGACCTTGTCCTCCACTTTTTGGCTGAAATTTGTACTATGGGTAGTTGTAGACAATAGAGTCCTAGATCTAGAGTTACACCTAATTCTAACATCCCATCGACAACCAAAATTAGATCTAAAGGTCATTTTCCCTCTTCTAACTTCAAGGTGAGTTAATTCTATCTATTTTCCTTTTCACTTACTTTCATATATTAGAATTACATTTCCTTATCATTCCTATCACAAAGAATCCAAAAGACGACATTGTGTAAATCATGCATTAGCACCCTTACTTTCTTGGTTGTGCTAATCTAATTCACCTTGTTGGATGTTTTGTATTCTAATGTATGTTGAATTTGGTGAGTGATCTACATCCTAGTATTGCTCACTATTTCTACCATTACATATGTCTCATGTATTCTTAAAATACTAATAGTGATTGCATTTCTCTAACTGGTATCTTAAGGGCGGCATGTATAGTCAAGCCATGTATATTAAATACAGTAATTCCTGTAGGAGCAACAATAAGGAGTGGATTATTTTTTTAATGCTAAAATCCAAAGTGCATGTTTGATGCAATGTATCAAGTAAGATTTTTTTTTCCTATTGTTCTTTGTATGATCATGTACAAGGGTTGTTTGAAGGAATTATCATTATAATTATCTTTAATAATAGTAAGAGCTAGTTCTTGTTTGGAAAATAATGGATATGGTGGATCATGGGCTTGTAATATGGACTGTTCATCTTTTTGGGACATATTGTTTGTACTTGTGAAATGGTTTGCAATGTTGTGCAAATGTGGAGGTACTAAACATTCATCCCATTTGTTGATACTATCAAAATCATGTCGACCAAGCATTTTAGGGGTATTTAAATTTTCATCACTAGCAAGCCCTATTTTTTTATAGAAACTCCCATTCATTCATTTGAATTGTATCTCATATCTACCTCATTGTCAAAATATTCATCCTCTTCATGGTAAACATCTATGTTGACCAAATGATCAACATGCCACGCCTAGTATTTATTGAAATTCATTTACTTCCAATTTTAACTATTAGTAACCTCTACAAAAGAGGTTTTATAATGACTAATAAATGTTACTTATGCAAGCATAATGAAGAATTGGTGAATCATCTCATGTTTAACTGTTCTTTTTCTTGGGAGGTCTGGACAAACCTTCTTTAGAAGTGGAATCTTTGCTAGATTTTTCCTAGATCTTTGTAGGATTTTTTTCACTCGACGGATTTATGTTGATATCTCTATGGACAAGTCTTTCTGGATTTTGTTTTCCCTCCATGTTACTTGGAATATTTGGAAAGAGTGCAATAACATAATCTTTAGGGAGAAGTATTCCTCCCCTTTTGTGGTATCAGAAAAAAGTTTTTGAGGTCTGAAGGAAAAAAAATTATGCTTTCTAAAGTCAAAATCTCTTACTTATCAGGACCTTGATAACATTATTTTTAAGGGGTGAATATCTGAGGGTTGGAAATATTCTAAAAAGAGAAAGAGATATGGTCTTGTCTAGTTTTCTCCTTCGTAGGACTGGGTAAAAGTGAATTTTGACGATGTGGCTAAGGGGAACCCAGGTCAAGCTGGCTATGGTGGCATTATGCACGATCACTATGGTAAATTTTTTAGGGCCATTTCTTATCCTCTGGGTATCTAAAATAATCATTTTGTGGAGGTCATGGGAGCTCTTCAATCTCTCAAATTGTTAGAAGATCTTTAGTACAGGAATTATTGGATCGAGGGTGACTCAAACAACATCATTAAATATTTAAAAGGGGAATTTTTGATATTGTGGTCGATTAATCACATCATTACGGAATCTATTTCTATCATTAATTGTCTTGATAATTATTATATTTTACATGTGTATAGAGAAGGCAACTTGATGGTGGATGCCTTTGCCAACCTGGGTGTCAAATCACCTAAAATAATTATTCAGAAAGGGGAAGAGGATCTTAATGAGGATATTTTATCCCTCTTATAGTTTGATAATACAAACAATAAAGAGGGATTGATTTTAAGTAATTAAGATAATGACACATAAGCGCTCTGGGTATAATAGAGGATTATATAATCATCCGAAAAGATGTAAAATTGTTAAGGTGATTAATTAGCATTGCGCTTTGTGGGCGATTATTTTAGCTTGGCTCTTTCAAAGTTTTTTAATTCAAGTTTTTCATCATTTTCTTAGAGTTGAGAATCTCACCATGGGAGGTGATTTGAAACTTAAGGAGACACCTAGCTTTTAAAAATGGAAGAAGGATCTGAAGGTCTTGAAAAAATTGAAGAAGGGGGGCATTACGCCTTATCTTGAGAGACTCCATGGCTTCGATATGGATATTACCAGATAGTTTGTGGTTGGATGGAAGGATGAATCTGTGACTTTATGTGGAAAGAAGATATTCCTCAATGAAGAGTTCATTGTAGAGATTAAAGGCTTACAAAATAGAGGTATGAACTTCTTTAGGGATAGGATATTTTCTGATAGGGCTATAAAAAATTTCCCTAAAGAAGATGTTGTACATGATAAAATTGTCAAAAGTACTTCTAGTTTCTATGTTGCCGATCATATTAAGCACATTTGGAGGAAGGTTCTCATTGCCCTAATGGAGTATATTATTGTTTATGGTTGTTATACGAGGGCATACAATTATCATTTTGTTCTTTTGAACCATTTTAGGCACAAGATGCATGTTTCTTTTCTACATTATCTTCTTTGTTCTCTTAATCACAACATTCAAGATCATAAGAAGAAAGCCCATAATTTGGTGCTTCATGAAGGGCTCGCATATCTCATCTATGAGCGTGTGTATGATAAAGTTACTGAAGTGGTCCAAAAGTCTATGGATATCAAGAGAGAGAAAGGGAAAAGGTGGATGGAGGAGTCAGGTAGTGAGTACTCTAATTTGAAGTCTCGTGTTGCCCTTAAAAAGTCTAAGTCTACTTCGGAGATGAAAATGTATGATGAGGAGTAAGATATGGATATCTAAGAAGATGACGATGATTTAAAGGAAGTGTCATTAAATACCCCTGTTAAGAAAAAGGTTGACAAGGGGGAAGGAATGGATACAGAAGATGATGAAGAAGATGAGGAGGAGGAAGAGCATTCCGAAGATAAAAGGGATATGGGTACTCCTAGAAATGTTGGTAATGTTGTCTTAAGTAAGGAGTAGTCACTTGAGCTTCATGGATCGGATCCTTTCCTCCCTGTTAAGGTTGATGTTCTGCAAGAGACCATTAAGGAGCACAAGATAGAGTCATTTGTGTGTGTGAAAGAGAAAAACCCTCATTATGTGGATTCTAAGAAGAAGAAGAAGAAGAGTATTATGGAGGAGAAGGTTCCTATTCTGGTTAACTATGCCAGCTCGGTGGATCACGGCATGCCTATTTCTCTAGAAAAGTCTAAGGATTTGACCGAAGCTTCCAAAGGTGAGCAAGCCCCTATGCAGGATACTGACCCCAATGAGGCTAATGTGCAACATCTTATGGAGGAATCGCATGATAAGAGAGAAGTTACCTTGGGTGTGCTATAGACAGCTAAAGTTATGTCCATGTATTCATTTTGCTTGTACAAATGGACTTTTTATGAGATAAAGAGCCTTAACTTGAAGTATAGGGCCCTTTCAGCTAAATTTGAGAATATTGAGTTAGGTCTTCAAGGGGGTAACTCCATGGTTGAGAATAAGTCTGTTAGCTTGCTTGAGAAGAAATTGGAGGGGTTGTGCACTAGAGTGGAGAAAATGGAAAATACTCTGAAGAAGGTCCTCCAGCACAGTCATGATAGCATAAAAGCTTCTACGGATAATCTTAATACTTTGGTGGGAAGTTTGAAGACTATTTATGTGAGAAAATAGTTGTGAATCTAGATTATGATCCTGTTGATGTTGTTGGTTGGAGTGTTGGCCCTGGAAAAAGGACTAGAGGAAGTATAAAAAATAAGGCTTATGTTGTTCCTATGGATATTTTGGATCTTAGGGTTGATGTTTAGAATATGTCTAAGATTGAAGAGGAGGTGGCGGGTACCCTCAAGGACATTTCCTAGTGTTGTTTTCCTAGCTTTTTCCTTTCATTTGTTACTATTGGTTATTTTGCCTCTCTAGTGTTTAGGGTTTTCAGGGTTCTGGGTGTCTGCTGGTTATTTGGCAGCATTTTGTTTTGGGGTCTTCTTTGAATATCTTTACATATTGATGTTGTTAAGGGTTTTGGGTCTCTTCAAAACCTATTTTTTCCTTTAATAGAAAATAATGTCATCTTTGGTGAGATCAATATCTCTATAGACATGTTACAGTAATGCTTGTAAAGAAGAAGGTCGCTCTAACAAAATGTTTCAAATTGTTGAGAATCCTCATAATGAAATAGTATAAAATCAAGGAGAGGCATTAAAAATTGCCTTCTATTTTCTATCTTTCCACCTGTACCCTTTGCGAGTGGCCGAAAATGAAAATGATCTAGAAATTGTAATTAATGGTATTATCTCCATCTCAACAAGGTGTTGTATGTAGAAGTGTAGATAGATTCAAAAGTAATATATTATCATTTATATTATTTTAATCCAATGAAATACTTTTTGTCCAGCATTTAGTGTTATAAAAGAGTTACTGCAAATAAAAAGTGGTAAATTTTGAAGCATGTGGCATGTCCAGTGTGCACCAATATCACAATCTACAATAATCTGATCCATAAATTTGTGATACGGTGTTCTCCTACTTGTTGTTTACATATTCGTGCTAGCATATCAATACAACTCTCTGATTTCCTTTTTGAATTTCATTCATATTTGGATATATATTTAAGAATGGGCATTTTTGACACAATTTACTAGCAATCCATATTAGTTCTCCATATTGAAATTATTTCTAATTTGTGCATATTTAACCTATCATCATTATGTGTAGGGGCTTATGTTTTCTTTCCAATTTTATCACAAGTCAAGGATGAGCTAACACATTCATTCCAAGGAGATTTGTAATGACACTCCAAAATATGACCTCTCTTGCATAGGCATGTTGCTTTAGTACATTGTATGTGTCATTGGACATGATTTCTCAAATCTTCCTACTCAACAAGTGTATTTCTAGCGAAGATATCAACTTTATCCAACAAGCAAGGGTCTTCTTGCAAAGATTGATGTTGTGTGTTGCTTCTATTAGATGGATTACAAGGATTTCACGCACTCACATATTTATTAGAGAATGAATTTGATAGTTCTACATAGACATGGTTCTCCTAGTCAAGTTTGTCCATGTCTGGTGCATTGGGAAGCCAAATAAACCCATGTATGTGTCTTGATATTCAATACAACCTGTTAGAGTAAAGTATTAATTATATTAATTAAATTTACTCCCTTCTTAGGATGTCAACTCTTTTGCTTTAGTTGTTTATATTTAAACACACATGCATGAGTTGTTTTAAACTCATGCACTAGTTGTTTTAAATATAAACTTGCATGCATTAGTCTTGTAATAATTTAACTAATTATTGCATGCACTAGGGTTTGCCTTTCAAGGCTTTTGATATCCTTTATAAGGATGATCCATTGTACATTTAATTCATTCATTAATTAAGGATATTTTCTTCTTCATATTTTTGAGTCAAACCCTTGCCCTCTTCTTGTCTCTACTTCCTTGTAACAAGTTTTTGTATGTAGGTGATCTTCGGGTTTTATGGATTTGTATTGCTCAAATCCTACATGGTATCAAAGCCTAATCTGCTACAGCTTGTTCACATTTGAAGGATTCAAATTAGGGATTTTTTGGCGGATTTGAGAGGTTTTGGTTATAGTTTTTAGATCTTGTATTCTCTGTAGGACATTATTTTTTGTTTCTTTTTTGCACTTTTTAGGACTTTTTTGTTTTTTTTATTGAAATTAGGGGGTCCCTAAATTTTGGTGCACTTTGAGCTCAAACGGACCTCATCATTGAGCTCACAACACCCAAAAACCCCTATTTCGATATAAAACACATCTAATTTGGACAACGTTGCACAAAAAAATTTTGCCCCAAGGCCATATGACTGTGCACGCACCCTGAGGCAATTAATTATGTGCAGTACGAGGTGAAAATTTTTATAAAAAAATTAAAAAATATATAGTGTCGCTCGAGCGCCACCTGTGCTCAGCCCGGGCCGCCTGTCCCCACCGCTGCCAAGAGAAACCACACTGCATGCCAGGCTTGACCGCCGACGGTAGGCCCTAAACTGCCAGTGGCAGGCTTGACCACCGACGGTAGGCCCAAACCGCCAGTGGTCAACCCCAAACCACCAGTTGCTAGCAATTGCCGCTAGTGCTAGGGAGCCCATGTGACCAGCCGCTAAGGCCAAGGGCTAGCGCTGGCAGCTTAAAATTTCTCTTTTGGAGGATTTTTTTTCTAAAGGACCCTTCACTAAAATTGGCATTCTGGGAGCTCTAGGCATCATTTTTCAACAAATGAGATATCGTCAGAAAGCTAGTTCTGAGCCCAACACTCTCAATAAAGAGTGCATTTATATGATTCTATCTAAGCTTAGGGGAAACTTTCAGATCTTCTCAATTACCTTTCATTCTACCATGGATGCTTTGGGACCTACATTTACCATGCCCACTTTTGAGGTGTTCTATGATCGTTTGACTAGAGAGCAGGCCAAGCTTACTCAATTGGAATCTCTAACAAGATCAAAGAACCAAACATTGGTTGCCCAACCATCCAAAGAAAAGCAGAAGTAGAAGCCAAAGCACATATTAGATTCCTCTTCTCAACACTCTACTAGCCCACCATCTTCTTCTAAGAAGGAGAAACAGAAGACTGAGAGACATACATGTTCCTATTGTCAGAAGGGACCTCATGATGAGTCACATTGTTTTAAGAAGAGATTTGATGGCTATGAGAAACAGATTGTAGATTTGCAAGCTCTTCTTTAGAAGAGCACTATTTCCTCTCCATCCTCTTCTACCTCACAGGGGTCTGCTTTTCAGTCTTCCTCCACATCTTCGACATCTGCATAGGATTTTGGACAGGGTCATGCATTACAGGCATTCATTGCATCCCCTTCACAGGTCCCTTGGATACTAAATTCAGGTGCTTCTCACCATATGGCATCTTGTCAAGGGGTCTTCTCTACTATTGAGGCTTCTCCTATTCCTCATATTCTCATGGGGAATAACACTATCCTAAAATTCTGCGGGAAAGGTTCAGTAGGCATTCAGGGTGGCACATTCAATGATGTATTGTATGTTCCATCTTTGTCTATAAATCTTCTCTCAATTTATTAGATTACACATAGTGGATCAGGGAAGACAGTTGAGTTCACTGCAGATTCAATCTTCATTCGGGATAGTGTAATAAGAGGCATTGTTGCTACAGGGACAGTTGATCATTCCACCCATCTCTACACCTTCTCACACTTTGGTCCACCATCTCCATTGTTGGAGCACAACTCTCCTCTTTCACAAGAGCCTCATGTGGTGCAATCAAGTCACTTGAACTTTTGTATTGTTCCTAAGATCACTGCTATGACTGCCACACCACATCCTATTGAGGTCTTTTCTCTTTAGTGAGATTCTTCTTCAACACTACCTAACCCTCCAGCTCCATTCATCGAGCCTCCAGGTGCACTTATTGAGGATTCTATAGAGGACGTTCATCTCCTCTTTCATGACAATGTCAGCACACCTGTCACACCACCTACATTGGGGATTCCCTTTCAGGATCCTTGTGTTTTCTCATTTGAGCATCAGTTAGGCTTTCTAGTTTCACCTCTCATTCAAGGGTTTCCTTGTTTCGTGCCTTTGTTTCTTCCGTATTGGAGTTCCATTGGTTTGATCATTTCCATAGGGGTTCCATTATTCTGGGGGGGCTTTGGTGTCTCATCCCTCTCTCATGGGGGGGCTGGTTGTACTTATGGTTTTGAGAGAGTCTCTTGAGCCATTTCTTTTTTTTTCATTTTTCTATCTCTTTTTGGAGTAGGGTTTTTTCCCACTGGGTTTTCTGTATTTCTCCATTTTACAAAGATTTGGTTGTGCTAGGTACCTCATCAGGCCATGTTGTCGGGACCCATTTTATGCTTTCAACATTGTAGTTTCCTTTGCTTTCTTCTTGCATTGTTTGTAGCTGCATTGTTGCTCATCTTAAGGGGGGGTGTTAGAGTAAAGTATTAATTATATTAATTAACTTTACTCCCTTCTTAAGATGTCAACTTTTTTGCTTTAGTTGTTTATATTTAAAAACACATGCACGAGTTGTTTTAAACTCATGCACTAGTTGTTTTAAATATAAACTTGCATACATTAGTCTTGTAATAATTTAACTAATTATTGCATGCACTAGGGTTTTCCTTTCAAGGCTTTTGATCTCCTTTATAAGGATGATCCATTGTACATTTAATTCATTCATTAATTGAGGATATTTTCTTCTTCATATTTTTGAGTCAAACCCTTGCCCTCTTCTTGTCTCTACTTCCTTGTAACAGGTTTTTGTATGCAGGTGATCTTCGGGTTTTATGGATTTGTATTGCTCAAATCCTACACAACCATTCATATCTATACTAGTGGTTTGTTGGAGAAAGGAGCTTCTCTATCACTTTTTAGCAAAAGATTGTCAATATACAAATACCATTAAATATGGCTTAGATTAAAGTCCTCCTAATGAATATGTCATGTTAAGAAAAATAACATAGCAATAATAGGCATAATTCATAACCTTGCAAGTTACACAAAAATACCAAAACCATGTCTTCAAAATTCGCACCACATATAATATGAACACCACCGATTGTGAGAAATGCTATCAAAAGGAATAGACCAGCTTGAATAACCCACTTGAAACAATCCTTGAATCACCAGTTGCAACTTGAGCAGAGGAGGTGGGAAAAATGACCGACATGCTATTATCCAAAAAGCAAAATTTCTAAGAATTGAAATCCCTTATAGTCAACCAAATTATACCCCCATACCCACATGTTCAAAAACCCCAATGTTGACACCTTAATCTTGGACATTCCCAGAAGGCAAAGCCACAAAATTTAAGTCTATTTGGGGTTGAATATTAAGATCTAGAACATTATTCCAGAATGGAAGTGATGGTCAATCTGCAACCAAACAAGGATATGATAAGCTCCCAACTGAAAAGCATTGTCCTTGAGCCCCAACGTGTCAAGATATCCAAGCCATCAATAAATTCAATAAAAAATTTGGTACATTTTAATCATACAACCTATGTCCTTGCACCTCCACATGTAAAATAAAATGACACGAGGCCCAACTTACAAATGATAATTGGAATGACATAATATGATAGGAAGAGATAACTCCAACCTCTGATACCCTAATGATATTACCAAGGTTTCCCCTCATCAAACACTCTCTTTCCCCTATGTGTTGAGATGGAGACGTACTATGACTAGCAATATTTTCCCCCTCCTTTTCACAAAGACCCACGCATTCCACCTTCCTACCAATAATACCCAAGCATGAGTGTTGATAGTTTTGCTTCGTATACCATTCTGACACCTAGTTATGAGAAAAACCTATCTGCCCACTCATTCTCCTAGTAGTTGTAGGAGGTTCCTATTAACTCCTATCGACATGCTTACCGTCCCACCCATAACACAAATGTAGGAAACCAAGAAGATATCAATTGTCAAGAGATATTGAGAAATCTTCAGGTAGAGCTTAGCGCCATCAAGGAGGAGAAAGAGTATCACCGTCGGTGAGAAGAGCTTGATTATCAAGCTTACATGTTATAACAATTTGATGTCCTAAAAATGCAATAACAGTATTCCCTTTCAATGAAAGTGGTTGTCTGTAAAGAAAGGACAAGGCGAGTGGTTTCAGAGGGACCTGGTAACAACAATGGAGAAAAGGGAAGCAAAGGACTAAGATTGAACAAAGAGGTAGATTCATCTGGCCATGTGCTTCCTTTTTCTCTAAGAATGTCATAGAAGGAAATGGAGAAGGTTATTCTCCATCTGACCTCTCTACAGGCATGGAATGAAGAAGGTTGGGAATAGGAGGAATACATAATCCCCTTATCGTAGAAAGACATCCAACAAGAGGAATGCACAGTCTCACTTCTGGATGTGATTCCCTTCATTGTCAACATGGAATCGAGTGAGCAATATGATGACCTGACACAAATGACAATTCAAAATTATCACTTTTATTTTTTTTAAGCATCTTCTATTTTGGTGGCCCTAGAGATCAACATCGAGGATGACTTTCTAGGAAAATTTGATGTCATTTGCGCATCAATTAACATTGAGTCAAATATTTTCAAGTCCACCGAGTGCAACTTGTTACAAAGGGGAGGCTTCTTCTATGTAGTAAAGAAGCCATCTGGCTCTATTTTTTATGGTTATCTGAAAGAGAAGACAATTGAACTAATTAGGGGATGCCCCGTCGAGCATTTGGCCTGGGGTTGTCGCAGTGAGTCACCACTAGTCATGCTCACCTCCAAGCATGAAGAAGAGCTCAATGATGAAAAGAACTAGCTTACCCATTCACTGCAGGAAGAGAGTATTCCAACATGGGTAAGTTTCTTTATTTTCAATTTTTGGGAGGCATTTCATCATTTCAGATTCCTTTCAAGCTTTATTTCTTGGTTGGTCATCAAGGAAGATGCAATAAACTAAAGGCTAGTTAGGAAGGGAAGCTATTTTAACAAACTAGTCAATTGTTTTGTTTAAAATCTTGTAATATAAATCTATTTACATATGTAAATATTTGTATAACATTAGGTTAGGAGTTTTCTTTCCAAGAAGTATTATTCACACATAGTGCTTTCTCCTTAGGGGAATGCATGTTGTAGTTCGGGTTTCCTCCAAGTGCACACTTGCACATTTTTTATGGTGCCCTCCTTTGTTTAATTTTATTTTCTTTGAGCCTAATGGATAAGAAAATGGTTTGTGAAGCCAGAGATTTGGGTCCACATCCCGGAAGTAGAATGCCCCTGAAAGTTACCAAAATTGTGAAGGAAAATTAACCATGTGCAAGTAAGTCAATGGGAGCACCTCATTCATTTCATTCACACAATATTTCAAGATTGAGAGTACTATGCTTCATCGTTTGTCAAAAAAACACACATTTTAGTCATTGTATGCCCTTTGTTGTACCATAATTTATGCCAACATGTCATGTGTCCCTCAGGCACCAAATGGTTCCTTCATCTGATGGTGGACCTGGACTTTCTTTTATCTTGACACACAGTCTCTTTGTGGATGATTATAGTTTTTGTGGCTTTGTTCGAAGGTAGACTCCCCATGTAGATGCCACACATCTTCCTTTTGACTAGCGTGAATTCTTCTAATGGTGGGCCCGGTTCTCTTTCAAAGCTAGACACATGACGGTCTCACAAGATTTTCAAGGAGACCAATCTTAGTCAATTGTAGCTTTTAGCACTACGAGTCTCTTCTGACATAGTTGTATTTTTCCATGCACCCCATTCTACACTATCATCATTCCTTTGGTATGGGCATGATTCTCAACGAAACTATCACGATAATTTTTGAGGTGGCTGATAGTGTAATTATGGGAACTTGATTCTTTTTCTGAAAAGGGGGATGGATGACATATTTTTACAACTGGTAAGGCGACCAACCCAAAAAAATTGGCAGGAATGGAAACACAAAGAAGTATCTCTGATCCACTTTTTTGAGTTCCCATGCTACACCTTGGCTATATATGTAGAGCATTGAATTGTAAAGATGATTTTTTTAGCAAGAGAGAGGATTTTTAGGACTTTCACTCTTATGAAAAAGGCTATTCAAGTAGGCCTTAAGTCTATAATGAGCATTTTGAATCAATGAAATATAGCAATCGTGCTTGTATCCCTTTGTCTTTTAGAGATTCATTTGTTTCATGAATGTTTCCTATGCATTTCCTAACTCCAGCAATGCCATTTCAATCTCTTATATGCATATTATGCTTCAAGCTTCTTTGTATGTGGTTATCATCATATGTTTCAACCTTTATGTCTCATGCTTAGATAGTTGTTTTTATATCTGTGGTTGTTCCTTTATGTGATACACAGGTTTTCCTCACCATCTTGCTTTAAGGGTTAGCCTATGTATTTTAAAGTGTTCCAAAAGCTTTGGCAGATCGGCTTAATAAGAGTAGGTTTCCTTCCCTTTTCCTCTTAGCACAAAATAAAGAGTTGGATTATAAAATCCTGGAGGTTTCCTAGTGAATAAGCGCAAGGTCCCCCATTCACTAAGGCTTCCCATAAGGCTATAGTGCCAAGGAGAAATTTTAGGCGTCAATAGGTTACATGCACTATTGGATTTACTCGTGTTATGAGCATCTCTTTGACTTAAGTCAAGTTTTGTAATACTTCTAGTTGTTTCCCTGAATCCATATTGTTAGATGTTGAGAATTGTTGTCTACCTTTCTCATGAAAGCATCTAGCACAAATTGGACCATTGTCTATTGATTTGGTATGCATCCCATGTAGCATTAACTATATATTGTGCATGTTAGAAGTTTGCAATGTATCTATTCTATTGTGAAATCTCCTAGAAGCTATTGTGAAGTCATTATTGGATTGTGGTATGGGATGAATATTGAAATTTTGTTTTTTGTTTTTCTCTTTGCATTGCATATGGCGTCGAACACTTATTTCTTCTTTATGGTGAGCATAGTAGTCTTGACTTCTTTTACAACATTATATTCTTTGATTTTCAGTTTTAGAGTAGCTGGTTTGAGAATTTTGTGGGGTAGAGTTCAACATTTGTAAATGAATTAGTAAGTCTCATTATTCATGCAAAGTAAAAAAGTACTATGTACAATAAGAGAAGATCAATATAAATGGAAAAAATGTTGGTAAGCATCTACACTGCAATATAAAGGAATAACTCAATGAAAGGTTGTAGAGAGAAAACATTTTAAAAGTTGCATGACACCCAATTTCAATTATTGAATTAACACTTAAACAATCTTCTAGGCATAAACTTTAATATTTTTCTGTATAATACATTATAACAATCATTTTTACAAGTTGTATGATAACTAATGACAAATACATATTAAACTTACTGAAGTAATCTTCTAGGCATAAATTTTAATATTTATCTATATAATACATTACAACAATCATTTATTAAAATTATAATGATCAAATTAAATATTAAATATATAATATACTTTATCAAAACCTATGAATAAACCTACATTAATTCATATGTTTTGTGTTTATTGTGCCAAGAAGCAAGAAAGCTTAAACTTAAGTGGGGTGTTGGAAAAAATGGCAAGAAACTGTGTAGAAGTTCTAGTAATAGTGCTTTGGATTGAATTTCATTTGAGCACAATGTCTAGACTGTAGATTCCATTCCAAATCATAAAAAGGGAGAGAATCACTTAAAAAAATGTTGAGGAGACTCTCTTTGATATTAATGACATTAAATTCATTGATCAATTCATCTCTAATCTAAATGGGCTCAATAAGATGAATCTCTCATGGTTGAGTTGTTTAGAGTCCAAGGGATAAGATGTATGATTATTTCACTACATTGTCCTTAAAGAGTAGTCTTTGAATGCATATGGAATTAGAAGGAAGTATGAGTCAACTTGTTTAACTTATTTAATCACATCAGAAGCTCTTGGTTTTTTAATGCAGGAACATCTTGGGCATATGACAATCAACATCAATTAAAAAAAATATCAGTTTGTTTGTTTTGAAGTTTTAGTTTGTTTCAATTTTTTTGGCATCTCTCCATAATTGTTGGCTTTGATTTATTGTTTGATTAGTTGTGATAAGTAGGTTAAACATGGTTTATCCTCTTTGATGGTCGATCAATTAAGATAAGAGCTATGGTTCAAGGCATGAACATCCATCAAATCATAAAGGATAAAAGTTTGTCAGATCTTGTACTTGCAACTGTTTGGGTATGCATGTAGTCAAGAAACATAGATAGGGCCAGTGAGCCATTTGACAAAATTCATTATTAAAATATAGTCTCATGGATCAAAATTATTGGAGGATGCACAAAATTGATTTGTAAAAAAGACTAGAGATATTGTCAAACCAAATTCCAAAAAAATGACTAGCATCCTCATGGTTTGTTTAAGCTTATCTTGGAATAGGGTATGAGTCTCCATTGAAGCCTAAAAGACTTTAGAAACTTTAAAAATAAAATAATTAGCAATACCCTGTTGGATATGTATGCAAATGTGGAAGCATATACCTGGTACATTGATTGTAGCTATGGACAAAATGAACCATTCCACAAGATTAATGAACACAAAATCTTATTACTGAACATTTTCCCCTTTAATAATTATTGTGTTTTCTTGTAGTATGGTGACTCACACTTAGCTCCTCCCTAGGAAGAACCTCCAACATTCCTATGTATATCTTTGCATTTATTGAACTAAATATGCATAGTACGCATTGTATTTATTCATCATGTTGTGTGGCTCATCGTATCAAGTAACTCTGAAGTTAGATCAATTTACAGAAAGGTTGTGTGGGAGGTCTTTTCCACAATATCTAGCACATATAACACATTAATCCTTTCCTCTAGAGGCATTTCCTTAATATCTCTACTCATACTCTTGATTGTCCTTCACTAAACAATGCCAATTCATACTTGAGCATCATCAACACCCTAGGCTAAATGGTGAGGGGTCTTTTTGAGACATTTCTCTCTCTCTCTCTCTCTCTCTCTCTCTCTCTCTCTCTCTCTCTCTCTCTCTCTCTCTCTCTCTCTCTCTCTCTCTCTCTCTCTCTCTCTCTCTCTCTCTCTCTCTCGATTTGATCAAAAGTATTATAGTTTTTAACATCCTATATAGATGTTGCATATATATTTTCTTTTGGGAGTCAATACTATAGTCTTATGTGCTACCAATCTCTTACTATAGTCCTCAACTCCAGATTTGCATTTTTGGACTCTTCATTCTCTATTTAAATGCAAACTAGGCAATGAAATGTTCAAGTTCTTATTAGTCGTGTAAACATGCCACAATTTATGTACATGGATCTGATTTTTTTATTTAGCTTTAGGTAAGGGTAAGTTAAACTAAAATGCTCTAGTGCTTGATAGTGTACTCAAAAATTTCCCGAGTGCATGATAGATGTATGATTGAAAAATACTACTTATTTTTTTATCTCGTTTTCAATTGTGTGTACTCAAAAGTTACCAAACTGATTGAATGTCTAGGCTTTACTCAGCTAGTTTTCTTTGTGGTAGCTTGGAAATTAACACTAAAGCCCAAATCTAGTTTGCAAGCATATTTCAAAAAGTTTGCAACATACATGCTCTCAAGAAAACATAAGAATCATCACCTCTCTTTGAGTTCTATATCTTCGTCAAGGGATTGTATGCTATATACAAAAATTAGGTACCTGATAATGCATGAACCAATTTTCTTAGTGGCCCTTGCTATAATACAAGACCCTTCAAAACCTGATATTGCATATTTTTAAACATTCCTAGATTTTTCCTTATAACTCTCAAAGATCATCTCATTTGTTGTTTTTATAGTGCTTGAAATAGCATTAATTGTTAGATAAAGAGAAAATAGATCATAAATTTTGGGTTTTTGCTTAATTTTTTTAGATTTGAAAACATCTAGGATGGCTTGTTACATTTTAGACTCAATTTATGAGTTTCTCATACCAAGAAAATGTGTCTATTGCATAGGGAATCCCCTATATAGAGATTGCATAACTCTCATTCTATTACAGGTTGGGGGAGTGATGTTCCTCATGTCTTCTATTTAAATTTTCTTGAGGGTATGAGTAGGATCATGAGGGGCCAAAAAGTGGTGATATGAAAAATTTGCCCAAAAATGTGAAAATCTATGTTGACCTTTTAGTAGGCCTAGGTGTTAGTACACTTGACCATGACAAACACCTAAGCATATTGGATATCAAAAAAATATCTAATACATGATATGTATATATAAATAATATTTACAAATAAATAATAATGTATATTATATTATGTATATTTAAAATATGTATTAATTTATAAAATTAATATGTGTTAATATCAATATATTAATATTAATATTAATATATTTTTAAACATATTAATAATAACATATATTAGTAGGGGTTCACCACTTAGTGTGTTGGTTAAGTGGTGGTATTTTTGTCCCCACCTAGGTTCAAACCCCCAATGGGCCATTGTGATCACTGGCTTGTGCCTTCACTTATCCAATGTGCTCATAGATTTGAGCTTAAACTTTGTAATAAGGGGATGAGGTCCCCCATTTATGGCCTCCTTGGTTCATATCTGTAGGTCAAAGGCATTTTATGTGGAGCCGAAGGGCATTTCATGCCAACATTATTGGTCATGTTAAAAAGTTTACCAAACACTTTCTTAAAAAATAAAGAAAATAATATATATTAATATTACTTGCAGATAGCTTGGTATACTGGGTACCAAGCTATCCGCTATTCAAAAATATTTATTTTTTAGGTATCATATATTTGATACTTGAGACTTTTTATAAAGTTGGCTACATAATAACAATGACCCATGACTTTTGCATTTTGCATTCGATATTTGATAAAAACCCGATATCATATATATAGAAGTGATTTTTCGAGCTGCAAGTATGATTTTTTGTATTGTTTTCCATTTTTAATCACTTCTTTGCATTTTTTATTTATTTTTGCATTTTTTAGTTCTTTTTTTAATTTTTTGGTTTAAATTAGGTTTTTTTTTAATTTAAAAGAGTTTTTATTTTTTTTAAATATTTGTTAATTATATAAATTTGCAACTTAATCAAGTATGGTAGATAATGTTGATAACCCTCATCCTAGAAACCCATAGCATGTAGACCCGTAGGCACAAAACCCTCCACCACAGACAATTAACCTATAGTAGAGTTGATAGCCAAAAATTTAAATCAATTGGGGGGCATTAGAAATCTTTATAACAACATCCCTATCTTAGCCCCATGTTGAATACATTAAAATCAATAATAGAAAATGTAGAAACCCTCACCACATAATAGAGTGTTGTACTTCAGTAGTGACAAGCCATGCCAGCTCACTATAGCAATGAGTTGTATTATGATGGGGTGAAGGCCCTAGGAATAACAAAAGAACAAATAGTTGCCCTATTTGTCAATCGCCATACCGAATAGCTAGTAGATCCAAAAAAAACAAAATTTGTCCATGAGATGGTGCACCAATGTTGAAATGCAAGATAAGTTATGAGATCGTTGTGGATGGTTTTTAATAAACTACCCAACAACAATATGGATGTACCATTTTATTCAATTAAAAAACTATATGTCGAGTTCAAATTGCATAAGCATGTGAACTATTAGAGCATGATGCCATTCATGGGTGTAGGTTGTGGCATGCCCCTAGATAGACCAAGGGCACATCAAGTCATATAGGACCCATATGTTCTCCCACCTCTCATTCCTCTGATATAACATCCAAATTTTACTGTACAGACTACCTCATAAACTATTAGGGCTATTCACTCTTTGAGTAGGAATTTGATTACTCAGACTGCATCACTGATACAATAACAAGGTGATAATAGGGGGACATCTTCCTTGGATCCACATATTTGTGTGCCCCATACTCACACTATGTGCAATCATATTTGCTTGGGTCCCCTCAGACAACCTAATGAGGAGCCTATGGACACATATAACTACAAGGTGTGTGATATGTATGGTGCACCACATGACACGACATGGACTGGAGCGTACATTGGAGAGTCTTCTCACATGAGAGACCAAGAGGTGCATCAATCATTCACTAAGAATATTGTGGTAAGACTTAAATTTTAATTTCATAGTGTATTTAATTTCAAATAAATATTTATACTAGATAATGTATTAAGATTGTACACTATTGTTTACTAACATGGTCTATTTATGTTTAGTTAATTTTAGAGGAGGAGATGACACGGGTTTGCGATGCCATGGTCTCGGCCATTTCATTTGGCCTTGATAGCTTTATGGTATATATTTTTGTACTTGTCATTTACATTTTGTATTGTATACTTGTTTGTCATTTAAATTTTGATAATTGAATTGTATATTAATTAATATTTTCATCTTATTTTACTCTTGCAGGTTGCACCTACTATGAGAGATGTGTAAAGCAAGGGAGGTGCAGTGGCACCCACTGATAAGGGAAAGGTAATTAAGAGTGTAAAGAATTTAGAATGATTATGCATGTACACGTATTACTTAACTATACTAAGGTTTATTTACATGGTCTATTTAATAGAGCTTGATGTTCGAGGAGGACACGACACAGGTGCAAGAGCCCAACCTCGTAGCCATTTCATTTGACCTTGATAGTTACACAGTATATAATGTTGCACTTAGTTGTTTACGATATTTTAATTGTATGCATGTTTGTCATTTAAATTGTCATTAGTTTAAATATATATTAACTAACATTTTTATCTTAATTTACTCTTGTAAGTAACACCAAGTTGGAGGGAGGTATAGCATGAGGGATTCACATCCTTGTTAAATACACTGACACTGACAGAAGAAGAGATGCTTGCATTGTGGTAAGATTTTATTTTAATTCAAGTTATTAGTAAATTTAGGTTCCTATTAGTGACAACTTTATAAAATAACTTGTATCAATTCTTTTCTTGTGAACATATATAGGTTGATAACTGAACTGTTAGTGACATCCCTTTGCTACCAATGAAATATTCTAGGACTCCTAATTATCACATTAGGAGACATAGACATGATGTAATAAAAAAAATAATTTTTAAAGTTCAATTGTAGTTCATTGTATAGTAATTTTGATGTTAATTTTTTTAATTGTAAATCATATAATTCAGCAAAACGCAAATTGTGGTTTGATTTTTTTTTTTTGCAAGACCTTTCAGAGTTGAAGACTATTTCAAAGAGGCTCTATTTTGATGATTTATTAGTAGTCTATGATGTCTTACCAACATGTAGTTGTCCATGCATATTTTGTAGATATTTTGAGATGGCATATGCCACATTTTGAAAAATATTGCTCAAGTTGGCGTGTATGCCATATTTGTATATGGACATGCATACTTATTAGACAATTTGATATATAAAAGTGGAATTTGATATAATTTGTTCTTCATGTGCACTAGATGTATTAATCATGTTTATGGAATCATTATGTATTTTTTCTTATGCGAGTGTCATCATTATTATATTTCAATAATATTTGATGTGTTTGGACAATATTTGACGTGTTTCAATAATATTTGATGTGTTACGATAATTTTTTTTATTATGTTTCAATAATATTTGATGTGTTTGGATATTATTCTATGTAATGTCCCCTACTATGAGGCTGCCAATTTCCAATTGTTAGCAAACATCACTATATGTTTAAATAAGAATAAATTAAGAAACAATGAATGATTCATAATACATTTAGTAGTTAACATACTTAAGCCCCAAATCCTTACTTCTCTCCTAAACTCAACCCTAAGGAGAATGGGGATTTACTTTTTTTAGGGTGCCTCGCACCAATCTACAAATAGATTCCATCAAGGTTTTGGGACCCCATCCATATTTTCTCTTTGGATTTACCTACCTTGTGAGATGACATGACATTCATATTGCTCAGGGTTTGGAGGAATTATCTCAACAACAATATGTTGACTCATGGGTGAAGCATATCCAAGGGAGGCCAGATGTATGAAGGAGACTTTGAATAGATATTGTGCTCTTTCATGCCAAAAGGTGAATTGATAGAATTCAAAAGTCCTATTTTTCAACACATGCCTGCATAAGTAGAGAGAGATCTGTTGCATCCTTAAGGATAAGAACATAGGATTACCAGATAGATTATTGGGTGTGTCACTCTTTACAGGGCTATGTAATTCCAAGTTATGGACCAAGTTGGTCGACTTGTGCATAAGTAAGATGGAGGGTTAGAAAAGTAGGTGGCTCTCCTCGACTAGACATATTCTTATGCTTAAATCGGTCATATCTGTAATTCTAATTTATTCCATGATGTGCATGAAAATTCCTAGGAAGATTATTAGAACCAGTGAGAAGAAGATGAGGAGATTATTGTATAATTGTAGTTAGGGGTAGGACACAATCCCTCTTTTAGAATGGGATAAGGTCTATGTTCCCAAATTGGCAGACAGTGTTGGATTGAGAAATCAGGCATGAATGAATGAGGTCATGGGGGCAAAAATTATCTAGATGATGTATAAAAATTTGGATAAGAAATGGGTTAGAATTTTGAAAAGTAAATATCTTGACTCCTAGTGTAGGGAAAGGGTATTGACAATGAGGGATCCCCCTCGAGGCTCTACTATTTGGAGTTTCATGATGGATTATAGACAACTGATCTTGGATCACCTCTCTTGGAAAATAGGCAATGGAAATAAAGCTAAATTTTTTAGTGATTCCATAGAAGGAGCACTTACACTAAGAAATGTGAATTGTAGCTAGCATATTCAAAGAACTATTGAGTAAAGTTGCGAAAAGAGTGTTGTGGATTACACTGTCAAACGAGACTTGGATGGTGTGATGACTTGGTCTTGGAAGGATGTGAGTGGTTTTGGCCTAATTATGGTTGAACAAATGGAATTGATTGGTATCCTGAAGAAACACAACCTCTTCTTCATAGACGGGGAGGATGAGATTATATGGTGTGGATAAAAAAGTGGTGAAAGCTCTGTCAAAATTGGTTACAAACTAGTAGAGGTCATAATCGAGGACTCAAAATGGCCAAGTCATTTGTGTTGGAACAAGTATTGTCTCCCCAAAGTTGGAGCCTTTTCCTGGCTTGCTGTAAAAAATAGGATTCTCATTGGGGAAAGGTTGATGTGGTATGGCCACCATGGCCCTTTTGAATGCTTGTTGTGTCATGAACACACAAAGAACACGGACCATCAAATCTTGCATTGTAAGTTATCTATTCAATGTTACATTTTAGTTTTAAAAAGATTAATCTGTCCTTTTATTGTCGAATCTTGATCAAACAACTATTTTAGAGTTGGATTTGTCCTACCTCAAAGTTAGGCTTTTCAAGAATGTAGCACATATTCCCATGCATGGTTGTTTGGGAACCGTAGAAATGACAAAATCATCAAATTTCCTAGGACAAAAAGGAATTTGTGGACAAGATCTATATAAGAATTGAGAATGTAGTTTCAGAATTGTTCAACATTGGAGTCTCTCAGCAGAACCCAAGCAGGCTCCCATATTTTTTGGAAGATAACATACTATAGAAATCATGGATGTTACTAAAATTCCAACCCGTTTATGGGATTTCTTGGGTTAATCCAAATTCAAAAAAGAGGAGTGAAATACAATGGGAGAAGCTAGAGGTGGGTTGGGTCAAAATCAACTTCAATGGTGCATCTAAGGGAAATCTTGGGCTATCAGGTGTTGGATGTGTAGCAAAGGGTCCAAAAGTAAATATATTGGTGATTGAGACAAATAAGCTAACAATTGGAATTAACAATGATCTAGAAGCGCATACAACATTGTTAGTAGTAGACTTGGCATCCAAAATAAAGGTAGAGCATGTACACCTGGAAGGTGACTCGCTGATAATTGCCAATGCCATATCTAATGGGAGATCTCTTGTGTGGAATATTGACACAATTATCCAAGCCACTCTAAAAAAACTTGAAGGTTTCAAAAACTTCAAAGTAACCCACATTTTCTGCGAAGGAACCAATTGGAAGATTTGCTTTCCAAACTGGTGGTTCATTTTGCCGATATATTTTGGCATAGAATTTGGCGTTAGCTATATTCTGAATTGTAATTATGGTTTTGTGTGTAAGGGTACATTGGTAGGTGGGCAGGTGATGTAATATATTTCCATATTACCTCGACTGAGCATACAAATGATGGCTCAAGATGCCTTATTTATGAGGGTGAAAGAGCAAGATTTTTTACCCCCAAATATTTCCATTTTTTAGCATTCATTGGGAATGTTTTTTTACCTATATCTGATTTGGTTGCCAAAGTAAAGTGACATGTGTGGTGGTGATATGGATTTGAACTTTAGCTTCAAGGAAAATAAACAACAATTTTCCTTTTAAGGACAGGTCACAAAGGATAGACTCGAGGTTATTTTTGTGATGAATGACCCTTTCTTTCTAATGTTGGTTAGGGTGTTGCTAGGGATTTGTTGTCTCTAAATTCAAATATCACACATACATAATAAATTCCTCCATGTTCTGTGTGTGGAGACTAAAGATGGACACATGTGCAGGGGTGAGGCACATTGTTAAGCGGTGCATCAAACCAGGATGGAGAATTTACTTAGAAGAAATTTTGAATTTGGTCAAACTAGCTGTGGGGTTTTTGGAAACACAAGGTGAGTAGATTGGCATGATTGGATACCCCTATCACATTCACCTCTTCTTCCTTTAGGGTACCTTGAAAAACATAGATGGGTGACAGGTGGAGGTGAAGAGATATTGGAATATGATCAAAGACTATGTGCAGAACTAGGAAATGATTGGCAACTAGGGTTTCCAGGGATCAAATGGACAAATCCTACCTCAAATACAAGCTTGTAGACTTTTGGAGGCAAATTCCTACAATGGGTCATCGTCATGGGTATGTCACTAGACCCGGTAGAGGCAGAAGATGCCATGGACAAGGTTGTGGAAGGTGAAGCACTTGAGGGTTGTTTTTGTGTGAGGTGGGGTTGATAATGTATTTCATCACGGGGTTGTTACTCGAATTTTGGCACAATTATGGGAAGACATCCTAGGTTTTTGGGTTTTTGTTCAATGTTGTTGTGTTGATCCAAATTTGTGATATTATATATGCTAATGATGGGTAAATTGTGGCCATGATAGTCTTTAAGCTTTTGGATAGTCAGATTTAGGGTTGAGTCTAGGGTTTGATAATGTACAGGTTAAATTATGTTAGTACTATTATGATCACCTCATATATGAAGGGGATGTGGTATTGGGGTTATTTTTTGTAGTGCGAAATGAAACCTCGATGTAGTCTAGTTTTGGGTCATGGGATGATGCTATGAGACTTTACTGTAAAATCTTGGATGTAAAACTTTATTATTATTAATAAAATATAACACAAATATACTGATAAAAAATGCCTTCAGCATAAATATATAGTAATAATATCTTACAATTAAATTGATAAAATAAAATAAATAAAAATAATTATGAAAAATAATAAAAAATGTTAATTTAATATATATTAATATTAAATAAAATATTAAATGAATGAAAAGAAGACTAGAAAATTTATATGAAATGATTATTTATATATTTGAATTTTTAGTTAAAAAGTAAAGTAGTATGTCTTAAAATTAAACTGAATTTTATTTATTTATTTATTGGTAAAAGGCCGAGACCAAGATTTTATTAATCATTTAAACATTTACATAGACCCCGCTTAGTGCAAGTGCTGGTAGGGAAGAGCGGCATTGAGAAACCCTCCAGCCTTGCCTGGGACCTTAGTCCAGTTTTAATACATATCATTTATAGGAGGGAATCCCCTTCCTTTACATAACATATCCCGAAAGAGATTACAATTTACATAATCTGCTATGCTGAGATTGAGTTACAATCTTTAACTTGTTCCGCCCAGTCTGCTGAATTGGATATCCTTCCCTCCTAGTGTCATGCCTTGATTTGATTCTGCTAGTCCTTTCTAATGGATTTCCTTCCATCCTAGAATCATGCTTAGATTAGATTCTTTGCAAGTCCTGTCATACTAGATACCACTTTACTATGACTGCAATCCTTGTTAGTATATCAAAAATTACATTATATCACCTTGAGAAGTTTGTTAAGAAATAATTGGTGAGGAAAGGAAAAATAAAGACACATCCCTACCATAAATAAAATTCCTCTCTGCTAAACTCTATGCCATTGTTGATTTAGTTTGATAAAAATAGAGAAACTATATACTTGTCTTTGTGGTTGGTGGTTCCTCAAAACAACATTATTTTCTTTCCTAGACTAATAGATACCCCAAAAACTACTGAAATGTAAAAGATGTCATGCATGTAGAAAGGAAAAAGCTACTTTAGCTTAGTAGAATATGTCTGATCAGAAGACTACATAATAAGCCTACCACTAATAGAAACTCAATCCTATCTTTATTCATTCTATCTCGACCTTGATTTAGTAGTCAGAAAAACACCAAAATCCTTGTTTGCATTATGGCTTTAGAATAGAAATGACTTAACTTTATAAAAAATATAGTAATGACTTAACTTTACTCCTTAAAAATGATTGCAGAATAGTAATGGCTTGATAAAGATATATCCTAAAGAAAGCAAGATTCCCTATTAGCACCAAATAAGAAAGAGGAAAAAGATATCTGAAAGTCTTCCCCAGAGCAGAACCTTCTTGCTTTCTTCAGACATCAAATTACCCAGATAATCCTTAATCTGAAGTCAGTATATGACCCCTATATACTAACTTCAAGATTAACGACTATCTAGGTATACATATCCATATTTGCTCTATTTAAAACTACCGAAGCATATAGCAAAGAGGAGAATCTTGTATCATAGACCTCAAAATAACTCTGCAATAAGTATGTTGGGAAATAAAAAGGATAAAAATAGAGGACCATAGTTCTTATCCTAAAGATTGGTGTTCCAAAAGGACAACTTGTATTCTCTTTTAGTATCACCGATTCCATATAGTTGCCTATTAATAATAGTGAGCAAACATAATAGTGAAAACCCTATATTGTATCCTGCAAACAAACCTTAAGGATCACCAAGCAAGCCCATTCAAGGATTCATACTTTAACCAGGAAGGAAACCATGGTTCACCTGGTAATTGTATTTTTGAAGTCAATGCATATATAGCTATATGTCGACTTCAAAATTAGCGACTACCAAGGAAATTCCATCTGAGACCGATTACACAGATAAAAAGGACAATAAAAAGAAGTCATTCATGATAGAATATTCTAACATGCCGCCTTTGAAACAGAATAATAACCATAGGTATTGATTACTGAAAATATCAGTAGTTTTCTTATTATAGAAACCAACCAATCTCTACAGAGACTTTGTCTAAAAATGGAGAAAAGGTTGTTTCCATATATCAGAAAACTCCCATCTGCCTCTGCACAACATCTCTATCCTTAGCATATCAGCCCAGAAAGTTACACTTTTGTTTAGATGTCTAAAAATATTATCATCATATTGGTTCATTTTATTGAGCATTGGGAATTCCAAAGCATCCTTGTTATAATGCAATTCTTGAAAGGAAAATATTAGAGTAAACTAAATTTTTTGAAACATAATAAAAATAAATTAATAAATAATAAAAAATTATTATAATTTATTAATTTTAATCTAATAAAAGTTAAATAAAATCTTTAAAATTTAGAATAATTGAATTAAATTAAAATAAAATTTAAAGTGAATAGGAAAATGGTCTTTCATTTTTTAATTTATTATTATTAAATAAAATTATATTGTTTATATGCATTATTTACCTTGTTAATCTCGATCTTACTAAATTTTAAATATTATTTAACATATTCAGTAAAATAAATAAATATCAATATATATTAATTTTTATTAATTAATATAATCATTATAATATGCTTATTTTAAATAATTAAGAAAGATATTTTAAAACTTTATGTCAATTTTTAATTTAAATGTGAATTTATATCATCATATCATGAGACTCCCTAGTTTTTTTTTGAAATTTTTTAATAAAGAAATTATGTGATGATATATAAATGTTTCTAAAACATTAATTAATATTTAAGTTTTTGATTAAGGTAAAAGTAGATTTTGATGGGACCTGAAACCCTTAGAAAAGTATTACAAAAAGATATTCAATAAAGCTCCATAAAGATATTCATTTTGTTAGTACTATTATGATCACCTCGTATATGAAGGGGAGGTGGTATTGGGATTATTTTTTGTAGTGCCAAATGAAACCTCAATGTAGTCTAATTTTGGGTCATGGGGTGATGCTATGAGACTTTCCTCTAAAGTCTTGGATGTAAAACTTTATTATTAATAATAAAATATAACACAAATTTACTGATAAAAAATGCATTCAACATAAATATATAGTAATAATATCTTACAATTAAATTGATAATATAAAATAAATAAAAACAATTATGAAAAATACTAAAAAATGTTAATTTAATATATATTAATATTGAATAAAATATTAAATGAATGAAAAGAAGAGTAGAAAAATTATATGAAATGATTATTTATATATTTAAATTTTTAGTTAAAAAGTAAAGTAGTTATGTCTTAAAATTATTTTGATATTTTTGAAACATAATAAAAATAGATTAATAAATAATAAAAATTTATCATAATTTATTAATTTTAATATAATAAAAGTTAAACAAAATCATGAAGATTTAGAATAATTGAATTAAATTAAAATACAATTTAAAGTGAATAGGAAAATGATGTTTCATTTTTTAATTTATTATTATTAAAAAAATTAGTATTGTTTATATGCATTATTTACCTTGTTCAATCTCGATCTTACTAAATTTCAAATATTATTTAACATATTCAATAAAATAAATAAATATCAATTTATATTAATTTATATTAATTAATATAATTATTATAATATGTTTATTTTAAAAAATTAAGAAAGTTATTTTAAAACTTGATGTCAATTTTTAATTTAAATGTGAATTTATACCATCCTATCATGAGACTCCGTAGTGTTTTTTTTTAAATTTTTTTAATAAAGAAACTATGTGATGATATATAAATGTTTCTAAAATATTAATTAATATTTAATTTTTTTATTAAGGTAAAAGCAGGTTTTGGAGGGACTCGAAACCCTTATATAAGTATTACAAAAAGATATTCAATAAAGCTCCACAAAAACTAAGCTATGACCACAAATCAACAAAATAGAAAGTTGACACAAAAGGTAGAAACATACTAGAATAGAGCCAACAAAAGACAAAAACAAACCAACCTATAGACACATAGAGAGCAACAAAACAAGCAAACTTAGGAAAATTTTTTAAGGAGCTCGGTGTTGGACTAACTGCCAACGTCCCCCTTCAGGATTTGTGACATGGTTTAACAACCACACGTGTCTTCTATAAGTCTAGTGGTTGTATCGGGCATTAACAGGTTGATATTTTGGTGCAACGACAACCACTAGTTGTAACACGTGGTATCAGAGCTTGGTCAAAGGTTTGAATCCCCTCAAGTGACACTGAGGGGGGATTATTGGACTAATCACCAACGTCCCCCTTAAGGATTTGTGACATGGTTTAACAACCTCACGTATCTTTTATAAGTCTAGTGGTTATATCGGGCATTAACAAGTCGATCTTTTGGTGCAATGGAAACCATTAGTTATAACACTTGGTAGCCTCCAGCTCTAGTTGTTCCATGTTGACCACAACCCTCTTCAAATCTTCAATCTCCTTATTGGTCTTTAGCGCCTTCTTCTTAGTTTTAGTACGAGTTCTCTTCCAAGGACCAACAATCTCCTTAGAACCAACTTCTATATCCCCGTTGATCTCCACAATGGCCTTATCTTAATTCATCTATTCCATCTTCTCAACTAAGATCTCTAGGTGTTCAATAGAAGATTTAAGAATTTTGTATCTTTGTTCACCAATTTTCTTCAAGGTTTTCTCCAAATGTTCAAATTGGACTCCATTTCCCTTGTCTTCACCTCATAATCCTTCCTCAGGGCATCTAAATCCTTCACAGTTTGAGCAAGGCCATCGGTAACCAAGGCTTTCTCATTAGAAGTCCATATTTCATTGACATTTTTAGAAAATGTACTTTCATTTCTCGGAGTAGAGATCTCCCGAATTTCCAATTTGCTAGAAAGGGCCCTTTTCTTGATCTTTATTTCTTTAACTTCATTAAAAAACCATCACATAAGAAGATAAAATTCCACTACACCTTCCCTAGTAGTCTCCAACACACCAATAGTAGTTTCCTTGTTAGAACGGTTAACCTCACTGAGGTTAGCAACTTCTCGAGTGTCCTCTTCATTAATCTAGACATCCTCATAAATAGAAGGGGAGATGAGGTCATCATATTCAAAGGCCACATTTTTTTCTTTTTATCTCAAATGTTGGGCTTTCCAACCTTCTTAGTCACCGATGAGGTCAAAGAGGCAAAAAAATTACCCTTTCCCTTTCCCACTTTAGAAATAGGGGAACCAATATGCTTAAGTTTTTTCATGGGATGAGAAGACTCTATATCATCATCAACCTCCGTATCCCAACCCTCCTCTTCATCTTCTCCCACACAAGGGTTCTCCTCCTCTGTATCAGAGTTTCCAAGAGCCTGACACTCAATTGAGGAAGACTTATAATATTCATAAATTATGAGCATAAGACCCTCATGGAGGTAGGATTTCCATAAGGGTTAGCCCTATAGTCCTAAATGCTAGCATTCATGGAACAAAGCAAATAGTAGGGAAATGAAACCTTATAATCATGCCTAAAATAGTTTAGAAGAACAAAGTGGTACCTGTAAACTCTTGTAAATCTACCATCAAGAGTTAAATACTGCATTATTGCAAAGAGGACTTGCCTCCAAGCCTTCTTGATTTGCTTTAGTGCATATTAAGTTTTGTTGATCTTGACTAGCTTGTCCTTTTTCTCTTCTTCTTTAGGGAACCTATTGCTTAATATTTAAGTTATAGATCAATAATTTTAGTTATTTAAATTTTTATGTTAAATATTTTAAAAATAGCATTTCTATATAAATCAAAGTTTGAAATGAAACTACAACTTTAGTACATGTATAAATAATGCAATAAAATAATTCTTCTAAAAAATTCAAAGTTTGAAATGAAAACTATAACTTTGGATGATTGTAAATCATGTAGTAAAATAATTATTCTAAATAATTCAAACATCAATAAATATGTATACGTTATTTTAATCTTAATCAATTTAAAATTTATTTTATTAATATTTATTATTGAACTTAATTAAGTTGATATAAAAAAATTAAAGAATTTTTTCATTTTAATTTATAAATTATTTAAATATTTTTTTTTTAAAATTCATTTATTTTGCTTAGTTTACTTTATTTTTATTTTTTTGAAAAAAGTGGTAAAATTGTATTCTCTCAAATCCAAGATACAAAGCAAGGCCTTTGGCCTACCAAAATAGAAATAAAAAATCTCAACAAGAAGGCACCACCACCAACACTACATATTCTTATCTTCCAAAAATAACGTCTCCAAGGTCTCAAGATAATCAGGAGGTAACTCATCCCTTCCACCTATATCCCAACCATCCACATTCTTAGAAGCCCACTTCGTCAAACAATTAGCCACTCTATTCCATTCTCTGGGGATATGATAAAAAGAGATAGAATCCAAAGAACCGCATATACTTAGAGTCTGTTTGACCACTGAGGCTAATTGCCAACTAACATCATCCAAACTTTGGTTGTTCAACATATCCACTATAATTTGAGAATATGACTCATAGATAACCCTCTTCCAGCCTAAGGAGAATCCTCTCTCAACTGAAATCTTAATAGCAAGGGCCTCCATCAAATTATTAGAGTGTTGTCCTTTGTAAACAAAGAAGAGAAAAACAACACCACCATCATTCCCTCTACCTACTCCACCAATCCCAGTATGCCTCGGGTTCCCATGAGAGGAACCATCTATATTAATCTTCAGGACCCAAGCCAGAGGAGGCACCCACTTCCCATCTCGACAAAACCTTTTCTTAACATGTCAGGGTCTTTTTCCAGTAATGCAACCCCCTCTACTATCCCCCAATTGCAAATTCCTCATAATAGCATAATCATCAGAATCAATATTTTCAAAAATATCACACTTAGCATAAATAGTCTCGTGAAGCCTACTAACTATCTTCTGCCACAACTGAAAACTCCCCATTTTGGAGTCACAAAAAATCCTATGGTTACTTCCCAACCAAAGGTTCCATATGATAAAAATAGACCCAATAGTCCAATCCACCTGGAGGAAGGATGTCTTCGCTAGAGGCCTACCCAAGCTCTCCCAAAATTCAATTAGGGAGGTAGCATGAATAAAACCATGATGCCATACCTCCCACCACCTATATCAGATCACATGGGGAGAACATTTAGGTCACTATGCATATAAAGGAAACAAATAGAGGGTCCTTGAAAACCTCTCTTACAAAGATTCTCTCATGTGAGGCATTTCTTTTGAGAAACCAACAATAAGAGAAAATTACATTTGGGCCAAGAAAAGTTGTTCCATACCTTCTTCCACTAGAGAACCTCAACCAAACTATGCAATTGCCTATCTAACATAGCATAACCTTGAGCAATAGTAAATTTTCCTTTTAGGATAGGACTCCAAGCCAGAGTGTCTCTCTCTTTAAGGGAGCTACAAAACCTACCCTCTAAGGCTTTAGCGAGATCAACATGATCCTCATCAAAACCACCCAAGGGCCACTCATGTGGATCCTTCTAGCAAGTCTCCTCCACTTGACCAATATGCCCGACTATTTTAAAATGATCCACCTTAATCCACCCAACATCAGAAAATAATGGAAAATGGGTTGAAGCTAAGGGAAGCTAGAAAGAATGGGAGGGTGGCCATCCCACAAGTCCTACCAAAATAGAGCATCATAGCCTCTATTACATATCCAGAATAGTTCATCCTTAATAAGTTGAGCTCCCTTTTTAAGAGTATCCTAGATATAAGATCCCTTGTCCAACAGAGCAAGTTGTGACACATCATGGCTGTCAACACCTAGAAGATACTTGTGGGTAAGAATTCTAGCCCAATCCTTTTCATGATTGTTGCACCACCTCCAATACAAATTGGTTGACAAGGCCTTAATAAAGAGAGAAACATAATTGAGACCAAGGCCCCCATCATACTTCGACCTACATATAAACTCCCAATTTACTAAACTCCATTTCGAGGAAATTAGGCTACTAGACCATAGGAATTGGTGAGACATATAATCAAATTCTCTCACAAAGGTGGAGGGGGGAACCTGCACAAAATACCAATAAATGGGGAGATCTCACATCACAATATTTAGAAGAATCACTCTCCTAGCAAAAGATAGCCACTTGTACGTCCAATGACTAACCTTACTCTAGAATTTTACCAAAATCCCCTGCTACTAATCCTTACAATGAGATCCCAAAGCCAGAGGAATCCCAAGGTACATCAAGGGAAGAGAACCAATATGAAATCTAAGGATCCTAGCAATCATGTTTTGAATAAGCCAAGGAGTATTAAAGAAATAGATGGAAGATTTATCTTCATTAATTCTCTAACTTGAAGTTGTCAAATAGATGTCTAAGGCTCTCCTAAAGTTCACTACCTCATTAATTATGGCCCTGGCCATCAAACCTATGTTATCCAAAAACTAAGGATGGAAATAGGGAGGAAGATTATTGTTCCAACTCCAACCTTGGATAAGACCTTGCCTCACCTGAGAATTAATAAATCTTCCAAGACCCTTTGTCATGATAATGAATAAATAAGGAGATAAAGGGTCCCCTTACCGAAGACCCCAAGAAGCACTAAACAATTCAAAATGTTCTCCATTAATGAGAACTAAAAAGGAGGAAGAAGTCCCACAATTGAGAACCCAATTCACCCACTCCTATTCAAATCCAAAAGCCAAAAATAATTTTATGTAAGAAATCCTAGCTCACCCGATCATAAGATTTATCCATGTCAAGTTTTATAAACATAGCTTTCTCCTTAGAGGTAGCCATAGAATGAATAGCCTCCATTGCGATCACAACACCAAAATCTATCTTCTACCAACAAAACCACCTTTCTCCATAGATATTAGAGCACAAAGGAGGGATTTGAGTCTTTCAACAATCAATTTGGTGATGATCTTGTAAATAACATTACATAAAGTAATAGGCCTGAATTGATCCAAATGATTAGCTCCTTCCTTCTTAGATATCTGAGCCAAAAAGGTATAATTCAAAGACTTAAGCATTTGTTTGTTCCTATGGGATTCCTAAACCACTTCAAGAATATCAAATTTTATAATCTAGCAAAATTCCTGAAAGAACTCTATCAGAAACGCATCCAGACTAGGAGTCTTACATTTTTTTTTATATTAAACACAACTTTCTCCAATTCAAACAACAAGATGGGACATGAGAGATCCCCATTCATCTCAACAAAGACTCGAGGGGAGATACAATCCAAGATGGCAAATCCTCATCAATAGCTGCGGGATCCTTCCTAGTGAACAAATTTGAGAAATAACTGACAACTTCCTTGACATTTCTTTCCAAGAAGAGAGTTGAGCCACTTCCAATGAAAGAAGAGAAGAAATAGAATTCTCATACCCCAGATCCTTAACCAAGTTATAGAAAAAAGAAGTGTTCAAGTATCCTCTTCCTGCAGCTAGTCAACCCAAGACTTCTTCTTCCATAAAATCTCCTCACACAACTCCCACTCTTCTAAGTCCTTAAGAGCCAAGGACTTAACATTACTTAGATTAGTGATCAACCCTTGGCCCTGAATATGATGAGTGACATTATCCAACTTGGACTAAGCAACTATCTTATGAGCATGTTGGCTCCAAAAACATTATTTATTCCACCTCTTAAGCTTGTATTTCATGTAATGACACCTCTTCCCAAAAGTATACATGGTTGTACCATGGGAAAACACCCCTTCACAGCACCAATCCATCATAAGATCCTGTAAGGATTGATAACATCAACTAAAATTTGAAAGAAGGATTTTTGGTGACTCTATATGAGGTGGTTGAAAACTTGATAGGCCAATGATCAAAGCCCCTTCAATCAAGAATTTATAAGTTGGTGGTCTACCCGACATTCACCTAGTAGCAAGAGACCAAAAATTTATCAAGCCTTTCTAAAATAGCCTCAACACTACTCCTCTTGTTATTCCATGTAAAGACACCATTAATTGGCTTTACAAAAATGAGATTCAAGAAGCCAATATTATCTCTAAGAAAATTTGAAGAAGGATCCAACCTAGCAAGCCCACCTCATTTTTCATCCAGACTAGTAATAACATCAAAATCACCAACCATAATCCAAGGGAGAAACATATCCAGGGAACAAAATTAATGTGATCCCAAAGATGAGACTTACCCAAAAGATTAGTAGGAGCATAAGTATTAAAAAAGAAGCACTTTCCTCAAGTCTCAAAGCTAGAAGCAACCATAGAAATGGAAGACCTGTTAGAAATCCACCACAATGGGGAAACCTTCCTCGGGTTCCAAAAGCAAGAAACCCCCCCTGAGTAGCCTTGAGCACCCATCCCCTACCAATATCCCTGGGGCCATATGTGGGAAGAACAATTAGCCAACCATCCACTGTAAGCTTGGATTCTTGAATAAAAGACTATATCAGGAGACTAAGAACCAATTAATCTGCGAACAACCTTTTGTCTAGGGATTTTTTTCAACCCACTTACATAAACAATCATTTATAGGGTTAGGAGAAATGAGAATCAATGAGCTTTATAGACCCCGACTCAACTAGAGTATCACCCATATTCTTGACCTTCTCTTGGTTAGTCTTCCTTCCACTTCTTGAGGGTTTGTCTAAATGCCCCTTTTTAAAGGGTTTCTAATGTAGGCCTAAGGCATGAGAAGCTTTGTTAATCTTCACAATATTTGAGGTTCCCTTAGAAGAGGGGGGATCATAAGCCATCACAACTGTACCCTCAAGAACTTGTGACTCCCTGGGATCTCTGCTATCCTAAACTTGAGAAGGAAAATCCACAACCATTTGTCCAACCTGATGGTCCCTTGAAGATAAAGTCTGATCCTCTTTCTTTGTATCCTCATCTTGAATCTCACATTGAACCTTAGGCCCAAAAGAAAGATCCATTGGAATTTCTTCCTCTTGGACCAAGTCATTAAGAACATCAAACCTGTTAAAGGTGCCTTCATTCTGTCTATCCATCCAGGTTCTCTTCTTTTCCTTGCCCTTGTTACGAGACTTAATGAGAATAAATCCATCCTTATTTATAATAGGGACCTTCCCCTTGTCCTCCTTAGAAGTAGAGTGAGGAGGACCAGAAGCTGCTAAGGGGGAAGATTTATTTCTAGGACATTTGCATTGTAAATGACCATATTCATGACAACTTATGCATCTAAATGGTAGGGTCTCATAATCTAGCTATTAGATCCAAGAGGACGATTCAATGCAAAATTCGATAGAATCTGGTAATCTAGCCAAACTCACATGTTTTCCAAGAAGTAGAGAGATTGAGTGAAGAATATCTTCCCTCCATAACTCCAATGGAAGCCTCGACAGTCAAACCCACACAAGCGCACAAGAGAGGATATCTTTAACAGAGTGAAGCCTATGTGCCAAGGCTTGATGAAGAGCCCCACTTGGTTGAAGAAATAAAAACCTCCTTCAAAGTCCTATTCCTATCCGACATGCTAGAAAAAATAACTAGAAAATAGTTATTAGCCACTAAAAGAATATCCATATCTCTTTCTGGGTTCCAAACTAGGCATGCCTAGGATTCCAGCACAGGTAAAGAAAGATGAAGGCCCAAAAATTTGCAAATGATGGCATGGTTACACCAATATTCCTCATCTTATGAAACTTGCTTAGGTTGAATAACCAAAACAAGATGATCATGGGATCTCTCTAAGCAACCATTCACCTTTTTAATTCACAAAGTGTCATTTGTAGAAGAAACTCCTTCCTTAGATTGGACTTTACTATTTTTATCCCCATTACAAGCATGCATCGAAGAGGTAGGATCAAGCATCTCCAACTCTGCAGTGATTTCCAGCGAGGAAGAATGCCCCCGATTCTCCGTGAACAAAAGCACCAAGCAAAAGTAAGGAAAAAATAAATAGAAGAGGGCATGTGACCCTCAACCCCGAGCCTCCACGCAACCCCACGACCCCAAGGAAAGCCCAAACACATGCTTGGGATGCCAGAAATAAAGAAGAATCCCCCGATAGAACAAAGAAAAACCCCACGTGCTACCCAACATAGAAACACATGACATAATCGAGCTAGGGCACACATGCCCTAGCTCAAACTAGGCAACACACACTCTCATGCATCACACCTCTCATTTTCATTTAAAAATATCATTTTACTTTATAATTATGATGATAAGAATGATTTTATTTTTTATTACATTGTTTACTCTAGAACCATTTTTCTTACTTCATAATTTTTAGATTCTTTTATTTATTCATTTTTGAAGAAATATAATAATATATTAAATAGTTAGCTTTAAAAACAATATAATTGAAATAATTCTTTTAAAATAAATTTAAAGTAAAACATTAATTAGAATTATTTTAAGTACTTAGATTTTTTTATTTTTATAAATATTTAAATAATAATTATTTTTTGAGTTAACTATGTAAACACTACACAAAAAAAGTTTAATGCTTTGTTTAATAGATTTTAGATAAATGTTAATTTTTGCTTTTCATTAAAAAATATGCAATCTAAAATCATAGGGATTGCAAGTGCTTAGATTTGCAACCCTTAAAATTCATAAAATCTCATGAAGCCTTTACCTATTTGTTTCATCAGTCAAGCCCAATCCAAGATAGCCTCAATTGGCACATATGTTTAAAATATCTCTTGATGTTCCCCCTTTAGTTCTTTGTTTATTCACCTAAGAGTCTAAACTCAAATTTGCCAAAGTATTTTCCCTTAATGATATTGAATTGACTTTGGTCTCTCTCTCTCTCTCTCTCTCTCTCTCTCACACACACACACACACACACACACATGATTTCTTTATATCAATCCCCGCTCCCCCGCCCCCCCTCTCTCTCCCCAACTCTCCCAATATAGCTCCTTCCCTATACCCCTATTTATCTCTCTATCTCTACAACTCTCTCCCCTTCTCTTATCATATACCTCTACCTCTTTGTCTTTATACACTTATCTCTATTTTCCTCCAACCCTCTCTCCATATCTCCCTATATATCTATATTGTTACCTCCCCCCCTCTCTTTCTCTTGCAAACATAACATAAGACAATTTGTAACGAATCCATATTATCTTCCTCATTTAGAAGTTTTGTTTTAGTTATATTTAGATACTTGTAAGTGGATGCATAGTTGTTTTGAAGCTATCACTTCTCCATTGTCACCTCTATTGCACAAACAACATCATTTAATAAATATCCTACCAAAGTGAGCTTGTGTACTCCATAAATGTATGCAAAAAATAAATTATTTTGTAACTCCTTGCACAACAATATATAATTGTTAATATATATTAATACCATAAATTAAATTTTTTTAACGATGTATTAATATTTTTAAATGTCATATATACACTTTTATAAAATAAAATAAAACTATAGCGCGTCAATCTATATGATATGTGATATCGAGTCTAAAATTGCATAATTCCAAAATGTGGAGTTCCACAAGCCAAAATTGAAAAAAGAAGATTTCAAAATATCAATAAAAATCCGTTATTATTTTGTGCCGACATTTCCTCAGACTTTGCCGGTAACTGAGACGTCACCTCATCCTCTCTTTCACAACTATCGGTGTAGCCGATCGCTTCAATATTTTTGCAGAGGGGTTTTTTTTTTGGTTCGAACCCTCGCTCTGCTCGTGTAAAGGATTAGACGGATTCGGCTTTTAATTTTCTCTGTCACGGATTCGGCTTTTGATTTTCTTTGTCACGGCTTCGGCGCTTGCTGTCGTTTCTTTAGGGAATAGATTCGGTTTTGGACCTGTTTTTGAGGTTTTTGGTTCATTTATTCATTTTGTTTTCAAAATTTGTATTCTATGTCGGAGACGGGAATTTGGACAATGTGCAGTAGGGAAGGGGAGAATGAAATCGGGAATTTATTCGGGCGGATTTCGAATAATGACGTGCGAGGTACGGGGATTTGTTTTGAATTGTAGATCATTTATTTTTTAAAACTAAATAAGATGAAAATATTCTGGACATAGAGGTTTAAGAAAACTGGCTTGAACGGGAATGTATGTTTTGGAATAAGTTTGCTTGAAAGCAAACGCGATTAAGCTTCTGATAATTTGAAAATTAGAGCAGCTTTGTTGAAAGTTTGTAAGCGAAGATTTGAAATTAGAGGAGATTTTATGATATGGTGATTTTGGTTTTTGAATTATAGGAAGTTTTGTGATTTTGTGAGTTTACTCCTTTATGTTTTCTTTAATCTGAATGGAGTTGTTTTTTAGAGAACAGTGCCAATACAAATTATCGGGATTATTTTATGTTAGGATAATTTTCTTAAAGAACTTTAAGCTTGCATGGTTTGTAATTGTTCAGAGAAAGATTTTTTTCTGGATAAAAACTCTGTAAAATTTTTGGAATCTCTCTTTCCAAAAAAAATTATGGTTTAACTTTATTTTGTATGCAATGATTGCAAATATCAACTCATTGAATTCACCTTTAATGAATCTTAACACAAAATCTGCAATACTGTTATATCTCAACTATGATGGACTGTTGAAGCTTAAAATCTCTTTAAATTTTTGTTATGTGTTTACAAGTTTTGTTGTAGATCTCTTAATAATATATTTTAATATCAAACTATTGGATGTTTGGAATATTTTTCCAACATGGCTTCTTGTTATTGTTCATTGATTCTAGTGAACTTCCAGCCGAATCTATTTTTATTTATTAGTTCATTATATGGCTTGATACCAAACTGGAAAAATGTTGAAGTTTCATAGGTTTGTGGATGGCCGCATTGGGAAAGGCTTTTGCCGGCATGTAAATACCATCGTATTTTAATTTTTAAGCTGCTTTTTAATCTAATATAATACAATCTTTTTCCATTTTTTGTTTGAAAAAGAGGGGTAAAAAATTTATTCAGATCAAATCAAGGAATACAAAGCAAGGGCCCAAGGCCAGAGCAGGAAAACTCAACTCAAAGAAGAACCAATTCCATAAAGGGTACACCTACACAACTTTGTCCTCCATAATTTAGCTATCCAACGCCTCCTTATGGTCTGGCCTCAAGAGGCCTCATTCATCCATATCTCTTCCACCTGGGTTCTCTGAAGCCCATTTTGCCAAATAATCAGCCACCCTGTTCTATTCTCTTGGAATATGACAGAAAGAAATATGATCAAACAAGGAACACAGATGAAGGATCTGTTTTACCACCACAACTAATTGCGAATTAGCCTCCTCCAGATATTGAGCATTCAACATATCAATCACAATTTATGAGTCAGACTCACAAACAATCCTCTTCCAACCAAGATAGCACCCTTTTTCTATAGCACATAGATTAGCTATAGCCTCCATAAGGTTATTTGAGCAACAACCCTAATAGGAAGAGAAGAACACAGCATTTCCATTGCTATCCCTACCAACACCTCCGATTTCCGTATGTCCAGGATTCCCTCTAGAAAACCCATCAGTATTAACTTTTAAAACTCCCTCAGGAGGAGTGAGCCACCTTCCTTCTCTCTGAATTTTATGTTTGTCCTGCCTCAATCTCCTTCTAGCTAAGGGGCCAACACCATTTCCAGCTAGATTTAGATTCCATATCATAGCTAGATCACTAGGATCCACGGGTCCGGTAACATCACATTTGGCAAGAATAGTTTCCTGAGGTCTGTAGGCAATTTTTCTCCATAGAAGAGCACTTATCAATTCTGAATCTTGAAAGATCCTTCTATTTGTTTCCAACCATAAATTCAGCTGATAAAAGTTGGGCCAAGAAGCCAAGCAATTTGCAAAAAAGAAGATTTGGCTGGAGGACGACCTAGTCTATCGCAAAACTCCACTAAAGAAGTGGCATGAACACAGGCATGATTCAACGCCCACCACCATATGTGCCAAATCTCTCTAGCGTAAGAACATTGAAAGAATAGATGGGAAACACTTTCTTCCCTGTTCTTACAAAGAGCACATCTATTCGGTCCTTGGAAGCCTCTCTTCCTTAAATTCTCCCAAGTGAGACATCAACTTTGGGCAACCAGCCAAAGAAAAAAGTTACACTTTGTCTAGGAAAAGCTATTCCAAACCTGTTTCCACCAAGGCACACCTTCCTCGCCATGCAACTGCCTATCCAACTCCTGATAACCAGAGGCAACTATAAATTTGCCCTTCTGGTTAGTTGACACCAGAACATCTCTATCCTGAAGAGAGTTACAAAATCTATTAGCTAAAATCTCAGCTAGCTCTTTGACGAATCTCTTTAGTGCCACCACACGGCCATTCCTGCGAATTCCTCCAACAAGTCACTTGAATATGCCCCTGCGAAATACTAGTTTTAAAATCAGCCACCCTACTCCAACTAGCTGCAACAAAAATGTCACAAAGGGGTTGCAGGTGAGGAAATTGAGAGATAATCGGGGGATGACCATCCCAAGAATCATGCTAGAACCGAGCATTAGATCCTCTATTACAGATCTAAAAAAGTCCTCCTTTGATGAGTTTTGCCCCTTTTTTGAGTGTCCCAAATCATGGAACCCAGGCACATCCAAACTATCAACACCTCTGATGTACTTGCGAGTGATGATTCTAGCCCAATCTTGGTCTTGACAAGTGAAACATCTCCAATATAACTTAGCTGCAAGCACCTGACTCATTAATCCAACAAGCCTAAGAACATGATCCCCCTCTTGTTTTAGTCTACAAACTGAATCCCTTCTAACTAGGTTTGGCTTGGACGAAAGGAAATTACTAGACCAAAGAATTTGGCGAGAGAGGGCATCAAATTCTTTCACAAAACTGGAAGGAGCAACCTGCACAAAACATATATAAATAGGCAGAGCATTAACTACTAACTTCAACAAAGTTACTTTACTGGCTGATGAAAACCACCTACAGGTCCAGTGGCTAATTCTTTTATAAAACTTGTTTAGAATTTCCTGCCAAAACTCCTTGTGCTGAGAACCCACACCAATCAGAATCCCAAGGTATACTAGAGGAAGGGAACCAATAGGAAATTTGAGAATCCGGGCAATCTTATTTTGAATAAGTCAAGGAGCATTAAAGAAATAAATAAAAGACTTATTCTCATTAATTTTCTGCCTCGAGGCAACCAAATATGTATCCAAAGTTTTCTTGAATTCAACATCTTCACCGATTCTAGCCCTCCCCATCAAAGCGGTATCATCCACAAACTGCAAGTGAGAATAGGAAGGCAAATTCTCACACCAACTCCACCCTTGAAACAATCCTTGTCTAATCTTGGATTTGATGAGTCTACCAAGCCCCTCAGCCATGATGATAAATAAATAAGGAGATAGCAGGTCTCCTTGCCAAAGACCCCTAGAGGCACTGAAAAGTTTTGAAGGTTCTCCATTGGCCAAAACCGAGAAGCTAAGTTACCAGTTCGAGTTCGGTTCTAAGTTCGGGTACGAAGAACCGGTTGACAAGTACAGCACAATTTTGAAAAGGGGTTTGGGTTCATTAGTACAAAAACATGTAAAAATTATATATATATATATATATATATAGACACACACACACACATATTTATGAAGCCTAGAAGCATGAATTAAAATTAGAATGTCACATAGTATCATAAAAACATTTAAACAACAAAAACACCATAAACTTGTAATCATAGCATCATGAATCGTGATCATATCATTATATACGTCAAGTTCAACATCAAAGATTCAAAACATTAAAATTAAATCATAACATCAAGTTCAAGTATCATTGTTTCAAGTTCAACTAATGGATTAAAAATTTATTAATCTTCATCTTCATCTTCTTTGGAATTAGTTGACTTAGCAATAGAGCTAAGGCCAATGGGATCAGCAGCAACAATAATAGTATTGGTGTCAACATCTTCAAATTCATCAAGTGCAAGCTTTAGAAGTGGAAGCATCCAAGTCCACAAGCTCTGCTCAACCACCTATTTGCTCTTGCTCAAGACAAAATAACTTACTTGCACACCACAAATGAGAATGAGAAGCAAACATAAGCCTTTCATATCCATCTTTTAGGTTTAATGATGTCAAAATTTTATAAAATATGCATAAAAAAGTCACTTAAGTGACGACTGCAGGTCCCTGCTCGCTGAAGTTCGCCGAAAGTTCGCCGTTTGGAGTGCTGGTCTGCCCGGGTCCGTTCCACTGTGCATCAAGTTCGAATTGGGCTTAGAAAAATGGAATCCTGCTCGGACCAGTAGGCGAACTAGATTGGGACCAAGTACCAGTTTGTACTTTTGCTGGTCCGGGGGGGGGTGTAGTAGCAAACTAGGGTAACTTAGCCGAGAAGGAAGCGGTGGAAACACAATTCATGACCCAACTAACCCAGTCACTGCTAAATCCAAATGCTCAAAGAACTTTCTATAAAGAAGCCCATTTGACTTTATCATAAGCGTTTGCCATGTCTAATTTGATAAACATGGCTTTCTCTTTAGAAGTGACCATGGAATGAATGGCCTCTGTAGTAATCACAATTCCATCTAAAATTTGTCTACCAGCAACAAAACCACCTTGCTCATTAGAAATAATAGTTTTGAGGCATGTCTTAAGTTTCTCGACAATAAATTTAGTGATAATCTTATAGACCAAATTGTAGAGGGCAACTGGTTGGAACTGATCAAGGCTATTCATATTTTCCTTCTTAGGAATAAGGGCAAAAAAAGTAGACTTCATGGCTTTTAACATTTTCTTATTATTATGTGATTCTTGAACCACCTATAGAAGGTCCCATTTGATAACCTCCCAAAACTCCTGGTAAAATTCTACTAGAAAGCCATTCAAACCTAGGGCTTTTCCTTTTATCAGGTGGAAGACAATATTTTCAACTCTTGCAACAAGACAGGGCGAATGAGAACCTCATTCATTTCACTAGAGACAAGGGGGGAATGCACTCCAAAATAGATATTTCTTCTTCCCTAGATGGTAGAGAATCCTCCCTAAACAAAGTAGAGAAATATTGATGTGCTTCTTGAGAGATGTCCCTCAAAGAGGAGAGCTAGGCCCCCTCCAAGGATGCTAAGGATGAAACGAGATTACCTGTTCTTCTTGCCTTGATAGAGTTATTAAAAAAACAATGTTTCTATCTCCTTCTTGTAACTAATCAATTCTAGACTTCTATTTCCAAAAGATCTCCCGAAGCTCCCATTCCTCTAGTTCCTTGACAGCCATAGCCTCCTTTTGATTTAGCTGTAAAGTAAGCCCTTGATCCCGGATCACAGGAGTAATTGAATCAAACTGAGCCTGGGCGCAACCTGTTTGCTATGTTGTAGATTCCTAAAACACTGCCTATTCCATCTCTTTAGTTTATATTTCACATGTTACAGTTTTTTAACAAAAGAATACGTTGTTGTACCATGAGAGGGCCGCCTCATGAACCACCAGTCTGTGACCAAGTCTTGGAGAGAAGGGTCTCGCAACCACATGACTTGAAACTTAAATTAGGGCCTTTTTGAAGCACTAGAAGAAACCATAGATATTTTGACTGGCCAATGATCTGAGCCTCTCTGATCCAAGATTTTAGAGCTAGTATTCTATATTGGATAGTTGAAGGATCCAACCTAGCCTCATCCCCTCTTTCTCTGCCAAGTTGCAAACTACATTGAAGTCTCCCACCAAAATCCAAGGGAGAAAGGGGTTTAGAGACCAAATATAACTAATATGGTCCCAGAGCTGAGATTTGCCCAAAAGAGTAGTAGGAGCATAAACATTGGAAAAAAAGACATATCTCACCCAAATCCATGCAAGAGGCAACCATAGAAATAGAAGAGCGACCTATAATCCACTGTTAAGGGACAGTCTTTCTTGGGTCCCATAAGCAAGCCATTCCCCTTGAATTACCATGAGCCCCAACATACTGACAGGCTCCACACGGCCAAATCCTAGAAACTCTACTTTCCATATTCTTTATTGACAATTGAGTTTCTTGAATGAAAACAACATCACGAGAATGAGAAACTATTAAATCCCGAACAACCGTTTGTCTGGGAATGCTGTTCAGCCCCCTCACATTCATGATAATACAATAATTTTTGGGGATGGGAGAAATGGGAATCAATGGGTTTCATAGACCCGAACTCAACCAATGTATCTCCAATAATCTTCACCTTCTCCTGGTTTGTCTTCCGTCCACTCTTTGAAGGTTTCTCCATAGTTCTCTTTTAAGGGGTTTTGCTGTAGGTCTGAGGTAGGAATAGTCTTTACTCTTCCCGAACTTTAATGATCCCTTCCGTGAAGGAGAAGTTGAGTTCACCACATCTACCACATTTTTTGAGACTAAGATCTCACTAGGCTCTGCCACAACTAAAGATTTTAGAGGAAGATTTGTATCCATCTGCCCATCCCTTTGATCCCCAATGGCTGCATCCTGCTGACTATATCCATTATCCTCCTCTAATGTCACTCCTAGAAGTTTGGCACCCGGAGATAATTCCACTGGAATTTCCTCCTCTTAAACCAAGTTATCTAAAGCTTCAAACTGGTTAGAGACCCCATCATTCTGTCTATCCATCCAGGTTCTATTTTGACCTCTTCCCTTATTATGAGTTTTGATAGGGGTGAAGCCATCTTTATCAGTAGTACCATTAGACATAGGAGCTTTTCCTTTATCCACCTTAGAAGCTGAACTGGAAGGGACATTAGCTGATGCAAATGACCTGGATCTTGGGCATTTCCTTTGTAGATGCCCATACTCATGATAGATTCTACATCTAAATGGCAATGTCTCATAGTCCAATTGTTGAATCCAAGAAAAGGATCCAAGACATTTTTCCATAGAATCTAGTAATGGGTTATTTAAATCAACTTCAACACAAATATGAGCATAAGTGATTACCTTTCTATCCCGAGTCTGAGTAGTTGGGCCAACATGTTTACCAAGTAGAAGACCAAAAGAGTGAAGAATATTGTCTTGCCAGAATTCTAAGGGAAGCCTTGAAAGGCAAATCCAGAGAAGAACTCGCGAGGGAAGCGCCTTTGCTGAGTTGAATCCTGCATGCCATTGTTTGACAAAGAGCCCAATCGTTAAAGAAATACGGGTCTCCTTCAAAAGCTTTATATCTGTCCTCCATGTAGGAGAAGATAACCAAAAAATAATTGTTGGATGCCAATACTATCTCCATGTCCCCTTCGGGGTTCCAAACTTTTATCACCCATGATTCGAGAACTGGTAAGGAAAGGCAAAGCCCTATAAATTTGCCGATAAGAACATGATTGCTTCATTATGCAATATCATCAACAACTAATTTTGGTTGAATAACCAAAACTGGACGCTCTTGACATCTTTCCAAACACCCATTCACCTTCTTGATTTTTGGAACTCCCTTTGAAGAGACATCACCCTCACCTGAACTTTTATTTGCATCTTTAATACCTGCATACATAGATGGACGAATCAGAGATATCCACGGCCTCAGAGATCACTGGACTTGTAGAAACCCTGAGAAGAGCCATGCAGACTCGTATGACCCAAAAAGCCCCAACCTCCTTCCGAAGAAACCCTCACCGAAAAAAAACAACTCCACAAATGAGAGCCTTGCACTTGAAACCGATAAGAAAACCTTCAACATAATCTATATGTGAGAGGCAGAAGACCAGCGCAGCCTTCTGCCTGACGTTATCCTGCACCTCCAACAGGCCGAGCAGCAGTCTTCTTCCGGCGCAAAATCACAGCAAACAAGATAAAAAGAAACAGAATGGGAGACCCTGTCCCTCCAAAACCCAGCCCCGTGCATCCAAAACTCCCCTGTGCACAGCAATGCCCAGACACAGGCTAGGGCACACCCAGCCACAGCCCGTTGTCAACATTTTTTCCCCCAATATAATACAATCTTATGTCAACCAGATATTGGCGATATTTCTATGGACTGATTATTGATATAAATGCTGCTGTGTTTTAATATAATATGATATAATATAATTTTATTATTTTGCTTTAACTTTTTGTTATTAACATTTAATATTTCAGAATATTTAATCTGGATTTTTAATTTTAATATCGGTTTTTTTGAATTTTTTCCTGCTGAATTTCATCTGGAATTCATTGTTGGTGAATTCGAATTTGAACTCTAACCTAGTGACTAAGTCTGAAAGTATGCCATGACAATTTAGCCCTATAGCTGAAATCTGAATCATCTAAAGTTAGGCCCAATATTTGAAATCTCAATTGAAAACAGAATTTCTTTTTTGTTCTTTCAAATATGGAAAAGAGCATATGAATCAACACTCTAATGAACTATCGTATTCTAATATGGAATATTACACCCAAAATGAGAACATATAAACATGTAACATGTGATATGAACAATACAATTTTACCCTCTAGGTCTGAGGAAAATATCATAAGGTGCTCTTCAACTACAGATACACCTTTACTGGGTCAAACATAGGGCACAGAATAACATCTATCATGGAGTTGATAGCGTGGAATATTGTCTTTGCCTCTGTGTATCATGGGTTACTTAGCTGTCTCAGGTGTTGGTATGTCATGACGTGGTCCAAACTGGACTGCTGTTTGATGTCCTTATGCCCTGTCCCTGGGTATGAGCTGGGCACTTGCACCAACAGCACTGATCACTGTTTAACAGGCATATTGCCTGTGCCTATAGTGATTTTATCTTTCAATGCTCCATCGCTCAGAATTCAAAATGACTTCAGTGATAACCAGGCCGTGATTCCTTTCAGACTCACACATCCTCCTCTAAACCTTTGATCCTGAGCACGAATCCTGAATATCCAACAGAGCAGTCTCAGTGAAATCTACATCTCCTGAGTGAATTTGCCAAAGTGAGTGTAGGGTTTGTGTCCTAACTCACAATGCAAACTGGTGCTTTTGTCCAGGAGAGCAGAGTGGAGGCAGTTCTGAACATGGAATGATATGCTGCCCCAGCACCTTCTTGAGGTGAGATACTCGAAAGAAATTATGAATTCTGCTGTTTGCAGATAAATCTAGCTCATACGCCACCTCTCCTATCCTCTGTGTAATCGTACAAGGTCCATAAAATCATGGCTTAAGCTTTTTGGTTAGATTGCTTGTAGGGTTGCAACCTCATGAAGACCAGGTCTACAACCTTTATAGTCCACTCCAAACAGTGATGATTAGTGTATACTTGTTTGTTGATTTTGAACCTGCTGTAAGTTCTCTTGAGTGCCCTCAAATGTCCAAACTTTTTGCTATACCAAATATCTAGCTCAATGAACCTTGCTATCTGAAAGAACCTTATCCGCAAATGATAATGCCTCATAAATCATACCATATAGTTCTTTGAAATGATTCATACCTATTGACATGTGATGATACTCCCCAATATGAAGCCACACAATCCATGCTGTATGCTGCCTGGGAACATAATTCCTTAAATATCCTTCAAGCTGATTATTCACAGTTTTTGTTTATCCATGCATTTGTGGATGAGATCTAGTTTTGAGATTCAACTTTGTGATAGTCAATTGAAAAATTTCTTGCCAAAAAGAAGCTTATAAACCTGCTGTCTTTGTCACCTCACAATGTTGCTAGGCAGCCCATGTTATCTAAACACCTCTCTAAAGAACAAATAAGTTACTTGTGGAGATATATAGTTAGAAGATATAGCATAAAAGTGGGCAAAATTAGCGAGTATCCACAACCACAAAGATGCAATCCTTATGTTATACTTTTGTGAGTCCCATGATAAAATCCATGGTGATACTTCTCCATTATGACAAACAAAATACTCCCTAACATGTCTCAAAACAACACTTTTGAGTCCCTTACGTAAAAAATGTACTCTTGCTTGCTTGTATGTCTTGTAGTACCTTAAAATTTTCCCCTTCTTTTTTGATTCCTGGACAAGGTGTACTTCGTGTTGGTTCCCAAAACCACAGATTGGAAATCCAAGAGCCTGCCAATTCTCCAATAGGATTCCAAATTAGTTTTGGCCAACGAACGGGAATAATCCAAATTCCCCTGCACTTTAGGCTTCGCTACACCTAGGCGGGTAAACCTTCACCTTGAACCTGATCACTTTATTCAAGGCTTTTCTATAGCGAAATTATGATTATGAGTTCTCCGGTTGGAAAAAAATCCTCAAACTCGATCAATATAAAGTTATGTGATTACTTGAAATGATTTGAATGTTTGTGTAAGGTTTATCAATAATTGATTAGATACTTGCAAGAAGGAAGTATATATATTTATGACTTCAATTAATAACTCCAATAATTATATTCCAATGGTTTTAAATGACCAGTGCCTTTGTTTATCGGGGCGATAGAGTCAACTATAACAAGGATTATTACGTACAACTTTATGAGACATTATTTATAAAAATATCATCAATTACTCCTAAGCTTTGCAAAAGACAAATCTTATATGCAATTCTCCGTTAGTCCAAAAGGAATTTAACTTCTCTGGCTGGAAGTCCGATTAGACAGAGATAAGGAAACACATATATATTTCACACTATCCTGATTGTCGAACAAAGAATGCAGGAAAATATCCAATGCAAAAATAAAACTCTATTAGAATAATTCAATAATCTATTTATTGATCACAAAGGACGAATCCACATTTTAATTGCAATCTCTTTGCCTTGAAAAAAGGACCTTTTATTTATTATTAAAATATAATATTGAAATTTATATTGAAGTCATGCTTTAATATTTACATCTTCCCTTACAAATAATCTTCTTCTAATTGCTTATTCGAATGTGTCTCTCTACATTTTACAGTATGTATATATATGTGTTTGAGTGACTTTCACACCTCTTTAGGGTGAAAAGACTAAACCCTTATTACAAATTATTTTGAAAAACAATAAACTAACTAAAAAATAACTACCTAACTTTCAAATTTGGGTTTGGTAAAAAAACCAAAACACCTCGTGGAAAGCTAAGATTTTTACCGGAGATAGGAAATTTGATTTCCTGAACTGGGTCGTTTTTAAATTTTTAAAATTCGACCATCTTCAGGCTCTGTTGGCATCATCTTTGCAGCAGGTCGAAATTCCAGCATTTTCTGAAGGCTTCGATCAGTTAGTTCTATTTATTTGTGTCATAAAGCTTCCTTCCGTTGATTTTTTTAGTATAGAGAAACTTTCTTATTGATAATGGATTTGGACTCTCAAAATTTAGGGTACCACCACTTCGTACATATAAAGAATGAGCTCATCAACCACTTTGTACCTATCATCTTGTAGTTTTCCATCTAAAATATCAATAGCAAATGTGTTCTTGGAGTATTTAGCTATCATAGAAACCTTCAAATCAGCACATATATCTGTCAAAGAACACAAATAAGGCTTATTAAAGAGTGCATCTGTCATGGCCCTGCCATATGCAAACAAATTGCAGCATTAATAATAAAACTTTGGTGTTGTAATTGTTAAAATAACTATGTAATGTTTCTATAATGGTGATTCAGTTAGGATTTTCCTTTTCGTAGTTAGTTCTTATTTAGAATGTTTTTGTTTTCAAACTTTGATATCAATCTCAATTTAAGGAGTATTCCTCACCTTTCTTTAATATTGATATCAATCGATTATCATTTGATGGCATTAGAGCATAGGTTGATTTTTGACAAAATTTTCCAAAAAATTCTTGGCTTAATTACCTAGAAATTTCTTTGTCAAGGAATTTTCTAGAAGTTTTTAGCTCCATTTTTTTAAAACAAAAATTGTGGGATTCTTTTAGCAATTTTTTTATAGAATAAATTTTGGGTTTTCCTAAACATTTCGTAAGGAAATTTTTGAAAGATTGTTTTGTCCATTTGTTTAATAAATTGAGGGTTTTCAGTTTTTGGTATTTTGTCGAACAAAAATTGTGGCTTTTGTAGCTTTCTTTTTATATCTACAAGGTTTTTTTGTGATTTTTTTATCAAAAATTGTGGGTTTGTTTTTGGTGGGAAGCAAGTTTTTTGTTTGTGCAATGGATTTTTCTAGTGTTGCAGTACTGCACAACAATGATTTTTGTGATTAGTGGAGGGCTTTGCACGTTTTTCCCAAAAATTGTGATTTTTCTAATGTAAAAGAGTTTTGCTCGATATTTCCCAAAAATTGTGGTTTTCTTTGTTTTGTGGCTTTTCATCTTTGACAAAATGTTTAGATGATTTTTATAAAATTTTAATTTCTTGTAGGCTATTTTGTGTCGCATCTAGGGTTTCTAGGGTGAATGGTTTTCGTGCTAATGAAATGGGGTTTTTTGCAAGTTTTTTTTTACAAAATCGTGGGTGTTGTTGCTTTTTAAAGCAATGGAAGGTTTTTGAAGATTTTTTCACAAAATTGTGTGTGATCTCTCAGCATTACATCGAGGGTTTGACAAATTTTCCACAAAATCATGGTGCTGTTTTGCAATAGTTTCTTTTGATGATTTTTGGCAAAAATGTGGTTTCAGATTTTTTGCCAATTTTTTTTCAACAAAGATCAAAGCTTTTTGAGAAGCTGATTTTGGTTTTTTGGATAACTAGAGGGATGGCGTGGTTACCCGACATCATGTTGGAAGGCACTCAGTTTGTTCTTGTACTTGGTCATGTACAAAAGTTTTGTGGAAGGTGGTTGGCTATTTAGAAGTCTAACAAGGGAGGGTCTTAGAAGCAAGCTCATGTCATAGAATGTTTTGAAGAGAAGGATTTAGCTTGCTATGTATTCATGGCCAAATGACTTGATTTATGTCAAGACTTTTGTAGGGTAGTTAGTAATTTAGTAGAATGGCTATTAAGGGAGGGTGTTAAAGTAATTATGTAATTAATTATGCCCCCAATATAGTTGTAGCAAGTTGTTTTAGGATCTTTCCTTTTCGTAGTTCTTATTTAGATTGTTTCTTTTCTGTCTTTTTTTCTTGTTTTAGAAACTTTGCTTGTAATCTCTATTTAAGGAGTATTTCTCTCCTTTGTTTAACATTGAATATCAATTGATTATAATTTAAGTAATATGTTTCCATGTAAAGGGCCGACCTAGGATTAAAAGAAAATAACTAGCTATCAATGATGGAATTAAGGAGGTTTTAATGTGAGTTTTATGCCTTTACAACATGTAGGATAAAACACTTAATGTTCCAAGATGAAACACCAAATATCAAATCCTCTCTTGAATAAGGATGCTCATATGCTAAACGATGTATATGGATTGTGTGATCAAATGAGACAAACCTAAGGTTCTTTCTTATTGTGGACTTTCACTCAGATATAAAGACGTGATATGCTGGTTATCACAAAGGGACTTATGCTATTCATTTTATGGATATCAACTACTTCAACTTCTTCCAATCAAACAAACTACAAAGTAAAGGGTTTAGAAAGCTATTCTACTCCTAGAATGTAAGAAACTATGGATGTCTTTGTTAATTTATTAGACTTAGTTTAGCCATGGACATCGACCAAGCTAGTGCAATCTCCTAAGGTAAATGTAAGATGTTCAAACTATTACCATTCTATTGACACCATCCACCGATGCATATCTAAGTGCAAGCAATAATTGAAGTAAAAGCTCATAAATATGCCATTCGACGACGCAGGGTGTACTTACAATCAACAAATAGCGAGTGGTTTGGTCTAAGCGTGTTCACCAAAGATGCATCCAAAATATGTTTCATCCAATTGAACACTATTTCTAACCAACATGAAATGAAATCCTAATCAAAGTGAAGAAATGTAGAAACCATGCAATACTTCAAACATCACAAACATTCACCATGAAAACCAACAATGAAGAAGGAATAATTTTGGTAGTATTATTGCATCGATTTCTCCAAGTTTGTCCCTTAGCTAATCTAATCTAATTCTAATCTCATGAGTTACAAATGAGAATGCCTTGGCCTTATATAGTAGTTCAATTACAATGAAGGGCCAAGATTATGCCAACACTTCCCTAATCTACCTAACAACTACAAGCATTGAATGTTTGCCCAATTACAATAAAGTGCCACCATGTGGGCCAATAAGTAAATTACAATCCTTTAAAGGGCCAATAAGAAAATTGGTGAGGTTGATGGTTTTTTGTTTGATCTTGCTGTTTGATTGTTTGCTTGATTTCTTGAGGGATTAATAATTGGTGGATGAAGGATGATGATTGATAAGTCCTTCAATGCATGGAATGAAATCTCCTTTATTTGTGAAAGGGTCACCACCATTCATAAGAATTGAGTCACCACTTGTTACTTTTGAGAATAATAAATTTATTTCCCAATTGATCTCTCTTGCCTCTCCTCAAATGAAACCTTTTGCCCTTTATATCTTCCAATGTAAGGGAGAGGTTACGTCTCTTCATCATGTCTTCTCCTTCGCAATGGTCATAACCTTTCACAATTACCACCCTTTGGAAGAGTCACAACCCTTTATCGTTTTTGCCCTTTGAAAGAGTCACAACCTTTCATAATTGTCACTCTTTGAAAGAGTCACAACCCTTTATAACTTGTGCCTTTTGAAGGAGTCACTTCCTCATTTTCTTGTCATTCCTTTTATATCTTCTGCAAATTCTTTCTTGATTCACACCTTCCCTTTTCTCTTCCTTGCTCTCTTCCCTGTTCAAGTGAAGTTCTCTTCTCCCTTTTCATATCTCATGTTTTTGAGAGTCACAACTTTTCATTTCATGCCTCTTGACCTCTCATTAAACTTAAGTAACTTGTAATTATATTATATTATTGTTTATTTATTTGTTTATTTTAATTCTATTATTATTGTTAATTAAATCCTGTTTCAAAAAGGGTACCTTATAGAAGAATGTTGCCTGTAAGGGATTTCATCTTTATAAACCAAAGTAGATGAATCTCTTCTAGAAGAAATGACAATATCCAATATCAAACTTAGCATGAGAAATAAGCTCCACAAAATTGCTTTTATATCTCTCCCAGCCAAATTGACCCCTTCCACATTTGTCTCTTATTTAAAATAAAATTCACCCTTTACAATCTTCCTATGTAGCATTACATATAAGGGGCCCCATATATTTAAAATAAATTACTTTTCTTCACTTTATAATTGGCCCCTTATAGTCATTTGTTAAATAAATTAAAATAATGATAAAATTAAATATTTAATTTAATTTTATTAATTAATAAGTTATCATTATTTTATTGAAAACCACTGGACTATATAAAATGCTTAGATAGTCTAGAACAGTGATAAAATTTGCAGATGTAATGTATTGTTTTCACAATGAGTTTTCAAAACAAGAAGAGTGATAAAATTTGCAGATGTAATGTATTGTTTTCAACTTTTCAGTTTCAGATTTGCAATATGTTTGTAATAATAATATATGCTAAATGTTTAGATGCATAACATAGAAGACAAACTTTAAACATGAACAAGAAGATCATAAGTCATATAACAATGACATATTGCAAATGATAAACTTCTGACTTTTACAGTGATAGAGTTTACTGTTAATCAGTATTGTATCAAAGTTTTAAACTGATTACATGTTGAATTAAGCTTGATAAACAAGCTGATACGCAAACAAAAAACTGAAACAAAAATCAGAAATCTTAATCAAGGTCCTTAGCTATGATGCTCTCCACCGAGTACCCATTGAGTACTTAGTACTTGGGTATGTGTACCAAAACTTGCTACGTGTCCTAGGGGTATGGGTACGGGTACCCATGCAACATAGCTTTAAAAATAGTAAGTAATGGAAAACTAACCCAAAATCACCTAGAAAAGGGCATTATGCTCATAATAACTGTAGGACCTCAACTAGACCATCAAATACTATTATATTATTGGATAAACTACCTCCAAGATTCCCTAACATTAACTCTAGCCTATGGGAACCAATTGAAATAGGGTAACGGTCCACCAAGTCGGTTGGTTAGGAAGGGGACATTACACTCATACAATATTTCAATGTAGCAAACTCACATTTTGATGCTTTGGTGTAGAATGAATGCTGCTCTAGTATTACAAGAACCTCATTTATGTGTCTTAAGTGGTCCCTCCATGTCTTGTTATTAATCAAGATGTCATAAAAAAAAACTAGTACAAATCTCTACAATTGTAAGATAAATACTTGATTCATGCAAGACTTTCAAATACTATCAAATTGCTGGGTAAACTGCCTCCAAGGTTCCCTAACCTTAACTCAATAACCTACGGGAACTAACCAAAATAGGGTAAAGGCCCTCCAGCTTGATTGGTTAGGAAGGGGGCATTACATTTAGATACAATATTTCTATCAAGCAAACTCATATTTGGATGCTTTGGTGTAGAATGAATGCTGCTCTAGTATTCCAAGAACCTCATCTATGTGTCTCAAGTGGTCTCCGTGTCTTGTTATTAATCAAGATGTCATCAAAGAAAACTTGCACAAATCTCCTTAATTATAAGATAAATACTTGATTCATGCATGGCTAGAATGTGCCATAAGAATTAGTCAAACCAAATGGCATGATCAAGAACTCATAATGACCATAGTGACACATGAAGGTTGTTCTATGCGCATCCTTATCTTTGACTCTTATTTGATGATATCATGATTGTAGATCAATCTTGGAGAAGTACACTACACCATGAAGTTCATTTATCAACTCATCAATCTTAGGTATTGAGACATCCTCATAATATTGACCTTTTTCTTGACCAGTACCACAGAAGAAGCAAATGGGCTAGAGCTAGGTCATATGTGTTCCTTAATTACCTTCTCAATCTTCAACAAATCCTTCATTGCCTTCTCAATCTCAAACAAATCCTTAATTGACTTTGCAATCTCCTGCTTGTTTCTCTTAGGATGATGATATGGTGTAGTGATGACCAGTTTTGCTCCTTCCTTTAGTTTAAACTTTAATCATATGTTCAGAGCTCCTATCAAATAGTAAATTTGGATGGATTTCATTGAACATTTTGATTGGTTTGTCTAAGATTGATTGGATGCCAACATGATAAGACTTCCTATCCTTGGATAGGCTTTTAGTTGTTATCAAACTCTTTGTTGCCCAAGCAACTTGACAGTTACATAAAACTTCCCGTCCTCTTAGCTGAAACAATAATGGGATCCTCATTGGACGGGCCTCAAAGAGCTACCTCTTGTTGAATCCTTTGGTTGCATGGGATAGTAAACCCATTAGCCACCGCACATTAAATCCCTCAAAATCCTTTGCCCTCGAGCCCAACTTAGATACGAATCCCTTGTAAATAAAGTTGTGGGTGGCCCCTCTATCAAATCAAAGTTTGTCACCCTATGTCCTTGCAAGACTCTAACTTGAAAAGTGTGATACCTGGGTGCTCTTGAAAGTGCCGCAGTTGTGCCACCTAAATGGTCTTCTTCTTGATCCTCATTGCTCAACCTCATCCACAACAATCTCTGGTTTAGATTCTTCTGCCTTGGAGTCCTCATTGAAAACACCCCGACATAGTTTATCTGTGTTTTTCCCAAGCAAATGTGACGAAGCAGCCATGTCTCTCTACATGTGAAGCAAAGTTTTTTCCTTCGAAGCGTACTCTCAGATCTTTTTGATTTTGGGCTATATATTAATTTTTAAAAATTTATTTAAATATAAAAACAATGATACAGTTGCCAGTAAATAAAACATTTGAATATGTCACAGTTTGCAAAAACAAAGAGACCTTTAAATTCATTATCCAATGTATCGTCAAATGTCAATATGCAACAAAAACTACAATCAATATTCAATAATCTTCATCTTGTGCTTCATCAAGAGTATCAAAGTCACATTTTCTTGAATTTCATTTGAAGCACAATAGTTACAGTGACACTTCCACTAGCCACGTCATCTGTAGAATCTGCCTCATCTAAAGAGACTTTTGGCAAGCTGTGCAACAATAATGCCCAAGTCAGTGCACTTAAGAGTTAGATCATTATTCCTTGTCACCTTATTGTAATCAAGATTCTTATGTGACTAGAGCCCAATACTTAATGAGGGTATGGGAGTGGTCCGTGGAGACTGTCTGCAGTGGGTTTTGGGGGCAATGCCCTTGTCACATTCTTTTTCACAATGCAGGGCAAGTTTGAGGGATATATAATCTTTGCCACCAAGCTCTAATTGAAACATTTGAAATCACAAAAACCTTCATGGTGCACATTGTTTTCACTATTTTATCACTACTTCAGGGCAAAATTAAGTGTCCATTAATGAGTTCTAATAAGTTGTGATTTAAAATTTGTTCAATTAAAGATATGGTCTATAAATGGCTGTTTTTATTCCTTAAAAACATGATGTAATAGGTTGTTTAGGCGTTTCAAGGAGAGTTAGCCCTAAGATCCAAAAATGCAGCTATTTAATGAATTTGTTTTGTAGAGATTAAAATCTTTGTTATTATATTTATGGTGATGAATTAGAGCCCTCTTAGAGATAGACTACTGCGGGGAGGGACGCATCCCTTTGGCTAGTTATATTGGATTATGTGGATAACTTGCTATAATGGGGTTATGAGCTGGATTAGTCTTTTACCCTGACATCATGTTATTAGGAGGGGGCATATATATAGTAGCTGAATATCATTGTAAAGGAAATGTGAAGAATGTTGTATGTGTTTGGGATCTCATGTTGGAGATATAGTGTGGAGTGGCTTCTTCTATATGGACTTGGGAGTATTGCATGGTGTTGTCCTACCTTAAGAGTTCTTCTACTTATCAGTATGATGCATATTAGAGCATCCTAGCCCACAATTTTTTTTGTTTTGTTTGCAATCCAACCTCTTTGGGACATTAAACAATCAATTTTCTGATTTCAGCTTTATATGTGCAATGGGAAATCAGAATCATGGTGAGGTCAATATATTCGGTTTGTGTGTCTTGTGTTCAAAATGAGTTAAATGTGTAGGGTGTAGGGTTAGGTTTTCCAAGATGACTATTCAAACTTGAGGACTGAAAAATAAGGTTTGAAAAAAAAACTCAAAAATCCTATGGAATTGTGCAATGTACTGTTTTTTGATCCTAGAGTTACCTAGGTATGTCTATATGTGTGTCCAATGTCCATGGATGTACCTGGGCAAATCTTGGATTAACAAACTGTACCATGTCCAATTCTGCAGGGTTTTGTTTCTGATTCCGTCCAAGACATTTTGCACCATATTCTGTGTGTTGAAGAGGTTAAATCGAACATACTCTGGCAATTCAGGGATAAAAAAAGTACTCTTTATGTGTTCCATTCCAGCTCTGGGATGTTTTGCATAGTTGAAAAACTTGGACTCCGCAAAAACTTGCCAAGGCCTGAAAAAAAAATTTGGGAAAGACTCAGCCAGTTTTCGGCAAAAAACTTGGGAACTGAAAAAAAACTGCTTAAATTTAATTAGAAATGCATTTTTTTTTGCAAAATTCAATGAGGAGATGCATCCAATGAGTCAATTAATCAGAACACAAAAGAAACAAGCTGAGTCTAGATATATTTAAATGCAAAGTGGGTACAAAATCGCATTCTCATGAGGAATGCTGATGGCTTGAAGCAAAATAGTGAATAGTTTCTGTAAAACTAAAAGTAAATACATCATTACAAATTTATAATTACATTTTCCTCTTTCCAGCTCTAGTAAAAACTAAGGGAGAGGTACAACTAGAGGGTCTAGTCCTAGAAGCCTGCATTGGGCGTGATTGTGTTGTTATATGGAGCCTAATCAGACTCGGAGGTTAATTTTTTTCCATTTCTATCAGCGCGGTTTCCCCCCAAAATTTTTTCAACGGGGGTTTTGGGGCAGCGCCCCTTGTGCGATACAAGGCAGGGTTGAGGGGTAGCACCCCGCGAAGCCAAAATTGACTTTTATAATTGTACAAAGGCGTCGGGAGTTATTTTTCCCCCTCAACATAAAAATGAACTTCATTGTGCTGTTTTTTCTGCTTTATGTGGTTATGCACAGTGGTGGCCGAGTTTTTGAGAAAAACTCGTCGAGTTTATCTCAAAAACTTAGCGAGTCTTTCTCGCGAGTTAAAGTCTTTAGTACTCTGCGAGTCTACCAACTATGATGTTTTGTACCAAATTTTGGGGGTTAGGTGGCAATTTGGTAACATGGTATTGTTGTTATTATATAGCATATTCTATTATTATATGTTTGGCTTCTAACTGTTGGCAGTGGGTTGGCATCCCTCGTTGGATAACGCGACATGGTTTAATCACCTCCTGTGAATTCTATAAGTTGTGTGGTTGTATCGGGCATTAACAAGTTGATCTTTTAGCACAACGACAAACATGATTTGTAACAAGTAGTATCAGAGCTTGGTCACAAGTTTGAATCCCCGTAGACCATGGCGAGTGATGCTGGTAGGGGGATTGTTGGCAGTGGGCCAATGTCCCTTTTAGGATATTGCGACATGGTTTAACCGCCTCCTGTGAATTCTATAAGTCGTGTGATTGTATTGGGCATTAACAAGTCGATCTTTTAGCACAACGACAAACATGACTCGTAACACTAACAAACAAGCGTGACCATTTATTGAAGGACACGAGACACCAATATGTTGAGGTGGTAGTGGTGCGAAGCTACTTGCTGTAGGAGAAAAAAATATTTTAAAATAGATGAATAATGAGCTATTCACCCCTGGTATGTAAGTAGAGATGTACTACACCCAACCAATTACTTAATATATGTTGCCTCAAGAAATGCAAGATCTCCTTCCATGATACTAAACTTTTATGAAGCAATACGGAATAGATATAAACATTCTCAAATTGCAAGGAAGCGGTGAAAACATTATATTTTGAACAATAGCACCCATCTTACATAGGAAGTTAATAGATTGGACCAGTGATCAAGAATGAAAACTCATGTTGTGCCGCAACTAGGTCTGAATATTGTTTACTACGATCATCTTGCAGTGCTGCGTTAATTTTATTGTAGATTGTTTCTAGCTTGTCTATTTTTTTATATCTAAGTTGCTAGTTTGGGTTTGGGTTCATGTCCGAGTTCGAAGAACCGGTTCACCGGTATGACAAAATTTTGAAATGGGATTTGGGTTTGTTAGTACAAAAACATGTAAAAATTATAAATATGTATAGACTACAATGTCAGATAGTATCATATAAGCAACAAAAACACCATAAACTTGTAATCATACCACCATGATCATGCCATCATAGCATCAATAATATTGAGTTCAAGTATCATTGTTTCAACTTTCAGCTATTGGAACCTTATACTAAGTTTCAATCACCTAATGAGTTATCTAAATCTTCTTCGTCAATGGCATTACTTGATTCACAAACAGTGCCAATGCCAATAGGATAAGCTGCACCAATAACATTCTTGATTTCCAGTTTGGCTGTTAACAAGGGTAAGTGATGAATCATTTTACCAGTTATGTTTTTTTTTACCATCTGAATTCTGTTAGAGTCCTGTTAGGAATTGCAAGTCGGGTCTAATTTAACTTATGTGTTTACTGTATTTTTAATATTGTGTTAAAGATCTTCATACGTTGTGGTTGATGGACATCATTAATCCATGAACACTGCCTGCAAAGAAACTTTATTCATTCCAATACAAAATTTATATGGTGGTTTGGCAAAATTTCGTAGAACACAATAAGGAAAAATTAGACCAGCCTATACAAAGGAATGGGCTAGGATGCTTAATGGCTGATGTGATGAGATATAGACTGATGGATTAAGTATATTTTATTTTATTAAATTCCAATGGGCTAATTATATGGCAGATGTGATGAGATATGGTGTGATGGGCTTAAAAAGCAATTGAATTTGCACAAAAGAGGTCCGACTGCTGGTTTGTTCTGCCCGGTTTGCTCTTTGTCCACCCAATTCTGCCTGGGTTCGACCTGGGTTTGGCCCGGATGAACTAGCCTGCTTGGGAATGGACCCTGTCTGAACCCACAGGTGAACCAGGCCCGGACCTGGACCCAGTTCAAACTGAACCAGTACCCAGGCCCTGGACCTGCGAAGCCTGCAACATAGGTTTATATAGTTCAGCACAATGCTGTATGTAGCCAATTCTACAATGCTAGGTTATGCCCTTTCTTTTTGAATATAAGAGAATGCAATGAGATAGATCAGATCCCTTTACAACTGTAAATAAATGATGATTCTTTTCCAGAGGAACTGTGAGATATAACTCAGCCTATGGATGCAAGTCAATCTGTAGAACTATCAAACCAACACCAAAATATTTCATCAAATCCAAAACTAAAAAATGGTTGTAAACTGGATGTCATTTGTGTCATCTTAGTGAGGTGTCCATAAGTTTTTGAGGACCTAAAGCTCAATCTTTTGATAGTTTGTATCACTTAACATAATTGGGAACTACTCTTTGATTTATTTTAATTATTCATGTATGCAACAAATTTCTTATTGTTATTATTTCATAGGTGTATAGGAAAAATACCAATTGAGAAATTGTTTCAGGCCCATATGTGTTTTGTAGGAAACACAAAAAATCTATAAATTTTGACTTAGTTATGTCTCTCTACAACAGATTGGAATTCGAGTTGTCATCTTCTAAGACAAGGATTGAACGAGCATATGTCATTCTCTATTCCTATGGTGGACCAAAGACTCTCATGTCCTCTTCATATGAAAAATAATAAATTGAAAGGTTCCGGAAAACACCCAAGGCAGATACTTAACAATGGCTCAAGCCAAGATCTTAAAGATTGCTTTACAGAATTTTCAACAGAATTACCATTAGTGGATTCAAATTCAAATTGTTCATATCGACCTCTTCCATCTGTACATTGTAATGGGGTTAGTAATGTGGCCAGTAATATGGGTGGAAATGTGTCTGCATCTACTCTTTTTTGTGATAGAAGAGACAGGCAACTTGAACATTTTGAAGGTTTTTCTCTGCTGGAAAGTGCAAATTCATGGCCAGAATCTAGATATATGGATGCTTTGGATGGCTGTATTAACAATGATTTATTACAATTTCCAAGATCAAAAGGCTCCTCTGATATGGTCTACAAAAGTCATTTCACACCCCACTTACAAATTGAGGCCATCAATCAAGCTTTAGAGGTGTGACTTGTTTTTATAGAGTTTACATTTAATGTTTTATCTTCTCTGCTTTGTTTTGCGCTAATTCTTTAATGAAAACTTCAGTGCTGTCAATGATTTTCTGCATGTTCAGAAAACTGTTTTAGTATATCTATTACTAATGTTATTTTTCATATACATGTATTTGCAGAAAGGAGAAGCTTTTCGGGCTGTTTTTCGTGTTAATATGCACAATCGCCTCGAGGTATTGTATTTTTATTTCTTTCTTAAAAAAATGTTATTTTATAACAGATAACTTTGGCTGGAAGGAATTATGCTAATGAAAAATAGTCTCACTTTGTAGCAAAGTTGACATGAAACAAAATTTGACCATAGTTTCATGCATAAATTGACCAAACGTTTTGCAAATTTGTTCATGTTTCTAATTTAAAGGAATCTGACTAAAGGTTCATTCGAAAAATTGACCACTGTGTTGGTTTCTCTTGATCCTTAGGCTGCTTCTAGTTGCCATATAAACCAATTTCCTTCTCATGTTCATGAGCTGTGTTGCTTGCTTTCTTCATGAATTTCCTTTTCATGTTCATGAGATGTGTACTTGCTTTCTTCTCCAATTTCCTCTTCATGTTTAGAAGCTGGTATTCCATTGGATATGATTATGAAGCCCTTTAAATTGATACCTTTAAAGATGCCTCAGAAATTCGTAGATACGCTTCGACACTAGGTTGCTCCCCTTGGCAGTAATATTTCCAGCTCACATATTGCTCCTCCTTATATTCAATGGGATGAAATTGTGATTTGATCAATTCCTTAAAATGTTCCCATTTAGTCACCACCAGCTTTTTGCTTATGTGCAAACAATCAACAAAGCTTTCCTAATATGTTAAGTTGACAGTAATTTTTATATGAATAAAAAATAAATTGTTTCTTACTTATGTCATTTTAAAATACTTAATATTGCCGAAGCTAGTTCAAATTTCAAGGATTATATTTGATCTTTGTATTGGTTGTATGTCTATCGTAGCTTCCATATTATTATAATACAGCAATATGCATGGCTCTTTTCTACGGTAAGTATATTGTAGAGGGTTATCTTCTTTTTGCTGCACAACAATCCTATTGAATATAGACATGTCCAGCAAGTTGTTGAACCTGTAACAGTTGATGCATAACACTTCATTGTTTTAGACTGGCAAAACCTGTTATTAAATGTTTTTTTTAAAAAATAATTTCTCTGTATCCAATAAATTGTCATTAATTCAATTTATTCTGCCTTTTGGTGCCATTTAATACCCAGAGAATAATAAGTTGTTGGTGGTAATGATTTATGTTGGTTTCCTGAAAGATTTGTTTTGACTTTGAGTATTTACAATTGGGTTCAAATCATTTTCTGATATTTATATTTAAGAGAGTGTAGCAGTTTAATCTTATGCCGTTGTTGGATTTGCAGGGCTATTGCACTTTAGATGGCGTGTCGACTGATGTTCTCATTAGTGGACTAGATGCACAAAATAGAGCTGTAAGTTCTCTTCTGTTTTTTGTTAATGGCATTGCTTTCTTTTTTTGCCATTTTGCTTGTAATTCTTGGTTGATTGATCAAAAGAACATGCAACAGTACCTGTACTTTTAGTTGCCCTTTTTGAATCCCTTTACTTAAGTTTTCCCAAGGTGCTATGCACTTTTTTGAAGCACAAGCAGTAGTTAGATAAATGCAACCATTCATCATACATCTCTTTTTATAATGGCTATATTACTTCGAATAGCAGCAGAACTCAGGATTAAATTGGCAAACCAAAAGATAGGGTTTTTTAATAAATTAATCCCAACCTGATTTTTACCTGTGGTAGCAAAATGCTTTCTCAGATAAATTAGCAAACCCAAAGATCTTTTATTTTCAATTAATACAAATGTGATTTTCACCATCATTAACAAAACTCTTTCCTGGAAACACCTAACCTCATTTTTGGCTCTAGAAAGATAAAGAATATTTTATTGACTATCTTCCCATTGCTATGGGTTCGCTTTATTTATTAACATGTTATCATTTCATGGCAACTTTTGAAACTGAAAAGAAAAGCTTTCAATGTAGAATCTAGTGGGCGTGCTACTTTTTGTTCTTGTAAGAATCTTTCTAATCTATAAATGATTTTAAATGTACATAAATTGCCTTAAGATAAAAAACCTAAAATGATATTGTCTATTCTTTCATTGGGGATCAGTCACTTTTTCTTATTTCCAAAATAATATAAGTTGAGACTTCCATATTCTTGGTTAGGTTGAATAGAAGCCAATGTGAACAAACCTTTCTGAGAGAGTTTTGAAATAAATAGCTTCATAACAATCAAGTATGATTGTGAGAGTATTTTGGAAGAACTGGCTGAATCTGGCTATTCAAAGAGATTTATGCAGTTTTCGAGAATTCTCCTGTAAACTTGCAACATTGTATAAAACTTCAAAATGCTAATCAAGTATGAACTTAGAGGGTTACAGTAGGTCAATTTATTTATATTCACAATCACTTACAGATTAGAAAGATGCTTCCAAGAATGAAATGTAGAATGCCAACTTGATTTTACATTGAGAGCCTTTTTCTTGCATCTGTATGCCACAAATTGAGAGAGTACGACACATTTCTTTGGCATCCATAGTCACTAGCTATGGAAAGGATTGTCTTGTTCTACTTACTTCTGATATATAAATTGTGTTTCTCATCCATGTGTTGTGAGATGTGACTCTTCCATAGAGTTTTTTTTTTCCTTGGTAACCTGGGGCGTCCCCGGGACTCAACCCGTGGCCCCTCTGGAACGAGTTGAATTGAGACTAGTCCCTGTGGGCAACAGATACAGCCCATAAGCACCCGCCACCAGGTCAACTGAGGTGGTAAGTCCAACACAAGACATTGCAGACCTAGACTGGGTGCCTTACATCCTTCTTGGGCTAAACTTCCATAGAGGTTTTGTTGATATTATCATGTATACTTTGGCTCTCTACATATGAATTCTGTGAGACACTACCTGTACTATATTTTGATATCTGTTGCCAGTCGTGATTTAAACTTCTGTATATCTATGCTCAGTTCTTAGTTGTTTTTGGCAAACTAATCTGCTGCACTGCTGGTTGCCCTTATTTTGTAACGACTTCAAAATATTAGCTTAAATACTTATTGGAATATTTGAACTGCTCTTAACCATCTTGAAATACCTTTCTTAGACATCAAAATTATTTGCAATATGGTAATTGTAAAGTGGTTCGATGATGGAGATAAACTTGAGATGACTTAGTTTACGATGTTTATGTTTTAGTCACACTAATTTAAATTAGAACCGTTCCAATTAAGAGAAAATACAGACATCTCATCATAGATACCACATGGTGTTTGGAGAACATATTCTATAAAGTGAAATAATTCTCTTGCATTTTACTTTTCTTTGTCTCAGGTGGAAGGTGATATCGTGGCCATTCTAATGGATCCAGTATCCTCCTGGCCAAAACTGAAAGGTGCTCAAAGCAAGCAGCAAATAAGAAATTCAGATAATAAGGATGATAATATAATCACAGCAGAAAGTGAAGGTCCTTCAAAAGCTCAATGCATGGTGGAACGTTTGTGTAAAAATAATTGCAATGGTCAGGCTTCCATTATCAATTCACTAGGAGATTGTCTAAATAGTTTGGATCTTGAGGATAATGGGTTGTCTGTTGATAAAGAAACAAACAATTTTTTTGGTAATGGTAGTTCATGTCACATTGGTGAGCAGTGTTTGACAAACTGTGATTCATCTGAAAATGGATCTGGGGATGAACGTAATCATGAAATGGCAAAGGCCTTAGCAAATGTTGCTACGATTGTGAATTCATTTCCTGGTAGGCGACCTACAGGCAGAGTAATAGGTATAATAGAAAAATCACCCCGTCGTGATGCAGTGATTGGTTTTCTTGAAGTAAAACAGTGGATTGCATATAAGGAAGGACAGAAGTGGAGCTGTTCCAGGAATGAGCAATACCCACAAAAGAATGGGAAGGGATTGGCTTCATATACTGAGGAAGGATATATAAAGCTAGTACCAACAGATGCACGATTCCCAAAAATGACTGTCCAATTGAGTAGTTTGCCAGATAATCTGAAGAAGAGGTTGCATGAAGGTGACCTTACTCTTGAAAGTGAGCTTGTTGCTGCTTCTATAGATTTATGGAGAGCAGATTGTTTCCTTCCACAAGCAGTTGTTAAACATATTTTGGGGCAAAGTGGAGAAATAGAAGCACAAACTGCAGCAATATTATTTGAACATGACATTCATAGTGCTAATTTCCCTCCCGAGTCTCTCTCCTGTCTACCAAAGGTTCCATGGAAAATACCTACACAGGAGTTCCAAGTTAGGAGAGACTTGAGAAATCTCTGTATATTTTCAATTGATCCTCCCAATTCAAGGGATATTGATGATGCCTTGTCAATTGAAGATATAGGCAATGGTATAAAGAGAGTTGGAGTTCACATTGCAGATGTTTCCTACTTTGTTCATCCAGAAACAATGTTGGACAGAGAGGCACAAGGCCGTTCTACAAGTGTCTATCTCACCCAGTGCTGTTTTCCAATGCTGCCTCATTTACTTCGTGAAGAGCTGTGTTCATTGAATCCAGGAACTGATAGGCTTGCTTTTTCAGTTATGTGGGATATTGATTCCTCAGGTGAAGTTCTGGATCACTGGGTTGGACACACAATTATTCGGTCATGCTGCAAGTTGTCATATCAACATGCACAGGAGATTATAGAAGGCATATTTCAATGCCATCAAACAACTAGCAATGTCCCAGAGGTGCATTATGAATTTGATTGGCAGGATATTATTGCAAATATGCAAAACCTGCATAGAATTGCAAAGCAAAGGAGGGAAAGCAGGTTCAGAAAAGGAGCTTTGAGATTAGATAACTGTAAGCTTGTATTTATTTTAGATGAGGATGGTAAGCCATGTGACAGTATGTTTCATGAGCAGAAGGATTCAAACATTCTTGTGGAGGAGTTCATGCTTTTAGCGAACATGACAGTTGCAAAGATTATTTGTAGAGCTTTTCCTGAATGCTCTTTGCTGCGAAAGCATCCAGAACCCAACTTACGGAAATTAAAAGACTTGGAAGCATTTTGCAAGAAATTTGGTTTTGACCTTGATGTCTCCTCTGCAGGAGCACTGCATCAATCCTTAGAAAAATTGAGGAACAATTTGAAAGATGACCCTGAATTATTCAACATTATTGTTCTTTATGCTACAAAGCCAATGCAACTGGCCGCATACTTCTGTACAGGAGAATTGAGGGAAAAGAAGACAGAATGGGCACATTATGCACTAGCTACCCCACTGTACACACATTTTACTTCACCAATTCGGAGATATGCTGACATTGTTGTGCATCGTATTTTGGCAGCAACTCTTGAAGCTGAATATTTATATCAGAAACAGTTCCAGGACACATTAAACCTGGCGAATAAAAATAATATAACACTAGTGGACAGAAGAGCTCAAGCTAGGTGCTTTACAGGCCCTGTTTTTGATAAGGAAGCAATGGAATCTCCATTTGGCAGGAAAGCACTAATGGCTGCCTCTTTGAAGCTTAAAGTTCCTAGAACTGCTGAACTTGCACTAATTGCAGCACATTGCAACGAGAGAAAATTAGCTAGCAAAAATGTTCAAGAAGCCAGTGGTAGGCTTTATCTCTGGGCACTTCTAAAGAAGCAGGTAACTCCTGATTTTGCTAAAGAACAAATTTGTCTCCTGTCCACGTGAACTAAATGTGTTTGTTTTACTGTTTCAGCATCCAAAAGTCAGAATAATCATGAATTCACATCTGGAATTTTTATTCAAAACTCATCGTTGTAGAATCAAATAGACTGTAACTAGGGGGTTGTTTCTTGATAACCATTATTTCAGTTTTCATTAAATAACTTACTCTTCATTCTCACTTGCAGAGTTTAATTTCAGATGCAAGAGTGTTAGCACTGGGACCAAAGTTCATGTCGGTTTATATTTACAAGTTAGCTGTAAGTGGTTTATCATTACAAATTCAGACAGTTAAAATTTGGAACTTAGTAAATCAAGGTTTGCTTATTTAATCATTCCTTGTGAGCTTTGCAGGCAGAGCATCGCATATACTTTGATGAAACTGAAGGACTCAATGCTGAATGGCTTGAATCTACAAGGACATTAGTGCTGGACATTTCGCTACAGAAATGTTCTGACAAAATGAACAATAAAGTGAAGAACAGAACGTTTGAAGATATTGCCTTGGTTGTAAATCCTGCAAGTTCAGTTGACTTCAGCCAGAAACAAGAGAGTTATGAGGATGATGTCCTTGAAATTGAAAAATGCTTGGAGGGAGACCTTTTAAGTCTAGCTGAAGTAGATTCTGACAAAATAAATCCTTCTAAGTACAAGAATACTGAACCTGCTGTTTTACCGTTGACCTTGAGGCTTCTATCCACTATTCCTGTATCAGTTCATGCCATTGGAGGAGATAATAGTCCCCCAGATATTTCTGTACGTTTTTTTCTGAGTTCATACATTAGTTCGTTGCACAAAAGATGCAGCATTATGGTTTGACCTAGTTCAGAATTCATTTGACTCATCAAACCCAGCTCTATCATCTCTAGGAAATAAGGTCTTATTATAAACTTCAGGTCTTCAATTCATAACAATAACAGGCCCATAATTTCTTGGACTTGTGACACAGCTTCTTGTTTGGCTTCATTGATCTTGAATAACCTTTACGATGCTTGAAAGCAAGCACATTTTCTGTACTTTTATTGGTGCAAACAATCAGGCAAAAAATCAGGACAGTCATATCTGCAGGTTGCCAATTCAGTCAACAAAGATTAATCTTAGGATACGTTAAGTATGAAACATTCGGTAGGGTTTCTGACATGGAACAGCCTTTTTTTTGTGTGCTGTTTCCACACAATTGTATCTTGCTCATTTGCAGCAGTGTTGGGATGTTTGCCCTAATTTTTTGTGGGCTGTCTTCAACAGAAAGCGTTTAGTAGATTTCATTTTTTTGTTAATCAAATTATCAGGTAATTGAGAAATTGGCAGTGTATCTGCTTATTGCATTTCACTTCAGCCATTGTAAATTGTGGATATTCATTCACCATTGGTTCTCACGCCAAGCAAGGGTGACTGTAGCTTACATATTGATTTTATATTTGATTTAACATGTTTTGTGGTTGTAAAAGAAGTTATATTGTTTCTAATCATGAATAAAATTGCTTCGTGATTGCTACTAAATTCTGCACTGCTTGCTAGATAATGACAATGTAAATGACATGAGCACTATACATAATGAACACAGTGAAAAAGAAATTAGATTAAGCAAACACTTCATGTAGATCAGAATGGATAAAATGATACGATTGTTCAGTACATGGAGAACCCAAAGAACAATGCCCCTCATCTGTCATAAGGCTGACTTTTTGAATGTCAAGACTGTCAGTTAACGGTTATGCAACTGCAATTAACTGAATCACAAAAAGTTACATCACTTATTAATCTTGAGACTCTTGACAAAGATTAAGATATCAAGTTGGCATACAACCAAAATATTATTTATTACAATGATCTACATTATTCTCCTTTTAAGAGAAGTCAGTTTCACATCTGACATCGATTACAACAAAAAGAACTTAACTCGGTAGGAAGCAGGTGTTGGAGCTTAGAAATGCTGGATCACCTTTGTGTTTTGCCGGAGCTGCTTCACTTCTGCTTGGACCACATAGACTTCATTTTTCTTTGTTGCGAGTGATTTGCTGCTAGAAGTTAACATGCCTGTGAGCAGTTTATAATTTTTGCAGCCCCTTGAATCTTGCCTTTTGGTCTGCACAAACCTCCTTAGTTATTTCACCATCTTGTCATCAGACTCATTTTTTTTATTTTCTCTTCTATTTACAGACTACAAATATATCGCATAAAGAAAAAATTGATTACACGAGTTATATAAAAAAACTAATATCAATGAATGAAACTCATGGACCCTTATTGAGTTTTGTTCTCCCTGGTCTCGGTACATAGTCATCCATTCTCGATCTCAGCACATAGTCATCCATGCAAAAAAAAAAGTCTCAGGCTCTTGTAGTTACCAAATAACATTTCATACCTAGATTCGTGTCCAATCATCCAATGCTGAACACTCTTCTCGATGGCCCGCATCCATGTCAATTCCTTCAGAGTCGAATTTGCAGTGACATTTGTTTCACTGCATAAGCCTTTCACCCTTGTGTTTCATGGGGACTAACCATACTTTGCTAGCTAGCAATCTATGTGAAGGTACATTAAAAAAAGTTTGTGAAATTATTGCCGGTGTAATAATCCTTATTTTTTTTTATGTATGTATCCATAAATTCTTGTTTCTCTATCTATGCATTGCACAAAGGAACACTCGTTCTAGGGATGATAGCGAGATATTATTCACTCTAGGTAAGGTTCAAATTCTCTAGCACTAAATTACATCTGGAGGATATTGTTGGTCGTTAATGTTCTTTTTATGTGGCAAACCATAATGCCCTAGACTTTTTAAAGCTTTTGCTTTTGCCCTTGGGCTATTATTTTCCCAGTTGTTTGTTTGGATCTGTTACCTAGCATTAATATTGCTTGTACCATTTTGTTGTTGGAGTAGGATTCATTTTTAGAACTATTCTCCCTGCTCTCACAATACCATTTAAAAAAAAATCAATCTAATGGAAGCCAAAAAAATTGATGGAAGCCAAAATTTGAAAAATTGCGCTAGATTGATTTTTTAAAAAATGGTGTTGTCATCTCAATCATATTTTGGACATCTTTCCAAAACCTTGAAGATATTCCTCATTGACTAGCTAGAATTAAGAAAAAGACTAACTTGGTTAATGGGTTGGTGTTGTTTTTTGATAACTTTTCCTTGATTCTTGTTGTTGTGAAAAGTAAGCACCAAAGTCGTTGCCTTCAATCAATAACTGTTGAGAGAGATCATTGAATTAGCCGTAGAATACTTTAGAGATCACATTTTTAATTGCAGACTTACCTACGCCTTTCACAATTTGAAGTAGGGGCGATGGATATTTATTTGAGCCTACAACCAGGGCGTATGTTGAAGAGGCTATTAGAGTTTTCATGTCACAATTTCTTGGGTATCTGACAACAAAGATGTCGATATTATTTTCTATACGCCTAACACGATTTCTTGGTATGCCATGGTGTGTGATGACACTCTCATACAATAAACAACTACACCTAAAAGTGTAGTTCATATCACTAGGTATGATAGTAGATGGTAGTGCCAACGAATACAAGGCATATAATTGGGTCTAACAATACATTTTAAAAAATTTGAAACCATACTTATTCTTGTCTCAACAGTTATTTGTTATTGATTTAACTAATTATCAACAAAAAGGTATAGCAATGAAAATACACACATAAACATAATATTTATGTGGAAAACTTAATGCGAGAAAGATCATGGTGAGAATCACACTTGTAATATAAAATGATTGATTACAAAGTTTAAGATTATAAGCTAAGGATCTTATCGTACCTAATGTTTAGGCACATTGCTAAGGAATTAATTGCTCCTAAGAGAGCTTGCACAAACATAGATATGTTTGGATGCTAAAATATGTACAACTTTCCAACAAACATAGAGAATATGAAATGAAAAGATGTAGGATCTCTTGATTAGTTTGATTCAACAATTCACATTTATGCTCTTCCTTATAAGCATTACTCTATCTTTACATTTGATCTACATACATTTCACATTTACTTCACACTCTTGCATTACTCATCCATTGGCACACACATATCGTATTTTGTTCATCAAAAACTTCAACAAGGTTGGTCGTGAAAAATATAAGCAATGTTAATACAAAAAAAACCATCATGAACACAAATAATTAATGTGGTCCATCCTAGGAGATAAAGGGGACCGAAATGCGTCACAATAAGTCTTTCCCAAATGATCAAGGTGCATGCATCGCATCATTCTTCAATGGTGCTCCCAAATGTAAGGTGTAGAAATGCATTAAAAACATGTCACTAGTTAGCTCAATAACATTCTCTAAAGCACATAACACCATGCAATGCACAACACACAAGGACATGATCACTCTTCCTCTTAACTCTTCCCTCATCTTATATCGAAACCAATGAGACTGAAATAATAGTCAACGAAAAGCCAACACAGACAACAATATTGCACTTGTGACAACAAATCTTCACCTGCGAAGCAATCTAACAAAATATCTAAATTGAAACATTGCATAGACCATCTGACTATGCGCACCAAACTACACAACTTGAGATGCCAATGCAGAGCAATCTAGAGCATTCCTTGGCCTTGTCCAATCCATTCTTGACAGCCAACCTTACTATCATCCAACAACGCATCACAACTTCTTTAGAAGAACAATTGGGCACTTGAAAAAATGAAAGTGCAATATTCATAGTTCATAGTCATTGTAACTAGAACCACATGCTTTCGTCATCTTATGTGGAGGAATGCTTCACGTTCTCCCATAAGGATTTCAAATACTCTTTCTTACATATTCCAGGTTGTCATACTTGCATCTTCTAGATAAACCTCATATTGACTTAGTATTATCATTAGAACATCAAAATATCATCTGAACACACAATAGAAAACATCTATTATGCTTCAAGTATACAAATACTTCAAAAATATGCCACAAGTCTCAATTAGTTGTAATTGATTCAACTAATTATCAACAAAATATATGGCAATAAAAATACACACACATGAGCACCGAGTTTATGTGGAAAATTCAATGCAAGAAAAATCATGGTGAGAATCACACTCAATATATGAAATGATTGATTACAAAGTGTAAGGCTAGAATCCAAGGAACTCATTGTCCCTGATGTTTAGGCACGTTGCTAAGGAACTCACTAATCATAAGAGAACTTGCACAAAAACAAATATGCTTAGAGCTGCTAAAAAAGTGCACAACGTTCTAACAAGCATAAAGAATTATGAAATGCAATCTTCTCAGTCTGATTCATCAATGCACACTTCTACTCTTCCTTATCTGCATTACTTTGTCTTTACTTTTGATCCACACACACTTCATGATTACTTCACACTCTTGTGCATTACCCATCCATTTGTTCGCCCATGCGTGCACACACACACACATAGTGGCTTCTTCGTTGGAAACTTGAACAAGGTTAGCCATGAAAAATATAAGCAATGTTAATACAAAGTCAACTATCATGATCATAAATACTCAATGTGTTCCACCCCAGGAGATCAAGGGGATCCAAATGCATCACAATAAGTCTTCATCAAATGATATGATCAAGGTGCACATATCACCTCATTCTCCAAAGTTGGTCCCAAACAAAACATGTAGAAAGACATTAAAAATGTGTTACTAGTTGGCTCAATAATATTCTTCGAAGTGCATAACACCATGCAAAGCACAACATGCCAGGACATGATCACTCTTAACCTATTAACTCTTCCCTCATCCTATATCTAGACCAACAAGACTCACATCCAATCACTGCAAATAGACGAGTCAACCAAAAGCCAAAAAAGATGACAATATCTCACTTGTGACAACAAATCTTCACCTGCAAAATAATCCAACTAAATACTTGAATTAAAACACTGCACGAACTATCTAACCATGTCCACAAAACCACACAACTTGAGATAACAATGTGGATCAATCTAGAGCATTCACTGAGCCTATCCAATCCATTCCTGACAACCAACCTTACTATCAACCAACAACACATCATAACTTCTTCATAAGAACAATTGGGGACTTGAAAAATTGAAAGTGCAATATTCATAGTACATATTGATTGTAACCAAAATTGCAAGCCACCATCATATTATATAGATGAATGTAAATCATTCTCCCATAAGGTCTTCAAATACTCTTTCATGCACATTCCAACGTGTCATAATTCCATCTTTTAGATAAACCTCATATTGACTTAATACTATCATCATAACATCAGAACATCATCTAAACACACAAAGCCAAACATCTATTATTATTCAAGCATACTTTCCTACATATCAAATTGTCAAATACTCTTTCTTGTATAGCACAACTCTTCATCAGATGCAATTAATACCCATTCTCCATCATAACAACTTCTCAACCAGAGAAGGTTGACATCAATGCTATCATTAGTTGAAATCATTGACAACATTGAGCATATAGCTAACGAGGACAATAGTTCCAGTTAACTCCTCTCATCCACTCACCCTTCATTGGATAAAGGGCCCTACTTGATCCTCCTATCTTTGATTAAATAAATGAAAGTTTTTAATTATGTCTATGAGACCAAAACCCATGGTAGGTATAGGAAGTAGAGAAATCCTTTTCAATTCAATTAGTAATTGCTCAACCCTAGTAGTTTACAACCACTCAATCTATTTATAATTCTCATATGCATTGAGATACAATGAGAATGAAACGTTGATGATTCTTTTTCATCACCTCACTCCCTTCTACTTTAATAGAGCTTCTTCAAAGTGGATAATGAAATGTGTATTGTGAAAATAGTAACAATAGCAATTAAGATGCATAAATCAATTCAAACAATCACTCAATAAAGCATGAAATCAATGCAATAACAAATAATCAAACAATCAAACCTTTAGAGTGAGTCCATATTAGTTCGTTGTTCTTTAATATGTTTTCGATGTATTAATATGTGAGTTTCTTTCATGATTTGCATAAATTAAATTGCACAATAATTGCTATGAATTCACTATGATCATAAAAGCTAAAAGATTGTGGAAAAAGAATGAGGTGCATGAAGGCTATTTTTATGAATCTTACTTAATACCAATTAATGGTTGAGTTGATTAGAAAGATCAACAAACGAGGACATGCCAACTAAATTTAGGAGATGAGTTGACAACATGATTCAGTGAATTGATTGAGATGATGAGTTAAATGAATGCATGGATTAGAAGACTAGATTGATTGAAGAGATAACATAGAGTGATTGTGCGTTGAACTGATGAAAGAGAGGTGCATGAAGAATTAATTTGAGAATTAAATTAGTAAATTATTTATTTCTTGTGCAAATAAAATAATAAAATAAATTTATTTTATTTATTTTTTGAAGAAAAAGTAATTAAAAAACTAAGTCAATTTATTTAAGTTTAGAAGATTAATTAGGTAATTAATTAATTAAATTTATTTAAATATGGTCAATTTTTTGTGCAAAAATCATGTCTAATATTGTAAAATAACTTATTTAATTAATTATGCCTTTTGTTGATCAAATGCACCACACTATGTATGCTATGTCATTATATACATCAAATGCATTATTTTATGCATCATATATGACATTTGTAAATAATATGCACATGTTCCCTATGATGTGGATGGTGAAATGTGTATGATGGAATGCGTCTTATGAAAACATTAACAATAGCAATGTGTATTAATTTGGCATCTCAGTGAGGCATTAGCATTATTTTTTTTAAAGTGTACCATCAAGCCATTATCATGCTCAAAAAATCTGCCAATGATTTATAAAACCCTTGAAAGATGAAGCATTAAAATTGTTAGACCTCCAACAAAGAAAAGAAAAAAACCAATTATCATAAAAAAACCAACCAATTGGACCATCATACTTGTTGACAAGTATGGAAACCACCAAGTTCCCTAACAAACATCTTCTTAGACAATGGGACATCAAAATAGTATTGAATCACATACCAATCATACTTGGGACATAAGTATGTCTATCTCTAAATCCCTAACAAATCCTTTATGTCGACACTTAGGCATTTGTTGAACTACTTATTAATGAGAAAGGGGAGAAATATACTTGAAAGTTTGAGCCTCAATAATGGAATCACAAGGGGGATGATGTCAACATGATGTTGATAGAGGAAAGGTGAACATTTGAGTAATCAAGGATAAGGGAAGCTATGGCAGAAAGGGAAACCCTAAAATTATGGACTTGAATAATTCTAAAATGGGTAAGAGAAATGCCAATGATTGAGAATTAGAGATATTTCTTGATGGATGCCAAAAGAGGTAGAAGGTAAAAGGAAAATTTGAACTTCAAAAGACTTATCAAAATGAAAATGTAAGGGAAATGTTTGGGAGTTAGAATTTCAAGGAAGGCATGACTAGATCAACAAGTTTGAAGGTGAGGGATGAATGCATAAAGAAATCTAAAAGTTTGAGATGATACAAAAGAATTAGGTGTTAAAATAATTTTAGGCTTCATGGATTAAGAATAATAAGGAACAATAGGAAGGTAAGATAAACACCAAAAGTCTATGAGATTGACAAAAGGAACACTTAGACTTTCTTGCTTCAAACTTTGGAGATCAATGATGAAGATAAAAACTATTATCCCTTTTCTCAACATGGCCCATTTGGATTATAAAATGTGTATTATGAAAAAAATAACAATAGTAGTGAAGATGCTTCGGTTGCTTCTGATGTTGTCTTTGCTGCTGCTGGTGTTGGCTCTAATGTGGCTTTGTCTCATGAGGTAGTTGATGTCCTTCTTGGTGCTGCTTCTACTTCCCCTATCCAGACTGCTGACGATGCCCCTATCCAGAATGCTGTTGATGCCCTTGTCCAGTCCATTGGTGCTGTCTCTGTTTCTACAGCCTTGTCCACAGACGTTGTTGTTGTCTTTGGTCCTAATGCTGCTTTGGGTGTGGGAGCTGCGCGCTCTTCTGCGACCTGCCCTTTTGTGGGGGCTTGTCTAGCTCTTCTTTGGTTTGGAAAAAGGAAGCCGGAAAGGTGGAGGATGGATGGACAATAGTGAAGGGCAAAAAATTTAAACCTTCCACTCCTTTTGATACGAACTTACGTTCACATAAGAATGGGCAAAAATGTAAATCTTGATTGCCCTTGTTTGGTTTTGGGTGTGGGCTTTTGTCCACTTGGTAGGAACATTGGTTTGTTCCTTTTGTTTGTTTAGTGGGGCACCACTTTTGTTTTGGTTCTTAACTGCAAAATCTGTCTATGCTCTTGTATAAGGTTTTGGGTCCTTTCAAAACCTGTTTTTACGTAATCAAAACAATAGTAGTGAAGATACACAAATCACACTCAAACAATCACTCGATAAAGTATGCAGTTAATGCAATAACAAAGAATCAAAGAATCAAACCTTCACAATGACTATATCAGTCTTTTGTTCTTCGGTATATTTTTGATGTATTGATAAGTGGGTTGCTTTCATGTTTTGCATAAACTTAATTGCACAATACTTGCTATGAATTTTCTATGAAAATAAAAGCTTAAGGATTGTGGATAAAAGATGAGATGGATGAAGGCCATAGTGATGAATTTTACGGATAAGAATTATTGATAGAACATGGGAACTAAATTTGAGAGATGAATTGGCATCATGGTTTAATGAATTGAGTGAGAAGATGAGTTAAGTGAATGCATGGATTACAAGACTGGATTGACTGAAGAGTTAACATAGAGTGACTATGAGTTGAAGTGATGAAAGAGAGGTGCTTGAGTAATTAATTAGAGATTGAATCAATAAATTATTTAATTATTGTGCAAAGTTCTAAAGATAAAATAATAAATATATTTTTATTTTATTTTATTTTAGAAGAAAAAATAAATAAATAAATTAAGTCAATTTATTTAATTATAGACTAATAAAATTAACTAATTAAATAATTAAAATTATTTCATTATAGAGCATTTGTAAAAAAATTTTGTTATGCAAAAGTCATGTCCAATATGGTAAAACAACATATTTTTTTAGCCAAGTGTTTCATTTTGCTAATCAAATGCACCATAATATGCATCATTATATACATCCAATGCATCATTTATACATCAAATGTGCCATTTTAAAATCATATGTATGAACTTCCTAATAAGATGCACTACTTTGCAAAATAGAAGATACACAAGCTTAGAAAATCAAATGCACCACAAAATTCATCAAGTATACCCTAAAATGAATTAATTGTGCCCCATAATGAATCAATTGAACTACTTTATATTGGACTCCTCAAAGCAATTGTTTCTTAGTTTAAATATAATGTCCCCAATAGAAAGTTTTTTCCAAATTGATTATAATAATTTTTTGGTAAAAATTAATAAGGAAAATGGGATGCTCAAACTAATGAATTTTTTTTTCAACATAAAGTAAAATATTCATTAAGATTCATCAAAATTATTCATAAAGTATGTACTCGATTATGACATTTTGATATCCAAATCAAATGGAAGCTCACCAAATTGAACATATAGATAAATACCAAAAGAATAATGTTATTCTTACAACCTATAGTTGTTGTGTATCATTAAGATTCATCTATAATATTCACAAAGTATGCACCTAATTATGACAATCTGATAACCAAATAAAAAGGAAGCTCACCAAATTAAACACATAAATAAATACAAAAATAATATCGTTATTTTTATAGCCTATAGTTGCTGTGTATCATAAATTTATTATTTTTTATATTCAACACATATTTGCATTCAAATCTACCAATTTTAACAAACTCAATTTCACTTGACAATTAAATAATGGAAAAATATGAAATTCCATATCATATTAATTATGATTTCTAATTTGATTATATGTTTTAGTTCTAATTTCATGTTAGAAAATTTTGCAACCATTTCTAATCTCTAACTACAAACTCACACCAAACAAGACAATCCCATTGAGTGTAGGGTACTTGAAAAACTCAAAATTGCACTATAAAACCTCCCAACTTACATAGTTTGATCTTGGTACGTGGAAGAGGTTTTTAAAATCCAACAAAAAAATGTATAGATAAGACTACAATAAAATTAATAACAAAGGTGAATCTCAAACTCAGAACATTGAAAACTACACAAAACATACTACAAGTTCCCACTACACTTAAAACCACAAAACTCTAACCCCTTCAGAACAATGGAATCCTTTAGATGAAATTGATTGCTAAAATACTAGGGCATTTTCTTATCATATCACCTGGAAATCATAAATATATCATCCATGAGCCTCAAAATCTAATGATTTATTAGCCATTGAAGGTTTCCAAAAGCAAAATACTCCATGAGATTAAAGAAAATTTTGCAGCAATCGTTAAAATGACCATTTTTTGTATTAAATATAAAATGGCTCAAAATGGACATTCAAGAGACTTGTTAATGGGCTTAGATGGGTTAATCCATCCCGGTCCAATGAGAAAAAAATAAAAAGGGGTGCCTCAGAAGAAGGATGGATAAAATTAAATTTCAATGAAACCTCTAAAGGTAATCCAAGACCATCTAGTGCAAAGTGTGTGGCCAAGGACTAGAAGGGTAGTGTCTTGGCATGGAGCACACAAAAATTGGCTATAGGTACTAATATTGCATAAGCTAAAATGACTTGCATGGGGGTCACAATGGCTAAGAGATTAGTAATATCTCAAGTGCACTTAGAAGATGATTCTCACATTACTATAGATGCAATCATCAAAGGAAAGAGAAAGGACTGGCGGAACAAAAAGTTGTCAAGATGATTTCAAATGTGAACTTTATGTTCAGATTTTTTAAAGTTTCTCATGTGAGGTGGGAATGCAATAAGGATGTAGATAGATTGTCCCATGTGGTGGTGATGTTGGATGCTGAGGTAGACAACATTATCTTTTCAGAGGCATGTGATATATAGGTTGGTGAATAAAATGTGAATCAAGTTGATTGTTGAGTTGAGTACATGCTTTAATGAAATTGTATTCATTCTATAGCAATAGATCATTTTATCAGGGGTGGTTGTATGAAACCAAGGGAAGGTCCTTCATCCTTATGCTTCCAAAGCTAATTTTGAGGTTATAGAAGAGGTGTGGTATCTGCAATGGTTGGGAGAGATGCGACCAAATTCATCACTACATATGGAAAAGGCGTCAGTTTCCTTCCAGGGAAGGTTTCACAAGACCGGTTGAAAAATATCTTTTCTTTTGAGGATGCATGGTTCCTCTACAAAGTCACATTTATTCTTGGACATGACTATCTAGTGGTAGAAGGGAGGTACATGAAAAAAATTGAGATTTCTTTTATGTTCTTGGGTTGGTGTTTGGAGATGGGTATGATTGTAGACACTTGATGGTTGGTGAGGGAACGTGTTCGCGAGGAGTGGATGGGTGGATTGGAGGATGTTTTACTCATGGCTTGAACCAATGGGGGATTGGTTCTGAGGATGGAAGACTAGCTACAAGATGGAGATGTGGAGGCACATGTTCATCTATTCCTAGTTTGGAATGCCAGTAAGAATAGGGAGGTTCAAAGGGCGACGATGGGTTTGGGTTTGATCAATTTTAAAGACTACCTATGGATTAAAGAGATTAAATCTTACAAAGGGGAGGTGGCTCTTATTTTAGATAATCCCAAGGGATACCAAGGTCATTTGTTGGGTAGTTGAAAAGTAAAGAGACTCAAAGTAGGTTCCTCCTCTTAGGCAACTTGATCACATGAAAGAGGTGATGTGTTCCAAGTTTTTCCATGTGCACCTCTTTTTTGGTTTGTGTTGTTTTTATAATCTATATTTCCTATTTTGGTTTGCTTTATTTGCACATCTAGGTGCTTGTCTTGGTCTTGGGTGGTAGGTGATAATGTATTCCAGATTTTTCCATCTAGTGTAAGAGATGTCTAGGTGCTTTCCTATATATGACTTAGGTTGGAAATTTGCATTGTAAATTTGTTACTCTTATTATAAATAGAATACATAATTTTTGCTGATAAAATAAAATGGACATCCAAGATTCTCATTCATTGCATCTAGAAACATCTTGAGATTGTGACCAAAAAACAACCACAAATGTAATTACCAATCACCTCTGTCAATTATAACGAACAATTAATTATCAAATTTCTCTCTCAACAATTGCTTAAAAAATCCAAAAAGACATCCACTCCCTAAAAAAGGAAAATTAAATATTTATTCATTATTTAATTTAATATTTATCTGTTTAAAATATACAATTGGATTGAAACAAATAAAATATTAAATTAATTTTTATTTTTCAAAGTTGTTCTATGGTCGCAACTTACTATTTATGTATAGTGGGGCTTACTATATTTAGTATGTTTTATTTTTAGAAATGAGGACATGAAAATCCCTTTCTTCCCAAAATTTATTTTTCTTAAGTGATTGCAAACATGATACTCCAATATCCATGTGCCAAACTAATCAATCAAGTCTAACTGCATACCAAACCTTGATCATGTACTTGTGAGATGTTGCATCTTTCTTCCAAGCATCTTAGAAAATAATTAAGAAGTGTACTTGCATTTTGAAATATTATTACAAAAACATTCAATGTGAAATCACATATTTCATATTACATATGAGTTTTTATCATGCATTACATCTTCTTTAATCAACAACCTCCCCTCTTTAACCTTTTCCCAAATTGTGTATGTGCATTGTTATAAGGAAGGTCACAATAGAAATTATTGTTATATTCACCAACAATATAGATATGGTTTTGTGTGACATGATGAATCATAATAAAATCTAACACATTCTTCATAACACAAACTTTAAAACTTTGAAACAAATACCTCTTTTACCTATGAGATGTGGAGATTCACCCTATTGAAAACATCACTATTTGTTCCAAACTTTACCTCAATTTGAAAGATATTAACTGTAACTTTAGGATATGGTTTAGAATAGGAATGACACAAAGGAGGAAGGAAAAATAACTTCATATAGCAACAAAAAATTGTCCACATAACTCTGGATGAATAATTTGTAAATAATAGTTCATTTTGACGGATGTCAATGCTATTTTATACCATCACTAGTATATAATGACCATCCAACTAAATATCCATAATGATAGTGGTAAGTATATCATTAACATAACCCATTGTCTAAAATTTTGTGTAATATTTATACATAAGCTCCTTCCAAGTCACTCTTAAGTATACATATGAATTTTCATGGTGACTAGTTAGTAAAACAACATTGAAAATAGTTTTTTGTTTTGTAGTCTTCCAAGCACTTTTCTCCTAATTATTATTAATCTCTAATAGGTAACAACAGAAAAAGGTCACACTAAAACACAAAATCAACACCACAAAATTTTATAAAATAAAATAAAATATCTACATACATTCTAGTCAAAACAATCAAATAACATGGTGTATTTTTATCCCTACATAATCAAATGTTAGCAACAATAAAATTGCCCATATTGAAAAGATATTGTTTCCAACACCTTGAATGGATTAGGGGCATAAATATCATATTAAAACATAACAAAAATGCCACATAACACTCTTGTTGAATTATTTTTATTGAAGTAACAAAACCATGTTCATATTTTGACTTCTTGATATTTATGATTATTCACTTAAAGATAGGAGGTTTCTCAACATAGATATTTAAAATAGTGATTGTATTTTTGAATTCATATAAAATTATATACGTGAGTATAAACACCATGCAAGGTTGATGCAACATAAAGTAAACTCCATCATGAAAATACACTTTAGCTAGTTCCAAAATATTACATTTCTTGATCGTTATCCATGGGTCATCCGAAAGATAAGTCTTTATAGGACTAGGAATAGTGAGACCTCTATGCATCGTCACATTCCACTTGGAAACTTCATCTTCAAATCTATTAATATATGTTCTTTAGCAAGGGGTATATCTCGAAAATTACCAATGAGAAACTTGATGCACTTATCTAACATTATTTTTCTTCTTCTCATGTGAGCATATAAGTTGTCTATGGTGAAAATCACTATCCATAAGATTATATTATTGTTGATCTATCTAGGTGCCATCTATATGTTGCAATCTTCTATCTTGTACTAATTCTGGGAACATATTTTTGAGCACCATGTTTTACTAATTTGGAACCAATTAAATAACATAGAATATTCTTTGTTTCTTACCAAAGAATAAAATTGATTGCATAATGTCCTTCATTACACAAATTTCTTCCCATAGAGCTTGTGTTGGTGTGAATAAGGTATTTTGTCTAACTAGTTCCTTTAGTGGGTCATATTCACTTACTTTACTTAGGTCATAGGGGATCTTTTTATAAGGTGTTAGTTGTCATAAGATCTTATCCTATCTTTTAACATTTAACATTTATAGTATTAGGTCATTTAGTAATTGACACTTTAGTTGTCTCATAACATAGGATTACAACACACCTTAATCTTGTCTAGTATTATCCATCCACCTTGTCTTTACAAACAAGACATTGTATGTACATATCATATCCAATCATGCAAGTATCCATAACCATGTAAGATATTATTTTCATTCTTTCTTTTGAAAGTTATTTTATCTTTTCGGTGATCTTGAGGCATGGGGAGTTCACAATCTAACTCCAACATGGTATTAGAACTCTAGTCCTACAGACTCCTTTCCAAATTTGAGAGACATCATTAGGCTTGATGAGATTGTTGGGTACATTTTGAGGTTTCAAGGACCACCCATTTAATCTAGGGCATTAAATAAAGTCAAAATGGGTTTTTATTTTATTAAAATCCAATATATTGGGATAGATCCATAAGGGAATGAAGTTGGGTGAAGGTTGCTTGATTTAAGAAGTAGCCAAAAATTTAGTTCACTTTGGTCCAAAATAAACCTTTTCATCACATCAAGAAGGCTAAAAAACCCAATGTTTTCCTATCAAATCATTGAATCCAGTCACTATCATCCCAAGGCATTAGAAGTTTTTTTGGCATCTTTGTTGAAATTCATATAGCTGTACGAATCCATACCCAAACCATACATTCTAGTTTCATTGTCTATGCCACAAAAAAATGATATACTATCAGATCAACATATTCTAACACATATTCTCCTCACATGTTAATAAATTGTACCTTTTCATGTAATCAATTTTGCAATCTCTATTTTAGCTTGGTTAAATTGCACTTGGTCATAGTTGGTGTATAGTATAAAATAATTTTGAATTCATTTTCAAATATTAAAATCTTGATTTTATCTTATTTATTTTCTCATATGGTTATTATTAAAGCATTAGTCATATAAAAACCTTCACTTTGCAGAAGGGACTTAAAGCCCTAGGTGGTTTTGCCTATGGCTCATTATCTCTCTATCGTCCTGCCCTAGCAGCATGGCTATTTTTCGCTTAGTTGCTAGTTGAGATCATTTCGGCACCAAGGGGCTAGCCCTCTGGGTATTTTTTTTCTTTTATTTTTTTTTGACAATTTTACCCTAATTGTTAAATTATCATCCTTTTTTGTTCAATATTCCTTTTTAAAAAATGAGATATCATCAAAAATACAGTTTTGTTTGATTTCTAGCAAGATAGGTTGTTACTTCATAATTATCTAGTAGATGCTAATATTTTTTTATTTGAAGTGAGATCTCCATTTTTGGCTCTTGAGAGCTCATAACATTTTTCCACTCTTTAATTTTTGCAATTATTGTAGTGTTGAAAATATATTGAGGAGGTTTTTCATGGCATCTATGCATTATTGTCCAATTCATCCATAGTTAAATTTCATTTTAGTTATTACCATATGGGTATCTCAGAGGATAATTGAACATCCTATCAATTGGGAAGGTTTTTTTTAATCAAATCACATCTTTTTCATTTTCAGATCATCTACCAATGTAGCTTCAACTAAATTCCAATATTGATCCATTGGAAGGTTTCTAATATTTCTTGGGAGAAAGACACACTCAATCATTTCTCTTTCTTCATCATATTCCAATGTTGTTCCAACAATCACGGATTTATATTGATCATAGGACTCAAACATTAATTTTTTTATTGAATTAAGGTTCCATAGTTTACTCTAGTATTCTTTTAGTGTTTCTTTGTAGCGGTTTATCTCATTTGTTTGGGGGTCACATAGTCTCTATACTTTTCTTAATGTGAAGAGGATATTTATTGTATTTTTGATGGATGCAATCATTAGGGAATATTGATTCCTCTATCTTCCATCACTTGACTATAGTTTTTTTTCTCATTTTTTAATATGGAAAACTAGGGATAATGATTTATTTAACATGGTCGTACTAGAGCACTTACTGAGTCTCTTAGGAGATTCATAGTTCATGACATTGACTGGTAGGTTTCAATTTCCATGAGGCTTGCTAAGGAAAATTTGAAAGGCTACTCTAGGATGGTATGATGAGGGTCTTCTCATGGACATACATGGACAAGGAGGTCAGAAGAAATAAACCCCTTTTAAATAGGGCTAGAGAACTTCATGGAGAACATAGAAGAAAAGATAAGAAAGAGGTAAGCAAATGTAGAAGCTCTAGAATTGTTTGTGATGGAACGTTAAGCGATTGCACTGCTAGCTATAGTAGCCCCAGAAGGTGTTTCTCTCAAAAATACTATTAGAAAAATTACAATATACAGATTGTCTGATGGACCACTTCCTTGGATTGCCTAGTTCAAGGATCTCAAAGATTTTATCCAAGATGACGCTAACTGATGAGCCATAAATTGAGACAGTGTATCTAACTAAAGGTTACTATGTTTTTGTATATGTTTATAAGTTGATCGGTAAATTATAATTGATGTAATCTTGTATATGTTATATGGGCAACATGGATGATATTTTGTATATGTAGCACCATGGATGTAATTTTGTATATGTAGCAACTAGGAATGGATGCTTTTTGATATCTCCAAGAAGAACTTTATATAGAACATTAGTTTGTAATGAGATCTCTTTTTATTTAATAGAAAACAATTAAAAAAATCCAAATTTCACCAAATTATTTTGAAATTCAAAAGAAATGTAAATTATATTTAATTTTCTATAACTTCCCTTCTTTTAGGCTATGCAAATAAATCATTCAATTCTTTATATTAAGTTATTTAAGTTTATTTTTTTATTTCATTATCAATTAAGGATATTGTTTGGTCCACAATATCTCACAGTCGCTCATTTAACGATCCAAGTTACATTGTGTAATTAGCCATTAGGCTTCTCCCTTTAGGTTTCTTACAACTATAAGTTATTTCATGTTGGGAAACGACTATTAGTAAATGATATTCTAATAATGGTTTGAGGAAATGTGGCGATTATCACCAACCACATATGACAATGGAAACTTCATCTTCATATTAATCTTTAAATCAAAACTTTCATCAATGTTAGTCACTTCAACCTCGTTAAGTACACCCTTCATCTATGGACCACCTCTCAATTCACCATGCCACTCTATGATTTCTTTTCTGGGTGGCTTCTCTTTCTTTAGTACAAAGCCTACTTCACCAAATTAATCCATGCAACATTTTATATAGATATAAAAAAATGAGAGTAATGAGAGCTTAATGGTGGACATTTATTTCAAAGCTCATTACCATTTGATGGCTACCTAGACATCCTTTTGATTTTTCTACTCTCCATATTAGCAGATATAATCTATGCTATGCAATGATTACAAGTACGTTCACATCTATTGTTATGTATTTTCTTTAGTAGATTCATCTTGATATGTACATAAAGCCAAAATATTCTAGGATAAGATTGTTTATAAATTGGGTTTCCCTAATCATACAGGGTTTTGATTGAATGGACAAAATTTGAGTTAAATGACATGGTTCCTTTTAAGAAAGCTTTCTTATGATTTTTTGACCACGGTATTATAAATAGATTTCCCTAATATATAGATAAAGAAGTAATGTTTTAACCTTCTTAGCTTCACAAAAGGACTTCTTTCTAATTGCAACAATATATATACTCTTCTCTTTGCACCCCTCTCCAAAACAATACACACACTCACCCAAAATATTAGAGCTTCAATCATATTCAAAATGGAATTAAAATTTCCTTCAATGCAATATAATGCAAGTTGGGATTTCAATACGTCTCTTCTAGACCACATGGTAGCAAGAGGGGCATTAATAATAATAAAAATAAAATATATGGACAACTTGAGAGACGTCCTCACACAATTGCTAACTCTTTTTTTTTGTTATCATTTCCAACCTCCTATGGAAACATGAGAAACAAAACAATGCACCTAAGTATTGGTTTGGAGCCTTATTTTAAACCAAATAAATTTCTAAATTTATGGTGCCATAGGTTCAAATTGGTTGTGTCAACAATATAGGGGCAATTAGATATCTTCACAATGTACTTGAACCTTGCCTCATTCAAGTCAAAGCCATAGTGATTTGTAGGACATCATTTAATGAGTTTTATTTTCTCTTTGTACACAACTAAACCATGTAAAACTAAAATCTTGTTTATTATGAATAGATTGAAGCAACATCTATAAGGAGATTGGTTCTATTTTGTCTCATTTAAAAAAATAATGGTATGATAGGGTTTTGTAAATTTTGGTTTTGGTCATGTTTGAGAATTCTTGGATTTAAGTTGCTTTCTAAAGTTCAAAAAGTAATAATCTTTTGAAATCTTAAATCAAGAAAATATAGTCAATTTTCTATAATCTCTGTGAACCATTGATTTAAATCTTAACAATATTAGAGCGTCTTTTGTATGAATATACATACTTTCATAGGTTCCACCTACAAGATTGATCTTAACTTTTTAAAGTTGTTATTTTTCCCAAGTAAAAAATTCAGATACTATGGTTTATACCAAGGCTTGCAACAAATAAAAAAATGATATTGTAATTACAAAACAAAACAAATACTACATGACCTTATTGCACAATAGATTCTAATGTATGGTTTCTTGAACAAGATTTGAGTTTTTTTTAAGCAACATATTGATTTGGGGTTAATTATTTCTTTGTTTTAATTATATTTCTTCTTTATAAATTTATTTTTATTTTTAATTTTTTTAATTTTTGAAATCAATTTTTCTATTTTTTTAATTCTAAAGTATATTCAATAGATATGATATTCATTTCTTATCATGTGCAACTTTTCTAGCATCAATGTTGATGACTCGTGTCTTATTTGAATTGATTTCAAGATAATATTTTGGGTGGTTTAAAAGTCTATTTGCTATTAAAAAAAAAGTGTTAATATGACATATCATTTACAAGTTAGAAGACACAATCACAATTGTGGAGTATATAGATCAAATTAGAGAAGAGAAATTGGGTATGTAAAATCCAAATGTGGATGATGAGATCAAAAGATTGGTTGGCAAAGCATAAAGCACATTGAGAAAATCATTGGAAACTCTACTTCAACCAAATTCTCAAAAGAAGAAAAAGGAGAAAGTGAAGTGATTAAGATATAGATGTGGATAGTTTTGTGTAACACTATAAACTAAGTTGGAGCTAAAGCAGAACAAGTCACTCTAATAGGACAAGTTAGTGTATGCTGTTATGTTCAAATCCATTGGACTTAAGAAAAGTACATTAACAACATTAATTTTGTTATTAGATCGCTGCTTGGGTTGATCTGGAGTGCTTTGGTATGCCAAATGAATCTCCTAATCAAAATTTTGCAAAGTTTGAAGATGATTTCTGAGATTTGGCTAGTAAATGATTCCCTCATAATAGTTAATTGCAGATTGTATGTTGCCAACCATTATTTTGTAAAATATGTAAGGAGATAACATAGATGATTTATTTCTATTTTTTTGTGAATGTTGTGTTTGCATTTGGATGTTGGTAGTGACAAATGATAATTGAAAGCTTTTGATTAGTGCAAAACTTGAATTGTTGTAGGGCCCATCAATTGCTTGTTTTCCCTTGTTCTACAATTAATGGATTCATTTGAAGTTCTGTAGCTCCTCATCTATATAGATCAATCCATCAATGAGTTTTGGGGTAGAATACTCTATAGAACATAGGACATTAACTTCATTTCTTAGTGGGTCTTCAATCAAGTTTTATCTGTAAATTTCCTATCGGTGTATCCCTTGAACTTCTTTTGGGTGCAAGTTCTAGTATACATCTATTGGTATTAGCATTGAGTACACAATTTTTTTTGGTGGAATAATGCATATATTAATGATAAAGTTGTCTTACTTGTGAATCTTTGAAATTTTTTTACAAGATTAAATAGTTACAACGCCTTCAAATATAAGTTTTTATTATTTATAAGGACATTTATTGAAGTAGTCATCCACATGTCACTTGACTTTGATTTAAGATAAAGATGTTCTAGGTCTATTTTTTTCAACATTAAAACACTTTTTTATACTCTATGTTTTAAGTTTAATATAAAAATATTGCTTTGAGATGCCCACTTAGACCAAAAAGTCATATAGATCTTTATATTTCCATTCCACGAAAGTTAAGAAAAACATTTACACAAAAAAAAAAACTCTATAAATAACATTACATAAATAATGCTAAAATTAAATATAATCATAGTTTATATATATTATAAATTAATTGATTCAATATAAATAAAACTTTATATTAAAAAAAATGAACATAAGATATATATTGTCACATAAAGTTTTAATTACATAGGCCAAATAAATAACAAATATAAGTACAATTCCCTATCTTCATCCTTAAGAAAGGGAAAAGCTAACTTAACCTCAAGACACAACAGAGATTGGTAGTATGTAGCACTTTTCTTTATTCTTGATGTACAGCTAGAGAGATAACGAGAATAAATGTCGAAGGAAAGGCTTACGCTAAATTTATTAAATGAAAAGTATAACCGTATGTATGCTCCCGACTACGGTGAAAACATACGGTTTTGTCGACGTACGGATCGCGGAGGCTCAATATATAGTTTATTAGACAAGCCGAAGCAAGCAACAGAGGAAATACGGATGCAGTTTGCAGAGGAGTTTCCTGAATAGTGCATTTTAGCTAAATGATTGCTTAAGCGTCTCTGATGATATTTATTAAATTTGCTGAGGATCGGAGTTTTTCTTTAAGTCTTCACAATTAGTTTTAATCAGAGAAATCATGTCTCGGACTGTGCAAATACAGAATTTACCCTCACTCAGAGGCACAGAAGAACTGGTGAAATATTTGGAGAATTTAGCTGGAGAAGGAAGTGTGGAGGTTTGCAAGCTGAGGAGAACCAGAAAGTCAGGAATGTGCGTCACCGTGCAATTTCAGAGCCCTGCCATGGCCGCTGAGCTCTACGATCGTCCTTATATTGTGTTTAGGTCACATGTTTTAACAGTGAAATCTGCCAAAAGGGACATTATATTCAAGGCGGCCTCTAAGCCTCTTCAGTTGAAAGGGGCAAAGCTCCTCGCGGGATGTCAATTTTCTCACACTGCATTTCATTTATTATGGTCTTCCAGAGATGATCAGGTGACTGCAGAGTTTGGCTTTGATGTGAGAAGAGTGAGTATGTACGTTAATGAGGGCGGCTTTGAGTACAAATTGCAGCTTTCCTACGCCGACATTCGCTACATTCATCTCCGATATGTGAAGGGGAAGGCGAGCGTACTGAAGCTGCTTCTGCTTGAGGTTTTTATCTCTTCTTCTTCTCATTCATTCATTTTAGGTAGTTTATTTTCAGAATTAAATTCCGCAGTACAGTGATCTCTCTCTGTTTCCAGGCACTGACGTAGGTCGCTTTCATACTTTATTTTAAAGCTTCTTTAATGTTTTCACTTGCGCCTTTTTCATGTTTCACTTGTATTCTAGAAAATTTCAAACAATTTTTTGAGAACGCCATTTTTTTGGCACTAGCTCAATTTGATGGTCGTATGACAGCAGTAAAGCATTTTTCATGTATCACTTGCTTTCTAAATTTTTTTTCCAAAAGGATCTTTTTTTTTGCCACTAGCTCAATTTGCTGGTTTGCTGGTTGTATAACAGTAGTAAAGCAATTGAAATTATTCAAAAAAAATTCTACAGAAAGCCTTTTTCGCCAGTAGCGTCTTTCAGTAAAAGCTCAATTTGATGTCCGTATGACAGCAGTAAAGCATTTTTCATGTTTCACTTGCTTTCTGAAGAATTTTTTAAAAATATTCTTGAGAAAGCCTTTTTCACTACTAGCTTGCTAACGAAGCGAATAAAGCTCAATTTCGTGGTCGTACGACTCTGTAGTTTGTTCTTAATGTTCGTCGGAGAGGCTCGAATTTGAGTCCTTCATACGTCACTCCGTGATCGAATCCTTTCAATTCTAACAGCTATATTCTGTGGAGGGAAGAGGTAACAAACTAGGCCTCCAACCGACTGAGCTGTTTCTCCTTCGTTCCTCTGATTATCTGATGGATGGATAACCTAGTATACTCTACTCGTTCACCCGTATCCGTTTCGGGCAGGGTAAGTTCACCGGGAGGATTGCCCTCCCAATTCGATTCGTGTGTTCATGCCCTGGCGGCAACAACAGTAGGCTGGGTGGCGAGTAAATTATATGCCATGAAAATTGTAAATTTTAGACAGATGCTTAAACTATCATTGTTTTTGGTCCCCAAATTAAAGGACATAACTTTGAGCAGGTTAACTGTCACAAATTTTTCGCTCTGACAGGTTGGGTTGACCGTCAAACTTAGCCTCTGATTAATGGGAAGTAATTTTGTTTCGCCCTTTGAAGAACTGTCTCAAAATAATTGTTCGATAAGTAGGATCAATCTTAAAATTTAAACCTTGAGTGGTAAACAGCTACACTCTATTATATGACTGGACAGACTGTAACATAATAAAATATGCATCTTGATAGAATATATTTTAAAATAAAAAAAAATTCTTTTAAATAATCAAAGAAGCAATAATTTGCGAAAAATTTCCAGTATAACTGATTAATTGGAAATCCTCCAGTCAGTGACCAATGGTTGATCTAATTTTCAATGATTTTTTGGGCATTTAAAACACATTAAAATCATGTTAAAACAAAAAAACAAAAAACAAAAAATTATTGTAAAAAATCACAAATAATTGTAAAAATTTGCAAACTTGAAATTTGTGAAATTGCCCAATCATTAAGAGATAGTGCTGGTTCTAGACATAATCAAAATATATGTAAATCTGTTCTAAAATTTTAACTATTATGCACCATTATAGATGGCAGTTTGACATGGAAGGAGCAAATTCTTATAATTTATATGTATATATTTAATTTTTGATATATAATTAGTACATAATTAATATATTTAATTTTATTATTAACATTTGTCTCCACCTAAAATAGCAGTTGCAAGCTAGGTATTGGCAAGACTAATGGTTTCCTATTTTTTTACTTCAACTAAACAAATGTCTTCTGTTAAATTCTGCCCTATGTAAAGGACTTAATAATTGCCATTATGGAATATAATGGCATTGCAATTGTGAATATGATCTGATAAGCTTTCTCAAATATTGAACTACTCCTACAAAACTTCTTTCCTCAATCACAATTAAAGTTTTGCATCACTTCAAAATAGCTTCCAGTTTTACTAAATTTATAACAATAACTAGATCGCTGTTTGATAAATTTTGATCTTAGTTACTTCATAGAATTAACTAATAAATATTTAATCTGACGTAGATAACTATTTGGTATTTGCCCTCTTAAAAAGTCTGATTGATTTTGATCTTATTTACTTCATAAACTTAAGTAATATTTAATCTCACACTAAAAGAAAACTGTTTGGTGACTGCCCTCCTAAAAATTTAATTGAATATTTGCCTATGTAATCATGAATATAAATGATAAAATCTATTTTCTACAATTTATCCAGGTTAAACTCTATATTATTTGCTTTCTACATCTCTATACTATTGAAATGCACTTAAGTTTTTTTAAAAAATAGTTTGTCTCTTTTTCTACAATTTCTTACATTTATTAAAAATACTTTTTTTTTTCTATTTCTTTTCAAAAAAAATTTATACTTTTAGTTTGCCCATTTTTTCCCCTAAATGATTTTTGCTGCTATGTAAATAACCATTAAAAATTATAATTTGACAAATAGAATTTGAGTGATTTGTTAGTCTTGGGACTGTTGTTTTGTCTTGACAATGTTCTTTCTTATTGTAATTCACAGTATATTGACTATCTCTTGTAAATTTCTTTCTATGCATTTATTAAATTAAAAAATATGTTGTTGTCAATGGGCCCTTGGTCTACTGGTGAAGTTGAATGGCTCACAACGAGCCCACCAGGGATAAAGTCTTGCTGAGTGCAAAGGTCGGACATCATAAGAGATGAGGAAAACCTCCATCAAACAAAAAAACATATTCTGTTATAATAAAATGATTATTTTATTTATTATATACTATAATTTGAATGTTATTTTAGATACATATGCACAATGTAGGGACATAGACCAGGGTACATGTGAGTTGTTTGTACATAATGCCTCAAAACTAAGTGGTCTAATGTATGCACAACACAAAATGGAATTGATGTTTCACACCAGATTTATACCAACATACAATATTAAGGAACATTCCACAATCCAAACACAACCACTTGTGACATATTAACCAAGATGCATAATAAAAAGGGGGATTATATGAGATGCTATAATTTGAAATTATGTGCTAGATACATATTCACAATGTGGGCAAACAAACCAAGGTAGTAATAAGCTGTTTGGACATAATACCTCAAAACAAAAAGTGGTCTATATATCACAACACAAAATAGAATTAATCTTTCAGTGTAAAATTATACCAAAAATAAAATCAATCTTTCAACCCAAAACTATACCAATATACAAATACTAAAGAAGATTGCAAGATTGCAGACTAAAATATATGTATTTTGATTAGACAAAATGCCTTAATTTCAACCCAAATTATACCAACATACAAATACTAAGAAACACAACAACATCTTATGGCATATTAGTAATGATGCACTCCAGATGTTTTCAACCGAGAGAGAAACGTGGAAGCAGATCTAAGAAAGTGTTTTAACCCTGTCGCATTGTTAAGCAATTAAGATTCACGAATGCAGATCTACGAAGCTTTGCTTCTAGAAGCAAATTTGTTTGGAAAGATTTATGGACACGGTGGGATGTTAGATCTGAAGTCTGAACTTGTTACAACAGTAGCCAATTGGCAACCTATCTAAAGGTTTGAGTCGATTCAATCACTTTCCTGAGCTTGCAATTCAAGAAGCTGCGCTAAACTAAGGATATAAAAGTGAATCCAAACACTGTTGTTCTTATACCTGTATTCCGATGACAGATATTTCTTCGGTATACTCTATTCCGATCAGGCAAGATGCCCTTCTATATTTCGATTAAGAGGAGTATTCAAAGTAGGGAGAGTAGGTCGATCAAGATGTCTGCACAAAGTAGGGCGATATTGGAAACTTGCCTTCCCGCAGTCAGAGACTGTAAATCCTTCTCCGCCTTTTGTCTCTGAACACATCTCTAGCCCATTGAAAGAATAATATTTAATTTACTTGCAAGTATCTCAGCTGTCAAGATTAAATTTGACCATAAATATATATAGGGGGTAGGGCATTTCTTTAAGGTGATTAAGCAAGATTAGATCTTTGATCTCCGCATATATATGTATTCTGATCACACGAATTCCTTTAGTATGCTACATTTCGATCATGCAAGATACCCCTCTCTATTCTGGTTAAGAGATATTTAGAGAAGGGGGAGTATGGCGATCCAAATCATACGAAGACTATGAATAAGCAAGACAAGCAAGCTACGGCCCAATCAAGCAAACTGCTTGTGATCAAGATCACAGTCATTTATTAGAACCATTATTATATTAAATTATAGTGGTATTCATTATGATAGGTCGGCATTTGATTAATCTACCAGTAGTTTGTAATGAAAATTACATTCAGTCGAGCTTTGTAGAATTACATAAAATTCATGTTAATAAACCAAAATAATAAATAATAAAAATTATTTAAATTTCATAATGTAATTGTTTTTTTTTTTTTCAAATTTTTAATAAGATCTTACCAATACTATTTTTTCATTTAATTTTAATTATAAGTATTATATATTTTATTTTATATTACATTAGTTATATTTTAATATTGTTAATTATCAATTATTTAATTTAATTGTATATATTAATTTTTTGAAAATATGTTGATTATATTTTAAAAAAAATTTAGTCATGTTCATGACATGCTCGTAGCATATTTTCTTATAAGGACAATTTTATAAATTAGAAAGGGCATAAATTATTTCATGATTATGAGATTTAAATTGGAGTGTAGAAATTTTTAATATATGATCAATATATTACATAAGACAAAAATAACAAGTACTACTAAGTAGGCTAGTACTTACTTATCTTTTTTAGTATTATAATATAATTATTAAATAGTTCTTATCATAATTATTACTTAATCTTAATTTAATTAAAATATATTTTTGAATATATATTAATTTTATAATTATAAAGTTGTAATATGTTACATAAGGCATAAATAATAACTAATACATGTTACATTTGTAAGATTTCAAATATGCACCCCTATAATCTTTGGCCACGTGTGTTGTTCTTATTCACATAATAGTTGAAGCTAGAGATTGGAAGTTGTGACTTCTATATGTGCCTTTCATGTAGAAGTTGATGATTTCAACCCACAAACCAAGAATCATTTGCCAATATGCCACCTATCACAAAGAGAAATCAAGCAAGATAATTTCCTCAACATAATCTGAGAATCATGTATTGATTGCACAAAATGATATTGGATTACAAATGAGATGAATTGCAATGCATAGATGAATGTATTTTATAGAAAGCACTAGTGCTAACAAAATCTCTTACCAAGTACTGATACCGTGCTCAAGAATTATGGGCTAATCACTAATGAACCACATGTGCAGGTTCATCATAAGGGAAAGTAGTGAGTAATTTCCTTGAGTAAGTGGAAGCTAAGGTCGCTTTGTGCTGCCATTATGCATATACCATACAATCCTAATTGAGGAACTTTGTTGTTACTACTGCCCCTTCACATACTGACTTATCAACAACTCATGGGTTGACACTCAATAGGGTGACAAACAAGAAAACAAACACATAAGTGGTATGGTTCTTCCATGTACTCGTACACAAAACATAATCTCCATGGATGGGTGCTTGATTACACCACCCCATGGACACAAAGCAATTACTGGTTTTACACAATACCCAACATAAGCATTGGTACTAATTTTCTCACTCACAAGGGAGTAATGAAAATATTTTCATTGCTCCCCGTAATTATACAACACAAGCATTTCATTACATCCACGATATTCCTCTTTTAAAGATACTATTATATATCATTCATAATTTCTTTTTTTATCTTTCATAGGTCACTTTCTCATCATAGCACAAAGCCAATATCAATGTTGTACTCCATCAATTTTAATTTCATATTAGAATATGCCAATCTACAATGTACACATGCGAAACTTGTCTCTCCTCCTAGGCCCTACAACATAAGCTCCATATTTTAAATACAAGTATTCCTTAGTATTTATGCTAATTGTTTTACCAAAATAACATCAAGCATCATCTAGACTTCCTAATCCATCTTACAAAGCATATACAACAATACTTGTGGAATTGGAAGGTAAGATGCATATGTTGGAGACTATGCTGCACAATATCATGGAGCAAAGCCATAAAGTTCTTAAGTCCTTGGCTGAGAACATGAAAATTATGGTGGATAAGCTGGAGAAGATGCACTAGGATAAGGCCATTGTTGATGTGGATCTAGAGGAGATGGGACATGATGCTTCTTCTAGCCCCAACAAATGTACTTGTGATAATACTAAGAAGAAGGTGGTGAAGCTTCCTCAGGATATCATTGAGCTTAAAAAGGATGCTGACAACATGAACCGAATCGAGATGGAGGAAACAAAGTTGTTGAAGAATCTAGCTTAGGTTTGTTTTGGCTACTGGTCCTGTTTTGTCTTTTTGTTGGTTTCCTGTTTTGTGATGGCTCTTTGCTAATGTTCTATCTGTTCTTCTGGCCAACTTTTTATTCTGTAGACTTTTGGTCTTGTCTTGTTCTATCTATGCTTTAATGCTCTATCTTTTGTAATCTCTTTGTGAAGAGTTTTGGGTCCCTTCAAAACCTATTTTTGCCTTCATAAAAAATAATACTTATCTCTTTTCAAAGCATAAGGAGATAACATTTATGAGCTAGATGTTTCCAATAACATATAAGAATGTGCTTCAAACAATATCACATTATTATTTGTGGCCGGTGTTTTAGTTGGGATGGTCGCTTTGTGCTGATGGGAAAGCCCTGGCATGAGGACTTCAATCCCTCTTCTAATTCTTTTAATAAGATGCCTATTTGGGTTAGGCTTCCAAACCTCCCTCTTCATCTTTGGGTGGATCCTCTTCTTGAGGAAGTGGGTGAGGCTTTGGAGGATTTCCTGATGGTGGATGCAGAATCTACAGACATTCTTCACTCCACCTATGCCCATATTTTGGTGGATATTGATGCTTCTAAAGGTTTGCCTGTGAAGATCAAGTTGGTTTCTCCTAAGGGTAGCTAGATTCAACCTTTAGACTATGAAGGAATTCCTTTCAGGTGCAGAAGGTGCATTAATATAGGTCATGTTGTGGCTAAATGTGCTCTGGGTAAAAGTAGGTGTTTTGTGTCTTGGTGGAAAGGTGCCTCTTCCCAACACTACACGATTGTGAAGAGTTCTTCTTCGCAGAGCTTTTCCTAGGTTATGGCTTCAGAATATACTACGCCTTCCTCTCTCGCTTCATCCCTTTCGACTGTTGTACCTCCAGTGGTGGGTATGGTCTTATCGAATGAGGAGGCTATTGATCATGTTGTTGATATGGTGAGAGTGTGTTCTCCCCTTGTTGTTTCTAACCATGTGTTGGTTTCTGATTCTGCTAGCCCTGTCAGAACAGTCCTTGAAAGTTCTTTGATGGAAGGCTCCTGTCTTCCTACTGATACGTTTGCTGCTGGTCTTGTTTTGTCTCCCTCTTTGGTGGGTGCTAGTTTTGGGTGTGTTTTGGCTAAGCCTGTGCAGGGTGCTGGAACCTTATTGGGTGCTGGGAATTTGGTGTTGGATTCCTTATGTTGGCAAGATGAGGCCTCTAAATTGGAAGAAGGATGGATTACGGTTAAAGGTAAATCTTTCAAAATATCCTCGCCTTCTTTTGTTATGACTCTTCGGTCCCATAAGAAGGGGAATAAGGGTTAATCTTGTTGTTGGTTTTATCTCTGGTCTGCTGCTTTTCATTGGTTATTCTTTGGCAGTGATTTTTTGCACTTCTCTCAGGGGGACTGGTATTTTCTTTGGAACTGGCCTTTGTCCTTGTTCAATGGTTCTTTTTTTGTTGTCCTTCTTTGTTGTTGGTCCTTTGGTTGTCCTTTTTTGTGATTCAGGTGGTAGCTAGATTTGGAGCCTATTGTTTAATCTTTCTGGTCTCTTGTAAAAGGTTTAGGACCTTTCAAATCCTGTTTTCCTCCTAATTAGAACAATAGCACATTATTCCACATTCATTGCATAAGCACCCAATTCCATGTTTCAATTAAGACAAGACAATAATCCTTTGCTACATATTTTTTTTGATCACTCAAAGAATTCATGATTGCATCTATATCATAAGAAATTTCATATTAAGAGTATTCAAATTTTCACTTCGACAAGAACATGAAGAGAAATCTTTAATTCTATATAATACATCAATTTTACCATACTATTGATGTTTACATCTAACAAGATGTATTGATTCACTCATTTATGAAGGCTCCTCATTTTACCAATGCAATCAACATTCTATCACAGTTTCTCATACAACCAATTCATAATGCAATTTGAGCACTTAGGTCATTTACCCAAGGAGTTTCTCTAATCAAGCATGTATTTCACATACACTAAATGACTCTAACAATACAATTTGCATCACCAAACAATCTCTTTATTAATCATATATCAAGAAAAAGAGCGAGGGAGAAAGAGACATTCATTCCCATTTCAAGCAAACATTACTAAACAAGATCTATTATTTAAATATCACTATCCATACTAAGATAGATTAACACAGTCCTTTGAACAAACACTTCACTAACCACAATGAGAAACATTTATCATTTTGTATAGTGAGACATGTGAATATGAAGACATTCCAACACAACAACTCATGCATACATGACACCATTTCAAGGAATAGATATGCAATAGAAACTCTTAAACAATTAACACAATCTAATAATCTTTCTCTTGCATTCATTGAGATCTCAAATTATCAAAGGATTTTCAAGGCCACTTGTAGTCATTATCATCAATTGCCTCAACAAGAGTATATAGCACAAGCAAGAATACATATAAAGTTAAATAAAAAATATATTCTAAAAACGTACACAACAAGAACACACCTAGACTATCTCCAAGGTCGCAATAACCTTCCACAAACATAAATCAAAGGGATCAAGCAAGTGTAAGAAGATCTACAACTAACTCAACACAACAAGAACACTACAACAAGATCATGAGAAATAACATTAACCAAAGATTTCAATGCTGCAACTTGGGCTTTGATATCAAATGTAATGCCCCGCCAAGAAACTCTTGGAACACGGACAAAATAAACACTAAAGCATATGGAATAATTTTTTTAAAATGACAAATTAAACACATACACTTACATGGCTCTCATCTCCCGACTTTACTTCAATTGCGAGTATGAGAAGCATAAAATCATTTAAAGCCTCATTTAAATGAACACACACGGAAGACTACTAGTAACTTCCAAGGGTTCTATGACTAATACTACTGCATTCATAATAAGTACTCATCCAAGTGTCCCTATGTTAATAATCACGCATTTGTGAATAGGTCAAGGGAAACTAGGAGTAAAATGGTAGCTAAGCATGTTCTGGTTGATGTATCAAACCCTCATTTCCACCTTGCTATTGTGAATGTGTAAGAATAGATGCACAAGAACACGAGTAAATTTGTAAGGGTAATATTCAAATGCGCAAGAATAGTGTTCAAATAAGAAAAATAAAATGATAAATGCGCATGAATAAAATGGATGTATAGGAAGATCCTTCAAATGTGCACGAATAGTGTAAACACAAAATTTCAAGAAAAACCAATGCCGATTCTATTTTGGCTATTCATAAGAGTTGTCATTGGTTTTTATTGAAACTTTTGGGTTTACATTGTTCTTGCGCATCTAAATGATCTTCTGGCACATCCATTTTGGTCCTGTAAATTTGCGATTTTATGCTGCACATTCAAACACTATTCTTGCACATATAAATGCTGCCCCTACATATTTAATAATCTATTCTTGCACATCTAGTCCTTTACATATTTCATAAAAGCGAGGTGGAAATGAGGGTTTACCCATTTTCCTCCATTTTCTTCCGACCTATTTGCAGATGAATGAGAATTATCATAGGGACACTTGGATGAGTACTTATCATGAACGTAGTAGTATTAGTCATGAAACCCTTGAAAGTTGTCTATGTCCTTTTGCATGTTTGCATTTAGATAATGCTTTAGATGATTTATGCTTCCCATATTTGTAATTAAATTAAAGTCAAGAGATGAGAGTCATGTAAGTGTATGCGTTTAATTTTTTGCTAAGAAAAAAACATTTTGTATGTTTTAGTGCTTGTTTTGTCCTTGTTCCGAGGGTTCCTTGGTGGGGCATTACAAACAAGGTTGCCCCAGGAGACCCTGTCTTAGGACAAGTCATCCTAGGCGACCTTGTCCTCCAAATAATGGTAGGAACAAGGACCTCAGGTACAAATGGTAGAGGGGAAGCCAAAATTTGAACCAATGTGAGTGAAATCAAGCATGATCAGAGATAGGAGACCAGGAATGCTAAAGTGAGGCCTAGATGAGCACAAAATTGTATGCAAATATAATTTATGATGTCACATCTAGTCCCCAATTTAGCGCGAGTATGAACCCGCATTCATACTCTCGGTAAAGTAGAACATAACAATGCAAAACTTTTGTCAAGGTATTAAAGAGACAAGAAACACAAAGCCCCCAAGTGACTTAGGATCTTATCAATCTAATAGAAAGACAAAAGGAGCAACACATGAGGCAAAATGATCAAGGGATGATTATGCTAGCCTAGTAAAGCTAAGCTTACTATAAGTCATGTAGAGAGTTGGTGAAAAGTAGAATTGAAATAGTCTAGCAAGTTAAGTTATGGTTGTCAACTCATCTTGAAAGATTGATGCAAAAGATAACCAAACAAAGCATTGTTTGTAAGGAAATCCACCAAGGAAAGATTACAAAGCAAAAGACATAGTTTATTGACTAACTTGAAAAAAAAGTTGACTACAAAAATTGATTGTGGTGTGTGCATAAAGTGTAACAAAGAGCAGAAAGTATGCCCTTCCATGAAAGTGATTGTGTATGCCTTACTAGGAGCAATAGCTTTAAGATAACATATATACATCCAAAAGATAAGTGCATTGCCACTATGATATATACACCCAAGCAAGGAAAAAATCAAGGGCAATGGAGCACACGACAAAAAAGAGAGCATGTAAGAGATCCACTAACTAGGGTCAGTATGCGCATTTGATAACTCATGTCTATCAAGTATATTTGCATCGAATTGACCTCAACCCCCAAGATAGTTGAACTACAAGTACAATGAAAGAATAACACACAAGATGAACAAACAATAGTCTTTTGAGTCAACATGGTAGAGGTCCATAAGTATAGATCTCAATACTTTGCATCGTCCCCAAGTGGACAACACAAAAGAACATTTACAACAATAGAACATGTATGACATAACATAGATACAACATACAGAACAATTGAGATACAAAAAGAGGAATGTCACGATAGGTTTGGTCCCTTTATTATAGAACTTGCCAACTTATGCCCTCAGTCTGTTCTCTATCCCCTCCAAAGTGGCTGATACTTTGGAGTCCATTCAGAAGAAGTTTCTGTGGGCAGGTTCGAAGGCAATAAGAAGTATCCACTTGTTGCTTGGGAATATCTGCAGATCCAAAAAGCAGGGAGGCTTAGGGATTAGGAACTTGAAGCAGTTCAACAGGGCATTGCAAGCTAAACAGATATGGAGGATCTTCAACACCAAGGGGGAATGGAGGGATATCCTGCAGGATAAGTACATGGCCAAAATCAACTTTAAGCAGTTCATTAGCAGGGAGGATGACCCTAAAGGTTCCAATATTTGGAATGGAATTATAAAGACAAAAGGGCTGGCTATTGAGAAGGTGAAATGGAAACTGGGCAATGGGGAAGCTATCAATTTTTGGCTTGATGATTGGCTTAGTGTGGGACCTTTATGGAATGTTGAACAGTACAACAGATGGGCGATGTTTTGCATGGAAAGATTTGGCTATAGGGTGAGAGACTATAGGATGAATGAGGAGTGGGTGAACTTGACTGAGATTTCTCTGGAGCTCAAGCCGTTGATGGACATGCTCAGACTCACACCCTTGTCTAATAGCAAGGATACTATTGTTTGGGGGCCGACTACGGATGGAAACTACACTATGGCTTCGGGTTATGATACCATGTAGAAAACAACTCCTATTCCTGTTTGGGCCAATGCTTGGTAGCCTGGTCTCATCCCAAAAATCAACATTTTCTTCTGGATAATGCTCTAAAACCGTATATTAACGGGGGACAATCTTATCAAGAGAGGGCACCAGATGCCAAACTGATGTATACTATGTAAAAATCAGATGGAAAGTGTTGATCATTTGTTTATTCACTGCCATTTCACCAGGAGCATATGGTGTTCTTTCTTGGCTTTCTTCAAACAGTCCTGGGTTTTTCCCAATACTGTCACTGAGCTCTTTCAACAATGGCATAGAGGGGTGGCTATTGAGGTGTGTCAGGGACTATGGTTTTGGACTCTACCTCATCTCTGTTGGGGAGTGTGGAAGGAGCAGAACAACCAAATTTTCAGGGAAAAAGAAGCCAACCCTAAGGTGGTTTTTCACAAAAGCCTTAATGCCTTGGTGGAAAACAATACTATTTATAAGGGCCACAACCCTCTTCTCATTAATAAGGAAGATGACCGGAGTAGGAGGGAGGACTGTAGTTGGACTCTTCCACCGATAGGCTGGTGCAAAGCCAATTTTGACGGGGCGGCGAAGGGTAACCTTGGCTAGGCTGGGATTGGAGGAATCATTAGAAATGACCATGGAAAAGGCATTGCTACCATAACAGTTCCTCTAGGGATCCAAAGAAATCATTTTGTGGAGGCATCTGCTGCCCATCAAACAATCAAGCTTTCTAAGGAGATAGGAGTTAGAAACCTGTGGCTGGAAGGAGATTCGAAGAACATAATTGACTGTCTCAATGAGAAAAACCTGCCTACTTGGACGATAGCTAATATTATCAACGAGAGCATCCTCTATCTCAAGACCTTTGATAGAGTATACGTGGCACATGAGTATAGGGAGGCTAACCAAGTGGCTGACAGGCTGGCCAATTGGGCTGTCAGAAAGGACGAGGTGAATAGATGGAAGGAAGGACATCTTATACCGCTTGAAATTAAAGATCTAATTGAAAGTGAGAGAATCTCGGGTAGATTGGGAAACATTAAAGTTTAATCATGTCTGATTATGTGTTAGGGGAAATGTGCCATCTTTTGTGGTGTAAGTACATGAGCTAAAGTACGAATCACCTGGACAATTGCCATCATTGCACTTTGAGGCCCGTTTTCGGGTTTGTTTTTCATAATTTATTTGGAAGGATCGAGAACGTCTCCCATTTGAATTGCTGGTGTCAAAATAGGTGAAGCTTTGTTAGAAGAGTTTTGGTTCGCAGAGAGAAGGGCAAAATGGTGGGGGAAAGACACAGGAGGGAGCTTGAGGATGAAGTGGAAAAATGGTAGAGGCATTCAAAGGTTTGGGAGATTTTGAGCAAAGGTGAGGTGACTTCTTTCATCGAAAGATTACATGGATGGAAACCCTCTGTTACAAAAACCATGGTGAAGAACCGGAATGAGGGGAGTGTCAGAATTGATGGGGTTGAGTTCACGGTGACGGAGGAGGTCATTTCTGCTATTACGGGTATCCCCATTGTTGGGAAGAAGTTCTACAGAGATAGGCGAATTTCAGGTCAAGCGATGACAGAATTCACAAAAGGGAAGGAAGAAAAGAAGGCTCTAGTGAAGAAGGGCACTTACTACTTGCCGAAGTCCATTAAACCGCTATGGAGGTTTGTACTGAGGGCGATAATCAAATTTATTTCCCTAGATATGAGGTTCGATCGCATTTACTCCTACCATTTCGTGCTACTCAACCACTTCAGGTCTGGTGTCAAAATCTCTATTCCTTTTTACCTTTACTCATCAATCAATGAGAATATCAACGATTATAGGGAGAAGCCTATAGGCAACCCTGCCTTCCACGAGGGCTTGTTATTGTTGATATATGAATTTTTTAAAGCTAGAACAATTGGGAAAGAAATTAAGCATGGAAAAGGGGGGAAGGATGTTTCAGAGGAGGAGCTTGACTTAGGTGAAGAAGAGTACATTCCTTCGGATACTAAGGAGAGCCAAGATACGCATTCGGATACGGATGCAAAAATTCCCCCCACACTAAAATGGGGAAAAAAAATGTTAAAAAGGAAAAGAGGGAGAAACAGGAGAAACCGGACCCGAAACAAAGCATTGCAATCTCTTTTGAAAGAGATTATGATGAGGAAGTGGAGGGCATGGAAACAGAGGGAGGAAATGACGAAGAGGAGGATGATAGGTTGGGGGAGGAAGAGAATAATAAGCAGAATAATAAGGGAAGGAGGAAAATAACAATTAAAATGCCTGTCAATAGAGATGGGGATAATGATGTGAACTTAGCTAGGGAACAAAGGAACTGGAAGAAGTTTGAAGAAGGCAATAAGGAGGAAAGGCAAGAGGAGGGGAAGGAAAGAGAAGAGGAAGAGGAGAATCAGGGGAGGGAGGAAGATCAAGATCAGGAGTGTGAGGAGCAAGGGACTGACCAGTACACTTGTAAGATCTCGGATAAAGAGAAAATTGTGGTCTGGAGAGACTTTCAAAATGTCTCGGTCAGGATGGGATTAAAGAGGGAGATGATGAAGACTTTGGTCAAGGAGAACAAGGTTGGTAAAATTCAAATGGAGGATCTCATCGACCCTGCTTTGGTTATTCTGAGTGACATCACTGAAGAAAAGCCGCAAATGGATGTCCTCAACAATGCGAAAAACAGTGTCATAGATAGCTACAGAACCACTAAGTGGACCTACCACGAGATACAGGAGCTAAAATTTAGGGTGGGCAGGTTGGAGAGGGAGGATAACAACAGTAAGATCAGACTTACTGAGGAGAAGAACGAAATGGAGAACAAGATGGAGGATGTGAAATTTTTTTTTAGAGTGTGGAGGTTACTCTACAGAAAATTGTTGAACAGAGTATAGCATCGTCAAAGCCTCAAATGACAACATTAAAGCCCTGATCATTAAAATTGAGGAACACAGGGGCAGTAAGGAGGAGTTTCCCAGTAGTAGTAAAGACATCTCGCCGGAGGAGGGTCCGAGGAAGAGAAATCACTCTAGCACTTTGAAGAAGGATACTCAGGATCGGGATAAGGACTTGGCCAATCTAAAGGAGGTGGCAGATAAGGCTTCAGAGCTGGAGAAATGTGCGGCCGAGATCCTTAGAGAGCTTGGTTGAGCAACTCTCTTGGCTTTTTTTGACCTGGTTTTTGCTCTCTGCCCCAGGTTTTATTTTTTCTGGGCTTTTTGTTTGTTTACTGGCAGACTGTGTCTAGCCTTCCTTTCTTGCTTTGGCTATCTTGACTATGTGCACTTTTATCATATATCTTTGGGATACTCTATGTTGTAAGGGTTTCAGGGTCCCTTTAAAACCTGTTTTCCTTAATCAAAAACAAGGATCATCCAAAGAGAGCTTAACATGACACAAAGACAATTCCAAGTAGTGCATTATGGTGGGACTCATTACTAGAAAACACATAAAATAGTCTTCTACTCAAGTGAAGCTAGTCAAGTAAATCATTTTCCTCTCAATCTTGCTTAACATCACTTAGGAATGGTGGACAAGATGCAAGAGGAGAAAAAACAAGAACAATAGATGGAGCTACCATGAGTTCCAAACAAGGACCATACTCTAATGACGAGTCACTACATGTTTGTCACTAAGATCTAGTTCATGATTGATTTCAATAACCCATACATATCATTAGAATCAACATTATTTGAATCAAATTTGTTAGCATCAATATATTTATCATCCATATCATCATCTATATTAATCACAATAGAATCTTTGATGCGAAAAGAAGTATTATTATTATTAGACAATTTTATCTTTCTAAGATTTTATGCACCCCTTAGGCTAGTCAAAGGTTGGTCAAATGGGATCAACACAACTTTGGATGTCTCAGGGGAGGAAATTCTTTGGAAAGCAAGGTCATGGGCCTTCACATGATGTCTTCATCATCGGTCGTTAGCACTACAATTTCTCTTTGTTTGACTTGAAATTTGGGAAGGTTTGGGATCAATTAACATTGTCTCCTTTTGTTCCATTGTAGAAGGAGGATTGGAAGGAACCTCACTAGGTTGAGAGATGCTAGATGTTGGATGTTGTAAGAAATAGGAGGTGAGATTGAATCATATATTGGAGGAATAGAAGGTGTAGGAAGGAGTCTAAGGTGAGGAGGTGGAATATCCTTATGTTTGTTTGAAATTTTGATATCATTTCATGTTGGAAGTTTTGATAGGATAGGAAAAGAATGTCTTGTCTGAGTTTTATTTGTCAAGGTGTTTGAAGCTAAAAGAAGTCAAGGTTTCCATGACTCGTTAATGGCGTATAGAGACTATGATTGATCTTAATAATTTATCATTTAATATGGAACTTCAAATACTTATGCATAGTAGAAGGAATATCTTTCATGAAACTAAGCCAAGGATGTCCTATTCTCACTTGAAATTGATTAGAGGTAGGAACAATGTAAATGTCACATCTACGCACTTGGTACCAACTTCAACGAGAAGGGTGATAGAACCTATGGTAACTTACAAGTAAAAGTGTCTTGCACCTTAATCATCACATTAAATTTATGATAGGTATCTTGATGAAACTATTTTGTAAAGAGATGCTCTTTGGTAGTAACATTCACCATACATATTGGATTAATGAGTACTCGTTGAGAGAGCTTTCCTTTAATTTTCATAGTAATGTAGAGAAATCCATCAAGTGCCTTAACGATCTCAAAAGTAATGTGAAGTTTAGGCTTAGATTTTGGTTGAGGTTTAGGTTGCTCAATAAGGTTCACAACATTGTTGGCCTTGTCACACACATTATTAGCTTTCATGTTTGTAAGTTTGTTAAGCTCAATAACTTTGGTAGAATAGGAAGTAAAGGATTGGTAAAGATTTGCAAATTTTGGTTAGGGGGTGCTACAAATTTGTTTCCTTTATCATTGAAACCCTCCATGGTTATAGCATTGGAATTAAATAAGATGTTTTAACCTAAAGCACTTTTCAGTATTGTGTCTGTTATGACAATAATATTGGCAAAAGGCTTTGGGGTCATGAGGCTAGATAGGGTTTGGAAGGATTGGTAGGTTTGATGGGAGGAAGTTTCAAAATATTATCATTAATTAACTTAAGCATACCATTATGTAAAGATTTAGAAAGTGGACTAAAAATATGAGGTTTAAAGATTGATGATAACAGAGCTATACTTGATGTTGTGGCTGCCACTTATGTTTCAACATGATTTGAAGAGTTTTTATTAATCTTGATGAATCCTTTATTTATCTTTTAGAAATTTTGGAATGATTGTTGAGTGGCATCATTCTTATCAACTGAGGCCATTGATGAGGATATTGATAAAGATAATAATTATGAGGCATTGTATGCAATTTAGTAAATGATGTAAATTGAGAATATAATAACTTTTCTCTAATGTCTTTTGTTAAATTATTTTTTTCAAAGCAATTTGAGCATGCAAATGTTTATATCTATCGATAAAATCAGTCACTTTCTCTTTAACTTCTCATTTGCATTGAATCAAATCAATCAAAGTAATTTGAGGACCAATATTATTTTGAAATTATTGTATAAATGTAAATTAGTCAATTTTGGAAAGAGTCAATAGAATAACGAGGCAAAGAACAATACCATTATAAAGCCTTATCTCTAAATATTCCGGCAAATAATTTAACCACGAGTCTATGATCATTTGAGAAGTCATTACGTAAGATTTAAAATAATTTACATGAATCAAGGGACCAACGTTTCTATTGTATGTTTCCAATTGATGAATTTCCATGTATTGAGTGATAATGACCTACAAATAATGTCTTGAAAGCGGGTTAGCTATGTCACACTTGTTAGAATGTTAAATTTGGATTGGGGTATGGAAGCCAATTGTTGTTGCAAGGATGAGACACTTTAAGTTAGGTTATTGTGGTTGTTTCAGTAGATATGCTGGTAAAGGACATGTTGGTTGTGAAGGAGGTGCAACATTGTGAAAAATGGATGGAGCACTAGAATTGGAAAGCATAAAATTATGGTGAGTTAAGGAATGGTTGGGAAATACATGGTAGGCTCATTGAAGGAGGTATATAAGAGTTGTGATTGATAGGGAAGAATGATTCCTCAAAGACTAACATGTGGACATGATTGATGTTTTGTATAGATATAGCCATAATAAGTGGTGTATAAGAAGGCACATTAGGCAATGATGTTGGTATAGGAATAGAATTGTCAACATGATTTGTAGGATTATAGAAGTTAAGATTTTTGACCAAACTTTTGATATGCATAATATTATCATGAACAATATGAGAAATTCCATTCAACACGTCCACACCATGTTCATTGCTTCAAATCATTCTCCTCAATCCTTCAATCAAAGGGATTGGCTCACTATTTGATTATTCTTGACCCATCCATTGTCCAAGCTTTTCCAAGTCATTAGCAAGCCTTCCCAATTGGTTGAGAGATACCCATGTTAAGTAGTCATCCTCATCATGATAAGTGTGGGTAGATTGGTTTTCTACAATGTCAGGTATGTCATGTGTAGGTATAGATGTTTCACCTAAATTCTTATAGAAAATGCTTGTAAACTCAGAATCTATACCCTTAGTATTTAAACTTAGGGAAGCCGCAAGTCTATAGCTTATTCTTATGGGGATATTAGATGTAGGAATCAAGGTCATAAAACTCACACAAAGCTAGATGTAAAGGAAATGACTAAACAATGCAAATTATCAATAGATTTATCAACTAACCATTGCAGAAATGAAATATAATTGCAAGTTTAAATTAACTAGGATCTCTAAATACAATTCAAATCTAGACATCCAAATTAGAATTAAGCAAGATGTAAGAGAGCTGGGTTCACCGAAATGTAGTGTTGGTGAACGAGATCGCTAAATACATGAAATGTAGCAATTATATGATGCAAATATATGTTAATGCAATGCATATACATTAGATGTAGACATCTAAATCTGAATTAAGTAAGATGTAAGATACATCAGATTCACCAAAATGTAATGTTAGGGAAAAAGGGTTCACTAGCTGACATAGTGCCACGGAGGGAGAATCCCCAAAGGAGATGCCCAACCTCACAGATAAGAGAAACACATGGAAGAAATAGGACACATGTAGAGAGAGAATGCACAATCCAATGTATTTATTCAGGGATCAAACAACATACATGCCAGGCTATCAACCCTTCCCGTTTATGGCCATATAGAATGAAATGAATCTTAGATCCTAATCCCAATCTGCCAAAGTCTCAAATCTACGTTCTCCCAACCAAATTAACTTCCTTCTCAAGATACATCGAGTTATTACATATAGGCAATGCCTCTATAGGTCAGCCAAGAGAGAATTGCATTCCCCAAGAAGGAAACATGTACAACAAATATGTCCGACCCAAAAATGAATCAAAGATCCATGGAAGGAAACAATAATATGTGTGATCATAGAAAATGATTCTCAGGAAAGCTACGAACCACATGCTACGATTGTAATGGTCGAAGGCCAAAGATCAGTGAGCGCATATCGAATCTCTAAATAGTTCCAAGCAAGCAACACACACGTTACACATAGAGAAAAAATGAATCATATCTCGAACAACCACGAACAACAGGAGGTGCGATCATAGGAAGATGATCCCTAATAGGTCCAGAATAAGAATTTACAATCGCACACGCTATCTCGAATAAATGACGATCAACCAACATAATCTCTCCAACATGAAAAGAAGAACAAAATAATAAAGAACTATTTTTGGTTTATGCAAGATTTCCATGAACCCAAGATGCTCCTGCATCAGACACTTGGGGTTAATAAAAAAATTGTTGCTTCAAAATCAGAGCTGCTATACAACTTGAGAAGAATCCAAACGATCCAATTCAGATTGAGAAATCCAAGTAGCATCCTCAACCGATTTGTTCTTCCACTTAACCAAGTACTCCATGTAATCCTTTTCCCTTGTGCTCCTCCCAATCCTGCTATCCAAGACCTTCTCAATTTACTCTAACTGCTTCTTAGGATATTCTTGCTTCACATGTCTGTCTCATCATATGACTCATAGTACTCATACAAATATGTAATGTTGAATTTAGGTGATATATCCATTTCAACCAGTAGCTCAACCTCAAAAGCATTACCAGTGTCAATTTCTTCAGTATCTTACAAGGCTCAAACTTCTTCATCTTCAGCTTATTGTAGGTTCCAACATGAAATTTTCCCTTCTTCAAATGAATCATTACTTCATCACCAACTTGAAAATTCTTATGTCTCCTAGATCGGTCAACTGTATCCTTATATTTATGATTACTATGTTCCAAATTATACTTCACCTCATCATGAAGAGTCTTCATGAATTCAACATATCCCTCTGCTTTAGGGTAAAAGTACAAAGCTATGTCACACTTTTATAAAGGAAAAGGTCAACAACACACAAATTTTTTAACTTTAACTATATAAAAATGGCATTTATGTTTAAAATTTGGAGATGATGTAAACTAATGAAATGTGTAAAAGTGGATGAATTTTATGTGTATAATTTTTTTAATTTTTTTTAACAAGAATTCACATAGTTTGTAAATTTTTTAAGTCCATTTTTTACTTGTTGAAAAATGCTGAAAAACGAGGGTCTTGTTCACACCAAAAAAGTATATGCAAATAATCTTTTTTTCCTTTGATTTCAAAATATGTCATAGATAAAATGTATAGCTAGTGCAAAAAAGAAGAAAAATTAGTTTTCAATGTATATTTTCTCTGATATAACTACTCAAAGTCGAACATACGTGAAATTGATAGTTTTCATCTCACGTCAAATTTCCCCTATCAAATCTACACCATTCAGAAAATAAATTACACAATCTTGAAGATAACTCTCTCCTCTAGTGTTAAATATAAATTTTTAATTTTTTTGATAAGCTTTACTATTTTTTTTCTATTTTTGAAGCATCTTGTTCTCAAATGTTAAAATACCTACTTGCAGTATTTTGAAATTATAATATATTAGATCTAATTAAAATACTATAAAAATTATATGATGATAATATTGACTCTGTGCTCTAAAAAGGGTATTTTTATATTTGTAAAAAAATATCATTAAAAAGAGTAAGAGTTATTGAAACATCGCTTTTCTGAAATAATATTATTTCTTTAGTAATTGTTATAAAACATGCATTTAATAGATATTTCCAATTGGAAAAGGTGAAGAACTTATCTAACTTAGCTAGAATGAATCTAGCTAGACCATATGTTTGACAAAAAATAATTTTAGTTCGAAATACTCAAATTCAGCTGTGCTGATAAGTTGTCCTAAAACGTGACACAACTTTGTGCTTTTACCCTTCAACACTTCTCTTCTATTGTAGGCCAATATCTTTCAAATCTGATATTCTTTTAGGATGAATGCCAATAACAATCTCAAAGAGTATTTTACCTGTACTCTGGTTCACTAAATTGTTAATTATATGCAAACTCTTCTTGATCCAAATCCAAATCCCAATTACTAGGTTTATCTCCAACAAGACATCTTAACAAATTACCCAAACACCTATTCACAACTTCTAATTGTCCATCTGTTTGTGGATGAGTATCCATCTTCTTCCAAAGTGTCTTCCAAAATTATTCCACAAACTTACCATCCTAGTAAAAAATAATAGTCTTAGGCAACCCATGCAATCTCACAACTTCTCTAAAGAATAGATCAACTATACGAACAATATCTGATGTTTTCTTACAAGGAATGAAATGTGACATCTTTGAAAATCTGTCTAGCACAACAAATATAGAATCATTAATGTTATATTGTGCTGATTGATCAGGGAAGTACTATACACTTTTCCCCCTGCCCTTGCTGGGGTTCGGGGTCAGGCTTGGCCCTGAGAGGGGGGTTGGGGGCGGAGCCCCGAGATTTTTTTTTTTTGGGGAACATTTATTGGCTATTTTTGGGCCGACATGTTGTAACCCTAAAGTGGAAAAATAAGCTTTTATAAAATTGATTAGGGTTAGGGATTTCATTATGATGTATGTTTTTAGTAGCTTCTTATAGCGGTATTGAGTTGTAAGGGATTGCAGATAGTAATCAGGTTGTAATCAGTCGATAATAATAATATTGGAGTCGCTATTGGTGGACGTAGCCCAGGGATTGGGTGAACCACATTAAATCTTTGTGTCTTGTGTTCTCTTCTGTGTGATTTATTATTTTTTGATATTGGTTATATTTGCATGTAACTGCTATTTCTTTCTTGTTAATCCTAACAATTACCTCTTTGTGTCTTTGGTAAGCCAAGAACAAAATCCTTGCTAATGTCTTCCCAAGGTCTCCTAGGAACATGTAAAAGTGTGTATAACCTTGTATTTTGACTTCTCCCATAGAAACTTGACAAATTTTGCAACTTCTGACAAATTATGAGCATCCTTATACAACTGAGGCCAAAAGTATTTCTCCTCAATTAGACTCACTATTTTATCAATGCCAAAATATCCTGCAAGTCCTCCACTATGTTTCTCCTTGATTAGATTTTCCTTCATTGATCCTCTTGGTATACATAATTAAATTCCTTTGAACAACATACCTTCTCGAATGAAGTAATCAACCCACTTACTTTGATTATTTGTGATCGGTTCCTTACATTCTTTCCAAGGTTCTGCAAAATTAGGGTCAGTTTCATACAAAATTTTCAAATCATCAAAACCAAGTACCTCAACTCTCATCTCAATCAATAAACTTCTTCTCCTCAATGCATCTGCAACTCTATTAGACAATCCACTTCTATGCTTCAACACAAAAATATTATTCTATAAGTATTCAACCCACTTCATGTGTCTTTGATTCAACGTATTCTGACTACTCAAATATTGCAATGCTTTATGGTTAGTGTACAACACAAATTCCTTAGGCATCAAATAATGTCTCCATTTCTTCAAAGCTTGAACAATAGCATAAAATTCTTGATCATAGACTGAATACTTCCTCTTAGCATCATTCAATTTCTCACTGTAAAAAGTAATAGGTTTACCTTCTTGATTCAATACTACTCCAATTGCACTTCCACTTGCATCACAATCAACTTGAAATACTTTAGAGAAATTAGGTAAAGCTAGTACCAGTAATTCAACAACGTTTTGCTTCAAGGTCTCAACTTCTGTTAGCTTCATGTGCCCACTTGAAATCTTTCTTGTCTCCTCTCATTGTCTTTGTCATAGCATTACAAATAGAACTAAAATTCTTTATGAACTTTCGGTAGAAACTTGCCAATCCATGAAAAGATCTGACTTCACTAGCATTCTCATGTGTAGACCACTCCAAAATTTCTCTAAATTTCTCAGGATCCATCTTCAAACCTTAAATTGAAATCACAAAACCCAAGTACACTATCTCTTCCTTCATGAAAGAACATTTCTTCAAGTTAATCAACAACTTTTCCTCTTTCAATCTCTGCAATACTTGTCTCAGATGCAACAAGTGACCTTCCTTATTCTTATTGAATATAAGAATGTCCTCCAAGTAAACAATCACAAACTTACCTAAGAACTTCTTCAGGACCTCATTCATCAGCCTCATAAAAGTACTAGGTGCATTAGTCAAACTAAAATGCATAACCAACCATTCATACAAACCTTTATTTGTCTTGAAAGAAGTCTTCCATTCATCTCCTTCTCTGATTCTTATATGATGATAACCACTCTTCAAATCAATTTTGGTAAAGTACTTTGATCCACTCAAACAATCCATGATATCATCCATCCTAGACAAGGGAAACTGGTATTTTATTATGATCCTATTTATAGCTCTTGAAGCTATAGACATCCTCCATTCTACACTCTTCTTAGGTTCCAACACAGCTGGTATTGCACACAGACTCAAACTTTCTCTTATCAAACCCTTCTGCAACAATTCCTAAACCTGTCTATTCAATTCTTTATTCTCTGTAGATGTCAACCGATGAGGTTCCTTATTAGGTAAACTAGATCCCGGTATCAGATCCATGCAATGGCTGATGCTTCTAATAAGAGTTAACCCATCAGGTACATTATCTGAAATTATATCTTGAATTTCTGTAAAAAATTCTTTAACCTCCAATGGTGAATCATCCTCTGTCTTCACAACCGGTCTATTAGGAATCAAAGCATAACACACATCATTCTTCTTCAAATCCTTTATGAACTATTTTCCTTTAACCAAACAAACTCTAATAGTAGTGCAATTCTCATTCTTATATTCTTCTACTAGAGGTAAGAAACCTTGTTTCTTCCCATACAATAGTATACCTAGTCAATCTACCATCATGTATAGCTTGTCTATCATACTGCCATGGTCTACCCAACATGATGTGACAACAATCCATTGACATAATTGCACAAAGAACTTCATCATAATAATTTCCAATCTTAAATTTCACAAGACTTTGTTCACTTACCAAAAAATTATGCTCATCCTTGATCTAAGCAATATGATATGGCTTAGGGTGCTTCATCCTCAGTAACCACAACTTTGTAGCCAACTCTTCTAATGCCATATTTTCTGAACTTCCATTGTCAATGATCAACTTGCAACACTTTCTAGCATCTTTACATCTGGTTTCGAATAAGCCTCTCCTAAGAGGGTCCTCTTTAGTTCCTTCATTCCACAAAGCTCTGCTAATCATCAAGTTTCACCACCTTCCAGTTTGTTCATTGAATCAGGTGATTCTTCCTGCACAAGTGCATTCTTTCTACTGCTACCAACCTTCTTACATTCAAATGCCCTATGTCCTTCACCACACTTGAAACATGCCCCCTTAAACCAGAGTCTGTCTTCTCTCCTATGATCATTACCTCTAGGATCACTACCTCTTGAATAACCTCCAATTCCTTGGTATGAAAGTTTTCTCCTTTCCATTTTGATTTACCTCTATCTTGATTTGTTTTATCTTGATCAGATTTGCTACTTTCTCCATAAGATCTACCTCTTCCTCTAGAAAAATCTACCACCTCTGCCTTGACTATGCCTCTGCTCGTGCCTTTTGTTTAGCTTTTCTTTTGCCAGTAATATAAATTGATAGGCTTCTTCAATACTATTCATCTTGACCAATATGATTTCATCTTGTATAGAAGTTCTCAACTCATTTAGGTACCTTGCAATTCTTTCAACTTCATCATCCATATGTCCATATTTGATATCCAAACTGTAGAATTCTTTAGTATATTCTTTCGCAATGGTGTCCCTTTATTTTAAATTTTGTATTCTTCTCAACAAACTAACTTGATAATCACTCGGTAAGAATTTACCCTTCAATTTGTTTACCATCTTATCCCATACTTTGATCTTTTCTTTTCCTCTTCTCCATCGATTAAGCTGCATATGTTCCCACCACAAAGATGCATGTCCTTTCAATTTTGTACCGACAATCTTCACCTTCTTATTTGCAGTTGTGCCTTCATATTCAAAATATTTCTCCATTTTAGAGATCAAGTCCAACAATTCATCTAAATCCAACTTGCCATTATATTCAGGAGGATTGAAATGTGGTTTAGCATTCACATTTGTTAAAGCTCTCAGGGATCTTTCTTCACCTTGTTCAAGAATAGGGGCTTGTTCTGCTCCTACTTCTTCGGCTTCATCTTCACTAACATCTTCAATATGTCTTCCTCTTCTTTGGGCCGTCTCAACAACTTCAAGCCTAGCAACAATTTGTCTCAACATATCCATTACAGTAGGATCAAGATCTCTCCTTTCACAAACCATTTTCACAACCCTCTACAATTGTAGGTCAGATCACAATCTGCCACCCTACAACCAATTCAACTAGGGATTGCTACAAACAAAACCTTGCTCTAATACTACCTAACACAATGCCAAGGAGGGAGAATCCCCAAAGGAGATGCCCAACCTCGCACCTAAGAGAAACATAGGGAAGCAACAACACAAATCTAGAGAGAGAATGCACGATCCAATGTATTTATTCATAGATCAAACAACATATATGTCAGGGTGTCAAGCCTTCCCGTTTACAACCATATACAATGAAATGAATCTCAGATCCTAATCTCGACTTGCCAAAGTCTTAGATATAGGTTCCCCCAACCAACATAACTTACTTCTCAAGATATATCGAATTATTACATATAGGCAACACCTCTATAGGTTAGCCAAGAGAGAATTACATTCCCCAAGAAGGAAATGTGTACAACAAATAAGTCTGACCCAAAAATGAATCAAAGATCCACGAAAGGAAACAACAAGATGCATGATCATAAGAAACGATCTTCGGGAAATCCACGAACCACATGCTACGATCGCAATGGTTGAAAGCCAAAGATCAATGACCACACATCGAATCTCTAAATAGGTCCAAGCAAGCAACGAACACATTACCCACATACAACAAATGAATCATATCTCAAACAACCACGAACAACAGGAGGTGTGATCATCGGAAGATGATCCTTGATAGGTCCAGAATAAGAATTTATGATTGCAAATGCTATATCGAACAAATGATGATTGACCACCATAATCTCTCCAACAGGAAAAGAAGAACAAAATAAAAAAGAACTATTTTTGGTTGATGCAAGATCACCATTAACCCAAGATGCTCCTGCATCACTAGCCTATGTATGTAAACTAGGAATCTTATGCCTATTTCTCTTTTATTACATTGGGAAAGGAGTGACCCAATTGGCTCAAGTTATTAGGTGCATAGTGGATTCAATTGTCCCTTGTGAGGAGTTAAAAAATGATAATGTAATTGTGAAAGAGAGATATAAAGCTAGGGCTAAATAAGATAAAATAAGTTTTTTCAGCATACATAGTAGTACAAAAATTAGACTTGTACACTTTAGTAGTAGATTTGAGGATAGAAGACAAAGAGGAACATGTTGCCAAGATCTAGGCTAAAATTTGAGGGACGATAGCAAGCAGGGCAGCCTTGTCCCAATTTTTTTGGATCTGCATAAGAGGGATCTTTAGCTCTTTTTTATCCTCAATCTGAATCTAGATCCATGTCTCTCTAGCCTGCCAAATACACACAAGAAGGAATTTGTTAGGTTGATGGGGGTTTGCCTAGGTCAAACCTTAGTTTAGGAATTGACCTTGAATTGAAATAATTTGAAATAGAAATGAAAGCGTAATGTTATGTAGAAAAGGCTAGATCTGAAAAATTGAATGCTTATACCTTCACAAGTCTTCTTTGTATGAAGATGTTGATGTTGACTTGTAGGTTTGACTTTATGAAGAGTTGATCATGGATACCATCATGAATGCCATAGATCGCATTTTTACTCCTTGTCTTCAGTTCCTTGGATAATGCTTGATCACTTGCTCTTAGTATAATCTTGAATTTGAATGCTTGTACTTGAGTGTGTCTTTGAATTATGTGGGTGTCAAATTAGGGGGGTAATATTTCTTTTATACCTCTCCCTAGCATTTTGGGTTTGTAATTTCAAGAGACCATACATGTGAGAAGTTTTTTAGCTCCTACAAACTAGCTGTTAAACTATTTGAATTTAGGCCTTGATTATTAGGACATTTTGCCCTTGTCGTCCAAATAATAGCAAGAACAAGGACCTTGTCTTCCTAATAATGGCAAAAACAAGCACCTATGGCCCATAATGCATAGGAGAGGCTAAAATTTGAACTAGTGTGAGTAGAATCAAGCTTGATCGGGCATAGGAGGCTAGGACTGCTAAAGTGAGGCCTAGGTGAGCATGAAATTATATGCGGATACAATTTACAGTGCTACACAATCATATAAACAAATTTAAACTGTAAGTGACAAAAGGAATGATAATAAGTTCTCATCTAAGTATCATGGTTCTTGTTAGATTGGCCATATGTTTGCAAAGTAGAATTATCTCCAATACAAAAGTACATATAATTTTTAATGTTTCTTGTTTAAATAGAGTTAATTGGGAACCATATTTTGGCACAAACAACGATACATGAGTTTGTTGAAGAGAGAATAATAATCTTGGTACATAATTAATTTTGGAAATATCAAATGAGTTGAGGACAAGAATTGTAATGAAGTACCTCATGAAGTGGAGGACTTATTCCTCACAAAAATGTTACGCGGGAAGATGAATATATTATGTATAAATGTTAGTTTCATAAGATAGGTCAGCCTTATTGGGATTGAGGGATTAATATTACCTAATGATGTGTATGGACAAGAGGTAGTGGCTAGTTTTAGGCATAGTATTCCAAGTTTTTTCTTATTATGATATATTTTGAGGTGTCTCCTTGAAGTAGCTCATTATTATTGAGTATTTGCATCTTATTTTCTCTTATGCTAAGTAATTACATTACACTTTTCAAAATGATAAAGATGGATCAAGGCTAAATAGGTTTGTGTATAGTGTTATGGTGTTGGATTACAAGCTATCACCCCATGATCCAGAATTATACTTTGGTATTAGACATAATTTCATGGTACTTTGATAGATAGCAAACAAGACTTTGCTTCATTATGAGATGAAATCATTATGTGAAATATATCCACATTGATTACATAATGTGAACTAGACCTCTTTATGTAAAATCAATTTCTACAATGTGAAATTGAGCTAATAGGTTTTATGATCTTGAAACTCATTCACCTTGTCTTCTAATATTCAAGTCTATAACAAATATATTAGTGGTGTTTTAAAACATCTTTAAGAATCTTGCAAATCAAGGATCTTGTTCTTTTCAGTCAAACTCCTAGGTGGACCAATTTAATAGAATTCAAACAACAACTAAAGGTATAGCAACCTTCAAAAGTATTTATCTTTTGTTAAGTATAGATATTGATACATAGCATTGAAAGCTTCATGTACTCCTAGAATAAAGCAACAAGTAGCGAGTAATAAATGGATGAATTTATCTATTTTCATCATCTATTAAAATGAATTAGGGATTATCCTTTTATACAACCCCTCAAGTTGTTAGAAAATAGCTAGTTGGAAGAGGATGAGACAAACAATTTTAATGCAAGGATCAATTTGTCATTGCCAAATCAAATTAGGTTCAATTTCACATCATAAGAAATGGATTTAAATTTTTTAATAGGCAATCATTTAATCAATTTCAGAGTCTTGGATATGGAAAGTTGAAATTGATGAAGGCTTGAGTAGTTTTCCAATTTTTACATAGAAATAGATAATTTGTACACTAGCTAATGAACAAATGACAAACTAGGTCAAAATGAGCCCAAAGCACATAGAAAAGTATAAGATACATAATTTTCATGATTACAAATGTAAATTATGTGAGAGAATTACAAAGATCAACTCTCTCTAAATATAACTCTTGACACCAAGAACCTTCTAAGAAATCATTAAATGAAAGATATTAGATCTCCAATGATATTTGAATTAGGATTAATATATGTCATATAAAAAAAAATGGTAATTTGACATGGAACAATAGAAGAATTGGTTTATACAACATATCCAAGAAATTAGATAAATTTCTAGCAACAAATGACTATTATCAAGGTTACCCCAAGTTTCTAGGATAGGTACAACAGGGGATGGGGGGACAAGTTTCTGGGACAAATTTTTTTTTTTGCCAATTTTGGGGATGGCTATGAGATGACAACGGGGATGACTATATAGCAATAGGGAAAATTAATATACGTAGAGAAATTTAAAATATTCATATGAAAACATGGATAAAGTATGCTAGAACCTTAAAATATGAGAAATAGTAGAATTCATTTGTCAAATTTGTGTTATTTTGAGAGTCAAAGCAAAATTTCCTCTAGAAGAAGTCAAAGTCAAAGCCCCCTAGGCGTCCCTTGTCCTTGGGATATTTCCAGGACGGGGACGCTTGAAAAAAATACTGGGAGGTTTCCTCGAGTAACACTGACTATTATCCCTCACCAAATAGAATGTTTATTTTTATACTTTTCACATTCAGACCACAAGGATAAATTTGCCCATAGAATAGTCTATTTAAATTTAAATATATGCTACTTAGAGACTCTAATTCCTTCGAGTGGTTGAAGTATGGTTGAAAGCTCCCGTCAAATTAAAAGGCCCTAAAATGTTCCTCTTGTTCAAGATGTTCTGCACAATCAAGGGTAGCCTCAAGCAATGGATTAAGCTTAAGGAGTGAGTAGAATTGGAATTGGTTGTAAAGAAATAATAAAAAATAGGTAGATGTCAATGGGTCCTTGGTCTGTTGACTGATTCTTAATGAGCCCACCAGAGATTAAATATCGCTGAATGCAAGACCCTAACATCATAAGAAATGAGGTTGGGATAGTTGCTAAAGTGAATTTAACAAAATAGATACTTGATAGCTAAAACTAGCTTATGAATTATTAAAAAAAAGAATGGACCTATCTTTATAAAAAAAGAAAATAACTTTTAACCTAGCAAGTTGAATTGTTAACTCGAGGAAAATGCCTTTCGATAACAAACATCTAGGAAGCAATGCCTAAAAGGCCGAGACAGTAGAAACCAAATTATTTCACAATGCAACAAGAGATGGGAAAAACATCGATATAATTACATCCACCAAAGCTAATAAGGTTACCCAAAGTGACAATCTTGAAGAAATAAGAGCAGCAATGAGGTTTTTCGAGTCTCTCAATAACATTGAAGGATCTGATTTATGGAATCAAAGAGAATTACTAAACAACATTATGAGAGTAGTCACCATGGAACATAACAAAACTCTTATATAGATCCTTTCATAGAGGAGGAGATTAAACATGGAGGAATTCAATTTCATATAGATAAAGCCCCCGGCCCTAACGGATTCCCATGTAGTTTTTTCACAAATATTGGATTCTTGTTGGCGAAGAGATATGGGAGGCAACATAATAATAAAGGGAAAACAAGAAAATGCTGAAAAACGCATTCATCATTCTAAATCCCAAAAAGGATGCAACTTCGATTATAGATGACTGTAAACCGATTTCTCTCTACAATACTATATATAAGATAATTGCTGAAGCATTGGTCGATATATTGAAACTTTTACTTGTGGCCATTAATTTGAAGAACAAAGTGGATTCATCCTAAGAGATCTATTGGTGATGGTGTTTTCATTCAATTAATGTTAGGTAATAATAACTTATCATTCTTCAGTAAGGCTTAAAATCTATTTTGAAAAATAAAGTTTTATGAAGTAAAAATATTTCTTATAGAATTAATTAGAATGGTTGTCTAAAAAGATAACAGCTCCTACATTTTAAGATTGCAGATTTAAGCATATAGAAAAGGTAAGAGACTAGAAATTGCCCCACCAACTAAGATTTTTTTGACACTTGTCAATCCTATCAAAATTTTCAATTTTTACTAGTTTATTTCCTTATTATTTTGAATTGCTAAATAATACAGTTCATCTTGGATAAATTTAAGAGCTTAAACTGTACTGTATATTTTATGAGATCAACTTCTTTAAATAATCTTAAACTAGCAGTTGCATGCTTTTGTGCATGCAACAATGAGCCGATAGGAAATTTGATTTTCACCTAGAAAATTATATGCAACATGAAGAATAAATTGTGCATTTTGATTGGTGGAAAACCTTACAATGTATACTTTCATTTCACTTTTCATTTTGTTTCTATGTACATGATTACAACATTTTGTGTATAGCGTCCACTATAGAATGCCTCTTGACATAATCAATGACACTGAATTTTAGTTTTGCAAACTATAAGAGCAATGAATGGAGTTAGGCTTAAAAATTTGAAGCTATAATACATACCTCGATTTAAATGCAAGTATAGTAGTTATAGAGTTTATAATTGTTTTTATAAGACAAAATATAAAACAAATTCAGTCGAGAAGAAATGAGAAATATGTTGAAGAGAAAAAGTGAAATGTCTCTAGTAAATTAATAACCAACAACTAACATGTGCAGTTTGTTAAATCAGATTACAAAGAGGTTATAAAAATACTTAATCCATCTTTAGAACAATCATTATTACACCAGAAGTTTTGAAAGAAAATATTCTAAATGACAAAAAATAAAAGGGAAAATGATACTATAAATTTTAAACTCTAATGCTTTCAATCAATTATGAAAGAGACATGTTTCTATCATAAATAGTTTTAAAATTAAAATTTATTTCTTATTGTCGTAATATACAACCAGCAAAATTAATTTAAAAAATATCAACTTCAAAATTTAATATTATTTATTAATTTATTTAATCTCTATTATATTATAAATTATTGTGAAGATATAAATCTTAAGAACTAAGATTCTTTTTATAATTATACTCTTTTATAAAAGAATTTATTTTCTTTAGGGAAGATTTTGTGTCTATTATAAATAAAAAAATACTTCAAAATCTTGATTTTTTTATTTTATTCAAATATTTCATCATATAAAAAAATTAGAAAAATATATATTTTTATTTTAGATTTAAATCTATAAAATAAAAAAATCACATTATAAAATCACTTTCTATATTTTTATTTCTATTTTTAAAATATATTTTCTATATAAGATATATTATTAGTAGATTTTAAAAACCTTAAAGCTATATTATGTATAATGTAGGTCTTAGTACAATTTAATTAACTAAAACATATAGATTATCATTCTAATTTTATAAAAAAAAATCTATCTACAACAAAAATGTAGATATGATGTAATCTTTCTATTGTTTACATATAAATCTAGATATGATGTAATCTTTCTATTAAAATCATTACAAATTCTAAAATTAAACTAAATTTTATTTGTTTTAAAATTTTAAAATTTTTGAAAACTGTCAATTATTTTTAAACTTTTGCAACTGAAAATATGTTTTTGTAAAGTAAAAATTATATTTTTATTAAATGGTGTGCAAGGATGATTGAATTATGTAATATAATTTGTTAAAAAAATAGAGAGGAATCTTTAGATCTCTGATTCATTTGGTTTATTAAGCATTCAATTTTAGTACTTTCTTTCATCTTCATGTACAAGACATTCAATTTCAATGATTTATTTTTCTATCAATGCTTTATGCATATCATATCCCCCACTATTCCAATTATTTATTATAATAACCAATGTATTGAACAACAATCACCTATCAAAAAGTTCATGCCCTTCAATTTATTATAATTTCTTGATGAAAGACAATTTCTTTCATGCTGAGAACTGCAAATGCCTCAATTATTCATAATTATTCAGATACTTTGGACAAACGACACAATGATACTTAAAATGTAAAATATTGTACAATATGATCCACTCCTTAAGCACTTAAAAGCTCACTTTGAAATTGTTGCAAACTTAGTTGATCATAAACCATAACCCAATAAACAAAAAAACCAGTAAATCATAGCTTTGAAAATGAAAATCATTTTTTGATTTACCTCTTTCAAGATTCAACAATGTCCATAACCCTAGTTTTATCCTCTCTAAAATGTTGAAAAACTATAAGAAATAGAGGGCATTAAACACAATAAATGATTACTCTATACCTAGCTTCTTCTGTTTGTTTCAAAAAAAATTTGTTCCTACAGAGCTATCAAACCAGACGACCTTTCTATTCTACTTTGAATGAGATATTTTTTTTAAAATAAAGGAAGCCCAAACAAAAGCCCTCAAATTAGGAGGTAGAAAATAGAGATTGCAGTCAAAATTAGAAACAAAGAGGATAGGTGCGAGAATTAGAAATTGGGCAATGACAAATCATAAAATAAAATAGGCAAGATTCATTATCGGAAAAACCTATCAGAAAATTAAAAAAGAGGGAAGGGCTGACAAATTCTCAGCAAAAAAATGGAATTTCCAGGAGCAAAGCTCCCACATAAAGCCTTTAGGCTTAAAAAGCCTATAGACTTAAATATCTCAACAAACCTACTAAATTTTTTAGAAAGCCTCTGACCCAGCATAATAGAATTGATTTGTCCTTTTTATGAAAATCGTAGACATATTTAGATTTTATGGGCATTGGATTGATTGGATGCACAATTTCATATTAAGTTCAAAATTTTCAATAATTGTTGGGTATAAAATTCTATATTAAATTTAAGATTCTCAAAATTATAAATGATAGTCTTCTCGAAATTTAAGGTAAGATAACTCAATCTCGTTATTTTTCTTTATCATAGTTAAGAAAAATTAAAGATTGTTAGAAGGGATCTACAGTTATTGTACTAATTCTAAACTATTTAATGTCTTGTTTGAAATTCTACACCAAAACTATGTTAATAATATCAGATTTCCACAATCCATTTTAATTATGTATGCGTTTCTGGATTTGATTGTGTGTAGTTTTTGGTATCAACGTTTCGGATCACACTCCGTGATCCACCATTAGGAAAAGAGCTCTTTTTTCCTGATGATGGATCACGAAGTGTGATCCAAAACGTTGATACCAAAAACTACACACAATCAAATCCAGAAACGCATACATAAACAAAACCATGTTGCCAAAAATCAAATAGCAACTACTTGAGGAGAAACGAAATATCTAAAAGTTGCGCATAAGAAACATGTATATATATATATATATATATATATATATATATATATATATATATATATATATATATATATATATATATATATATATATATATATATATAATTTTGTTAAAAATACATAAACGTTAAATAAAATTGCATGACATATACATGCAAGTCAAAATAAAATTGCATGCTGTACTAATTTTATTAAAAAAAAACTATCTTTAAAAGTAGTTGATAAACAATTTTATCATAAAAAACTATTAATTCAAAATTAAATGTTAAAATAATAAAAAATAAAATATTGATTCAAAATTAAATATAAAAACTATTTTTAAAAGTGGTTGATAAACAATAGAATTATTAAAAAATACTGATTCAAAATTAAATATAAAATTAATAGAAATTAAAAAATTCATTTCGTTAAATATTACATACCTTTTATTAAAAATTAAATATAATAAAAAATATTAATATATTTAAATTATTAACTTAAAATTAAAAAAGTTAAAAAAAATTGAAATTTGAAAAACTTATCTTTACAATCTCATATTTAATATATCAAGAATTTCATACTCAAATTATTGCACCTTTATAAAGTAAGATTAAAAATTAAATGAATTTTAATTTTTTATATTTGTAACATCAAAGAAACCAAATACCCGTGTAGAAACCCATGTTTCTGCGTTGCAACGACAGGCAAACGTTGCGTTTCTGGCAACAAATATGTAGAGAATTGGAGAAACTAACAAGAACAGAAAATTTAGATTTTAAATTTTTAAGCAATTCCCTGCCAAAATTCATTGCTAAAATGGCATATATGAAAGGAAAGAAACGGAAGAATATATCTTGAAAAAACATTAATATTGGATTGGTTCTAATCAATTTAAAATAACCATCAGGAAGTTGCTCAAGTTAGAATGATTCGCAGGGACTAAATAAGAAGATGTGGATAATGAAACTAAACGTCGACAGTATAAGAAAAGGAAATCCAGGCAATTCAGGAGCTAGGTGTATAGTTCACAACGAGCAGAGAAAGCCCATTTGTGCAGGATTAAAAAAGTTGAAAGAACTCCAACAATGAAGTACAAACTTGTTGGAAAATATAATCCCACCCATCGATGTGAGTGTATTCACATAATCTAAAAGAGCGCAGTTGCAAGATTCTTATTCATTAACCTTATCTTTTCTTTCCGGGTCTTATCCATAAATTTATTATTCTACAACAGCCCATATATAGCGTATCTGTTGGGCACGCTCTACATTGAATACTTTCAATTATGACCATTTATGATTTGAAATGCGCTGATGAAAAATATATATATATATATATATATATATATATACACGGGTGTTTAGGTAATGAATAAATGTACAGTAGAAGCAAACAAAGGTTTTGCTTTCTAAAGTCTCTCTGTTTTTTTTGTAGAGGCAACAACTGATCTATCTATGTTTAATGTGTTTGTAAGAGCAGCAACTTCATTTTTTATAAGTGCGATTAAGAGCAAGTCTTATATTACTTTGTATCATATTGGGTATTATCTATAATATGCATATCTGAATTGAGTGATTTATGTATTTACCGTGTGCTATTTTCTTGATTGGCTAATGAAAGAGCTGAAGCATTATATTTAATCAGTTGAGTTTGTCTATTATTTGTTTTGTATTATTTATCTTTTATTTTATTTTTCTTTAGTTGGTATCAAAGCTAAGTTAATGACATTTTCTATTGGCACAAACTTTACAAATCCCCATTCTTTAGTTTAGTGGAAAAAACTATGAATGTTGGTCAATCATAATAAAAGTCTTGTTTGGCTGTCAAGATATTTGGGAGTTTGCAGAAAATCATTTTTCCGAGCCCTCATCTATGCAACAACATATAGTACATTATGCCAAATGGAGAAAGAATCACTTAAAGGATAATAAGAAAAATGATTATAAGACTCTTTTCTACAATTTTTTAAGCAGTGCATAAGGATATCTTTCAACAACAAAACCAAAGCAAGCATAAGACATCTTTCAAACTGCATGACAAGGTATGGATAAAGTAAAAATTGCAAAATTACATATGTTAAGAAGAGATTTTAAAACTGTGTATCAAAGATTATGAATTTGTAGATTCATTTTTTCCTACTTATTAGGCTTGTTAATCAAATTAGATCATATAGTGAGTTTTTTGAAAATAGAAGAATAGTTGAAAAGGTTCTAATGAGTCTATCTGCAAAGTTTGAATGTATTGTCGTTGCTATAGAAGAAACCAACAATTTTTTTCACTTTTCTGTAGATGATCTCCACGCTTCTCTGATTTATCACAAGCATAAAATTAGTTGTTCCTCTAACTCTTCTTTGGAGCATGCTTTTAAGTCATAAGTTTCAGTGAATCATGATAGAAATAGAAAGAGATCTAACTTCAGAAGTAGATGAAGAAATTCATATAGAGGTGACAGAACTAGAAAAAAAATTTAAACAAGAGATGCAACTATCAAATTCCAAGTCAAAATCAATATCAAAGTCAAAGGTATGATAAATCTCAAGTTTAGTGCCACTGTTGTAAAAGATATGGTCATTATGCAAATGAATGCAGAAAAAGATAGTTTGATTTTAACAAAGTAGAAAATTAGAATCAAAGTATTATGTTCCTAGCATGTAATGTTGTTTAAGAGAGTCCAAAAGATGTATGCTTTCTAGATTCAAGCTATATTAATCATATGACAAGGACTATAGAAATGTTTTTCAATTTGGATAAGTCTATAAACTTAGATGTTGCTCTAAGAAATGATAATAAAGTGTTAGTAATGACGAAAATTTTTGTCAATATTCTAACTAAATAGGGGGAGAAGAAGATAATGATAATAATTTATGCTTTAGCCAATCAAGGAACAAAGTAAACTTTTGCAAAACAAACTCTTCTATTTATTTAGAATATTGATATTGTCTTTTCCCAATATCGACACTTAAATATCATTTCCTAAAGTAACATCTAAATTTATTAGCTTATCCAAATTAAAAAATATTTTTATATCTCTAAAATATGATTACTATGACCTAAATCTAGAATCCAAAACACCTTTTGGACTCTCTTGAGCAACATTACACACTAGGAATATATTGCTTTGATTTTGATTTTCTTTAAAAAAAAATTGCACTTTGTCAATTAGAATCAAACTATTTTTTTTGCATTCATTTAATAAAGACTGTATCTTTTACAATAGTGGCATTGAACTTGACATTTGTCACACCTTTGAATATAAGATTAATTTTGACTTAGAATTTGATTGCCACCTTTCCCAAATTTTTTTTAATGAAATTTTTCCCCTACCTCTCAAGTTAGATTTCCTTTCCCTTCTTTCACGAATAACCAAAACTTGAGATTTAGAAACATGCTCCAAAGAAGAGTTAGAAGAATGACTAAGTCTATGCCCATGAGAAACTAGAGTGACATGCAGCTCATTTACAAAAAAGTGAGACAAATTTTTGGTTTCTTCAATAACCACAACAAAAGATTCAAATTTTGTAGGTAGGATTTTATGATCTTTTCAATTATTCTTCTATTTTCAAGAATCTCACTATGAGATCTAATCTGATTAATAGTCTAATTTGATTAATTTGTAACTTTGCAGTTTGTATTTTATTAATATCTTGATCACAATATGTAGTTTAAAAGATGTCCCATGCTTTGATTTTGTTATTGTTGCAACCTTTGGAAAGATGCTCTAATGCACTATTTAAAAAATATAGCTAATTAGGTCTTTGAATCCTTTTTCCTATTATCTTTGAACAAAACTTTCTTAGTTTAAGGTAATGCATTCTATATTGTTGCATCTGTAAATTTAAGAAATCGATTATCTACAAATTCTGAAATATCTTGAAAGTTAAACTAGACCTTTACGGTGAAGAATTGATCAATATTCATAATTCTTTCCTTTAAATTGAGCAATCTAGAAATTTGTAAAACTTGTGCCATTAGAAAATACCATTATCTTGGATATAATAGTAAATGAAAAAAAAAAAAAAGGGCAGATAGTTAAAAAAACTATTGATAGACAAACTCAACTGATTAATATAGAGGTTCAGCGCTTTCTATTAGCCAATAAAAAAATAACCCACTAAGATATATATAAATCACTCAGTTCAGATATATAGTTTCAAGATAAAAATATCTCAGCTCTTTCAATCACACAAAGAGATTATACATAGATAATACCAATGTAAGACAAGATAGTATTAGACTTGCTTTTATAGATAAAATTGCACTCATCGAAATTATTTAGTTGCTGCTTTTATAAAGAAAACACCCTGAATATAGATCAGCTACTGCCTCTACAAAAAAAATATTCTTTAACAGGTTCTTTTAGATAGATAGATAAAATCAATGTATTTGAAATCATAAATGGACATAAGTGAAAGTCTTGTAGAGCATTAGCAACACATGGGTTATAGATGGGTTGTAGAATAATAAATTTGTTAATAAGAAATGATTCAAGATTTAGGTAGAACAATAAGGTTAATAAGAATCTTCAAATATTAAATTTTGTAGCTACGTCTGTTAGATGATGTGAATGCACTCGCATTAGTGGTTGAGATTACATTTTTCAACATTTAGTCGAAATTATAACTACCGCCATTTGAGATGCTCAAACAGTTTCGTAGACACTCAAAACTTTCTATTCCCAATGTCTCGCTGAAATTATTTGCACATTGATTTTCAGAATTACAATATTTTAAATACATTTATCCATTGTCAATTAGCTCCCTGATGGTATTTATATGAAATACACGATTTTTAGATAGTTTATCACAAAAGATATTTGTTGATGTTGCTTCTTCCTAATTATACCTGAGATTTGTTAATACTCTGCTCATCCTGATTGCCAGGCATGACACCCTCTCTAAATCCAAAATGTCAGAATATCGAGATTAACAAGCACTCTACCGAATATTCATATGTTAATCCTAATCACTCAAAACACATTCGAATCCCCTTGCCCACATCGACTATGGAAGAAATGTATATTTGACCAGCTATGTGGAATCTTTTTGTGGGGATTGGAGTAGGTTGAGAAGGCCAAGGTAAATAGATTGTTTTCTCCTGGACCTGCTGCTCATCATCCCTCAAATCAATATGACCAAATACACATAATGGTGCCTTTACATTTTGTGACCTAATGGAGGCCAATCTACTCTACAATTCTTTCATTTCATGACCTAAATGACCATTTATGATTTGAAGCAAAAACCCAAGCCCTCCTCATTGACATTTTGGCATTCATCTTTGTAAGCAATATAGAATACATCACGTTCAAATTGAAGGGGCTTTATAATATTTGATGAAAAAACATATACAAAATTGCAAGATTGCAAACATTTGAAAAATATGTATTACCCATCCTCGATACGTTTGCTAATAGCTGGACAGTCAACATGTACATAGATAAGAAAACTAGGAAGCGGGTTCTTTGCTAGCAATGTCATTGAGCATAATACTGTGTGTTCAATTTATACTAAGGAAGATGTGTGGAATATCATCCAATATCCTACAATCATGATCTCAAATAAGTTGGAAATCAGATGATCATTCAAAATTCATCTAATATAATATTGATTAAATTTGTTTGTGTTTAAATATAGTTTTTTTAAATATAGTTTTTAAAGATTTTTTATAGTCTATGATATGAAGTAATCTGTATACGGGTTTATAGATGAGTTACGATAATATGGGATTAGTCAATATTCTTGGAAGGCACTTAAGAGTGCTACAAATAAAATATATATATATCTTACTTCCTGTGAGATTGGAACTTGTGCCTTCCTTTTGAAGAACACCTCTCATTCAAGAACACAAATTCTCCACCACTTGATAACTTACAAAGAAGAAGAAATCAATGACATTATGACATGGAATGCAGATAGATTGATTGACAAACTTAGAGCAATGCCCCATGCAATTGCTTAGCTTATTTTGGATAGAGTCGATGGCCCCATGCAACTACTAATATTGCTATTTATTTTTAAGCAATCATTTTAATATTAATTTTCACATAAAAATTGGAGGGAAAAATTGGTGATAAAGGAAAAAAAGAATTTAGTAGCAAATAAGGGAGAGAAATAAATTTATGAAGAATTTAGTAGTTTTTTCCATAAACAACCACTACTTATTTTGAGCCCCCCTTTTCTTCACAACTTATTTTCATTTCTTAAATAATAATCGCTCCACAAAAATAGGAAAAGATTCTATATTATCTTTTTTCACAATTGTATTTTTCAATAGGAACACTCTAATTACTTAAATTTAAAAAAAAAAAAAAACTAAACAACCATATGAAAACGTGAGATTATTAATGAAAGATGGTCATTTCTCACTTTAAAAGTTTCTCACTTGAAAAATTTCTTACTGTTCTTTCTGCCAAGGATATCTCTAAGATCATGGCTACCATGGTTCGTTTTGCTTTGAAGCACCGAAGATGGACTTTTTGGGAGGACTTTTAGAGACGTGGCTTAAAATGGTATTTAAGATGTAAGCATTTGTTGGTATACATAAAACTCAATGGGTGCTTAGCGACAATTTTACTAGTGCAGATTACATATACTGTGTTAATTCTGACGATGTCCATGTTGAGATGATGTTGAATATTGGAGAGGAGAAATAAATAATGAGCGATGGATCACAATTGATGAGAAAATGGTATTTAGGTGCCTTGGAGACAATATTGCAGGATATGGTTAATGATACGTGGGGTTTCCTTTGTTTGATGAAGCGTTATTTGAGTATTGGCTTCCTTTCATTTTTATAGCAAATATTGTCGTTGAGAATTAATGTAGGCAAGCACGGGGATTTCTTTATTCAAATGTGGCAGGGTTCTTTGCGACAAGCAATGTGGATTGATCTTTTGTTGAGGAGTTGGTCTAAATGAGTGACCAATGAAATGAAAGATTTTAATGATGTCTATAAGATCATACAATTTATGTGACTGAGAACAAAAATATCTTTAATTCATCTTCATGCTCTTTTTCATATCAGATCTCCTATTGTTAATTCGACAAACAAGTTGATCATCTGCTTAATATTTTCTTCCTCAAATAATTGGTGCATCTTGTCAATTTTCAAGCCCTTTTCAGCTGAGTATAGATATCCTCATAAATTGTGCATTTCATGATGAAATGTTATTCCGTTTCTACCACTCCTTTTTGGCAGAATATGCAGATTCTTTTAATGCAATGGCTAAACAAACTTATCAGCAAACATCTGCGACACACCAGCAATCTGATCTAGAACAACAAATTAAATAGATTCAATCATCATCTTATGCAAATAAACACTTTGAAATTCTTATTGAAAACTAAAATAGACTTACAGCACAATGAGCAAAGACAATTGACTTCTCAATACAAAAATGATTTCTTGATCTATTCTCAGACCTGAGAAAAAAAACCTTACCCCAAAAACCTCCAAACACACTCCTCCCTTCTCTTTATCATGTGTGTTAGTCTATATTTAAAATGGTTATTTTGAGTTTTTACTTATGCACTGCCTTAATAAATTCGTATAGTTTCTTTTCTTGATCACTATACTATGTGTTGCTTCAACTCTCCCCTTAATTAATGCACATACCAATTATATCTTGCATTGGTTCCTCAAAAGTAACCGGTGCACTTCCATTATTTATTGTTTTTTAATCTTTCTCTTGGTTGTTAATGTTAATGATATTTTTTTAAAATTATATCTGCAATCTTATTAATGCTTTATACAAATTCCCAACTGTAATTGTCCATTCACTTCCTATTTCAATAGTGTAGAAGATCATTATTTTTTTGTCAGGTCCCAACTAAAACATAGATGTTCTTGCATCATCTTTCTTCTCAAGTTTTCTTGAGTATCTTCAATCTAATAGTTTCATATCTAAGATGGTGTCATCTCTTCTTCAATTGCACAACTAACAACCTCGCTTTTCCTTTAATAAAAGCCTCTAAATATGTTTTCTCACCATGTTCTTTAGCTGAGTTAAATTCTTTGATGTAGTATATTTTTTTACACCTAATCTGCTTTGTCCACATGATAGTTTTGAATTTTTCAATCACGTAATTTTTTATTTCTTCTTTAGTACTATTACATTCTTGCATGTTGATGCCCACCTTGTTCATCAAGTAGTTATTTTGTTTCTTCTAGGTTTTCTTCCTATGGTCTAGAGCCTCTTTTACAACTATTTTGGGTCACAAATGGTTATCTATGTTTTCAACCTTTTTTAATCAGCTAAAATAATTTTATAAGGAACTATTGATTTAACTTTAAGATTGCTTGTGCTTAGATGTTTTTGAATTCTTTCAAGTTGTCTCCAACTACATTTTGACATATTACTTCCACACACTTCATAGCCATAGAGGACAACCAGTGTGACTAGTAAAGCCAAAAAGGATTTTCTTGGTTTTCCAATCCCAAAGTTTAGCTATCTTGCTCTTGTTTTGAAGTAGGTACAATGCCTTTCAGCCTCCCTATATTCTCTTTGTCCTACAAGCCTTCCAATTGAACTTATGGTGGAAGTCAATCCCAATATTTTTGTATTCTTTTACTATTTCCAATGGGCTGCCCTAAAAAAGAAAGGTGATATGCTTATCTTTTATTTTTTGTACGAAAATAATTATTTTAATCTTAGTAATATTTACATGCATCCCATCCTCGTGACAAAAGTTTTCTAAAGCCTTTAGATGTTCCTACAATCCATGAACTACTTTTAAAATCAAGATAATCTATCATCAACATAAAATAGCTTCTTGTTGTCTCCTTTTGTTGTCTATGTTTTGATTGGGTTTTACATTAATTTCCTTTAATTCATTTCCTTGTAGCCTAGAATGGATCTAACTTAGCAACCACATCTTTTTAGAATCCCTCCCATTCAATTTTCACCCCTCAGGCGCCTAAACCTACCAACCCTCCACCCCTTGCCCCTACCCCTTGAGAGATAGGACCTGATGTGTGCTACCAGACAATGTTGGAAATTGCTCGCATGCTTATCTATAATTCTTTATCTTAATGTTTTACTCATTGCAATTCTCTTCCTATGTTTGGTTCTTTCTTTTCTACCAATATTAAGGTCTTGACAATATTAACAAATGCTAACAAGAAAATACAGATCGGTGATTTCAGTTTTCAATGTTAGAATTGTGTTTTAACCTTTGTGTGATGGATAGGGAAGAAAATTAGAACATATGTGATATGATTACATGATTTAAAAGATAAATAATACACACCGTACACATATTAGGGCCTTATTAACTTTGATTATTCATCACACATAGATGCAATGTATTAGCACATGTTCATGTTTTTCATTAGTCATTATATTTCTCTATGCATTTATTTCTCTTTCCTCCTTTGTGTTCTATAAATTTAGATTACATTTTGTTTTTCTCCTCTCCCCTTATTGAATATGATCATGCTATTGTTATAGCTTCCCCATTTATAGGGACATGTTTCTAGCCTTTTTCCTTCATAGCTGTGATGTTTAGGAGTTTTCACAAGTCATTTGAATATAACACATTTCTATTCTTTTTGAACTATAGTAATTGTAACTATCTCTAACTTGGTCATTTCTATCTTGCTAAGAAGTGGTTTGAACAAATCTATTTTGATACTATGTAGGAATAACGCAACTTACCTATGTTCTAAATTCTATTAAATCAACAAGCCTTCTACTAAGAAATACACAAAAGTAAAATATAAGTTAAAAAAATAGGAGAATAATTTAGCTAACCAATTTGATTACAAAGTACATATGATCTCTTACATATATAGAGAAACTGTTAAACTAATAAATGACATAATAGATGGAAGTTAAATCTTCTTTCTCTTGTATGATAAATAATAGCTAATTTTATTTGATCTAGGATAATAGATTGTGGAGAGCTCTACCTTATCTAGTTAAGTGTCAATTAGGTGCACAATACATGAAATGGAATGAGAAAAAAAATATTTTACACAAGTAAATACACATATTGCTTGAGTAATATTAAGCAATGCTCCATAGGGATGCATCCCCTACCATTTTACTTGTGTCCCCTATAGGGGGGGTTTCGAGGATGTGAGAATGCCTAGGAAACATTCTCTCTCATTATTCCCTTTTTTTGTCAAAATTTAGAAAATGTTCTTAGAGTGTCAAAAAATTTGTAGGGATGTTAGGGGTGGCTAGCCACCCCCTAACATACCGAAAGACATTTTAGCTACATTTTTTAAAATTACATTTCAATGCTTGTTTGGTTAATGACATATCCGTCTAGGATTTATTAAAAAAAATGAAAATGGTGTTTTCCATGAAGGTGTGTGTGTGGTTTTTAAGGTGTTAATTTGGACTTGGTAATGAGGGTTCTTCCCCTTAAAGACATTTCCTTGTGTCACAATAGGAGAATTGCCCTTGGACCTTGTAAGGGACAATGTCCCTTGATCTCACTATTGGGGTTTTTGCCACCAAACCCCCATAAAACTATAAGACTAACCAAGTTTAATAGAGCAATGATGAATAATGACCATAAAATCTACAAAAAACATATCCCCTATTGCAAATATCTACAAATTCACAAACTTAAAGATCATCTAATAGAAGAGGGTGGTAGTACTATGGTGCTTTTAGAAATATTACCATTGTTTAAACATATTGTAACACATAAATATTTGTTAGAAGTTGGAAATTTGGTCTACACATAGGAAACAAAGTTGCATGATCTATCATATTGTTCCTTGGTGTCAAAGCCTTGTTTAGTCTCTTTATTTGAATGTTTTCCTAATGGCCTCTTCAACATGAATAGAGCTCACTAGGAGAATCAACCTTAGCTTCTAAAAGTAGCATTTAATGTTTGCCTTCCAATAGATACGGAGAGTCAAATTTTGCAATGTATGCGCAGATCAAATATATAGTTGGCTTTGTTTTCAAGAAAGATTGCATGTAAATAGTAATAATTATTGAGTATTGTAATGTCAAAAATTTTGATTTATCTTCTAACTCTAGTTTCAAAGATAATGTAGTTTTGCCAATTAAGTTTGAACATTTGAATATACAAACAAATCATGCATGCCTTTATTACCTCACGCTCATATGTATATATAAAGAGTATAATTCCTATTCAATTAACCATGCTCACAAAAGATCAATTTTATCATATAAATATTTGAAATTTCATTATGTTTTAATTTCTTTTTTTAATAACCACACAGAAAACAAGTCTTACTCTCACTTACTCATTTTAAAAACTTAAGAGAACATAAACCTACGTCCTATATGAATAAAATCAATACTACACCATCTAGGATAATATGAACACATTCAAGAACAACCAAAATCATACTGAAAATAATTAGCCATAGACACACCAACATATCAAACTCATGAACAACTGAAATCATATTTAAAAAAACCAACAAACTTTCTAAATTTCTGGCTCGAAATATCACTTTCTAAATCTTCAAAACCAACAAACTCAATATCAACACCTCAACGGTCAAAACATATAACCATTGAATAATCCTAAAGCCCCTAAAGCTTAATTACTTGTGAAACATTATGGGTTGATTTCCTTTCTCATCTTTTTCAATATATTATTAACAATGTAAGATTATTTTAGGTTCCTAATTGATGGTTTGTAGTCCACCTTAGATTGAGGTTGCTTTCTTTCAATTGTTTTGAAATAGATATCATATTTTGAAAAATAGATACTGTGCTTTTTTTAATCTAATCTTTTTTCTATTTATGGAAAAATCCTAATTACGTTTCCTTCGTTTACATTTTGGAGCTTCATTGTGTGCCGCGGATCTATAAGAAGGAAGAATCATCAACTTCAAGAGAAAATGATGTTTTTCATGATTATTACAAAGCTGGCCATGACAATCAATGGGTCAGAACCACAGATTTTACACCATTTTGCAGTTTTGGCCAATCTTTAGCAATCTGCGTGGTACTTCCCTCTAATGTTAACATTTCCCAAATTCAGCGAGACTTTCCACGTTACAAAGAAATTGGGGATATTCTCTCCTTCCAAGAAGGCTTTTCCTACTCTGATTCAAAGTTGGTGCCAATAATTAATCTTTCCGAGTTTCAGTTGCCTTACAAAATCTTGTTCCAAATAAATTCACTTATTCAGGAAGGCATACTTAGCTGGCCAAGCCTCACCAATGAATTCTTCAATTTCCTGAAGCCTGAGAAGAAACCTCGTGCATTCATAGATTATGCACTGACAAGGTTTAAAAATCTGAGGAGCCCTTGCTACGATCCAGTTAAATTGCTTCAAAAGGAATTCAGCACTTTCCGCAGATCAAGATGGTATAACTATCCTAATTCAGCAGAAAATGTTAGTCTGGATGGTGGGCTGATGTATGTGCACAGGGTCCATGTAACTCCATCAAAGGTCTACTTTTTCGGGCCTGAGGTCAATGTTTCTAATCGTGTCACTCGTAAATTTGCAAATTATATTGACGATTTTCTTAGGGTTACCTTTGTTGATGAGAATGGTAACAAGCTTTTTGCAACTGATTTGTCTCAGCAAAAGATGACAACGAATAATGGTCAGGGAAAACACACAAAGTTGTACAGCCGGGTTTTGTCAGTTTTGAGAGACGGTATTTTGATAGGTGATAAAAAGTTTGAGTTTCTTGCCTTTTCAACCAGTCAACTAAGGGAAAGTTCTGTTTGGATGTTTGCTTCCAATGCTGAGGTTAGCGCCCACAGTATCAGGAAATGGATGGGCAATTTTTCGAGTGTTAAAAATGTTGCTAAGTGTGCAGCGAGATTGGGGCAGTCTTTTAGTTCTTCCACAGAAACATTGCATGTCTATGACTTTGAAATTGATCGTATTGCAGACATTTGTAGGAAACAGTATACATTTTCAGATGGAATAGGGAAGATATCTGTGTCCCTGGCAGAAAAGGTGGCTGCAAAGTGTAAATGTGATAACATACCTTCTGCTTTCCAAATAAGGTATGGTGGCTACAAGGGTGTTGTAGCAGTGGATCCCGAGTCGAAATGCAAGCTGTCTCTGCGTCAAAGCATGTTGAAATATACGTCGGTTGATACAAACTTGGATGTTCTGTCCTGGTCCAAATTTAGGCCTTGCTTTCTGAACAGGCAAATTATAAGCCTCTTATCTACTCTGGGGGTCGAAGACCATAATTTTGAGAGGTTGCAGGAAAAGGCAGTTGAGGACCTGGACCGGGTCTTGACCGACCAAGCTGTGGCTCTTAACCTACTCCAAATTATGTCTGCAGGTGAACACCACAATGCACTTATAAGTATGTTGTCATGTGGTTTCTTTGCCAATTCTGAGCCATATCTTCTAATGATGCTCAATGCATTTAGAGCATCTAAACTACTTGAGCTAAGAATCAAGACACGTATATTTGTCCAGAAGGGGCGATGCTTGATGGGATGCCTAGATGAAAGTGGGACATTAAATTATGGCGAAGTATTTGTTCAGGTTTCACATGCTCCAGGAAGCAAACAATATCATGATCCCGGGCTCGCTGCGTTTGGACAAAGTGGCCTTGACAACAAAAAATCAATAGTTAAAGGAAAAGTAATCGTTGCCAAAAACCCCTGCCTTCATCCAGGTGACGTACGCATTTTGGTGGCTGTGGACATTCCCAAACTTCATCATATGGTTGACTGTGTAGTCTTCCCACAACGAGGTCCGAGGTAAGAGAGAAATTGTTTAGTTTGCTACTTCAGTCATTGTTTCTTTCTTTGTGCAGGTGCATATAAAGTAATGTACTTAGTATTTATAAACAAAATGCATTGCAGCCAAAGTGTTTGTTGGCTTTAAATTTCTAACCGTTGTCTTTAAAGTCACAACTGACTTGATGAGCCTAAATTGACTAATATACTACAAATGCATGCTAGGAAGTTCTTATATTTCATGGTTAGCGGGAAAAGTTGAAACCTATTGCTTCTCCACTCTGTTCTTCATAGAAACATGAAAACCTATTGCTTCTCCACTTTGCTCTTCATAGAAACATGTGTGTTCCATGATGCTATTTTAGAAAATGTCATAGAGTATTGTGATATTGCTATCAGGATTCAACTATGTAGTTTTTGAGTCAAATTTATTACCCATGTTTCAATAAGTTTAATTAAAAAACTACTTGTGACTGGCCATTTTAGCAGCTTGCAACTTAAAAGAGCCCTGATTAGGATGAAGTGAGAGGGATTTCCATTTATGTTTGATCTCACTATCCCAAGATGAGAAAAGAGTCAACGGTCCACATTCTTATACATTTCCAACCTTATAAGAAAATCAGGTAAAGAGGAAGATTTCCTTCTAAAAATCTGATTGTTCCTTTCTAGCCAACGTTCCAAATGAGTAGAGAAGGACCAATTAGCCATAAGAAAGCAAAGAAAGACAGAATGTAACAATGACCAACTGCAAAATTGAAGTTTCAAATTTGGACATAAGGGCGAAGCCCAACCTAACATACAGAATAGCTAATACCAACATTTGGCGGCGAAAGGACATAATAGCAATAGATGATCAACAGATTCAATAAAATGTCGACACATGGAACGTGGAAAAACAATAGTAATGCCAAGTCTATCCAACCTCATACTTGAAAGAATTCTTTCCTGGACTGCAAGCCAAGCAAAGGCCCCAGCGTTCGGGAGAATCGTAAGGGACCAGAACAGCCTGACAGGCCAAGACTCCTCAGAGTTGTGAGAAATCAAGGAGTAGCCTTCCTTTACAGAGTAAGAACCAGACTTAGACTTTGTCCAAATTAAGATGTCATCTTTATCGGAATAAAATAACTGTCTTTTATTGAGTTCCTCCATCAATGCCTATTTGATATGGAGGGAAAAGGGAAAGGAGTCCATAGACTTCCATTTAGTAACCGTGATTGGACCGAAAGAGTCTATATAAAAGTAATTGACCACTTGAATACCTCAACAATGAACAAGGACATCCATAATTTCAGACCAGTCCCTAGACGTAATCAATGGAGGATGACCATTCCAAGCCTCAACCCTAAACCTAGCCTTGTAGCCATTATAGACAAGCCAAGAGAGATGAGGTAGGATAACCGATCAACACCTAACCATAAAGTTCCAAATGGAAGAACCTTTCATAAATAATAAATTTCATTGTTTTATTATAAAATTATTCTATTTTATAATATAATTTTAAATATATTTTAAAATGTTAAATTATTTTGACAATTTAATGAATTTACTATTTATATATTTAAAAAACTCAAATTTATATAGGTGAATTTTATGTCAATTTTTTTTTCACATTTTTTATCCTTGTTGAACTTCATCTTAATTTTATTGTTGCCGAATTCAAATTCGAACTTGCACCTTGTGACTTAGCTTCCACTAATTTCTAAAAAGGTAAATCCATAGCACCAAGATTGGTTCCTTCTATATTGAAAAGAAAAACTTTATTTCTATTGCTCCATACACACCTCTCCGAAAAATGAAGCATTATATAGCCCTTAAATAAGAAAAAACCAAAACCTATTAACTTTTTCGCTACTTACAACGGCTAGAAAGTGGCAAAAAAGAAAAACACAAAATATAAGACAAAAACAAATGGAAGAATAAATTGTCTATAAGAAGCAACCAATATTTTCGCATTAGTTTTGAGAAGATTTCATCAAGTCAAATCCATCTGTTACATTATCTTCCCTGTCTTTGAAAGATTGTCAACCTCCTGGTTCAAAGAGTTGGACTATGTTACCATCCATATGAGAGTGCAAACCTTTTAGTAGGGTTGTTTTCAGGATTCTTTGACACAATTTTGAGTCATTACCGAAATTTCCAACCCCAAATCTTCTTGCAAAGACGAGTCTAACCCCAATTTTGAGTCTTTTTCTTTTTATCAAGTGAAAAATAAGATTCAAATTAGCTCTGAAGTAAAACAAACAAATAATAAAGAGTTTAATGATAGCTTATTTGGCTTTTCATCCATTTTACATCCTTATTGTGTTTTTAATGGCAAATAGGCGGTTATATGATGATTCCTTCATAGTTGAGTGTGGGTTGAATTGATTGTTTGGTCTTTCAACCAATTGCAGTGCATTCAAACTCACATACCTACAATTGAGGAAGGGAATCTACAGATTAAACAATAACAATAGGGTTTTCTTCATTCAAGCTTGTATGCAATCTTGTCTTTGAACAACTGATTCGGGCAATGATTAAACATTATGCTAGGCATATTCTTGATAATGCGGCCTAACAGATTTATCTCTTTTTCATTTGACCAAGTTTATTAATATAAATTGAAATGAACTTTAGTCACTACTATGGTTATAAGGCAGCAGTTCTATTCCTCAATTCATCTTATAGGGCATTGACATTATTATTTTACTATTGAATAATAAATATTTATTATGTCATTTGAGTTTGACTGATTTCCTTTGAAGTAGTATTTTCAATTTTTATAGTGGTTTTAGTGATTATATGACACATGCACTATTCTGAACTTAATTCCTTCTTTTAGGCTGCAAATTATATATTTATGTTTTTTAAATGTTATTTGTATAGATAAACAGTTTGAAAACTCAGACTTGGACTTGGGACACGGCAAAAAACTTGGGCAAGGACTTGGCAAAGGAGAAAACCGCAGTTTTACCAAAAAAAAGAGAAATTAATGCATTTAGAGAACATAAGAGCCATAATTGAAACATTGCACATGTCATGTGATTTCCAAACACTCAATATTTTAAATTTCATCATTCATACTTATAGTTTCAAACTTTAAAATATATAACAGAAGCATAAATTTATTAATGTTTACAAAATTACATAAAATGATATGTCTAAATGAAAAAACAACAAACTAAAGTCTACATTTTCCTCTTTCCTCTCCTAATGTAACTCAAGATTTCAAGACTTGAACTAGTAGGTGCTGCGATATGTAAATGATGAATTGATCTTCTTCAAGATTAAAGTCCTCATCTTTGTCCTCCATTTCATCCATTGCTAGTGCTTCTGCTTCTTTTGTTGCTTGTCTCTCTAATTCTGCAAGATCTTCAGTAAGGAGGACATTATCACCATCATTTGTTCATTGACCATCCATTCACCATATGGATCAATATCATCCAAGTCAGCGGCCTCAAGTGAAATGACCTCCACCTTTCAAGTGTGAAGGCAAAGGTTGTACCAAACAAAGACAAAATTATTCAGGTGCTGCTGAGTCAACCTATTTCTCTGTCTGAATGTTCTCAAATAAACTCCATTTGCATTCACAGCTAGAAGCATTACATGGCTGGGACAAAACATGGATGGCTATATTTTTTAGATTAGGCATGCCAACAACATAATTCTCCCACCATAAATCTACAAAAAATCATTTAGAAATATTAAAATTGAGTAAAAAATGCAACAATCAAGTTTCTAATTTTTCCTTGTAGTATTGAACTAAATTTTTGTTTTTCTCTCATGTCAATTACTTGTTGTGAAGAGATGAGTCTTTCCTCTACACCCTTATAGACCTTGAATAAAAATAAATAAATTCAATGATGAATCAGATATAGAAAATTAGTTACTATGTATGCAAAATGGATGTTTCTAGATAGTCTAACTCAACAATGAACATTTCCAAATTCATAAATAAGAAATAACAAATCTCACCTCCAACTCATCAATAACTTTGTCTCTCAACATATGATCAGGTGCCATCTTATCAATGCATGCAACAACACCTTCCATGACCTCATCAACCCTAAATGAATCACTGAAGTAGAATTTCGAATTCAAGAAGTACGCCAAGGCATGTATTGATTGGTGGAGATGGTTTGTCCATCTATGATCAATGATGCACTGAAGGATTTCATATTTTCTTTTATTTCCGCCATAGTAATGTGAAATGGCCTCTTTGATCCTATCCATGGCCTCATAAATGAAACCCATTGGCATGCCCTCTCCATCCACCATACAAAGAACTCTTACCATAGATTTTGTCACCTAAAAATATGAAAACATATTTAAATTGTTATACAATTAACCCCTCAAAAACAAAACAGCAAATCGATTATTCTGTCGAAGGTTTATGTTTGTGTTTGTTACTTACCTTGATCAACTTCTTTGCACTTTTGTTGAATGTTTCATAAAAAACACTATTTACAATCTTCTCCGCCTCAGGTCTTTTGGAGATCAAAGACTCCAACCAAGTAGCACAAACAATTTCTTAAGATGATTAATGGTACCAAGAATAGTTTTCAATGTGAGGAAGTGGCTGGCAAATTGTGTCTGCGATGTCCCCAATTTAGTAGGTTTCAGGAGTATGGATAAGTTAGCTCATCATTGCGACCTTCGTGAGCTAACATCTGGATTTGAGGGTCTCTAGTGATTGACTTACTATTTGTAGTAAGTCAGGAGAGTGGGTTTTTTTTTTTGACAATGCACAATGGTGTCACCTTGGGTTAGGCTATCTTAGTATTCTCCTAGTACTTCGTCAATAAGAGCATAATGGAAGTTATTAATTTTGGCTTAATTAAATAACTTTATAAGTTGACTGTTTTAATTGATTGGTGTGTCCAAGAAACCTCTTAAGTGAAAAGTGTGCATAAGAAGCCTCATGGTGTTGAGTATAAAAGAGAAGCATTGTGAACTGAAATAATATATAAAGGAAATGGGAGATTATTTTATATTATTTCAAATTCAAATGTGCAATTTAAAGAAAAGTTAATTTTAAGTGAAAGGTGTGTTGCTGAAGCTAGCCGGTTGTGTGAAGTTGAAGCCTTTTGCTTGATTCTTTTAAAAATGCAACCCAAGAAGAAAATCGTACCTCTTATGTTATTGGCTTTTTGACAAGTTTGCGTTCATGAGAGTTTGAAGCTTCTTCTCCAGGCCAAAAACTATCTTCTTGCTTGTTATTACACTTTGAACCAATGTTTGTAGTTGGTAAATTGTGTTGGAAGGCTACATCTGATATCTGGCAGCTGGGACGGCTCATATAGAGAGCTGCAATTCAAATTTAATGGTCTGCGACCACATTTCAGCGGGCTGCGTTTGCATCTTGGTACCGCAACTGTTCTTTGGGAGCAGCGTTCATAATTCATGGGCTTCGATCATTTTGTATAAGGGCTGCGATCTTGCTAAGGCAAATTCTATTCAGGAGCTGTGTTTTGCACATTCTTAGTGACAACGATATATATATATATATATATATATATATATATATATATATATAAGGTGCATATTAATTGTGATAATTTACCATTGCTTGCATTAGTATTAATATTTGCAAAGGTTCATTTCAAAGTTCTTGCATTTGGACTTGAATTCAGTGTTTGTCTCTTTCCAAATTTTCAAAAAAGCAAATAAAATGTATATATTTGTGAAAAACTAAAAAAAACCTAAACTTTCAAAAACAAGAAAAAAAATATTCCATTATTCAGCATTGATAGAGCAAGAGCCAGGAGGGCTCATTACAGTGGTATCAAAGCGGTTTCCTGCTAGCCTACAGGGAACTGGGTTCATTCATGGCAGAGAGATTTATTCCAGGAGCACATTATACCCGTCGGGGTAGAGCTTCACCACCACTAGAAGGTGAACAAGAAATACAATTTGGCACTATGGGTGATAGAAATGCTGGTGATATAGGTAATGATGTAGACATGGAGGCTAGAGAAGCACTCAGGAACCTCGTAGAGGGCCAGCATTATGTTGCTAATGTTCTTTAGCAGTTGTCTAATACCTTACAACGCATTTCACTACCCGAAGACCGTGGCAAAGATAGGGGTACGAGGAGTATGTCGGTTAGCTCTTAGAGGTCTAGAGTTGATGATAGACCGGATTATAGACCAAACCCCACAAGTACACGTGACAGGCCTTTGCATCCTACTTTTTTGAGGCCTGAGTTAGATATGGTGAGTGTTGAGACAGAGCCAACACCCTTTGCTGATGATGTGATGGCTGTTTTTGCAGAGTAGGATGCTTTACCAGAGGCAGTTAAATGGAATTTGAACTTTGACATGTTTTTGACTCAAAAGAGAGCATTCTAGAGGTAGACCTGGACCTGATATGAGATAGAGGCCTAAACAAAATGATTTGAAGAAGGCAACTAGCAAGATGACTTTGACTGACTTTGATGGAAGAGGGAAAGTTATAGCTTAAGCTTGGGTTCACAAGTTTGATACATATCTTACATTACATCCTATGTCTGAGGAGGATGCTATCCGGTTTGCTGTGTTACATTTGGATGGCATATCCCATGATTGGTGGTACCATGGGTTAGTTTCTTTACATCATGATCAAATTGCATCCTACCAGGAGTTTGTGGATAGACTAGTAGAGAGATTTGACAGGAAGGACCCAAAGCCCTATTTCCGTGAGTTAGCACAACTGAGGCAAACTAGTAGTCTTGAGGGTTTTATCAGTGAGTTCCAGCATCTATCAGTGATGGTTTATGACATTTCAGAGGGGAGGCGTGTGATGCTCTTTATAGATGGTTTAGTTGAGCCTCTTAGAGGTTGGGTTTAGTCTCTTGATCCATCCACCTTGCAGGAAGCCATGAAGAAAGCAATAAATTTGGAAATTCAACTCCACGAAGTAAATTTGCTTCTAAGCCATCCACTTCCTCTTATGAAAGAAAAGGAGTTCCAAATAAGGTTGAAAATTCAGATTCTAGGAGACCTATGACAACCACATTAGATCAGGAAACACTTAATGATCTAAGGAGGATAAAATTATGTTTTTATTGCAAGGGACCTTATGATGAAAAACAGGACTGTCCAATGAAGCCAAAGGGCAAAAATAGACTTATGGAGTAGTTTTATGAGGATGAACATAGTTCTGATTTTTATGGACAGCCAGCTGATCAGGAGGAAGAAGTTACTGAAGAAGGTGCTAATGATGAAAAGGTTGATGATGATTCCAACCTTAAGGTGGTATATCTCTCTAGCACTTTAAAAGAGGGATCATTCAGGCCATGAGGTCTCTTGGCGCGACAGAGAATTATTGCATTATTGGATACTAGTGCTACTCACAATTTTATAGATTCACGATTGGTATCCAGGAGGGGTATACAGATCGAGGAGTTTGAAGGCATTAGAGTTAAGGTGGCTGATGGTTACAGTCTTAAGTGTAATAGGATGATTTATAAGCTTCCCATGAAGTTGAATAATTATGAGTTTAGAGCTGAATTTTATGTTGTGGACATGGGTGGTACTGATGTGGTTCTTGGCATGACTTGGTTGCATTCCATTGAGGCATTTTATATGAGCCTTAAGGACATGGAGATGAAGTTTGAGGTTGATGGAGAAAAACATATCCTTAAGGCCATCAGAGAGAGTAGTTTGAGGGAGCTTTCATTCAGACGTATGCAACATCTTATTAGGCATGATGATGTTGAGTGGGCAGCTGAGTGCAGGATGCTACCTACTCTTGAGGGGACAAAAAAAAGAGCTTATCATCCGGATGTATAGCAGCTTAGAATAAAACAGTCTAAAGTGTTTAGCGATTTACCAGCAGGCAGGCCACCTGATAGAGGTATAGAGCACATCATTGAGTCTGAGGAGGGCACTAAGCCCATCATGATCGCTCCTTACCGACACCCTAAGCGCTGGAAAGATGAGATTGAGAAGACTATTCAGGAGCTGCTTGCTATGGGTCATATTAAGCCGAGTAAGTCACCTTTTGCTTCATCAGTAGTTTTGGTGAAGAAAAAAGATGGTATGCTTAGGATGTGCATTGATTATTGGATGTTGAATAAGAAAATTATTAAGAACAGGTATCCTATCCCATCCATTGATGAGTTGATAGATAAGTTACATGGTGCATCTTTCTTCTAAAAAAATGATTTAAGATTAGGGTATCATTAGATCAGAGTTCGAGAGTAGGATATAGAGAAGACAACATTCCGATGCCATTGTGGACATTTTGAGTTCTTAGTCATGCCGTTTGGTTTGACTAACACACCTTTCACATTTTAGTCTACGATGAATAAAGTCTTCCACAACCAATTGAGAAGGTTTGTTTTGGTCTTTTTTGATGATATACTGGTATATAGCAAGATGTGGGATGATCATCTTATTCACCTGGATGCAGTTTTGGACATATTGGATAGGGCTTCCTTGTATGCCAAGGAGTCCAAATGTGCCTTGGGTATGACAGAGTTATTATATCTTGGACATATTATTAGTGCAGAGGGAGTTTGTATGGATCCTGATAAGATTTGTGCTATACTTGACTGGCCTACCCCAAAGAATCTAACACAACTTAGAGGGTTTATTGGTCTGTGTGCTTTCTATCGCAGATTTGTAGCAGGGTTCTCTCATCATGCAACCCCTCTTATTGATTTGACCCGTAAGGGTGCTTTTGAGTGGACCTCTCAGGCATAGGAGTTCTTCGAGAAGTTCAAACAGATTATGACATCATGCCCAGTCTTTGCATTGCTAGATTTCTCAAGGCCTTTTGAGTTGCATTGTGATGCCTCAAGTGAGGGGATTGGTGCTATTCTTTCCTGGGATCGCCATCTTATTGCTTTTGAGAGCAAGAAGCTCAAGGGTCCTAAGAGAGATTTTAGTGTTTATGACAAGGAGATGTTGGCTGTTATGTATGCTTTGGCCAAGTGCAAGTAGTATCTAGTTGGTAGTATGTTTTGCATTAAAATTGACCATAACAGCTTGAAACATTTTTTGGGACAGCGGGATCTCAATGAGAGACAACAAAAGTGGGTCAACTTACTTCAGTCCTATGATTTTGATATTTCATATATCAAGGGTACTCAGAATGTAGTTGTTGATGCACTCTCACGGAGACCCCATTTATGTGCTATGACAGATATTTGAGGATTGGAGACACTTGATCATTGCTTAGTATGCTAGGGATCAGTGGGCATCTGGTATTATTGATGGATCTATACAGGACAACAGGTATACACTTGTAAATGAGTCGATCATTTACAAGGGTAGGGTATTGTTGGTCCCAAGATCGAGTGTCAGGAAGATTGTGCTATGGGTCTTTCACGATTCCCCATTAGCTGGACATTCCGGGTTCTTTAAAACGTACAGACAGATTTGGAAGAGATTCACATGGAAGGGCCTGAAGATTGATGTGCAACAACATGTTAGAGAGTGCACAGACCTGTGGCTCGCAGATCCGGATGGACCCACAGGTCCGTGCATGGACCTTGCCCAGATCCGGCACAGACTTGTCCGTGAATTTGGACCCGAACTGGACCTGGACCCGGTTCGGGACCTCTAGGGGCGAATCCGGCTTCTCAGCTTCTTTCCTATCACCACTACATTTTCAGCGACACAGGTTGTTGAGTTATTCCTTTAGGAGATCTTCAGGTTACATGGTTTACCCCAGAGTATTGTGAGTGACAGTGATAGCTGATTAATGAGCGATTTCTGATAGTTGTTTAGATTATGTGGGACAGAGTTGACTCCGAGCACTAGTTACTACCCTTAGACTGATGGCCAGACTGAGATTGTTAATAAGTGGGTGGAGGGCTATCTACAGAATTATGTGTCAATGCAATAGCGAGTCTGGGTGAAGTGGATATACTTGTGTGAGTATTGTTATAATTCCACTCACCATATGTTTATTTAGATGACTCCTTTCAGAGCCCTGTATGGGTATGATCCTTCGAGTTTCATGGATTTGTTGTTTAGTGACAATAGCATACCTAGTGCAGGTGGTTTATTACAGGATAGTTAGGATGTCGTGAGAACTCTGATGGATAACATTCAAAAGGCTCAGAATCAGTAGAAGCAGTATGCTGATCAGAGGAGAGTTGCTCACTCTTTCCAAGTTGGTGACATGGTGTATTTGATGTTGTGCCATATAGGCAGTCATCTATCCGAAAGAGTGAAGCTGAGAAGCTCAAGCCATGCTACTATGGTCCCTTCCATATTGTTAGGCGTGTGGGTGAGGTCACTTATGAGCTTGATTTTCCAGAGGACAAAAGAGTGCATAATGTGTTTCATGTATCTCGCCTCAAGAAGGCATTGGGAAAACATGTTGTTCCATCTTCTACTTTACCTCCGTTGGATGATGAGGGGAAGTTAGAGTTGATTCTTGAGGCTATATTGGACACCAGGGAGAGACATTTACATAGGCGAAACATCAGGGAGTTTATGGTACAGTGGCAAGGGTTACCAAATGAGGATGCCACTTGGGAGTCAGAGGATATTCTTTAGCATCCTAGATTGAGATTGCTCTTGAGGACAAGCAATCTTGGGGAGGACTGTGATGTCCCCAATTTAGTAGGTTTCAGGAGTATGGATAAGTTAGCTCATCATTGCGACCCTCCTGAGCTAACATTTGGACTTGAGGGTCTCTGGTGATTGACTTACTATTTGTAATAAGTCAGGAGAGTGCGTTTCTATTTTTGGCAGTGCACAGTGGTGTCACCTTGGGTCAGGCTATCTCAGTATTCTTTTAGTACTTTGTCAATAAGAGCATAATGGAAGTTATTAATTAAGTTTGGCTTAATTAAATAACTTTATAAGTTGAGTGTTTTAATTGATTGGTGTGTCCAAGAAGCCGCTTAAGTGAAAAGTGTGCATAAGAAGCTTCATGGTGTTGAGTATAAAAGAGAAGCACTGTGAATTGAAATAATATAAAGGCAATGGGAGATTATTTTATATTATTTCAAATTCAAATGTGCAATTTAAAGCAAAGTTAATTTTAAGTGAAAGGTGTGTTGCTGAAGTTAGCTGGTTGTGTGAAGTTGAAGCCTTTTGCTTGATTCTTTTAAAAATGCAACCCAAGAAGAAAATCGTACCTCTCTTATTTTATTGGCATTTTGACAAGTTTGTGTTCATGAGGGTTTGAAGCTTCTTCTCCAGGTCAAGAACGATCTTCTTGCTTGTTATTACACTTTGAACCAATGTTTATGGTTGGTAAATTGTGTTGGAAGGCTATGTCTGATATCTGGCAGCTGGGATGGCTCATATAGAGAGATGCGATTCAAATTTAATGGTCTGCGACTACATTTCAGTGGGCTGCGTTTGCATCTTGGTACCACAACTGTTCTTTGGGAGCAGCGTTCACAATTCATGGGCTGCAATCATTTTGTACAAGGGCTGCAATCTTGTTAAGGCAGCAAATTCTACTCAGGAGCTGCATTTTGCACATCCTTAGTGACAGTGATATATATATATATATATATATATATATATATATATATATATATAAGGTGCATATTAATTGTTATAATTTACCAATGCTTGCATTAGTATTAATATTTGCAAAGGTTAATTTCAAAGTTTTTGCATTTGGATTTGAATTCAATATTTGTCTCTTTGTAAATTTCCAAAAAAGCAAATAAAAAGTATATATTTGTGAAAAACTCAAAAAAACATAAACTTTCAAAAACACCAAAAAATATTCCATTATTCAGCAATGATAGAGCAAGAGCCAGCAAGGCTCATTACAGTGTCACTTTTGGTCACACAAGATCCTTGCCATTTGTGTGTTTTCTAATCAAAGAAAGGACCTGAGTATGGTTGTAGATGAATTTGGTGACACTTTTAGCATCTTCAACCACCCTTTTTACCCATACAATCTTCCCAATGGCCTCTAACAAAAAGTCCAAGCAATGTGCAAGACAAGGACTCCATGTGATTGTAGGATGCCTCTCCATAAGCATTCTACCTATAGCTACATATGCAACTGCATTGTCTGTGATAATTTGTACAACAATCTCAACCACAATCTCCTGAATCACCCCATCTAATAAATTGCACAAAGTCTCAACATTTTTGAGTTCATGTGAGACATCAATAGACTTTAGGAAACCATTGCACCATTAGATGCCACTAAGAAGTTGAGGAGAGTCCTGTTTTTTCCATCTATCCATCCATCCAATAAGATGATGAATCTTTTTCTCCTCCAAAATCTTTTTTGATCATCAACTTCAACTTGTGTATTTTTTATGGCTTGCTCTAGCAATGGTGCACTGAAGTCTTTAGGTGTTGGGGCCTTAAACTGATTGCCTGCATTTGTAAATGCATTAATCAAACCTTCTAGATACGGTCTGTTCACCGCATTGAAAGCTAAGTTATTGTAGTACCAAAATTTTCTGCTACCTTCCTAGCTTGCTCATGTTTTTCATTATTCCATCTGATACCTTCAAGTGAAGGTTGTGTTCCTGGAACATTGTATGGAGTGAAGTAATTTGGTTATGATGAAATATGAGTCTCATTAGCCTCAACCTCATTGTCACTGATAGATGAATGTGGTTGATGGAAGCTTGGACTTTGGCCACCACAGGGACTCGAAGTGGACACATCCAGATGCTGTTACTTTCCATGGTTTGTTTTGTTTTTTCCCTTTCTTCTTTTATCATATCAAACTCAACTAGAAGGGCCTTCATCTATCTTTGGAGTTGATGTAGGGCATATCTCCACATTTTGTCGAGGTATTTTTGCAATGTGTTATTTTAATCTTTTGATTCCAGCTGTCCTCCTTTTACCACATTTGGTACAAGTGACCTCTCCCTTTTTATCTCTTTGTATCCCATACTTCCATGCTTTGTCTTTTGATATTTGGCTTTCTCGTTGGAGTGGGGGTTGAACTTGACATTGTTGTTTTAACATGAGAAAATAAAAAAATTCAGCAGGGTTTTGTGAAAAATCAAGAAGAAAATGATAATCAATCATTTGGAAAAAATAGCATTAGAAAACAAGCTAAAAATACAAGGAAATAAGTTAGGAAGAGAACTGTAAAAAGTGTTGCCACCATATACCCTTCTTTTTCAAGATATTTTTGATTTTCAATCAATAGAAATGAAAAAAAAACATAACGAAAATCACTTACCTAGCTCTCTTTTGCTTCTTTGATCTTGTTTTTCCACCTTCTTCAAACCCCACTCCACACCTCAAACCTGTTTTAAGAAAAAATGAGTGCTTAGAATGAGCAAAAAACAAAAAAATCTGTGTTTTAATGTTAACTGGGCGTTTTCAGCAGCTGGCGAGAGTCACTCCCAAGGACTTGTGAGTCCTGACTTTAGACTCCCGCACATCTCTCCCAGTGACTCATGAGTCTCTGCCAACAGACTTGTCCAGCCTCGGCTTGCGAGTCTGTGGTGAGTTGACTTGGCAAGCCACGAGAGTGGTGGGCCTTGGCGAGTCTGTTGAGTCTTCCAATTATGGATGAGCCCAAATGAAAGCAATCCCATTTTTTACCTCATGTAGGCATACCAAACCAGCAAACTTGAACCAGCTACTTAGTCTTCAACAACATCCTATCAGATTTGGACATGTCTAATCATCTTAAATATTTCTTCCATTTTTCCAGCAATGTTAACATCTTAACCTCTACCCACTCTTTGTGGAGACATTCCAACTTAAAATCCTATGCAAACTGGCTCACACTTTGGTGATTTTCTTACAACCAGAATTACAACTCCCCAGAGGAATCTCTTAGACAAAAACTTAGTGTTGGAAGACTCTTTATTCCACTTTATATAGGATTCAAATCTAAACTTTGATGCCTGTTGAAACCATTATTGTTGGAGGGTCTAATGAAAGACTATCTAATCAGTCAACAATGAGATCACTCAGCACATTGACATTGTGAAGTTACAAAGACTCACAAAATGAAGCATATTTATTACTTCAAAACATAATTACATTATAAGCTTCACGAGCTTTATTAGTATTTAGACATAGGACTTAGAATTACAATGAATTTTGCAACTATCTCTTGGTGCTTATCCTCATTATCACTTCATTGAATTTTGCCACCCTTTTATAGAGAAATGTTGATGTAGTTAGGAAGTACCATTCAAAAAAATAGAATATCATTCTAGGCACATGTGATAAGGATAAATGATCCCTCTATAAATGATTTCAACCTTGAATGTCTTGGGCGTGAGTGCACATCCTTGAAAGATGTAAAATGACCTTTTACATACCTCAAGAAGTGTTTCTCAAAACTTTCTGTGGCTTCTTATGTAAACCATGTAAGACTTATAATTGTACTTTGGTGTGAGTTTGAATCTTTTGGTGCATAGTCCAATTTTGACATGTGGATGTGTTCATGATGCTCATAAAATGCTATTTTTAAATCGCCATGTTGACTGGCTGAAAGAGGGGAAACACACAAATTGATTACTATTTACTTGCTTGAATGCACCAGATTGAAATATTGGAAAGGAAAAAGTAATTGCAGTAACACTGAATAGCAACGGCACATAAAAGATACCTGCAATAGGCAACAAACACAAAACACATTTTTGGTTGATGCTAGATTACTTTATGGCTTGTGATGCTCCTATATCATTTTAGCTCTGTACAAGTCTTAAGCATCTTGCTTGTCGATTTTCATTGTTACATTTCAACTTTGTGGAATAGAACTTGGACTAGCTTCATGTGATGTCTTAGGTGTTTGCACTCACCATGTGTCTCATTCTACAAAATTAATAAAGCTTTACTACATGCTGTTTTAGTTAATATATCAGTCCTAGCATTCAAGATTATAATCCTCAAAGATTTGTACAGATTGCTTCAGTATCTTGGTTTAATTTTAACTCTCTTTATTCGGTTGTATTTCTCAAGGAAAAGATTGTATTCTCATGATTTTGACCATGCAGGCCTCATCCAGACGAATGTTCTGGGAGTGATTTGGATGGTGATCTTTTCTTCATAAGTTGGGACAAATCCCTCATTCCTCCTCAACAAGATCCACCAATGGATTATACTGCTCCACCACAAATAGCGTTGAATCATGAAGTGACAATTGAGGTATGCATATGCAATATTTTGCAATATTTTGTCTTTGATTTTTTTCCTACAGTTCAAATATTTCTTGTTAATTTTTGTATAGCTCATAAAGTGCATGTATCACATGTATGTTATTACTTGGTTGTCTTAATCACTTATTTCATAGCTATTATATATTTATCTTTCCACAACTTTGGACATCATTGTTGATAACTATCACAGCTATACATTTATGCTAATCTAATGAGTTGCTAATAGAACAGATAGCAGCTTACTGAAAATAGCATGGAGATGTAGGAAAACTGTCCCCCTCTATAAGGTTCACCTTCTAGGTTGAGTTCCCTTGGAACCCAACACCATCTGCAAAGGTGATGACAAGACAAGGACAAACATATGTCCTAGAAGGAAGATAATAGTGATTAACTTTTGCAAACGGTCTTGCTGCCCCATGGCTTCAACTGATACTGGCTTTTCCCCTTGCCCAAGGAGGAAAACAATGTTCAACTCTCCATTGAGAATATTTAGCTCATCCACTAAGCTGGCCACCAAATGTTAGCCACTGAAAAAGTAAAAGAAAAGCCTTCATTCCACTACCACAAACTCCAACTTGCTGTTGAGGCCATCTAGCTCACATAGGAAGTTGGGTACCAAAGGTTGGCCACTAGAAATCAGAATCCCAAAGCATCCTTTATAATAAGAAGCAATAAATCTTTTTCCTCTCATCTTTATCTAATTTGAGCTACAGCATTGCATGGTCATGAGAGTAGACCTGAAAAGTGAAATAGTCTCATATTTTGACCTGTAATGATCTACTTCTCTTAGATGAAGGATACAAAACTAAAGGCTAGAGATCTTATTGAATATTCAAGTAGATGGTTTTCAAGAATTCACATGGCCAGAAACGAAGGATAGATAAGAGGTTTGGAGATTCAAATAGGGGTGGAAGCCAAACCCCAAGATCTAGAAATATAATTATTTGTAAGAACCCCTAGTGGTTCTACTTTGTTATTTTATGTAATGTCCCCTGCAAATTTAGCAATAACATTCGTAACGAAAAATAAGGAATAAGTAATGAACTAAGAAATTGACTGTTTCCAATCCCTATCAGATCTTATTATTGGTTCAGTTATAACGTGGGTGAAGACATTGGAGACAATCACCAAAGTGCTTGGAGACCATTGATAGGCTCCCTCAAAGTTTACAGATCCAGCCTTTAACCTGTCTTGGGCTCAAGCCCGAAGAGCTAAAGAGAATGCTGGTCCCCACCCTATCTTGGGAGCTATCCTATTGGATTTAGACTGCCCCTCTTTGGTTGCCTCAGCCCTTCCCTTCTTATAAATTAACAGCAATAAGATCTGATTATTATATATATATATATATATATATATATATATATATATATAAGCATCTATCTCTGAATATGGTATTCCATATTCAGCGACAGTCATATACTATTTATAAATCCCTTATTCTTTTATAATTACCTTATTTATCGACATATATATATTATTTATAATTTCCTTGTTCATAGACTCACATAGGCTTTCTATAAATTCCTTATTGTGAGTGGGGAAAGCTACAACACTTACCTCTTTCCTTGTCTTATAATATTTATATATATTTTCAGATCCATAGACATCTATTTTTATTTCCTTATCACCCTGGAAAAGTTGATTGAATATAAAAAAAGAAAGGACTATCTTCCTCCCATACTACAATTATTATCCTGTGCTCCTTAATTACCTCTATTACCCTCTCTTGTCTTTCCCAAACTGTAGTTATCATATATTTAAGTCTTTCCTTATTGCTGTGACTGATCTCTGCTTCTAATCTTTTATTCCTGCACTGTTATAGAAGATGATTCCCATTCATATTGTTAGCAAATTTAAGTTGTTATTGGTGAAGATTGATGCAAACACCATTCCCACCGGTATAAGTACGTTACTGTACACCGGTAGATTACTCATATTACTTTAGAGGCACCGGTAGACTAAACAGAGAATATGCACCGGTAGATTACTCATATTACTTTATAGGCACCGGTAGACTAAACAGAGAATATACACTAGTAGACCTAACCGAGTACATAGTACCGGTCTTATAGTGCATATAGGGGATGAACTGGGTATAAGATTAATACCGGTCAAGTGCATAATAATCCGCACCGGATTATGTAGAACTGTCTAATTTAAAACTAGATTATACAGAGCATCCACTGTCTAGAACTGGAGTTAGCTTTTTAACAGGAGTTAGTTTTATTTCTACATGGATGTTTCATGGTAAACTCAAGATCATCTCGCAAAGCTTTTTGCTGCATGATTTATGGATGAGTTTACAGCCTGAAGGTTCTATAAGTTAGGTTTTAATAAGATTAATTTCTTATAAATACAAGCTATAGGACACAAAAAGAATATTGTTGAATATACAGAGCAGGAGAGAGATATCTTCTGAGATAAGAGCTACGGTCACAGAGGTGAAAGGCAGAAAGGATCAACAGCTAGGCAGAACAGGAAGGTCAACAGGTATGATCTAATCAGATAGAGAGTGTCAATTAAGATCATTGCTTTTATACTGTGAAAGCATATTCAAATCCCTCTATCAAGGTGAACCCTAATAGGTTCTTTGTATAAATCCTTTAACTGGGTAGTATCTTAGTTGATGTTGAAAGTCCTTTAACAAGGCGGCTCCTAACAGAGTCAAGATCTTAACCGATCTTCTACCAAATCCCTTAACCGGGTAGCACTCTTGCAAGTGCTTTGTAAGCTCCTAATAGGGCGTCTTTATTATTGCAATAGTGAAGTTGTGAGCTTTGTCTCACCGTGGGTTTTTCCTTCTAACCAAGGGTTTCCACGTATATATGATGTGTTGATTTGAGTATTTCTATTTCTGTTTGTGAATGGGTATTTACATTTTGTTTATCTTGCAAGAATCTTTATACAAGTTTTAAATTGAGAAAGAAATAGTATTTACTGATTCACCCTCCCTCTCAGTAACCGGTTAGGAATAACAATTGGTATCAGAGCTTAGTTCTCTTAGATATAAAGCTTAACCGCTTGAGAAAAAGATCATGGAGGGTTACAGGTATTAGAAGCAGCTTGAGGAATCCAATGACATCATTGCCTCTCTTGAGAATAGGGTGAGAAGATCTCTTGCTAAAAGAAAGGAGCTAGCTCTGCAGCTGAGTGAGAGCAATGAAACAATTGATGAACTCTTTGGGCAAAGTGGATTAGATGAAGCTGAGGAGGCAGTCTCTGAGCTCATGGAGAGAAACCAGATCCTAACCGATTAGATCTCCAACCTAAAAAAGGAGTAGGAAGATAATGCCATAAGAATGATTGAATTGATTGAGAAAAAGAGGAAAGCTGAAGATGAAAGAAACATGTGAAGAACCTTGCAGGCTCTCATTAACAACTAGTTTTTTCCCTCAATTTAAATTGTACTTTTAATTACTTTCGGAACATAGAGAGAATTTATGAACAACAAATATGAATTCAAAGATGCTTTTTCAGATTTATTACCACTTGAGATAATAATTGCAGTCATTAAAAACAACACTGGATGGCTTGCAAAGTATCTGAAGTGGCACACATCCAATTAATTTTCAATTACAAACATTAACAAATTAAACCTGACACCTTTGTCTTAATGCAGCTGTAGGAATGAATTGTGGCTGGAGTAATTTGTGCCAGCATACACAATTGAATTTCCTTCTAATGACGCCACCAGCAAACTCCTTAACACGTCACCTGAATGTATGCAAATTCTGGTCAATCGTATTAACCAAAATAGTTCCAGCCTACATGCAAAGCTTCCTTAATCTCTAAATCTATACGGATTTATCAGAATTTCTGTACGGCTCTGTTTAATAATAAAAATTGCAGACTTCTACTGCTGGAAAGTTATGGTAACTTTCATTGACTTCAGAAACCAATGCAAGTGCACTCTTCAAGAGAAATTGATAGTATATCAAGGAAAATCGTTCAAACCCTTAATATCTCATTTGAAATTCAACAACAATTTATTAATTGCAGCATCAACAATTAATTAATAGCAGATTTCCCAATAAAATCAACCTCAGCAAATTCGAATGCAATTACCAAATGAAGAAACACAGAACTCCTCCAAACAATTTCAAAACTCTAGCAGGAAGACAAATCAAACCCCATAATGAATAAATTGATTTGCCTATAGAATAAACTTCTCAGAATTCCAGTATACCTCAGCACTGGATTACGATCTTAGATACAACTGCAAAATTCACCATCAATCTGTAATGGCTCAAATAGCCAGAAGAGGAATCAGTCCTTGAAACCCTAGCCGAGTAGTCTCTCTCACGAACTTCAATCAATTCATAATTCAACAATGGATAAATGAAAGTGCTTTTTCGAGTTGTACTTATAGCTTTTTTGGAAAAAGCACAATTTCACTTTTTTTAATAAAAAGGCTTTTAAATGATAATTTCACTCTATAATAATAAAGTTATAAAGTACTTAAGTCATTAAATTAAAATACTTTAATTTAATAACGATTGTTGCCCAAAATTCCCTATCATTCATTTTTGGTTGCGGTCCTTTTTTTGTTCCAAGAAATGTTCAAGTGTCGAAAACCCAGTGTGTTTTCGACCTCCTCTCTGAAGGGCTCAGGATGTTTCTGCCTTTAGGTCTGAAATCTCGGTGTGTTTTCGACCCCCGCTATGAAAGCTTAGTGTGTTTTCGACCTTCGCTCGAAAACTGTCTGTGTTTTCGATCCTAAGTGCGCAACTCCGACAGGCGGGTCCCAGCTCCTCAAAGCCGTGCCAGTGTAGTAAAGATCCAACGACTGTCGCATGACCGCATGGGATCTTCCGATCCCATGAGATCATACGACAACCGTTGATGCGGTATCATGCAAGATCTTTGGCGGTCAAAAGATTCGTCTGACGGTCAGCGGCTAACATTTTACGGTTGGTCGCATGATCGCATGGGCTCTTCCGAGCCCATGCGACCATGCGACAAACCGTCAACGGTTTCGGTGGCGGTCGGCGTAACAGTTCCAGGTTGGTCGCATGATCGCATGCGGCTCCCTAACCTCATGCGACCATGCGACAAGCCTCTAGCGGTCAGCAGGGCTTCGCTGGGTGGTGACGTGTTCGGCGGGGGTAGCATCTTGCGGTTGGTCGCATGATCGCATGCGATCATGCGACAAGCGGTTAATGTTTTTTTTTTACTCCGGCGGTGGGCCCTTGGCTGGTGATGTGCCCGCTTTTCAGTGGCTAGCGGGTGATGACGTGTTTGGTTAGCAGCGCTTCGGTGGGTCATCGGGTGGTGACGTGTCCAGTCTGTAGTGGGCCGGCAGTAGCATGTGGCCCCGTAGATGCGAGATCCGACGGCTGTCACATGTTCGCATGGGATCTTCCGGTCCCATGCGATCATGCGACCACCGTTGGATTCTTTGGTGCTTTCCTGTGGTGTGGTCGTGGGTCCAGCCGTGTGGTCGGCTCTTGTTGGGCCACGTGGCAAGTTTGACAGGTTGCGAATCTTGTGGGTCAAGTGTCTTATGTGGCAGCGGAGGAAGATTAAAAGGGCTTGTCGCATGATCGCATGAAGCCTTTCGAGCTCATACGATCATGCGACCGTTGTTTTTTTCAAAGCGGTACTACTTTTTTCGTGGGCCGGATTTTTAATGGCGGAAGCTTTGAGGAGGGCATTCTTTTTCTTCTAACTTGGCGGTGTCCGATAAAGGGTTTCTTTGTTCGCATGTTCGCGGATGATTTAGCAGGCCTCCAAACTTGGCAAGAACGCAGTTGCGCGGTTAATATGTTTCGCGTGGTCGCTAAGTTGAGCTTGGGGTTAAGAAAGGTTAAGGCGACTTGGCGACCAAAGGGAGAGTGAGCCCGTGGCGTCAGTGTGGCAAGCGGTGGCAGTTCAAAGAGGCTTGTCGCATGATCGCATGAGGCTTTTTTAGCTCATGCGACCAGTGTATTTCAAAGCGGCTTGTTTTTTCGTGGGCTTTCTTCTGAGACATTTGCAAGTGCGGGCAGCTGAAGAAATTTATGATT